>OV725077.1:115821494-117021494 GCA_928085145.1 Nezara viridula
TTTCTAATTATTTATAGTGTTTTTTGTGTTAATTTTTCTGTTTCATAATAAGTTTCTGTTAGTTTGTTCATTAATTATGTTATTTTGTCGTTACTGTTCCTGTTAATTTCGTTTTATTGGTGTATATAGTTTTGGACTGTTAGGTTAAGTGTTTCTTTTTAAGTGTTATTTCTGTAGTACGTTTTGTAAAGTTCTTCAGTAGTGAAATATTGGGTTAGACATTGTCGTACCTTAAGGTAAGTGTCAGTGTAAGACTCATCAAGTTTATTTCACTATAACCTTTTGTATCTACTACTTAACATTTTTCCAGAAAATAGTTTTAAAGTGCGTTAAGGAAAATATTCGACCCCTTGGTAGCTAAAACTACCTTAAGCTTCCCTAGGAAGCCCAAAGACTCTTTAGGAAAGACAAGTAAGTTTTCTTTTATTTAAAGGTTACACCACTTTTAATTTACTATGTTGAATGATAATATAGTTGAAGGAGTGGAACCTCGTAAAGAACGAAAACGTACGATAAAGAGGGCCAGGAAGGGTTCCCCTGTTGCTAAAAAGAAATTGGAAGAGGGCTCTAATCTATTTCTTGAAGCCAAGAGAATACAGGAGAATCTTCGTTTATACATGGTCAAACATGAAAACAAGCCCGTAAGTAGTGTTAGGGACCATATTAGCACCAAGATTCAATGTCTTGTTAAGATGATTGAGACCTCAGAAGGCGAAGATAGTCAAGATAGTTATGACAGTGTACTTACCCTTGTCCAAAGAGCAATAAATGAAACATTGTCATCGGAAAAGGTGCATGAAATGTTAACCAAAGTTATCGTTGAGACTTCTATGCCAAAGGTTTTGGAGGCTCTTTCAAGTTCAGCACCTCAACATTTACAGAATAAGGCAGGACCCTCTGGAGAACAGCACCAACTTGCTAGTCAAGATATGGATCATTCTCCGGAGGTAACAGAGAGATTTGAAACCGTCAAGAGTAAGAGAAGGAGGAAAAAAACTAAAACTACTAATAAAGCACTTACTTCGTCAAACAGAGTGATCTCAATAGAACCGAAAGCTCAAGAACAACGACAAGAGAAACCAATAACCATTGCGGATATTGTGAAATCTTTGCCTACAAAGCCAACTCAAACTGAGAGATCAACTTATATCACTATAAGCGGAACGGGCAAGAGACCAGCCGATATAATCAATGGGTTGCCTTCACCAAGCGAAATTGGAGTAAAGGCCTCCATTGTCCGTACGACCAAGACTGGCTCCGTGTTGGTCCGCATGGATAATAGTAGTGATGCCACGAAGGTGATTGGATGGCAAGGGCTAAGAGACAGTGGCCTTCAAGCCAAACTTGCCTTGAGGAAGAAACCTAGATTGGAGGTTCAGGGCGTCCCCCTCTCATGGGATTCAGCGGAGTTGGTGAGATTTTTATGGGAAAGAATACCCGAGAAGTCGGTCCCCACTCCGCTGGTCCTTGATGATATCCGGCCACTTTTTTCCTCAATGTCAAGAAATGGCTTTACAAAGAATTGGGTGATAGAAGTGCATCCTACAGTTCGATTCCTGCTGTTGGAAATAGGAAGCTTAGATGGAGGATGGTGGAGTATTAAAATCAAAGACTACCTCGACGCTCCTCGATGCAGTAAATGCCAGGGATATGGTCACACTAAGGCCACTTGCATATCAAATGCCGTAGTTTGCATTTGGTGCGCTTCCACTGGCCATGTTATAAAAGATTGCCCTAAGAAAAAAGAACTGGCTAGCCCATCGTGCATCAACTGCGAGCGGGTAAATGCGCCTGCTAGTCAAAGGAAGCACAAGGCGGGAAGTCGGGAGTGCCCTGTGCACCTGAAGTGGGCTAAAGAGGTAGCGAAGAGGACCTTTTATGAGTGAGCTTACCATCCTCCAGCTCAACATGGGGCGCCGGCATATAGTGGCAGACGAACTCCGGGCTCTTTATCCGCGCTACGATGTTATGGCGGTTCAAGAACCGACCTGCCGTGGGAACTTAGTAACGGGGTTTGGCCTCACATCGAGAGTTATAGCTTTGGGCAGTAGAGAGAGGAGGCCTAGGGCTGCTATTGTGATTAATAATCCTAACCTCGATGTGATGGATCTGAGGCAGTATACCACGGCGGATTGTGTCGCATGTCATATCAAGTGGCGTAATGTTTCCTTTACGCTAGTTTCATCATACATGCCTGATGGAAATGACATAGAAAGGGACATAACCGCCGTGGAGATGATCACGGCTTGCACTCGGAACGTGATTATCTGCTCAGATACCAACTCTTGGAACACGGTCTGGGGGTCCAATCGAACCAATAGAAGAGGCGTCCAGCTTGGTGAATTTATAGCAAGGAGCCAGCTACTAGTCATCAACGATTCCTCCGCTATCCCAACGTTCTCCAGTGCAAGAGGCCACAGCTGGATCGATGTGACTTTGGCATCACCGGTGCTGGCAAACCGCATCATCGATTGGACCCTTCGATCTGAGACGAGTTCCGACCATCAGGCGATATCTTTTAGGCTGGTGGAAAGTTCATTTAGTTCCCACGGCACAGACAAGGGTTACATAACCCGAAGAAAAGATTGGAGCGCCTTCCGGTCGACTCTGGAGGGAAAATTGGTTGATGAGGAATGGGATGAGGCTGACATGGATCAGACTCATGATCTGGATTACAGGGTATCCAGGATCACAACTGTCATCCGTGATGCTGCTGAAGAATCCCTCCAGCATCGGAAGGCGAGAGTTCGACCTGTTCCATGGTGGACGCCGGCATTAACTATGATGAAGAGAGAGCTCTACAAGGCCCGGCGGTCGTACCAGAGGTGTATTTGTGACGAGAGGCGCATTACACTTCGTGACGAGTACAAGTCTAAAGCCAGGGCATATCGAAATGAGGTGCGCTTACAAAAGCGGAAGTCTTGGGACGAGTTCATTGTTGAGGAGTCATCAAAGAATCCTTGGGGTATTCCTTACAGAGTGGCTCTGGGTAAGCTAACACCACAACAAGTGATTGCTGCGCTCAAGTGCGGAGCTACCCATGCAACCACTCTGGAAGAGACATCGAAGATGTTTATAGCGGAAATCTACCCCAGAGATGATCCGTCCCAAGATAATGAAGAAGAGGAATTCATAAGGCGCACTACGGTATGTCCACCTGGTACGGACTTGTGCCCACCATGGGACATATGGGATCTGCGTGCTGCTGTGGACAGGCAAAGGACTGGTCGTGCTCCCGGTTTAGACGCAATCGATGCGGCTATGCTAAAGAATAGTATCCCCTATATCGAAGATACATTGTTGGAGTTATTCAATGATTGCCTTGATAGGGGATACTTTCCACGAAATTGGAAAATTGCCGACATAAGGCTCCTTTACAAGGGAGGAGACAAGGACAAGCAATTAGCCAAGTCTTATAGGCCTATATGTCTCCTCCCTGTTATGAGCAAAGTGTTAGAGAACCTACTCCTGGTGAGCCTACGACCAGTCTTCTCAAGAGCGAGCCATCCACGGCAGTACGGATCCACTAAGGGTAGGGGAACCGTGGATGCCCTGCTGAGAGTGCGCCATGACGTCGAAGAGAAGGCGGAGAAGTATGTTATGCTCCTCCTGTTTGATATCACCTCCGCCTTCGATAGTGTTTGGTGGCCTTGCGTACTCCAGCAGTTGCAGAAGTATGAAGCTCCCAGCAACTTGTACGAGCTATTACGAAGCTATCTTCAGGACCGAACTTTAAGAATACGGGGTAACTTCTTCGAAGTTGAAGACTCCATGGAAAGAGGTTGTCCCCAGGGTTCTGTTCTAGGTCCTGCCCTATGGAATTTAGTCTTCAATGAGTTGTTGGGAGTACTGGAAGAGGAGCGGTTCCCCGCTACGGCTTATGTAGATGATCTGGCCGTTGTGGTAGCCTCGAACAGCAGAGCCCGACTGAAAGAAGAAGCTGAAAGGTGCGCCAACTTAGTAGAAGAGTGGTGCGAGAAGAAGAAATTCAGGATGGCCGCCGCCAAGACCCAGGCCATCCTCTTGAAAGGCACGACTGATAGGGCTCACCCTATTACAATGGTTATACAAGCATCAAGAATACGTCCAAGTGAGGTCGTCACCTACCTTGGGATTAGGATTGGAAGAAAGTTCAACGTGACACCTCACTTGGACTACTTGAGAAGTAGGGTAGCCCTAACCCTTAACGGACTCAGTCGTATTGGGGGCGCATTTTGGGGCCTTAGGTACCCAGCAACTATGACCATTTATAAAGGTGTTATTGTGAGTATCCTGAGGTATGCGTCCCCTGCCTGGAGCCAAAATCTCTCGCACAGACAGAAATGTAGGTTGGCCACGATTCAGCGGATGGCTCTGCTTCGAGTATCCAGATCATTTAGGACGGTGTCTCATGAGGCTGTGCAGGTCTTGGCAGGAGGAATACCTCTCGACCTCCTGCTGAGAGAAGACTACTACCGGTATCAGATTAGGAGAGAATGCTTAGCGGCTCTACCGGATTACCTCCGAGTGAGAATAAGAGATGATCCAAGAAACTGGAAGAAGATTCTCCGGGAGGATACAGTAGAGGACTGGAACCGACGGTGGTTGACGACTCCCAAAGGAGCTACTCTAAGGAAGTACTTCCCCACCGTCAGTTCGCGACTAGAAGCGACTTGGGTCCTCCCGGACTACTGGATTTCACAGATTCTCACGGGGCATGGGGGTTTCCGAGCAAAGCTCGATCAGTATGGTATAAATATCGATCCCCTATGCCCAAGTTGTGGGGTACCGGAGACCGCTGAACATGTTGTACTTACCTGTACGGTCTATGAGTCACTGAGGGCGAAACTGTTGAGAGAAACAGGTCTCTTTGTCCTAACAGAGAGAGATCTTCCTCAACTTATGGACAAAGAAAGATACGATCACTTCAAAAGTTTTATATACGGATGGAAAGAAGTTGTTCTACCAACCCACTTCTCTTTGGGAAGAAGAAGAGAAGCTGCACCGGGGAGGCCACCAGAATAATAAGAAAAGTAAACCAGATGCAAGTGAAGAGAAGAGCAAGCTGTGTGCACAGCTCAGAAAAATAATGTAATAGCCAAAAAATGCAGCAGTGGGTTGTTATGTACCAGTAACATCCCACTGCTGCAAATACCCGTATTGCCTTCAGGCAGGGGAGGGTTGAAAATAAAATAAAATAAAATAATTTAAACCTTTTTCTTAATAATGATAAGATTCCCAGTATTGTTAATACCGACTAATTTCAAAGATACGAAACTATTAATGCAGTTCCGACTCTCGGGAAAATATATGATCAAGATTTTTGTTAATAATAAAATTATGAAAATCACTCCACAATTTGAGTGCAAAATGTGCAACACTAAAGAAAAGGAAACACTTCATCATATATTATTTAAATGCCCAATTTATAGTATTTTAAGGTTAAGAATTTACCAGGGTATGGAAAATCTTTATGGGATAGAAATATTTAAGCCTATGAGCAAGTTATATTTTTTTAACTCAATTATATCATATTATAGAGAAATTTTAGGGTAATCTTGAATTTTGTCCTCCGCATATTATGGCAAAAATTCCATATTGTACATCGGCATGTAAAATGTCCGGATATTATTCTTGCTCGTTCTCTTAGGTATAGAGGTAATCTTTTAATTTAATTTTAAAACATAGTTTAGTATTAATATTTTTAAAAAATATGTATTTATTGTTTTATGTGTATTTCTGACAATTTTAGATTTTATATTAATTTGATTACTGGAAATATTTTAACATTTATCTTTAACGAATATGATTTTTAATTTATGCTTAAGAGTGTTGTAGTATCTGTTATATAGAATAAAAAGGAATTTGTACTTCCATAAAGATAATAATGTTTGTTATTTTGTGAAGGGTTCTTCCCTTAAAACAAATAAAGATTAATTGATTGATTGAATAATACATTTTGTGGACAAGATTGGAACTTATGTAAAAACATTATGTCACTTCAGAAACATTCATTTGTTCATATCCATTTTCATATGTAATCTTTGGAGATGACCATCTCTTGTATAAAGGTATAACTTACTGTCTCTGAATATAAATAAATTATTTCAAAATTTTCTAAGGTCAGCATCAGTATTTTCTTTAAGGATAAAACTCTATTTAATTAAAATTAACCACTATTCCACAAATTATTTTTCATTTGTCAAAAAAATGAAAAATTTAGCTTTCAGTATGTGAGTTGATCTATTAGAAATCAATTAATTTGTAGTTCGACATTCTTTCTGGTATACTACTTATTCTCTATTTTATAGTGAGTTCAAATCTGTAGTTACAAATGTTTAAGGATCACAATTTCACAATCACAATTTTTGTGACCATTTTGAATTTGGACTGACAACATGTTTAGAGGAAAATGTATAAGTTTCAAAAATATTCACGAAGTTCCTTTTATTTCTTGTAATTAATGTTGTAAGTAATACAAACGATAGCATTATATTGAATATTTAATAGTTGACCGTTGCATTATTGAGTTAGAAAATGGTCCGGGATGGCGGGCAGAAATAGACTAAATAGTGGGAAAACTATTTTATTAAAACCCAATGGTCCGACGTCACTTTGCAGGTCTTCTTTAAAGCTAGAACGGACAAGATACTAAAAGATATAGAGAATTGTGGAAGTTACACAATATTTAGACAAAAAATTATAAAACAATGAGAATGAGGTTATTAAAATTATAAACAGTAAGTACATTACAATATAAACAGATGAAGCTAAGTAACAAGATCCTAAACTGAAGTAAATACATTTGTTGTAGTATAATATATAGGGTCGAAACGTTGACATTTAATAAAATAGTTTTGCCACTATTTGGTCTATTTATGACCGCAACCCCGGACCATCTTCTTTCTTGATATCATTATAATTTTTTTTTGTATGAAATCTGAAAAACTACAGGAGTAGGAGAAATTTTCTAAAAACACATATTTAGCCGAAAAGGAAATTTTAAATGCCCTCAAAGAAAAAAGTGTGAGCCTTAAATATATTTCAATTTTATTTACTGTACATAGAGTGTGAATGAGATCTGTGAACACTAATATAAATGTCCTTGAGACAGATTGTAATATTTTTCAATAAATAAGATTAAAAAAAAAAAATGAATAATTGAGTGCTATCAATGGGTATATTCTCTATAATTCTTTCCATTCTATTGTATTTCTTGGTACACATTTACTAGATGCATATTTAATTTATACAGTTGTATATGTGATGAATAAATAAAATAAAAAAATTGAAAAATTTAATTTCGTTGCTAATGTTTAAATATGTTTCATTTCGAGGTATATATGAATTTTTAATCGATTATTACACCATCTTTGAATTATCTTAGGTAAATTTAGGCAATTTTATTTTTTTATTATTTTATTAAGTCAAACCTCATCAACTGATGTTTCTTGATGATATTCTTGTTTGGCTTAAGTTCAATATTTCAAGTAAATGTTTTATTTCGAACACGGTCTCTTCGTACCATCCTTCCGTTCTTTCCAAGTATCATGCCATATAAGCTAGACTTTGGAAAAGTTTTATAAGTAAATAGAAAGTCGTACAAAGTTCATGTTCTATATAGGTTTTTGTTTGATGTCTGATTATTTCATTCATTAACCGTAAAAAGATTACAACAGTAATATTTAGGAATGAGATATATATATTTTCCTTTTTCTCGCCTCTACACTCAAGGGTAATAGGCGTTTTACTATAATTTATATTATATAATAACACTATCTTGTATAATTTCTCTTAGTGCTTTTGTTGGGCGAAATTTTTTATTTTCTAATTGCAGCATTTTTCCATTAGATGTTTCACTGTTTGAGATATATGATTGTATTTTTCACATGTGAGTGATCCGAGGCCTGTTAGAAAGTAACTATGTGCAAAATAGCAGTATTCAATCCTAAGACGGTACAGCATAACTTCTTCCCTCGTTGAACTTTTGAGCCATTAACCACAATTAGGTTTCACTTCTGGAAGTTTATACTCTTTGCTATTTTCACTCCGCTATTATTGTTTTCTTTGTTTGACGTGCACAGTCTTCTAAATTAACAATTTTAATCTAGCCCCTACCGTTTTTTTCTCCACTTCTTGACAAATGGGCTGTATGATCAGGTTTTTCATTTTAAAAAAATGCAGTAATGAGCTGGTAAAAAAAAAATAAGACTACTGACATCCCTTTATTTCTTACCTGCTATCATATGTTTATTATTTGTCTTATAATAGATTTGCTTGGGTTTGGGTAGTGAATGGAAGGTCTTCACCTTAAGTACCTTACAAAGAAAACAATACTAGCGGAATGGGAATAGCAAAGAGCATAAACTTCCAGAAGTGAAACCTATTTGTGGTTAATGGCCCAGTAGCTTCAAAAGATGTTGGTGCTTCTCTGATGAGATATTTAATAAATGTAAAACTCACTGATATCGAACCAGTAATAGTATGGATTCAATACAACTCCGTGAATATACCAAGTTTAATCAACAGATGACAGTTCTAGTAGTACGAACAGGTGACCAGGCTGAAGCTAATTAGTCACAGATATATGAGACTGAAGTAAAAAGTAAAAGTCTGTATAGCTAACAACAGACCGATGAGATGACAATGGACAGAAAGGCCTATGGCTCATCCTACGTTGTCCCACTTCGACAGCACAAGTCATGTTAGACTGAGAAGATGCTCCTGAAATGTACAGCGTGTGTCATACCGGATTTAATGAAATCATACACCGTGAAAAGAAACAGTGAAGGAATCATTGTTTACTGGATGATTACTCAGGAATCAGATTGCTGTAGTTATGTGCTCACGTCATGCTGAACAGCCCAGATAATTTTTCTTGTAATTTCGACCTTATGGAATCATCAGCGTCTTCTTCCTATTCCCGAAGGCTGAGGCCTTTTACTGGATTAAATACTTAGCGGTTTGTGAGAAGCCTATATTTTGCTTTATAGTACAATAATTAACAATTTTATTAATTTATTATATCATTAATTCTAAATATTTTCCTTTATTTATTGGGTTATGTAATATTAAAAAACATATATATGTATATATTATTATTGCAATATGTTATGCAAGATTAATTGGACATAGATAGATATATAGATAGTTTATTTTATTTGTCTAAAGAAATTCCTGTACAAATAAATATAATGGTATAATTAACAATGTTAGATCTTGAGTCTAGTACTGCATTCAAACATAACATTAACAATGTCCACAGCATTAAGTATGACTAATATAATAACAGATTAATTGGACATCCTGAACATAATATGGACTTGTTTAAATAAGTTTTGTCGCTTTCTTTCAACAAATGTTCACATAATTCTTTAATTAAGTTACAGCATAATAAACAGCTGTAACAATTTTTGGGCTAGGCGTGTCGTGGTATTAACTGATCATGTTATATTTTCCATTTTATTTGAGGATCTTTTATTTATTTAAAAAATTAGTTTGCTTTTTTTTTTTTTTTTTTTTGTGTCCTCCCCTTCCTCGCCGTTATTGCTATAAGGGGTTTTCCCGGGCCAAGGAGTGTGGGCGGGGATTTAAAAGACTCCCTCGACACCGAGACGCGAACTCGTAACTATTTTTATACCATTTCATTTATATATCAGGTTGCCGGGCAACGGCGGTGCTGTGCACACGCGTTAGCCCATTCGGCCACCCCGCCCGCTATTAAACGTTAGCACTAAGATATATTAATGTACAAATTGTGGCACAAATAATTGAGTAAAAGTTCGATAGTGCATCAATGCTCTTCCCTCTTCTTCCATTTTATTGCTTTCCTATTCTTAAAAAAGTGCAAAAAGGTAGTGGAATTAGAAAATTCGTAGTTCATATACAACTAGACTTTATGTGGATTATTTCCTGTTTTTCCTAGTTCCATAGTTTGAAACTTTTCATTCCAAATAATCATAACTCCTTCGAAATGTGTCTCCCTAACAAAATCAAAACTCTTACTCCATGAAACCCCCTCCGGGCATCTCTGGTACAAAAAAGAAATTAATATTACATTTTACATAAATCTCACTGAGTAATTTGAGCTAATGAAAATAGCCTTGACCTTTTTATGTCTAAATCTCTTAATACATTTCTGTTATTACTGCTTTTATCGTTATCTGGTCTTATTTCTTATGTTACAGTTTTGAATTTGTTTTCTGATATACTGAAGAGTTTCGTTAGAGGTGCAATTCAAGAGAGCGAATATGGTATACTAATTGTTGATGAAAATTTCTCGAACTTTGTGCGAGAAATTTTCATCAACAATTAGTATACCATATTCGCTCTCTTGAATTGCACCTCTAACGAAACTCTCCACTGTCCAACAAGGCCTTCGCGTTGTCGACCACATATCCTCTGCACTTGAAAACAAGCAATATTGTACTGGTGCCTTTCTGGACGTAGCTCAAGCTTTCGACCGGGTGTGGCACGATGGCTTGCTTTTCAAACTCAAAACCCATTTTATTTGAGGATCTTTTATTTATTTAAAAAATTAGTTTGCTTTTTTTTTTTTTTTTGTGTCCTCCCCTTCCTCGCCGTTATTGCTAATCCTTTTTAATTCAATTCCTCTTCCCTACTCAGACACAGTCCGATACCTTGGCTTCCACCTTTGGACAAAAGACTGACTTGGAACCCACATACCAGACTTAAAAGACAAGAGCTTAACCGACGATTTGGTCAGCTATATAGACTACTAAACAGAACATCTCATCTCTCAACAGAAAACAAATTATTAATCTACAAGACCATACTGAAACCTATCTGGACCTACGGACTTGAACTGTGGGGGACAACTAAATCATCGAATATCAAACGCATCCAATCCTTCCAGTCCAAAGTCCTTCGAACAATAGTCAATGCTCCATATTATGTCACGAACAAGACCCTACACCATGACCTTAACATCCCATATGTCCATGACATCATCCCATCCAGATTCTCCAACTTTCACCAGAACCTCATTCATCATCCCAATCCTCTAGCGCAATCACTATCCAGCTCCGAACATCCATACCATCCCCCTCGAAGGTTGAAACGGCAGTGGCATCGAGATCTTTTGTAAATATGCCTTTGGAGTCCTGGCAATGGCCAGCTTCTCCACTCATGTCCTGAGCGTCTGTGGCTGTAGTGCCCTCTTTCAGTCTCCATTGGCTTCTAATACTAGTGATGCGGCTGGAAAAGTGGCGCTGGGATCTCCCGGAGTCTTGCTTCGCCTTCCACGTATGGGGGAAAAAGCCTGGCTCGGAGATTCTTGGGCGAATGTATATATTGTATATAGGTATGCTTGTGTTTAGAAATTTTTATTTTATTTTATTTTTATTTAACTTCTTCACCAGTATTATTTATTTACTTATTATATTTATATTTATTTCTTTATTATTTGTATATATTGTATGAATGAGAACTTGTAGCCCTAATGCTTATAGCCCTCCAGCAGTGGCTGATTGTATTATTATTCAATAAACAGATTAAAAAAAAAAAAACTATTGTTCCCAAAAGCGGGTGTATCCCAAAAGACAAACCAAGAAAAGAATCAGTTGCTGAATTTAGCATGATAAATCCATCTGATTACTAAAATCATTTATATAATCGATGTAGCAGGAGTTCTTAACAGTAATTTCTTCAACAGTGATTTTGCCATGGGTTAGTGAAGCTTCAATGATCTTTTTTATCGGATACAATGGGTTAATAGAAGACTCATGGTGGATGCTAAACGCATTGGATTAAAAAAAAAAATAGATTGGGCTCTCTCCCTCTTTTCAAGAACACCTGGATCAAACGTCGAAATAGATGAACGAGAACAACATTGTAAGAGTCCCATACCAGTGTCGGTTTCGGGATACGTCGCTATCACTTTCTGGGTATGTCATTCCCAAGAAAGATATATAGGATACTAACATATACCCAAACAAGAAAAACATTCTGATTAAAAATTCGCACTATAGCCTCAATATCATTGTCTTCTCATATATGTTACTGTCGAATAAATAAATGGAAGTGTGAAACTAGAAAGAAGACATGAAGATATGAAGATCCGAGGACAGCAGCTGGACCAACGGGGTAACTGTCCGAGCCAAGGCTAATGGGTCATCTATTAGCTAAAGATAGAACGCGATTCTGAAATAGCCGTCGAGGAATACTGACTCACTTTCCCTCTCAGGGTCAGCTATTTCCGTTACTATTTCATATCTTATCGATAAATCTATAGTTATGGAGACCTGGAAAGTGGGAATCTCAACCGAATATGCAATATGAAACGCTCGTGTTCCTAAATATTGTTTCTCGAAAGAAGTAGCTATCTATGCATTTAGTTTTGGTGAAAAATAACATTTTTTTTAAATCCCTTTTCCAATTGGAATGCAGAATAATTATAGATCAAAGATGTGATAAATCTGAGGAAACTGTATAGCGTTTAAAAGTAGTGAAGAAAGTTAGTAAACTGTTCTACATATCATGGGTGATAAATATTCAGGACACAGTCATTATTAAGTTGTTATTATTGCCGACGTTTCAACCGAAATATGTGGGTCATCATCAGGTCTGAAATGTTTTAATACAATCAAAGATATAATATTATAGGTCAGATAATGCTTATAATAAAAAACTAATTGATGATAAATAATGTAAAATATGTAAAATATGATAAATATGTAAAAATTTATACAAACTAAACATAATGTATATAATTAATTTGTAAAAGATGTAACATTTTTTCTTACTAATCGTGTTTCGAGCACTGAAGGTATTCAAGTACTTACACTTCGGTAGGTAAGTATCGGGAAAGATTTCCCAGATGTGCTTTTTCAGATAGCAAAAGGTAAACAAAATCAGAGGGAGGAAAGTGGTAACATCAATCACTATATTTTTATCATAGCCATTATCTATCGTATAATATTATATCTCTGATTGTATTAAAAATTGTCAGCCCTGATGATGACCCACATTTTTGGATTGAAACGTCGGCACTAATAAAAACTTTATAATGACTGCTTCTTGAATATGTATCACCCGTGTTTAAAAAAAGCTATAAAAAGTGGCAATGTGTTTTCAACAATTGATCAAAACGGTCTAATATCTTGGACCAACAAAAAGGTATGGCTGGAGTGGCAAAATAAATGGTTTGACATGATAATAAACTATGATAAAACGATACGTCAAACGTCAGAGGAGAAATTTAATGTTGGCACGGAGAGAAGAGATAGTTCTAAGCCGGCTCAGGACTGGCATAATCTATTTATCTATGGACACTTAGTGAAAAAAAAGAATCCGCTAATGTATCCCTTCTGTGGATGCAATAGTACTTATTATTCGTATTTACTATACGTACTAAGTGCGTTGTTCATGAAACAAACTGATTCTTCTCAGATCAAAGCATGGGTTGAAAGAGGACTCCGAAACAATTCCTAATCTTATAAAGTTTTTATAACCACAACCATTTATTAATAAATATAGTGAACCACAAGAGACAACAGAGTAAATTACCTTAGTGATCGAAACATAAATAAGTGTAAAAAAAATATAAACACATATTTAATGAAGGTGTTAAACATTATTAAAATGTAAGGAAAGTTATAAGCATCAAGTAATAAAATGAAACTAGGTTTCTTTCTCGAAAATCTTAATAACATCTTAATAAAATCTTAACAGTAGACTTTTACTTATCCGTCCTCTTAGGGACCGAGACGTCGTCGGTTAAACGGAAGAGTCGGTTAGTACGAAGGGTAGAAAAAGCTCCAATAATATTTTAACTTTGATATTGCGTAGTTGAGCTGTGGGGTTCCACTAAACCATCGAATTCCTCTCTTATCCAATCCTTACAATCCAAAATCCTTCGTAAAATATTCAATGCTCCCTACTTTGTTGCAAATGAAACCATCCATAATGACCTTAATGTTTCTTATGTTTCAGATCTGGTCCAATCCAGGTACCTATCCTTCCATAATAAACTTCAGAATCATCCCAACCCTCTGGTTTCTAACTTTACCTCCTCTTCGATTCCTTATAATCCTAACAGGCGTCTGAAAAGGCCCCATGTTCTCCTAATGTTGACATATCATTAGAGTGCTACCATTGGGTAGTTTCTCAACAAGTGTTTTCACGTCATGATATCCATATGTTTCACGTATGTTCACGAAATCCAAACTGATGGGGAGGGATATTGTGGGATTCGAGTATGGGTAGGATGCGTTTGAGAAGGATTTTCTCAAAGATTTTGGAAAGGATCGGAAGTAGGCTTATCGGTCTATAGGATGATGTATAATTAACAGGTTTACCTGGTTTAGGAAAGAGGATAATTATGGAGTGTTTCCACACCAGAGGAAAGTGGGTTGTGCGGAGGATACAGTTGAATAGGTATGTAAGGAATATAATTGCTTTTTTGGGAAGTTGTCTGAGGATCTGGGAAGTAAGGAGATCGTGTCCTGGAGAGTTGCGAGGTTTTAGGTTCTTTAAAAGGAATTTGACCTCAGAGGGGTTGACGGCTGTAGGAGGTAAGGAGAGAGGAATCGGTGAAGAGAGGAACTCTTTAACTTCAGCAGTATGGGAGGGATGGAGTTCAGGATGAGGAGTGAATGTGTACGATAGATGTTTAGCAAACTCTTCTGCTCTATTCTCATCTGACGAAGCCCAGGAACCATCATCACGGCGGAGGGGGTGGGAAATGGATTGGAATTTAAGGATTTTTTTAGTTACATTCCAGATGGAGTTATCACTTGCAGATAGTGAGGAAAGATAGGAATTATAGGATTGGGATCTAAACGTGGCCAGTTTTTGTTTTACTTGCTTGGAATAATAGTTATATGATTTCCGATCATCAGGATGCCTGGTTCTTTGCCAGATAGCCCTAGAGTATCGTTTTCTATTAATAAGGTCCTTGGGGTAGAGGATTTGTTTTGCGGTATTTTTTAGAAGGATCAGGTGAAGATGCAGTCCAAACTGCTTGTTGGATCAACGTAGTCATGGAATGTACTGCTTCATCTAGGTCTGTAGGTGTTTTTAAGGAAACTCTGAGGTCAATATTATCATCCAGCATTTGACGGAAGAGGTTCCAATTAACTGGCCCCCTGATAAATGAAGGTGGAGGTGGTTTGGGAATTGGTGATGTGGAAACCGTTAGGATTAGGAGACTATGGTCTGAGGAGAGATCGTCAAGTCTTGAGATGCAATAATTAAGGGACCCTAGACCTTTGTGGATGAAAAAATCTAGGAGATCGGGATTGCGGTTAGGATCTGTTGGCCAGTATGTGGGAGAATTGGGTGAGAGGATGTTGCTGTGATGGGAATTAAGTGCAGCTAGCAATGTTCGTCCTCGAGAATTAGTGGTTCTGGCTCCCCATTGCTGGTGTTTAGCATTTAAATCTGCACCTAGAAGGAAGTGGTGTCCTAAGGAGTTAAGGAAGGAAGTTAATTGGGATTCTGATATGGGTATTTTAGGCGGGGAGTATGCTGCGACTACTGTTATTGGGTAAAGGGAAGTTTGGATTATCACGGCAGTGGATTGTAGGAAATTATGGGTTGGCAAAGGGAATAGATGATGGGAAACGGATCTATGGAA
Source organism: Nezara viridula (assembly GCA_928085145.1). Taxonomy (NCBI): domain Eukaryota; kingdom Metazoa; phylum Arthropoda; class Insecta; order Hemiptera; family Pentatomidae; genus Nezara; species Nezara viridula. Next base: position 115,837,072 of record OV725077.1, read on the forward strand.
AATTATGGCAGTGCCACCATGTGCTGTTCCATCAGGATGGTCGGTTCGATAAATATTGTAGCCGGGAACGTTGATTTGTCGTTTGTTGGTTAGTCGAGTTTCAGTTATTAGTGCTATGTCGATGTTTTTGTCATGTAATAAGATTGTCAGTTCGTTGACGTGGTTCCGAATACCATTCGCATTCCAAAGGAGAATGGAGAGGAATTTGGTTGATGACATTTATGGATTTCTTGGCAGTGGAATGAGGTTGGATATAACATTGGTAAGTAGCGAAATAAGAGGGGTAATGAGAGATCTAAATTCGGAAAGGAAAGATGTCAGTAGGCTTGTGAGGTCAGTGGAATTGGAAGGAGGAGGAATGAATGTATGAGTATTTAACCTACGTTCGGGGATGGAGGGATATGAGTCTTGAGGTTGGTGTGTGAATTCTTGAAGTTTAGGTTCTTGTGGCAGGGCCTGAGATTGAGAGTTTACAGTGTCTCCTTTGAACATCTGAGCATAGGACACTCTTCCGTTCACTATTCTAGAGGGTTGTCTTGGTGGCCTGGATGTCCCTTCTTCTCTGGCGTTGCGTACATTCGTGTTTTTAAATTTTTGTATGTTTGACAACCCTTGTAGTTGGCTGGGTGTCCTTGGTGGCATAAAGCGCATACTGCAGGTGAAGTTCTTGACTTCCTACAGTCCTCTGTTTTGTGTTGCTCACCGCACCTCACACATCTAGGAATGTGATGACAATACCGTTTCGTATGGCCATAAGCCTGGCAGTTATGGCATTGAACGATGTCGCGCTTGCTGTAGGGCTTTTCTACAACAACGCTTGTATAATAAAGGCGTGTGACCTTGTAGATGTTTTCGACATCGGGTGTTCGGTCAAGGTCAACGAAGAATAGTGGAAGAGGTATTTTATTTTTTATTCCAGGCTGTTCTTTATCCTCCTTGAATATGTTCACTATCTGGCGAACATGGAATCCCATACCCATGAGCTCTTCTTTTATAGCATCTGTTGGTGTAGATGGGTGCAGTCTTCTGATAACGACCCTGAGCGCCCTCTCTTGACGCAGTTGATACGTGTGGTAATCAGCCTTGGTGTCAGATAAATATTTTATCATTTTTCTGTAAGTTTCTGGAGTGTCGGGCATTAATTTAGTGTCATTGGTGCGGCTTTGGCATAAATATTTTCCTGAACCTACTAGATTATTCAATTGATGACACATCAATTGAAAGTTTTTAATATTTCTAACAAATATTGGTGGGGGTTTAGGTTCTCTGGGGTTGATGCTGCTTCCATTTGTTCGTTATTTATATTTGAAAGCACTTCAAATGGATTCGAAGTGAAAAACGGCGATTCTTCGCCCATAGCTTGAGTTGTCTCACAATTGTTAGGTTGTTGTGAGGAGCCAGGTTGGGGTTCATCTTCTTCTATGGAGCTCCCTGGTGTGGCTGGTGGAGTGTTTCTTTTTGAATGCCTTGTCTTTTTTTTAATGGGAGAACTAATTGTAGTATCGAGACTCCTGGACCTAGTGTTTTTGCCCTTACTCGACATTAGCATGTGATAATATCGCATTTCATATTAATTTTTTAAAAGAAAAATTGATAAAAGTGAGGCGATGAAAAAAATAAATTTTTATTGAAGACGAAAATATAGACGCGCGCTTGGAGAACGCAGGTCTACTTCCGACGAAGGGCTCCAGCCCACTAGTCAGATTAACGATGTGTATTATGGCTGGCCGTTATCTAACTAACCTAAGGTCTATTTACACTGTTCACTCTTGTGTTGTAAATAAGTGATTACTCACCTTATTTTTTTGTCCAGTATCAAACGTAATTGTTAATGTAACTGATAACACTAATTGTTCACATTAAGCTTGTATACTGCCACTGATAATTGAAATTTTTTAAGAGACGACCTGACGTATGTTTAACTAGGGCTAACGCATGCGCAGAACTCATCGGGAACAATAGTAGCGATCCAATAAAATAATATGATTTTGTACTAGTAACTTAATAAAAGATTATATCTCTTGAACAATTTTCTTTATTTTTATCTCAGCATATATTTTTTTTTCTTATTTTATTCATTTACTTCATATATATAGTTTTATTTTTTTGATTTAAGGTTAATTTATATTTCCTTAATTTTTCTTATTTCATTTCACTATTTATACTGTTTATTTATTTATATATTTACAGTTTTCATTTTTTTTTAAATTTAATTTTATATGCTTATATGTATAAGTATCATTTTTTTATTTATAGGCATATTTATTTACCAATTCTTTTATATTGATTTTATTTTTTTTTGTCTCTCCAACCAGGAGAACCTGAAGGTATAGTGTTAGACACAGGGGTCGCTCATCTCCATGAGAATCTCTGGGTGAGGAGGTTACCGTCCACATGCGGGAATCGAACCCGCGCCTTTTGTGGCCTAAGCAATCGAGTAGGGTCTGAACTTATTAATTTTAATTTATTATTAATCATTTATTTTTTATCTCTTTCTTTTATTAAAACCAGCAAAGAGGATTTAAATACTTAATTTAACAATTATTGCTGGCGCATTAACTCGCTCGGCGGTCAATCAATGATTATAATTCCTACTATAAAAATCTTTAAAAATTGGGTAAACTTTTTCGCATAAACCTATACCTTCAGTAAATCGTCTCTAGCGAAAAAGTTGCTGTAACATCCTAGACTTACCTTGAATCGTGTAATTTCGTTTTAACGTTTTCGAAAATAATCGTAACAATATACCTTACTATATATATATATATATATATATATATATATATATATATATATATATATATATATATATATATCAATTACACTTAAATGAAATTTAAAAAAATCAAATATTTATATTCTTATTGATATACTACTCACCGAACACTACTTATTGGCTTAGATATCTGTATATAGATTTCTTCTGGTCAAAGCAACATTTGAGTAGAGGTCTCATTCACTATAATATTCGCATTTATTGAATTCAACAACGTTAGAGGGATAATGAAGATGATGAAAGGAATAATGAAAGAACTCTTCATTACTTACGACTGTTTTTATTGTAAGGGATATCTGTGGATATTAATACACAATTATTTGTATGTTTATATTATTCATAATCGGTGGTTTAACAACATATCTTGAGAAAATATCATTCTCTTCTGGCCCTATATTGAAAGGAAGGTCAAATTAGCTTACTTTGAGAATGAGCAAACGTTGGAGTGAGGGGAGAATCCTGTTTGTTGAGTACCTAGGGACGCGCCTGAAAAGCCCCAACGTTAATATAAAGAGCTTGTTTAAAAAATACTGCATTCTGATAAGATATAAATCTGTCCAATGTGTAGAATGTGGATTTAGCTGACTAGATATGATTTGTTTTGAAATAATTGATTGTTAATATAAGATAAAAAAGAATGATCTGCTTTAAAGATCCCACTGCTTAAAAGGACCAAATATTTAATGATTAAATTCATAATGAAACAGCAATTAAATAATATCTTCTTTTACTTACTATAATTAAAATAAGATGAAAAGATTTCCTCATTTTTTGATGCCCTGAGAACCTTCTTAAAATACTTTTTAAACTGTTGTAACAACTTACGTTTTCACTTATCATAGTATCTCCTTTTTAGATCAAAATTTTCCATCCTTGCCACTCGCTTGTGTATAGGAAGGAACCTTCAGCTGTTGTCTGATGACGTGAGATGTATCAAATTATTTGGACTCCTGTCCATTCCTGCATTGTGTCCAGCGATATTGATTCGATTGGTTTTTTCGCTGGGTATTAAATTTGACGCCTGGAGTTTTTTTCCATTATCCATACGTTTGCAGAACTTATACTTTCAAAAAGGTTTTTAAAATGGCTTAATCCAAAATGGCTATTACTACGTTGCGAATAAAAACATGATTAATTAGCACAATGACAATTAAACTAAAGCATTACTAATTAACATGCTTTCATGGCAAGGAAATCAGAAACAATAACGGTTGTAACAATTGATAAAGTCTCTGTAGAGGACATTTGAGAAATATAAGGAAGAAATTATGAAAGAGATGGCAGATAAATGGAAAAAAAATAATCTAAGCTGAACGAAATAAAAAGCCTCTGCTCCGAATGAAGCAATAGTAAATTTATAAGCTATAAAGTATACAAACTTATAAACAGACCTCTGCCAATTAAGGATTGGACTTTGTAAGAATTTCTAACTTGTGCGAGTTGTAATATTCACAGAACAGTCAAACACATATTACAAGACTGACCTACATTCAAGATTTCAAAAAAAAAGTAGTATGTGACGCCAAACTTGAAGTATAATTTGAAAAAGCCTCAACCCAAAATAAAAAGGTTATATAGGTCAAACGGTCGAATATTTCTGAAGACCACCTTTTATTTTCTTCGATTTTGTGATGTTACATTACTATTCAAATAGAAAGCCTAATGGGGTATTCACGAGTCTTTAGTAACTAATTAAATAACAACATTTGCCGCTCTCCAGATTGAAAACGCCGCAAATAAAATATTTGTAGGTTAATATTAGATGGTGGGCGGTGTGGCCGAATGGGCTAACTAAAAAAAAAAAAAGTTAATATTAGATAAAGTTATTTATGAAGTTTCAGGCGGATGTTATTAAATTGATAAAAAGGGGTCCATACTATAATTTGTTTCCAATGACCATGACCATAGTAGACGCAATAATAAAAACAAGTAAATGAATAATTAATATATTATCATTAGTTTGATATAACTTCTATATCTGTACCGCTACTACTTATGAAGCGTCTTTGGGGTACTTTATAAGGGAGTACTGTTTCAGTACCAACGGTTGTGTAGCGAGGAGATTGGGCCAGGATCACGCTTAACTGCCTGGTTTTCATCTTAATTAAATATTTTAATTAAGAGTACCTACTTTATAGGGGTTGGTTGTGCCTTAGAATGTTCTCCCGACCGTAGGATTGATCTACGGCTTATGAAAAATTACTAATCAAGTGAAAAGTAATAAATTAAACTTATTTATAATTTTTAAGATAAAAATAAACCGACGATCTTAACAACAAACACCTCATTGAAAAATATGTTCTTTTATTAATAACCAATAATGATGTACTCATAATTATACCACAGCAAGATTGTTTTTATTTTTCTGCTTAGTAATAATATTTTTTAAATATGTCACAAAACTATTCTCTTTTTTTTTCTTAATCAGGACCCAGGAAAGCTGCAAGGTTGGACAAATCTATGATTAATTGTGATATTTTTATGATTATGAAACAGTTTTATGTACTAACATAGGTTCTTTAAGGTATTAAGCATTAAATCCACAACAGAAGACCCTAAAGGCCTGGGATGGATATCTTAAAGACTTTGGAATAGAAAAGAAAAATAAGGATATAGGTGGAGGGAGGAGGGGGGCAGGACTCCCCCCAGATCGATATGAATAGAGGGATTGAGGGGAGAATTACCTGCTCTTCAGCGGCCCTCTTTGTCCACTCACTATCGCCGCCTCTTTGTCGTCCTCAACTCCCTTGTTACTTATTGCTATACTTCACAACGCCTTATAAAATACATGAATAATATAATATCTACGCCATATAATTAAGAATAATGTTACATGAGTCCATGTTTGTTTTCCATCAATAGGAACAATTTGGTGTCAGCTATTTTTAATTACTTGAAGTATTGAATTAGAATTTTATATTTTCATGTAATCAGCTAGAGTTTTCCCAGGCATTAAAAAACAGAGCATTATAATATCTGGTATAACATATAGGTCTGTAATATCTGGTATTTTTATCATTTTTATCATTTATCAAGTTTAATTTAGATAGTAAATATGTACATTATAAAAATTCCTTAATACAAAATAAAAACTGGATCTTCTTAAAACGTGAAATAACGTTTACAACATTAGTGCCATCATAGTCTTGGCTATCTTAACAGATTAATATTTGATTAATTGTCTTAACAGATGTTGCATGATGGAGATTTTTAAATACTCTTTGGGGCCTTCAATTTTTTTGTAATTGGTACGCATGGAAATCGACAAAAACCCTGATTAAACTAGCCACAAGTAGGTAGTATATATTCGCATTTTCGGAATATGTACTGACATCTTTTTAAAGCTTATAATAATTATTTATTATTATTAGGAGAATAGATTTTCTCACTAGAACTACTTTTTTTTAGCCTAGCTGTAGTTTTATTTAATTATTTTGCTTTTATCCTTTCATAAATTGATTTTAGTATTTCCATTTTCATGAATATTTTTTTATTTCACCGTACATTTTTAAAATACTCTTTTTATTTATCCTATATAATATCGAAGTAGATAATGATTCCCATATTACTTTTTAAGCTATTACTTTTTAAATATAACTGCAATGACACATTATTTGCGGTCAATGCATGGGCAAGCTTACTGCTTTTATACAGCGTAAACACTTATTACTATGGCAAGAGAATTACTTGCTTTCCGGATTGTTCATTAGCTTCATAAGACAAAGGCTCTGAAAGTTTTTAATGTAAACAAAATATTTGAGGAAATAAATACCATTGGTGGATTTATCGGGCTAAAGCCAAATCCTAAAACTAATTTATCCCCTAAAACTTAAAACTAACTTAATTTGCTTTTCATTGGTCAATAGAGATTTATTGAGTAAAATATTTAAGCTGTCATTGGGTTCACTCCGGTCGTCGGATGGTGCATTTTGAAGTTGCGGCATTTTTGAAGTTTGAATTAACTATAGTTATTTGGATTAACCTTGTGTAGCTGCCGCCATCTGTCATGTAAGCTTGCTATTTTTCTTACATATGTTACAAATATTTCTTAACTTATTTATTTAATAATCTTATTAATTATTTATTTAAATCATTCCATTTCCGTAATATTCTTAATTTATTGACTTATATTTTCCATTATAAATATTTTTTTAATTCATCCATTAGTATTAAGTTAGTTTGTAATAGTTATTTAAAATGTAGTTTAGAGTTGTTTAAGTTATAATAACTTAAAATTAATGCTTTTCCTCTACTATATTATCATTTTATAAATATTTTTATTTTATCTACTCTTTATTAATTTTCTGTCCCTCGTTTCTTATTGTACTATGGATCCTGATCTATCTATCCTCCTAACCAAAAAGAGAAAATGGGCTCGCCCTAAAATTAAATTCCCTTCGGACAAAATCATTCCGTAAAACATAGATACAACTCCAACATATCTTGTTGCTAAACGATCTGATCAAGGAGATTTTAAAATAATCTCTCCATTTTTTATCCAAAAAGTGATCGCACAGTTAGTAGGTGATGTTAAAACAGTAAAACAATTGAGAGTCGGTTGTTTATTGAAACAAATACTAAATGGACAACAATCAAATAGACTTTCATCCGTTACGGATTTTGGAGGCCAAATGAAAGTTGAAATAACACCACATAAAATTTTAAACCATAGTAAGGGCATTATCCGTTGTTATGATTTCCATCACATGGATATACAGGGAATAAATAACGAATTAACTCCGGTAATAAAATCGTTAGGATAAAATCAAAACGGAACGGTAATGAAATACTAATACATAACTATATAGTTTACCTTTAGAACTCCTCTACCTTCAGAAACATTACAAATCGGTTATGAAACAGTTAGAATAAATCCTTATGTACCGAATCATTACGATGATTTAACTGCCTAGGGTTCTCTCATCCCACATCACAATGTAAAAAAGTATCAGTATGCGTACAATATGGTTGGTGACCTGGACATGGAGAAAACATAAGATGTAATTTTTCGGCTAGATGCATAAATTGTAATAACCCTCATAGTACCTTAGATCGCTCCTGTACCCAGTTCAAAATACAAAAGGAAATAAAAACCATACAAATCGATAATAAAATATCATTTTACAAGGCAAAAAACATATATAGAGAAAATAATCCCATCCAGTTAAATAAACATTCGCGGAAATAGCCAAAAATCAAAATAATACAAACGGAAAAATAGATGTTGCCATACAGGCTAATATTTTATACTCTTTCTCAGTTACTTCAACAAATTCACAGATAAATAAACCCAGCAGAAATACGTAATAAAATTGTTGAATTTTTTTCTATGCTATACTGTACCTAATTAATGAACCTAATCCAGTGGAATTGCAATAGTATTAAAAATGATTCCACGACAACTTACTAGGACATCCTAATTCACTTATGGCATAGCCACTACGGATATGCCAGGTAACGTCTGTAGGAGACTGAGGAGGAGCTGGTTGAGGGAACTCCTCGCCTAATATAGATGTCAAGCCGAGTAAGGTGCTGCTGGGCACTGCTCCTTCTCATGCATTTCATGACATTATATTTAGCAACTGATCTCGAATTCACTGGTTGTCATTACCATTATGGGTGGTTGTGAATAAAAAAATTAAAGTTATAAAATTTATTTATTTCAATTCATTTATTGATGTTATTGCTAATTTTTAAAAGTTTATTTATTTATCTTTTATATCTTATTACCTATAAGTGTTTATTATTACCTTTATTTATTTATTTTATTCTATTAATTTTTTTTATTCTTCTTTTTTTTATCCTTTTTCTATTTTTATTTTTTGTACCAAACACCTAAATTGTATAAAAGTAATGTTATTTAGTTGATCGGGCACTTATGACCTGAGTCTCATGACCAAAAACATTAGGTATATAACTTTGTTGTTTTGACGTTTGGGAGTAGAGATCACTTCAAATGGCCCAATATTTTTGTGGACCATCCTTTTTTTATTTTTTATTTTGATATGATATTATCATATGATTCCAGTGCAAAGCAAATAGATATTAATTTTTCATTGCCTATTTTTTTTAAAACTAATCACATTGGATTTATTGAATATTACAACGTTCTGTGATTTGGACATTGTACCTAATTAAATAGACGTAATAGACCTAATTAAAGTTTACCAATCTTCAGATTGAAAACGCCCTAATTCCGAAAATTTACACAAATAAAATATTTGTTCTTTACGATGAGATAAAGCTATTTACGAAGTTTACAGAAATGTGGCGTTTTCACATTAAATTAATTAATTCGATTAGGTACTATAAACTCATAAATATCTATTCGATTTCCATTTGAATCGTAAAATCATTTGATAACTAAATAAAAGAAAAAAATGGCCTACAAAAATATTGGTCCGTTTGGGCTATATAACCTCATTCTTTTGAGGTGTCGTGATTAATGTATCATAAAATAAAACCATACTTCAAATTAAAAAATATATAGAAACATTAAAAAATAAAGAAATAAATTAATAGAACAATAAAACATCAAAAGAAGAAAAAATTTTTGATTAATTAATTTCATTAAATTACTGTTTGTATTAAAACATATTATGAGCAGTCTGAAAAGGTGAAATGTAATTGCTTTGAAGATTGATAAGCTACTTGTAAGGAACTATAAACTGATTAAAGTTCCCCCTCAGAAAGAAATTGACCCTTTTCCTTATTACCTGCAGACGGAAAGGGTTGCGGTAAGGGAAGCTCCCCTCTGTAAATCAATGTTAAGAGGTCCGGTCTACTAACTTATTTAAGTTAAATACTTGACGTATTTTTTTTTTTCAACAGTCATTAAAATAAGTCCCTCAAGGTTGGACTAAAATACTTTCTTAAGGTCAATTAGAAATACATTACTTACCGAAGAGTATTTATGCTTCTTTCATTGTAAAAATTGCATTTATATTTTCTACACACACACACACACACACACACACACACACACACACACACACACACACACATATATATATATATATATATATATATATATATATATATAAAATTTTATATAAAAATTCATGAAAAATAGGAATTTCATGACCTATTATCCTACTACAGTTCATATCTTAAGTTATAATATATATAAAGGTCGAATTAAAACACAATCATTGTAATAATATATATGTATATATATATATTTACATATTGTTATATACACTTAAAAATTAAGCGATTAATCGTCTTCGATGTTATTTCACATTCCTCATTTATATTTCTGAGACATTTCTTTTTTATTTTAAACTTCTTGTGATCTTCACTTCCAAATTTTTTTATTTGCACAGTTTCCAAGTAGAATCCTATCTTTTATAGATTTAACTTTTTTTTCGTGGTTAAATTGTTCATTAATATTACATTTTTTGAAGTACTATATGATAGCATTTCATGAGATGGCGTATTTTTCGTCAGTCTTTTTTATCTCTCCTTCTCTGTTGCTTATACTCTTATACTCTGATCTTAGGTTTTTAAAATTACGGTATTCGCGGATCCTATCTTGAAAATCATTATACTAGATATTTTACATGTTATTAATGTCAATAAAAAAATTATGTTTATAACCCGTTAAGTAATGATGTTTAGACCCTATTTTTCTAACCTCTATGTAGAAAAATTGTTTTTTATACTTTTATTTTATGCCCTGTTTTGTTTTTATTCTGAAATAACTTACGCAAGATAAAATTTGGTCGGTTCCCAGATCGATGAACAGCTGAGCTCCCTTCTCCTAAAGTTTATGCAATTATTCTATAGTTTAACTGTTTATTCTCGATAAACTAAACTAAAATAAAGGTTTTCAAAGAAAAATATTATTTATATTTGAATATATAGTTTTTTTAACGTTGTGAAATGAAATAAGAATGTTTTTGAGCAGTAGAGGATAATGTGGAAAGGAATGTAAGAGGGACTTAAAACCGTTGTTGGCAGGTTTAGGGGTTGTCTTGCACTTAACTTCTTTCTCACGGCCTACTGACAAATTCTATTTTTATCATTCCATAGAAATCAGCAATGAGCCTGACTACGATTTTTGGTGACAGGAAAACATAAGTATAAAATTATTGAACCGTTCTCAACCAGTTTAATACCATCATGCACTACCATTTAAAATATTGTATTACCGAAATAGGACTTGCTTTGATAAGTTTAAAAAAAAAAAAAAAAAAGGTTGCAGAACTGTATCCAAAAAAAAACCTTCAAATTATTTCACAATGGTTTATTATTACCAAACAATTATACATATAAAGTAACATTACCTTCCTAGTAACAAACAAAAAGAACTAAAAGGTGATTCCTATTATTGTAATAAGCATTTTATTCAAAAATCAAAAAATAAAATAAAGGATATAACCTTTGCAGTAGAATATATAAACAATATCTAGAGACCATATCTTTGCTCCAAATTTCCTAATTTTCACGATTTTTTTTAAGGAAATTGCATAAACTTTTAAATAACCATATAATAAATATCATTAGAGATGTTTTTACTTTTTTATTTATTTAGAAATTTAATTTAACCACTCCTCGTAATTTATTTTATTTACTGTACATAGAGTGTGAATGTGATCTGTGAACACTATTATAAATGTCCTTGAGACAGATTGTAATATTTCTCAATAAATAAGATTAAAAAAATAAACCACTCCTCGTAACGTTTTTTTCAACTTATCCTTTATTTCGTTAAAGGATGTTATAAAGATAAATTTAATGAAGGGCATCGGTAAGAAGACTTTGGCCAAGTTTCAATGAAATCAGTACATTCGTTTAGGCGCTACAGCCTATATCAACACAGACCATCTTGCAAGGAAAAGGCGGATAGTAATGTCGATGAAGGAGGTTCATCCGCGGATGACTTTAAATCCAAATTTGAAAAAATCTGTACAGTAGTTTCAGAGAAAATGCGCGGACGTTGGACGGACTGAAAAAATTGTATTCGATTTTCGAATTCTACGTATTCTGAAACGTGAAACAAATTTCGAAAAGTGGTTAATTTTTTAGAATTTTTCAGTCGATTACAATGGTTCAGTATTGAAAATAATAAACTAAAAACTGCTAACAACATTGTAATGTATCGTATTAAGAAATGTAAAAAAGTCTTGTTGAAGCATTTATGTTAACATAAATAAATAAAATTTATGAACAGTAAATAACAGATTTGTTGACCCATGTTTCATCCTCAATTATCACAAATACATATCTCTTTATCAATATTAAAAATTATACCTAATTTTGCAAAAATCAATATTTCACATAATTTCTTTCGTTTCGGTTCTTTGGTCATTTTTCAAATTTCTTTATATATATTATTACAATCTGTCAAATGTTTTGTAAAATTTTTGTCAATATTCTCTGATTTAAACCTAAAGTTTTTTTGTTTATGTTCAAGATTTTTATTAGTGGTAATTTTTTCTTTCTAATTTCATGTAAATTTTAATTCATATTCATGAATAATGATATATATCGTACCGATTTCGACTGCATCGATTTCTGGACGTGGTGATCTTGCTCTCTTAATTATAGAAGTATTCATTTCTTATACGACTTTATTAATTTTTTTTTCTGTAAAATATCATCCGCAAGCAAAGCTAATGCTTCGTTATTTAACAAAAAATTGTCTGAATGCTAGGCTTCCTTTGATAAATCATGTGAGATGTGTTAATAGTTCGTTAATTCAATTTTATATAATAGCCAATAACTCTTAAATGAAATTTTAATGCATTTTTTTCTCTTCATACTTCTATCCACACCTGTCATAGTATTGCATTTTAAAAATAAGCTATAGAGTATTCAAAACGGATTCGTTGTTTTCTTTACGTATTGCTTTTTGCCAACATATCCTTAAAATTGTTTGCAGTTCTTCTTCTCCCAAATTTGAATTATATTTTTTCTTTTCTCAACACATTATAAATAAAATTAATTCAACCAAGCCTTATAAACGAAATTTTTATCTTTAGTTTAAATTTATGTTAAAATGTTAAAGAAAATAGTCACTCAATGATTTTAAATTATTAACGATAAAGATTTCAGTTCTCAAACACACCACATTTTCAAAATTTAGTTTCTGCGATAAGTAGATTTCCTCTAAATAATTTAACCTTATTTTAATATCAATTCTATCACGATTCAGTTAATAAAAACAATATTTAAGAATTGGTTCAATTCAAGTTCAATTTCTGATAAAAATGTCCATACCTGTGTAAAAATAAAAGATTTTTCGAAAGAAAAGGTCCTAATGACTGAACAAATTCTCCATTCACACACTAAGAAAATATAAATAAATTTCTAATAGGTTCCACATCGATTAATGACTGTAATTAAATACTGAAATGATCTTATCAGAGTTATCTTAGCAAATTTTTTTTAATTATTTTTTTTTATTCTATATAATATAATTCTGCCACATTAAAGGGCATTAATGTTCTTAGCAAATAAGTGAAGGAAAAAGTAACAAAAAAATTGTGCCAAAATGGCAGTCGCATGTAGTCGCGACTGAATTGTCTCTGAGCTTGTTAACTACTATCCCAGTGAAAATTTAAGACTGAAACGGATGGTGGCTTCTACCAGCAAAATTAGATATTCATTAATTAAGTAAAAATTAATACATTAGAGAAATAACTTTAAAAGGGCGATTTTTTAAAATCCTTTTAGTGTGGTCTAGTATTAGTATTAAAGCCAAAAAAGTACAAAGTATTCTGTATTGCTGTTTCCTTGGACTTTGCCTTCTCTTTTCAGCTATGATTCAATATAAATCGTTACCACATTTCATTCAAATTTACTCTCCCAATAACACTAATTTTGAAATTAAATTTCATCATGAGAAACATTTTTAAAATAATTTTTCCTTGTACGTCCGATGTCACCAGTTATCCAGTAAATAAAATACTTGAAAATTCGTGTTTTGTTCCCTTTGTTAGTGTTTCGCTCCACTGTGCACACATTACAAATATACTTGAAGTAAATAAATTTTTATTTATTTTTTTTTTCCATAGCCCTTTTTTATTTACTTTTGTCTTGCATCCTTGGATTTTCATTGTCTTCATAATAGTCCTTTTACTGCTTAAAAGTATTGTAAGGTGTATTTTTTGTGGCTTCTGAGTATTTTGTTCTTCATCTGTAATATAAAAGGTGATGGGGCTCACCTAAGGCTTGAGTTGACCTTATCCTCTAGAGCTTACAACTAAATTAAAAAAACATCTATCTCATGAGAGTTGTTGCCAACTTTTTGGAATTTTGGCTGAAAATGAGTTGTTGAAAAGAGGATTTGACAATTGTAGGGACTTTTCAAAAAACGATTTTTTTCGTTTTGCGAAAAATTCTTTTATTGTTGATAAATTAAGTGTTGCTTGTATATCCAATGTCTTCTTTCTCTGCAGCGTGGTTCCTCTTACAATTTTTCTAATTATTTCATTTTGGAAATATTGTAATCTTTTCTCAGTTGTTTTACTGACATGACCGAACAGAGGTGCACCATACAACAGAGCCGGCCGTATTACACTTGTATAGACTAGAAGCTTTTGGCGTAAAGATAGGTTTGTTGTCCGAATTAAATTTTGGAGTCTAAAATCTGGAACTAAATGCAGTTTGTTTTATGTAAATAACAATTTATTTATGTATATTGGGATAAAAAATGGGTCCAAAAATAATAAAAACTATATTTATTTATATTGGAAAAATGAGTAGGTAACTAATCTAATAGTGAAAAAAATAATATATAAATAAATGAATTTCTAAAGACCATTTGTTACTGATCATCATTACACTAAGTGTTTGACTACCAAACAAAGAATATAACTTGCAATTCAATCGAAAATAAATCCGTGTCGCATATGAATCCTAAAATTTCAGTTACATCAATCTTGTTTCGTTGGTGGATAGACTTGATTTTTTTTTTCCTGCGGTGTTTGATATAGGAGTAAAAGGTAATTTCCCTTGTATTTGCCTGAAGCTGACGGTGGATGTAAAATTGTTTCTGCCTCGGTTCGAGCTGTTCAGAGACCAGAAAGATTGAATTGGGCTAAAAAAAAAAAAAAAAAATGGAAGAAAAAAACAAACACGTGCGGAGGTTAAGGGCATAGATTACGTTTGTTTAAAATTGAAAAACTCCGGTCTTTTATGGTTACAATTAACACAAAACAAAGTTTAGATATTGATATAGCTCGGATTTGTGCACATTCAAAAGTTTTTATATTACTGATTATCGTTTTACCTCTGCCGTTAGTTATTCATCTTTTTTTTTTAATTTAAACCGCATGTATTTATTTCCTGAATATAATAGTTGATGTTATAGTCATTGTAATTAAAATTATAATTTGTTTTTTGCCTCTTCGTCAATTTCTATTGGTTGTAATTATCCAAATACTTATCCAAATAGACATAGAGTTTCATTTGTTTTTTTTTTGGTATTTAGCATGAAATGTTTCCCTTCCGTATATATTTTAATTTATTCTGTCCAACGTTTTGGACTCTTTGTCCATCTTCAGAGACATTACTATTCACTGTTAGAACATCATAAGTTATAATTAATTATTACAATTTTTTTTCTATACATTGTATATTCTTATATATTCTCCAATATTGTAGTATTGTAACCCTAATTGTTTTCGCTATGTATATACTTATTTTATTACTTGTATTTTAGTTATTTGTTATTGTAATACATCTTTTGGCCCTTTTGTTGAAGGCCCGATTTATTATTCTTAAGGGATCTAGTTCCAGAATAAAGATGATTTTCTCTTCTATTCTACTCTTTTCTATTCCAATTCTATTTAACAGTTTTTTCTACACTTATAATTAGTCAGTTTTTCATAATCATGAGCTAGTTATTTAAGTGGATGTTGTCCTAATCCTGTTATTCTATCCCTTTTCCTCATCTGTGTTTGTTTGGTTCCGCTCCTTACTATTGTTTTTATATATATTTTTAAAAATAATTTATGATATAAGCATAATGGTTATTTAGATTTTTTTTGTATCCGTTTTGTAGTTTATTGTTTTTTCTATATGTTTGGAGATGTGGTTTGCCTCTTCTATTTTTCTACTTTTTGTGTGTTGTACTATGTTTGTAATTTTTGTATTGAAATCAAAACTATGGTTTTTACACTTTTGCAGTTATTTTTATGTTGGATGATGACGGTCTTTAATTTTTTGGATGTTTCATTAATGTATACTTTCTTGCAATTTTTACACGCCCAAATGCCATTTTTTAATCCAATTTTTCTATTTTATCTTTCATAATTGATAAATAGTTTTCAAATTTATTGTTACTATATCCAAGTCATGTATTATGGTGATCATAGGTGATGAGTGCTTTTTAATTTTATTTTTCA
Source organism: Nezara viridula (assembly GCA_928085145.1). NCBI lineage: Eukaryota > Metazoa > Arthropoda > Insecta > Hemiptera > Pentatomidae > Nezara > Nezara viridula. The sequence continues at coordinate 115,853,203 of OV725077.1, forward strand.
GGTTAGGGATATATTTCATTTTATGATATTTATTTAATTATGTTTTATACAAAGAGTCCGATACGTTGGATAGAATAAAATAAAATATATACGGAAGGGAAAAGTTTCATGCTATATACGATATAGACAAGTTTATTATAAGTCTTTTATATTATTGGGCCATCTAGGTATCAACATTCATGATCCTTGAATATATCAAATTTATTTAATGATAGTAAAGTATGACAATGAATATCCTTATGTTTAAACGTCGTACTTTTAATTATCAGATTTTTCGAGATGGCAAAGTTTATCAGACGGATCCCATTATCATTACTATATTCGTGCAAACTTTCTTTACCAATCGTCGGAATATAAACTTCTTCCATTCCTACGTTGCGTTCGCGTCACCTACAATTATTTTCATGTAGTTTCGTGGTAGTTTATCATAAACCCATTCGAGTTTATCGTAAAATTCACTTTTGACTTCATCGTCACTGTCTTCGGTCGGACAATGTATGTTTATTAATGCGATTTTAAACCAACGTCCCTGAAATGTAGCTACCGAAATTCTATCACTAAAGAATTGTACGTCCCTCAAAGCGGATAGTAATCTACGCCTAATTAGAAACCCGGTACCTAAACAATGATTCTCGCTTCCTCCGTAAAAAATAGCGTACTTCCCTTCCCTCATCGAGCCCTCCGCTGGCCAGCGAACCTCTTGCAGAGCCACGACATCCAAATTGTACCCATTTACCTCATTCGCGACCGATTTTAGCCCCCCTGCTGTGTTTAAACTCCTTACGTTCCACTTACCAATATTTAAATCCCTATATTTCAACTTGCGCCATGAATCCCCTAAAGCAATCCCCACCCGGAGACCCGAACGGGGGACTAGTTTACCTCCGGATAATGAGCGTTTTACCTTAGGGAGATCCATGACTTTTTGTGGTGTTTGGTGAACTAAAGATATGTGAGTAGGGCGTTCAATCCTACGTCACACCCTCCAGCAAGTCTGGTGGGCCCCTACCTCCAGCAAGTCTGGAGGTCCCCTCCCTCCAGCAAGTCTGGAGGGCCCCTCTCATTGTTGGTCAGCGAGTCCATCGGACTTAGCCGGGAGGAACTTCCAAGAAATTTCCACCGACCATCCCCACATCCGCCACCCGTGGGACGCTCCCCATACGCGGTAATGAGCCCGCGCGAGGTAATTTCGCAAACACGAAATCAAATCGATCATGTCTTGATACAACACAGCTGGCAAAGCAGTATAATTAATGTACGGTCTTATCGCGGAGCAGAATGTGGGTCGGATCATGAATTAGTAATCGCGAAACTTCGACAAAAACTTAATATAAAAAAGAGAAAAGAAAACCGTTTCGATTTTGAGAATTTTAATTTGGAAAAATTAAAAAATCCATCAATTAGAAACCAATTCGAGCTAGATGTTAAGAATAGGTTTGAATCTTTAGAGCTTCCTGACGAGGACCACGAGGATATTGACAAGTTATGGATAGAGATCAGAGATAATATTAAAGCGGTCGGTAACTCGTGTCTAGGAAAAAAGGAAAATAAGAATAACAAACCGTGGTTTGATGAAGATTGCTTAAACATGTGTGAAAAAAGAAAAGCCGCTAAATTAAAAGCTCTAAATAATCCTAGCGAAGACAATCTGGAATACTTCCGAATCTCAAAGAACGAAACGACAAAATTGCTCAAAAATAAAAAAAGGGAGTACCTTAAAAATAAAATAATTGAAATAGAAACTAATAGAATTGAAAATAACGTAAGAGAAATGTACAAAGGTATAAACAGATCACGTAAATATGTAGGGCCCGTAACGTCTGGAATTAGGGATGATAATAACAATATTCTGACCGATCCGGCTGACATATTGAATAAGTTTAAGGACCACTTTGACAATATTTTAAATACGGGAAATTATGATCTGGTTCCTCCTTCTGAGTACCAGAGTGCTGAACCGTTAATAGAAGGACCAAGTAAAGAGGAAGTTGAAGTAGCTATCGGAAAATTAAAATCATATAAAGCAGCGGGAATCGATAATATTCCTACTGAACTAATTAAGGCATGCGGAGAAGCTGGAGTTTCTAAAATACATCGGTTGGTTAAAAAGATCTATATAGATTAGTATTATGGCTATAGATGGTAATATGTTTGAACAGGTAGATAAATTTAGGTATTTAGGTTCTACGTTAACTAGAAAAAACGAAATTGAAGAAGAGATTAAGGTTAGACTGAAGGCGGGGAATGCTTGTTATTTTTCTGTGACAAAACTACTTAGTTCGCGCCTCTTGTCCCGAAACTTAAAAATTAGAATCTATAAAACAATTATCTTACCTACAGTTCTTTATGGATGCGAAACTTGGCCGCTTACATTAAGGGATGAGCAGCGTCTTAAGGTTTTAGAAAATAAAGTATTGCGTAGAATATTCGGACCGAAAAAGGATGAGTTAACCGGAGAGTTCAGACGGTTACACAACGCCGAATTGCGTGAGATGTATCCGGGTAATATAATTGAGGTAATTTCATCGCGGCGAATCAAATGGGCTAGTAAAGTTGTTGGGCTTAGTAACGAGAGAATTCCTAAAAGATTAATATTTGCTGTGCCGAATGGTAAGCGTCCGAGGGGTAGACCGAAGCGAAGATGGGAAGACTGCATTAATGCCGATCTGAAGGGACTGGGTTTGGACGGCGAACGGTGGAGGGAGGTGTGTAACAAGCGATTGGTGGTGTCGGCATCGAACCTTCGGGTTCGCTCAGCCTTATTATTATTATTATTATTATTATAAAGTATGACAATAAAATACATTTAAAATCTTATAACGGCAACTAATAACTATAGTATAAATATGGCTTCCTTTTTTCATATATTTACTGCCTACCACGTACCACAGGCATTATATTCTTAGTAATTAGACATGTTAAACTATCAAATAAACCTGTAATACATTTAATTATTAAAGGAATTTAAAAGAATGATAATAATTCCTAACTTGGGGCCAACTCGAACAAACCAATTATAAAAGCTGTGGGTGAAATTTAATAAAATTTATTATGTAAATACATCATTAAGTTACAAATACGTATATGTCCACGTCACACATCGTACAGATTTCTGTGGAATTAAAGTGTGAACATAGTTTTAACAATGAATTTAATGTGGTACTTTCCAGATAGGCGAGTTTGAGATATTAATTTTGATATATTTGTTTCCATTTTGACGGCATTTCTTCCACAGATAAGTTCTGGTATTGGCTTGTTCTTATCGATTCAAGATCCTTGTTGAATAACAGTTGTTAGTACGAATCCAGAAATTGTGAGGTATTAGTTAGATGAATAGAAGGGCTATTTTTAAATAGTTTATATGAGCAATTTATTTTATCTAGAACATTTTATATATTGTGAAGTAGTTATATTTTTTAAATTTTATTATTTTAGAACTGCTTATTGGTTTAGTTTCTTTGTTAGTAAGTGTTTTTTTTTTTTCATTTTCAATTTCTAATAATATATTTAGTGTATTTAGGTATGTATGTGTTCTTTTTATATTTATTATAATCTTATTTATTGTATATATATATATATATATATATATATATATATATATATATATATATATATATATATATATATATATTATTTTTCTGTATAATTAATTTTATTTGTTGTACATAGAGTGTGAATGTGATCTCTGAACAACATTATAATGTCCTTTGAGACATATTGTTATATTTTTCAATAAATAAGTTAAAAATTTAAAAAAATAAAAATAAAATAACATATCGTAAAAAAAAAAAATCTTGCTAAAAGAGTCAGTATAACTTCCTCACTATTTATATTGGATAAGTAATTACAAATCTGTGGTTTGTTCGTTGGACATCTAGAGCGTTTCATTGAAATCAATGTATTCGTAAGACGGTTTTTTGTGATGTTAGAGTTGCGGTAAAGTTTTACGTTATATGGTTAGGATCCGTTCACGAAGCTGTTGGTTTTTATGAGAGAGAGGAGGCCTATACAAGAGGGCCCAACAGATTTATGGACAAAGGAAATAACCTCGGTGCCATATAGGGCTCCCTCACCGGCACCTGCCCCGGGTCTCAACACAAGATTTAGAGACTACCTTAAGCGGACTCAATCGGAATGACATCGGCATTCTGATTGATCGTATGAGATTATGATTGAAGTACTGATGGAAGTGACTGACGGATTTTCGGAAATCCGGTATCAAAGCTTCAATCGCGAGAAGTGGAGAGGAGACAAACCTTACTACTACGTAAGTAAGTTTACCTAGGTATCAAAATCTTGTTCATTTTTTATTTTTATTTTAATAAAATATGTTTTGATATCCTTATTTTGTATTTTTATAAACAATCTTTAACTAATATTTTTTTAAATTGTCAAATGGCCAATAAATTAAATTAACTGTTATATAAATTCGCCTGTTCTTTTTCCTTTTTGCTCAACAAATTCATAATTGTTCTAACTTTTGTTAAAACGATGTTCGGACATACTAGAGAGTTATTATTATATCACCACTTTTCTCTTGATGTCCAATGCAATATGGAATGGTAAGATAACCTATTTTTAATGAAAGCCATTTTTATTAATGGAGAATGCACCAGATCCACACTGCCTATTATGTCAACCTAAACTGAGCTAAAATGGCGTCATTCAGATTGATAGTGTAGAGTTCATCATAATTGAAGCAATCCTTGTCTGTCTTGTGACTGTCATTCATGATTGATCTTGTAGTGTCCGCCTTAGATTCTGTAACCTATGTATTTGTATTCATCAGTGATAGGATTTAGCCATGTATTTATGATTAGTACAAAACCAGTATACCACTGCTAGGAATCTCAAGTTATAATATTTATCCTTCTTCCTAATAGCCCTTCCATTACCCCCTCCCCCTCCCAAAAAATACATTTTTTCGATTTCTTTTTTATTTCATCTATAACTTCCGAACAGGGCATCGAAACTAAAAACGTATTGGTTTAGAAATTAAAAAACGTTAAATTGTGCATTTAACGAATTGAAAAAAAAAACTAAGGTGTATGCCTTAGACCACACGATTGTGAAAACATTCATAAGGTGAGATTAAAAAAATTAAATATAAATTATAAATAATAGCGATAAAGAGGATGAAATGCTCAACTCTATTCCCTAGCTTACAAAATGCAGGTCTCAGTTTGAACGACTTGAAAAAATTGAATTTACTGCTTTTTTTATTACCAATGTCAATTTTTTTTTTCATATTTTATTATACCATATCTACCCAGTTTTAAAAAAAAGGCGAGATAAGTGACCGATAAACCAACTCCTCAAGTTTGTTAAATCATTTTAACGTCGATGTGCTATGCCATTATGTGTGCCATTCAGGGAAAGTGCAGTCGCTTTTTTCCTTGGAACATTGTTTGTTTTTTTTAATAAATAGTTACAAGAAACACAACTGTATGCAATTTAATGTCTGGCCCCCATTGTAATTTTCAAAACACCTATTACCGTAGGTATACCGTTTCAGTCAACGACTCATTATGTTCAAGGAAAACGTGTGAATTTTCTGAACAAGATTCAAAATGAAGTTACGAAATACTTCCAATCAATATTGAAAGAGTATTGAATAGGCAAATTTCGAAAGCTCGACATTTGTTCGCTTCCTGTTGGGTATAAAAAAAAATGTTATGTACAAAAATTAAAATATCAAAGTTAGATAATTTTAAGCTGTTTAAGATTGAATATAACCATTTTTTATCTATGTTGCTCTTAAAAGGAGATAGAAACCAAAAAAGTTGGAAATTTCAATAGTTTTTGGAGCACTGCAGTGATCCCACAAGGCTTTCCAACGAAAAATTGATTTTTTATATTCACTACCTAACAATATAAAAAAGAAAGTTGAATTACCCGACATTTTGCAAGATACCATGTTCGCTTCGAAATCTTTAGAATATATAATTTAAACCATTTATATTCTTTGACTTTTTATATACCCAGAGATTTGAGATCTCACAATGGCTTAAAAGACTTTTATTTATTAAAGACTTGTACAAATTTAAGGATCGAAATGATGATTTATCACTTCTCCAAGAAATTTCCTCTCGTTTGATATCTCATGCATCAAAATCCATTGTTCTTGAGAGTCGGAAATGGATCAATATTACCGTAGTATAATACGGCTGCATATTTATTTTTACATTATATTTGCCACTGCGTTGTAATGCACCAAACAAAAGTGCTCCCGTTTATCTTCTTTTATTCTTGATACTTGTTGGCAATGTGTGCGGAAAACCTCTAGGCCACTGCCTTTTTCTTCGTCGTTGAAGTTCACCAAGTAAAAGCGTAGAAAAAAGTATGATTTAGAGTATGGTGTAATTTAAAATAAACCAAGGAGCATTGATGATTTTACGAAGTATTTTGGATTGTAAAATTTTAGTATGGTTGTGAAAGAATGAATTGCCATATCGTTAGCGAAAATATAGAGAATGGTGCTAGGGTGCGCAGGGATATGAGATGTGTAGAAAGAAAAGAGAAGAGGGTTTAAAACACTAACTTGTGGTACTCCCGCAAGTAAAGGAATGAAGAGAGAAGTAGAGAAATCAACAGAAATACAGAAGAACCTGTCAAGGAAGAAATATTGAAGTATCAAAAAGTAAGTTGAAGGAATGTGCGGTTTGTTTTTTAATAATAAACATTTGTGCCAAACGCTATCAAAAACGCTTTCTCGATATAGAAATATCGCTGAGCAGTATTATTTTTTCTCTAAGGCGATTGAGATAGCGTCTACTATACGATGACACTGTACAGTGGATTGGTACAAACGAAACAGGTGTATAGAGTAGTTAAGATATTGATTTACTAAATTAACAATTACATGCAACAATGTTAATAATTAACTAATTTGTATTATAGTCCCTCTGCTTAGGCTTAAACCCAGAGGTTAAAGAGGGTTTCCGGGATTCAATTTTCCTCCAAATCTGCTTCCCAAACGCTAACAATGATTCACCTTCTGGCACTGTTCCACCCTTCTTCATATGTTTCCTTTTTTTTTTTTTTAATCTGTTTATTGAATAATAATACAATCAGCCACTGCTGGAGGGCTATAAGCATTAGGGCTACAAGTTCTCATTCATACAATATATACAAATAATAAAGAAATAAATATAAATATAATAAGTAAATAAATAATACTGGTGAAGAAGTTAAATAAAAATAAAATAAAATAAAAATTTCTAAACACAATCATACCTATATACAATATATACATTCGCCCAAGAATCTCCGAGCCAGCCTTTTTCCCCCATACGTGGAAGGCGAAGCAAGACTCCGGGAGATCCCAGCGCCACTTTTCCAGCCGCATCACTAGTATTAGAAGCCAATGGAGACTGAAAGAGGGCACTACAGCCACAGACGCTCAGGACATGAGTGGAGAAGCTGGCCATTGCCAGGACTCCAAAGGCATATTTACAAAAGATCTCGAGGCCACTGCCGTTTCAACCTTCGAGGGGGATGGTATGGATGTTCGGAGCTGGATAGGGATTGCGCTAGAGGATTGGGATGATGAATGAGGTTCTGGTGAAAGTTGGAGAATCTGGATGGGATGATGTCATGGACATATGGGATGTTAAGGTCATGGTGTAGGGTCTTGTTCGTGACATAATATGGAGCATTGACTATTGTTCGAAGGACTTTGGACTGGAAGGATTGGATGCGTTTGATATTCGATGATTTAGTTGTCCCCCACAGTTCAAGTCCGTAGGTCCAGATAGGTTTCAGTATGGTCTTGTAGATTAATAATTTGTTTTCTGTTGAGAGATGAGATGTTCTGTTTAGTAGTCTATATAGCTGACCAAATCGTCGGTTAAGCTCTTGTCTTTTAAGTCTGGTATGTGGGTTCCAAGTCAGTCTTTTGTCCAAAAGGAAGCCAAGGTATCGGACTGTGTCTGAGTAGGGAAGAGGAATTGAATTAAAAAGGATTGGTGGACAGGATCTGCGTCGAAGAGTGAAAGTTACATGCTTGCATTTTGATTCATTAATTTTGATGCGCCAGTTGTTGCACCACTGCTCAATGAAGGAAAGGTGTCTTTGCAGGGTCTGAGACGCTATTAGAGGATCCGAGTGAGAGGATAGGATGGCAGTATCATCAGCAAATGTTGCTAGGAAGGTATCAGGACTTGAAGGGATGTCAGCGGTGAAAAGGATGTAGAGAACTGGGCCCAAGACACTGCCTTGTGGAACACCAGCCTCAATTGGATAATGTTTGGAGAGTTCAGTGCCGCAGCGGACTTGAAAGGAGCGATTTGAAAGGTAGGATTTGAGGACTAGGTACAAGGGTTGAGGTAAATGGGTTTTGAGTTTGAAAAGCAAGCCATCGTGCCACACCCGGTCGAAAGCTTGAGCTACGTCCAGAAAGGCACCAGTGCAATATTGCTTGTTTTCAAGTGCAGAGGATATGTGGTCGACAACGCGAAGGCCTTGTTGGACAGTGGAGTGTCTTGAGCGGAATCCAAACTGATGGGGAGGGATATTGTGGGATTCGAGTATGGGTAGGATGCGTTTGAGAAGGATTTTCTCAAAGATTTTGGAAAGGATCGGAAGTAGGCTTATCGGTCTATAGGATGATGTATAATTAACAGGTTTACCTGGTTTAGGAAAGAGGATAATTATGGAGTGTTTCCACACCAGAGGAAAGTGGGTTGTGCGGAGGATACAGTTGAATAGGTATGTAAGGAATATAATTGCTTTTTTGGGAAGTTGTCTGAGGATCTGGGAAGTAAGGAGATCGTGTCCTGGAGATTTGCGAGGTTTTAGGTTCTTTAAAAGGAATTTGACCTCAGAGGGGTTGACGGCTGTAGGAGGTAAGGAGAGAGGAATCGGTGAAGAGAGGAACTCTTTAACTTCAGCAGTATGGGAGGGATGGAGTTCAGGATGAGGAGTGAATGTGTACGATAGATGTTTAGCAAACTCTTCTGCTCTATTCTCATCTGACGAAGCCCAGGAACCATCATCACGGCGGAGGGGGTGGGAAATGGATTGGAATTTAAGGATTTTTTTAGTTACATTCCAGATGGAGTTATCACTTGCAGATAGTGAGGAAAGATAGGAATTATAGGATTGGGATCTAAACGTGGCCAGTTTTTGTTTTACTTGCTTGGAATAATAGTTATATGATTTCCGATCATCAGGATGCCTGGTTCTTTGCCAGATAGCCCTAGAGCATCGTTTTCTATTAATAAGGTCCAGTAGGTCTTGGGGTAGAGGATTTGTTTTGCGGTATTTTTTAGAAGGATCAGGTGAAGATGCAGTCCAAACTGCTTGTTGGATCAACGTAGTCATGGAATGTACTGCTTCATCTAGGTCTGTAGGTGTTTTTAAGGAAACTCTGAGGTCAATATTATCATCCAGCAATTGACGGAAGAGGTTCCAATTAACTGGCCCCCTGATAAATGAAGGTGGAGGTGGTTTGGGAATTGGTGATGTGGAAACCGTTAGGATTAGGGGACTATGGTCTGAGGAGAGATCATCAAGTCTTGAGATGCAATAATTAAGGGACCCTAGACCTTTGTGGATGAAAAAATCTAGGAGATCGGGATTGCGGTTAGAATCTGTTGGCCAGTATGTGGGAGAATTGGGTGAGAGGATGTTACTGTGATGGGAATTAAGTGCAGCTAGCAATGTTCGTCCTCGGGAATTTGTGGTTCTGGCTCCCCATTGCTGGTGTTTAGCATTTAAATCTGCACCTAGAAGGAAGTGGTGTCCTAAGGAGTTAAGGAAGGAAGTTAATTGGGATTCTGAGATGGGTATTTTAGGCGGGGAGTATGCTGCGACTACTGTTATTGGGTAAAGGGAAGTTTGGATTATCACGGCAGTGGATTGTAGGAAATTATGGGTTGGCAAAGGGAATAGATGATGGGAAACGGATCTATGGATAATTATGGCAGTGCCACCATGTGCTGTTCCATCAGGATGGTCGGTTCGATAAATATTGTAGCCGGGAACGTTGATTTGTCGTTTGTTGGTTAGTCGAGTTTCAGTTATTAGTGCTATGTCGATGTTTTTGTCATGTAATAAGATTGTCAGTTCGTTGATGTGGTTCCGAATACCATTCGCATTCCAAAGGAGAATGGAGAGGAATTTGGTTGATGACATTTATGGATTTCTTGGCAGTGGAATGAGGTTGGATATAACATTGGTAAGTAGCGAAATAAGAGGGGTAATGAGAGATCTAAATTCGGAAAGGAAAGATGTCAGTAGGCTTGTGAGGTCAGTGGAATTGGAAGGAGGAGGAATGAATGTATGAGTATTTAACCTACGTTCGGGGATGGAGGGATATGGGTCTTGAGGTTGATGTGTGAATTCTTGAGGTTTAGGTTCTTGTGGCAGGGCCTGAGATTGAGAGTTTACAGTGTCTCCTTTGAACATCTGAGCATAGGACACTCTTCCGTTCACTATTCTAGAGGGTTGTCTTGGTGGCCTGGATGTCCCTTCTTCTCTAGGCGTTGCGTACATTCGTGTTTTTAAATTTTTGTATGTTTGACAACCCTTGTAGTTGGCTGGGTGTCCTTGGTGGCATAAAGCGCATACTGCAGGTGAAGTTCTTGACTTCCTACAGTCCTCTGTTTTGTGTTGCTCACCACACCTCACACATCTAGGAATGTGATGACAATACCGTTTCGTATGGCCATAAGCCTGGCAGTTATGGCATTGAACGATGTCGCGCTTGCTGTAGGGCTTTTCTACAACAACGCTTGTATAATAAAGGCGTGTGACCTTGTAGATGTTTTCGACATCGGGTGTTCGGTCAAGGTCAACGAAGAATAGTGGAAGAGGTATTTTATTTTTTATTCCAGGCTGTTCTTTATCCTCCTTGAATATGTTCACTATCTGGCGAACATGGAATCCCATACCCATGAGCTCTTCTTTTATAGCATCTGTTGGTGTAGATGGGTGCAGTCTTCTGATAACGACCCTGAGCGCCCTCTCTTGACGCAGTTGATACGTGTGGTAATCAGCCTTGGTGTCAGATAAATATTTTATCATTTTTCTGTAAGTTTCTGGAGTGTCGGGCATTAATTTAGTGTCATTGGTGCGGCTTTGGCATAAATATTTTCCTGAACCTACTAGATTATTCAATTGATGACACATCAATTGAAAGTTTTTAATATTTCTAACAAATATTGGTGGGGGTTTAGGTTCTCTGGGGGTTGATGCTGCTTCCATTTGTTCGTTATTTATATTTGAAAGCACTTCAAATGGATTCGAAGTGAAAAACGGCGATTCTTCGCCCATAGCTTGAGTTGTCTCACAATTGTTAGGTTGTTGTGAGGAGCCAGGTTGGGGTTCAACTTCTTCTATGGAGCTCCCTGGTGTGGCTGGTGGAGTGTTTCTTTTTGAATGCCTTGTCTTTTTTTTAATGGGAGAACTAATTGTAGTATCGAGGCTCCTGGACCTAGTGTTTTTGCCCTTACTCGACATTAGCATGTGATAATATCGCATTTCATATTAATTTTTTAAAAGAAAAATTGATAAAAGTGAGGCGATGAAAAAAATAAATTTTTATTGAAGACGAAAATATAGACGCGCGCTTGGAGAACGCAGGTCTGCTTCCGACGAAGGGCTCCAGCCCACTAGTCAGATTAACGATGTGTATTATGGCTGGCCGTTATCTAACTAACCTAAGGTCTATTTACACTGTTCACTCTTGTGTTGTAAATAAGTGATTACTCACCTTATTTTTTTGTCCAGCATCAAACGTAATTGTTAATGTAACTGATAACACTAATTGTTCACATTAAGCTTGTATACTGCCACTGATAATGACATATGTTTCTATCTCCAATTTTATTCAAATTTTCTATTTGAATCTGGATTGACCAAGTCATTCAGCTATCATTATTTTTTTTTTCTCATAAATAGATATTTTCAGATAAAGAGAAATGAAAGTAAAAATTATGGACTGTACAAAATATTATTTAAAACAATTAATTACCTTATGTCTTTCACAGCCTTCTAATCTAATATATTGTATGCTTTTTTTGTCACTTAACATTTCCTTTTTCGAGTGTGTATTTTAATTATTTATTTAAATATAATAAATAGTTAAGTGTAACGAAACATGTTTATTCCAAGAAGGGTAATACTGATAAAAAAAGCTACTATTTATTTATTTATATTTCATTGTGAGTATTTTTATTTGTTTAACCATTTAAAAATATACAAATTTTTAATTTTCATATTGCTGTAATCAATAAAACTAAATATTATATAATACCATTTATGATAAACACATATGTATATGTATATAATATTATCAAAGTTCCTATTTTATCAGTCACGTGTTACGTATTAAACGGAACCGTATTCTAACAATTCGGTCATACTCGGGAGCGCCTTATTCCATTGTCTATTACGGTTTCATATTTCTCCTATAATTAATTATCAAATTATTTCATGTTTTATACCAAATTTAAATTTAACAATTTTTTACTGTGGATTAAAATGAGTTAATTATTTAAAATGAAAAATTAAAAGTAATTTTGAATATTAGAAACTTAAGCCCTACCAGAGAACATCGATGAGCACAAATTCTACATTATATCAAAAACTGCGTAAGTATACACTGATGTAATGAATTTTATCAAAATTGAAAAAAAAATGTAAAAATGAGTAAAATTGATGATATAAAGTAGCACTTCATCTTTTAATCTTGTGACAAATCAGTTTCAAAACTGTGATACAGTGCCAGTATGTTATATTTATATGTATATCACGATTTTGAAATATATTTCTTAAATCTGCTAATTGCATTTAAAACTCACCCGAAATTACTGCTGAAATCGTGTTTACTTTTAATGTTAAATGGTAAAGTTCAATGTTAAAAATTTCTACCGAAAATGTCAGCTTATACGAATATTACGGTTATGGAATCTGTATAGCATCTTCAGCATCTCTGTTTGTTATATATGTCTTTTAGTTGACAGAATGAACTACAATTACAACATTTTTGATAATGAATTCTAGTGGTATTTATATTGGGAAAATTTATAGCTTCATTCACAATGATATATTTGAACAATACAATCACCTACTCTGGTATCAACTTACCCACTGCCTGTGCAGATATTATAATTTTTCCAATCAGAAATACCACTAAAATGACTTCACTCACATGTAATTGGAATTATTCATTCTGCCAACTGAAATGCTCATATAATTTTACCTATCATTGAAAGTCATCGATTTGTCGCTGGGTAATTTATGTGTAAGAAATAGATGGGATATAATGAAATAAATATCTTTTAAAATTTATCTAGAGATATAATATTCTGTAACTTGGAGAATAATTATACGGAGGTAAGAAAATATTCATGCCATATAAACAGAAAAGAGAAAAAAAAAACAGAATAATAATCTAAAAGTATAAACAAAAAATAAAAAATTATACAAATAACTTAAAGATAAAAAATAAATATTAGACTGTCTAAGGATCAACACTCATAATTTCATCAAATCGAATTTATGGTAGTAAGTGATATGTCCTAAAACCGAATAAAGTTTAAATTAAATTTTCTAGTACTGTCTAAAATCATATAACTACATATAATAGTAATATAAATATAACTTTTCTAAATGTCACTTATTGAATTTTACAACCATTAGCAACTAAATATATTTAATTACCAAATAAACATATCTTAGGTTTATTGCAAAAGCCACTAAGTGATATTTCATAAGCTCAAAGCTAAAATCACAAAGAACTTTGATCTTTTCCTCTACGAAATCAGAAAGTTATTCGCTTTTTGAAACTACATATGTAATATGAAAGGGTTTTTGACATTTCAGTGCAGTAACTCATTTTATTTTTCTATAAATAATAAATTCAAAATTACGTTTTCTAAAGTTCAGCATCGAATATGTACTTAGGATTTAATGATATTTTCCAATGAACCGATTATATAGTAAATTTAATTCATGCAAGTTACAATTAATGTCAATTAAGAAAGCCATATTTTATCTACACTCGTTAAAAATATTTTTTTTAGAATAAAAATTAAACAATAATGAATGACAATAAGAATTAACAGACAGCTTAGGAAACAGAAATGCAAAACGGTCCACCATTTTTTCGCCCTGATTTTAACTGTGCCAACCATTTTTCTTTGTCTCGCCAAGTTATTTCTGCCATGTGCCGTCTAATTTGGTTTATAGGAGAATTTATATTTATCTGCCTACTATTAATGTTATTGCACACAGCAGATATTCATATGCCACTACTATTTTATAGGATAACTATTTTTTTTTTTTTTAATCGAGGATTGTATCCCCTATTGGATTTATCATGGGCTTCATAATCAAGCAAAAGGGTTCAAATAAGAAGTATACAAAGGAATGAAAATACGTCTGTATTATACGTAGTAATCCGCTGATCTGGTCTCTATGTTTCTTTATGTTTAAGCCTTGAGAGCAGTATTACAGTATAATTTCGCTTGATATAGAGGTCATTTTTTTATACATATAACTTCATAACAAATGCCATATTATACATATGAAAGGAAAAAGGGAATCGAAATATAATTGAATAATATTCAATACAATTTTGTATAAAATAATATTACCTTTTTCTATTCCGAAAACTTTTTTTATAATCAAGAAAATTATGAATAACTTTCTGCGGTATTGTAGGTTGCATATATTAAATATGTATATTCACATACGTAGATTAAAATGTGTAAATCACATTGAAATAATGTTGGCAGATGGATCTTAGTTCCTCAGTTTCTTTTCACATAAACTTGACCTACTTATGAATGGATACTTTATATTCTCTAATGCCGGAAAGAAAAGATATTTTCAAAAATATGATGAATTTTAAATGAATAGCACTGTCACCGGAATTTTATGGTAATGATGTTTACATTTTTATCATATATCTAGTAGCTATAAAAATCAACATACTTACGTCCCTACTATTTTAATATTTTTATACTCGACGATTTTAATTTATATATATATATATATATATATATATATATACGAACATTCTCTACAAACATTTCCACCGCAACCTTCCATACCCTTGTAATGATGCTTAATTTATTTATTTATTTAATCTTGTCAAGGTAGTCAGCTAAAGAGCGTGTTTAATTCGCACACTAATGAGCAGCTTTGGATTAATAACATTGTTTACTGACATGAACATTTTCTCTGGCTTAAAGGACCGTCAGAAGTCTGTAGTGAATGAGTTGGACGATTTCATTAATCGTTTTTATAATTTATTATATCTATAAATACACAATATAATAATTATGTATATGTATACCTCCTCATCCAAAACGGTAGCATTTTACTCCAAGGAGTGGCAGATCTAGAATATCAATCAGGAGTTGAGCAGATGTATAGAATAATGTAAAATAAACTTTTAAAAAAATTACATCATTACCTTCCTTTTCTTGTAAAATAATAGGGCAATAATAATAAATAATAGGGCAGTATAGTTCTTCAATGGAAGTATTGGAAAAAAAATACTAACGATCCCTCAAATCCAATTTTATTTTAAGGAATAACGTGTTTATTATTATTTTGCTACCTACTTGATATAAACCTTATAGATGCTAAAGAAATTAGCTTACCGCTATGAAAACTATAAACAGCTGTAATATAAGACCCAAATGCGAAATGAAAAACCTTGAGCAAAACACCTTTTATACCGTGTGGATGAAGATGTTTCGTGAATAGCGTGGATTCAATTGGCCGTATCAATATCTGGCTGGCATCTTTCCTTGATTGCTTGAAGTCAGCACACCATCTGTCTCAGGCAACCCGTGACCGATAAATAGTCTTTAAAAGGCATCAATGACAATTAACAGTGAAATATATCACTTGATATGATTTTGAAAATTATTTTAAAAAAATTATTTTGAAAATTATTAGATTATGATCAAGCTGAAAGTTAAAACGAATTCTTAATTTTTTAAAAATATAATTGATTACTAGGACCCCAATTCAATTTTTCTTAAATTTATTTATTGAATTAGTTTACTGATTTTAAAAAATATTTTTTATTATCTATTTATGATATTCAAAACTGTATTAAAAACAAATGCATTCAGTAAATATGATAACAGAAAGTAAAAACATGAAAACATTTGTTGAGTAAGTACCCCACATGGTAGCACTCTAAAAAAACATGTATTTACAATAGGAGGTCTTGAGGCCATCTTCTTTTCAGACGTCTCGGATGGGATGGAGGAGGAAGCAAGGTTAGAAACAGGAGGGTTCGGCTGGTTCTGAAGTTTATTACTGAAGGTTAGATACCTGGATTGGGACAGATCGGAAACGTAAGGAACATTAATATCGATCTCTATTTTTTCAAAATTTATACGAGACCTCACTGAACAATTTGAACAATCAAAATAAAAAATTGTTCCTTCCATTTGCTCAAAAAATCGAAACATGAACCCTCCTTGTGGTTTCGTGATAGAAAGGAAATAAACTAAAACAAGTACCAACATTATTGATATGTAATATATTAAATATGGAATCATGATACGTAAATTATGATTTTAACTAGTGTGTGTAAAATAATTTATATTAATTTAGACAAAAATTGTTTTAATTGCTATGTTATTGTTTCTAGTTAATAGTGACTAGTTCATGATAGAATCTATAATTATTAAATTAATTGTATTATTTTATATTGCTGAAGAAGGGAACAAAGACTCCCCGAAACGTACAATAACAAATAGTAATAAAACTAATTAGATTACTAACTCAATTGGAAATGCAAATAAGTGTGAAAAGATATTTAGAATAAAGGTCAAAATTGGAAAATGGAATTTTTTTTATCGTTAAGAGAAAATTTAATTAATTTCTAAATAATTTCTCCATTATGCCTGTTCCAAAACTTTTAGTCACTCTTTTTTATCATGTTTTCATTTTAACAATAGAATCGAAGCATAAATAGTATAAAAAAAAATTTAAATACAATAGAAAATGGATTTATATGAAACCTTTTATGAAAATATTTTCCTAATCACTGAATTATATTGTGCAAATTCTAATTTTAGAAAATAGCTGTTCAAATACAATATTTTTTTTAATTCAATTAATTATTATTTTTAAATATTTTATTCATTCTTTTTCCAATTAAAATAATAAATGAAATAAATTTGTATGATTTTTCAAATTAACCAACCTTTATCAAAAACAATAATTACACACATTTTAATTTTTAATTTGTAATAAATAATAGTAAATTTTAATTTTAGTTTAACTATATTACACGAATTAGAAATTTCAATGAAATGAAGTTTAACGGAGAAAAAATTTAAATAAATTTTACAACTCTTAATTCTGAAAATTTTAGTAAATTTGTGTGTTTTATTTGTCTTTCATAAGGCTTTGCCATATGATGATCAATCAAACCCTCAGTTTATAGCGTGTTTACTATATTTGTTATGAGTGTTTCATAAGCAATTTTTCGGAGTTTCATATTTGTATTTGATGAGACTCATGTTTTTCATATTATTTTCTTTTAATAAAAAAAAAAGATATAATATAATTAAATTATTTTATTAGTAATATTTACCAAGATAACTGATCCTAATGAAAACAAAACACGGACGATTAACAACAACAATAATAAAAATAAATGAAATATTAGGTACTCACTCTTAAAACTTAAAGCATAACTTAATAAAAAATATTCGGGATATAACCAAAAAGGTTCTTATCTCAAAATAACTTTTTAAATTAATAGTGATAGTATCCTGGTATAGATAGATACCATTGGTATCTTGTAATATCCCAGGATTATATTTGCTGTGAATAATCTGAAGAAAATATTTTTGGAAGGAGGTGGAGCTATGCCAAGACCTTACATTCCTGTGTGAATCCCTCTATATGGTGATCTTATGAAGTGACAATATTTGTTTATGAATGTAATATATTAATGAAATAACAACAATGTACTAATGTAATCAAATGTAAATGCGTTTGGTCATTTTGCATATATGGGATAACTTATCGTAATTATTAAATGATTGAAATTTAGTTTCTTAGCATTTATGGATGAGGCACTGAAATATATTTATATACAAATTAGAAAATAAATATATCTCATTAAACTTTGTTGATAGTATTAATTTAATTTTTTAAAAAGTTTTTTATTTCATCTAACTGGTTCCTTGTTTGTACAATTAAAATTTCAATAATTGTAACAAAGTCATTATAGACAAAATAATTTTTAAACTTTGCTAAACCAATTTTAATTTTACCTCTTTTCTGTTCTGTTTGTTTTTTTAATTTTTATTCGTTATATCGTAGGCAAAAAAATCACGTTTTTCAACTTCGTTTGTGGACCATATAATCAAGGACCAAGGAATAATCATAATCAAAACTTTAAATTGGGCAGTATCTCTACCTAACTTGTTTAATTGAAGTTTTTCATATACGCTTCTTTAATTTAAATAAAAATAAATTATAAAACTCCGATTAAAATTCAATTACCTACCTTTAGAGTAATTAATTATTCAAGGAACTGTTTAGAAGGTTTTTTTTTATTTCTGATAGTTCTTAATTTTTTTATTCCTGAATGAATTTAAAACTTTAATATTCTTAATTTTTAGAATGAATCAGTAGATTAATAATGTATATTTAACTATAAGTCAAACCATGGGCGATAAATATTCAGGACGCATCCTTTTAAATTTTTTTTTTTTATTTTTGCCTAAGTTTCAACCCAAACATATGGGTCATCATCACCAGGTGGAGTACTTGAATACCCTCAGTGCTCAAACCACGCCCTGAAGATGACCCACATGTTTGGGTTGAAACGATGGCAAAAATAATTTTTTTTTTAAAAAAGACTGCGTCCTGAATATTTATCACCCATGATATGTAGAACAATTGACTAACTTCCTTCAACTATATGTCAAACATTATCAGTTTAATAATTATTTGTGTGCTTTATTTGTCCTCTATATGGCTAAGTCATATGATGATCACTCGAATACTCAGTTTAAAGCGTGTTTAATATTTTTTGTATGAGTGATACATTTTTTTAAGTTTCGTATTAGTGTTTTTCTGAGACTCACGTTTTTCTTATTATTTTCTTTTAATAAACAAACAGTTATAGTATAATTAAATTATTTTATTACTGATATTTACCAAGATAACTGATCCTAATGAAAAAAAATACCAACAATTAACAACAATAATAAAAAAACTCACTCTTAAAACTTACGGCATATATTAAAAAATATTCGGATATAACCAAATAGTTCTTATCTATTTATTATGAATGATATTTCTAAGGTATATCCAAGAATCTCACATCTAACTACGATAAAAAAAATACATTGACTGTGCGAGATAATGTTGACCTTTATTGGGACAGAATCTACAGAAAGGGCACAAGCTCCACTTCAAGATTAAAGTGATTTTTTTTTTATTGTTCCATATTGGTTTAAAGTGTGATCTAAACTTAATACTTGGACATTCACAATATATTTTCTTTTTAAATGTTATGTTAAACCTTATGTTAGCACGCATCAAGTAGAAAAAGCACTAATGTTCCAGTAATAAACACAAATATTTTATTTCAACACCCGTATTTAGAGTCACTATAGCAGGAGGGAGGTTATTTATAAACGCTAGACAGCTGAATGAAATGTAAATATACCAATTAGGCTACCTAAGTGTTTAAACGAATATTTAGTTTGCATAAATCAACCCTGAAATGGAAGCAGTAGAAGTTATACAAGAAGGAGCTGAGGAGTACTCCCCTATTTCACAAGCCGACTCCTTCCTCAACCAATTGCTCTGGGACAGTTTCTAATTGGCCAATTATGTCGTTCTCTGCATTTCCAATATCATCTAACTCGAAGCTTGTACATGAGAACCAGTTCTCTTCACTTAATAAGGGTTTTTTCTTCTATCTTTAGTCCGTTTTTGTAGGGGCAATTAGTTGGGTTGGGATCACTTTCTACAGGTGCCATACCTGAACAGGCCCGTTTAGTAAATACTACTAATAACAATATTTTATCGAAATAATTTTATAGGTACTGGTAAAAACATTACATTTGTGATATCCAAATTAATCATTGTTGATAAATTTAATTTTTTTCTGGTGAAATATAATATACATGTATGTAAATAACATGGTGTATGAAATATATTAATTTCATCATGAAATGTATGAAATATATACAGGGCGTAAGTAGAGCAACATGTAGGAGAGATAGTAGACATTAAGATCTACAAAAAAGTTTATATAAACCATTGCCCAATTCCAGAATAAAAGTAGGAAATTCAAGATTTGTGTTTTTTCACGGTTTTTTTGTTGAATTGGAAGTGATAATAAAAACAATACTTGATTTAAATAATTAACAATTACTCTGTAACAAACTAGACAAAATTTAATTTAAAAGAAAGTAGAGTTTGCAGTAGAGATTACTGAACCCACTTAAATAGGACTATTGAGCCGCTAAACTCATTAATATCATAAATTATTTTAGAAGGAGATGGTACGGGGTGAAATTGAAGTAAATAGATGGTAACAATTGTTGTAGTGCAATATATAATATATGCAAATGTGAAGATAATTCTACAGATCTATCTATTTACTTCAGTTTAGGATATTGTTACTTAGCTTACTTTGTTTATATTTTAATGTACTTACTGTTTATAATTTTAATAAGCTTATTCACATTGTTTATAATTTTTTGTATAAATATTATGTAAGTTCCACAATTTACTATATATTTTTGTATCTTGTCCGTTTTAACCCTGAAAAAGGCCTGTAAAGTCAGGTCGAAACGTTGGGTTTCAATAAAATAGTTTTGCGGCTATTTAGCCTATTTATGACCGCCACCCCGAACCAAGTCCTTACTTTATAATGCAACGGCTAACTATTAAATATTCAATATAAATTATTTTGAATTTTTTTTATCACCCGTAAATATAGTTCTAAAAGTGTTTTATAAAAACACAAATATAGTTTTAGAAAAACTTCTTTGTTTAATAAGCTTTAAGTCCATTCTAATTAAGTTGAAGTTTATATAGAAAATTTTTGAGATTCATTATAAGTTGTGTAAAAAAAGTATGTGATTTGATATATTATCAACTAAAAGTAACCATGTTTTCGGCAATAATGAATAAAATAAATTGTTGAAAAACTTTCATTTCATTATTATTCCATGACCTGGGATGTGCTACAATAGATATAAATGCATTAGTCCATTTTTCATTCATAAATACATGTTAAAAATAATGGTTTTTCGAATATTTAGAATTTTAAGTGGTAATGTAACTGTTTTTTTCCCCAAGATCCCTATTATAGATATTAGTACTTACTTATAAGTAACCATATAAATACCATCAATCCCAATATTTATCTTTTCGTGAAAATAAATGAATCCAGCAATATGTTTCTTTATCTTAAACAATCCCAAATCTTAAATTTTCTATTTTTCTGCTGGAAATTGGGTGGTTGTTTATATAATCTGTTTTGTAAATAGATCTTGATATCTACTATCACTCTTCTAAATACGTCCCTCTACTTAAGGGTTACCCTTAATAATTTCTATGATGATAAGTTTTTTTTTAATACAAATTCTTAATTCTTTTTCTATATATATCTATTTATTTTTCTGACGCATTTCAATATCTTTTCTGCATATTTACATTTAAAGGAGGTTTACATCGTCATTATTGATTTCTTTTTATTTACCTGACTTTTACCATTAGGAGTTGGGCACAACCTTTTATTTTGGATAACTTAAAATCTAAAATACTAATTCAAATTTAAATATCAAACAACATTTGTTTTCGATGAGGTAGTGTGAAAGGTTTAAGTTGGCTAAATAAGGTATTATTTCCTGATTCTTAAAATTTTGACATTCCTTTGCAATATAAATTTTATTACAGGTTTTAAAATAGTTTTTAGCAATATACCTTTTTCAAACGAATCTAGTCGTTTTTCTTTTGACTTAGCATTCATTGAAAAAAATGCCATAAAGTAAAGTCGTACGTATTATTGTTTTATAGACTCAGTTCCTACCTGAATGTGAAAATAAGCTCTTGCATCCCTTACAAAATGTGTGGGTATTTTTATAAAAAAAATTATCGAATAAACAACTGTTATTAATTTATATTGTATATTAATATGTAACATATTTTTTTTTAAAATTTTAATGGCTAAGTTATTTTTTTGTTTATTCATAATAATTTATATTAAAACGAGAAAATTTTAAAAGTTCTTGCGACACCGGAAATTTTCACTCTCATCTTCAGAGGTGCACGCACTAGAGATGGGTAGGTGAATCGAGAATCAAATTAAAGAGTCGAACTCTCTAGTAATTCTCAGCGAACAATGACATAAAGCTGGAAGATTTCCTATAACTAAACTGGTAAATCGATTTATTCAGTCGGAATCGGATGATTCACCGATTCAGTTCTTTTATGATTCAGTTGATTCTCCAATTCACCGATTCAGTTGGAATCGGTCGATTCTCGAATCAGTTGGAATAGCTCGATTCATTTGTTCTAAGAAATCTTCCAAATCTGCTTATTTACGTGACTATTTTTCTCTCTGTTTGTTTTATATATATTCAGTTTTTTCTCACTTTTACTTTATTTTTAATCTCTATTATTATGTAAATATTTAATTATCATGATTTATTTGTATTTTATTTTTTTTATTTTTGTTTGTTTATAATTGGTTCTACAGGGTCTTCAGCACCAGGATAATATAATTAAATTTCATTCCAATTACAATTTAAATAAACAGACTAAAATCTACTTTGTAAAATTTAAAAGAAAAAAAAATGTGTTCGGTCTAATTTGAATTCACTCCCTGTTTATAATAAGATTCATGACTTCTTATTTTTGTATATTCAAGCCAGGAATTTTAATTTCAATCAGTTGAAAAAAAAGATTTCGCCGGAATTACTATAAGTTTTGAGAATGTTTGTTACTGTTTTATTATTTTTTTCAATAAAAAAATTTTTTTTAATAAAAAGAAAAAAAAGAAGATGAAAAGAATCAATCTAAGAATCATTTATAAGAATCGAATCATCACAATGATCGATTCATTGAAAATTGATTTAGTTAATATAATCGAATTTTCCATCTCTACCACGTACTAGATTAAAGACCACTGGTCTTTATTAAACAAAAGTATACAAAAGAACTAATTGTTATAAATTCATCAATTAATTTAATGTCCCTGCTATTAAAATACCTAAGTTTTTATTCTTTCCATAAATAAGTAATAATAATGCAATAAATAGATTGTTTATGTATTAATGTTATATAATACATCCTCAATTAGTTCATCAGGTAAACGAGGAGGAAATTATTAGGGGGCTGAAGCATCGAACTTGTTTTCCTGTACAACTTTTGTACCCATTTTTCTTCCGTTTTTTTCCTCCTACAAATTATTTCATTAATCTTTCCTTCTAAAAGTTTTTAACTTTGTCCATTTACTGTTCGCAGAAAGAGTGGATGTTGAAGTGTATTTTAATTTACTGATGAAATACATGCTAGATTAAATTTCTTAGAACTTGACCGACGGAACAGAAAACTAGCTATGTTTGCACTTTACTCTCTCGTACTTAAAATAAACCCTTTAAAAATTTCAAACGGTTATTATGAAAACCGCGATTTCAACACCCCAGACTTAAAAAATACACAATGAAAAGTTGAAATTAAGTCTGTTTCATAGGCTTATCATCAGTTCGAAGAAAAATAAATTAATTTATTTTTCTACTTTAAGGCAGACGCGTTCGGATACCTCACAATTAACTCGTTTATAAACAAAATATTGAATTTATATCACTGGAAGAGAAAATATTTAAAATATATCGCTTCAGCCCTTTTTCCTTCGCTATCAATTTTTTTGCATAATGTCACTCACCATTTTTATCCAGTTGACCCTTGATTAATGTGTATAATCTTTCTATTATATAAAAAAGTTTTTAGTGATTTTTATATTTCATTTTATTTTATTATTAGGAGAGTAGAAGATAACAGGAGCTAAACTTATTAGACGATTATTTTACAGTTATACAGCTGTTCATTTAATTACACATGTGTTAAGTTCTTGTTACCTCCTACTCTTCTATAAAAAATAATGATTTTGTAAAATATTTACTAAAAATTTGTACTTAAATTCATCTGGAGGTGGTTTGATTTTACCTATATGACAATAGTCATTTTTCAATCTCTACATTTCCCCTTGAATACAATATATTAAATATTATATTGTATATAATATTATTTATATTATATTGTGATATAATTGTAATTATTATGAAACTGAAAAGTAAGCCTAATGGAACTTACAATGAAAATATTGGGAATAAAACATTAAAATTATTGTTGACCCTATATGAAGCTGGACATATTAAATATATATATTATGGCTACAAATTAGCAATGAGAATCATTATAATTGTATAATAATATAAATTAGCAATAAGGCGCTATGTATAATAAGGAATTTTAAAGAAATTAAATTAAGTGGTTTCGTTCAGTGAATTTTATGTTGATAAAAAAAAATACAATCTGAACTACAGAATACATGTAAACTAAAGTTATACAATTTGAGCAACGATTAGTACAATTAAATGAACAGTTATATAATAATATGTAAAAAGGGAATTGGTCCTCAACAAATTATTATTAATAATGATAATAGTTTTTATGTAGAAAACGTCTCATATTTTTTTCCTTTGAGATATCCTACAATCATGAATATGCCACTAGCATCGATCAACTACAAATAAGCAAGGTAATCAACCTTGATGTGACCCTCATTTATAAACCTCAATCCATCTTTCTGTGGTTTAAAGATCCTCCTAACGATTGATTCATTACAAAGTACTACTTCTTAGTATGGTAGATTCATAAAAATACGACCAAAAAAGATCTTTTAAATATATTTCTGTGGCACCTTTGAAAAGTGTGTTAAGTGCAATATTGTGAATTTTTATGGTTAATATTAGAACGCTAATTTCCTGTTTTGCTTTGAGTGGGGTGAGTTATGCGGCTACTATAAAGATGAGCATTGCATTCTTAATTATGGGTTAGTTTACGATTTGTCTCCGTCGATCAACAACTTGGTTATTACGCCCTTGGGCTATGGCGTTATTTTTAATTTATCTTTACAGATGTATAAATTCACAATTTTATTTGGAGATTGCTGCAATGTTATACACATGTATACGTGAAATTATATTCAATATATATTTTAATAAGTAATGCAATAGGTAATTTATTGTTTCTTTTCATGTATTGAGTCAATTCTTATTTTTGATGGTATAATTGTGTTTTTTTTAAAAAACCTTTTTAATATTTTCTATTGAATCTACTAAGTACTTTTAATGCTAGTTGTCTACAACGGGATATTTTGTTTTTTACAAAGGCTTGATACAGTAATATACAATCTTAAATTATATGCTTCATGGTTGACGGATCTAAATCATGTTTCAAAACACGATTGTTAAATTCGCATCTACGAAAATTTGAAACTTTCAATTCAACACTTTGCACAGGTGCGCAGATCTGTTTTTTTTGTTTTACAGGCCTTTTAGATCTATTCGCCACCCTATCTAACTTTCTCCAACTTTCCTATCTTAGTTCTTTTGCTGACTTTGTTGATTAGATAAATGCATTCAGTTTTTGGTCCCTCGTGCACCCTTATGACAACTATGGTGGCATTCATTTTTGTACATACGTTTCCTGATGGGTTGCTTCCAGTTTAAAGGTCTTCATATCATCAAAATCTCATAACTCCGGCATCACGAAATTTTAAATATAAAACAGAGTAATGGTTCATAATTAACTATGAATATATATTCACTGAACTTCTGGCAATGGCCAGCTTCTCCACTCAAGTCATGAACTCCAATGTTTGTGGATTTAGTGCCCTTTCTTAGTCTCCACCGGACTGATAATGCCGGCGACGCGGCTGAGATCAAACGCATCCAATCCTTTCAGTCTAAAGTCCTCCGTATAATAGTCAATGCTCCTTATTATGTTACAAACAAAACCCTACATCATTACCTTTACATCCCTTATGTCCTTGACGTTATTCCATCTCGATTCACAAATTTTCATCTGAACCTAATCCACCATCCTAACTCCTTTGCACAATCCTTATCCAGCTCCAGTCACCCCTACAACCCTCCTCGAAGGTTGAAACGGCAGTGGCCTCGAGACCTTTTGTAAAGACTGTCACTGGAGTTCTGGCAATGGCCAGCCTCTCCACTCACGTCATGAGCGTCTGTTGCTTTAGAGGTCTCTCTCAGTTTCCACTGGACTCCTGCCGGTGACGCAGCTGAGAGAGAAGCGCTGGGATCTCTTAGTGTCTCACTTTGTCCTTCACACGTGACTCGGAGATCTGTTGCCTGATTGTAAATATTGTAATTAAGTATGAATGTTTTTCTACTGATTTTTGTTACTTAAAATTTATTTAATTTTCTTGGTTTATTATAGTTTTTGCCTTTGTTATATTGATGTATATATTTTTTTTTTATTGTATTGTATATATGGTATGAATGTGCATCACTCAGCTTTAGTATTTAGTGCCCTTAAATGTAGCAAAATGTATTATTTCTCAACAAATTTTTTTTTTTAAATTTGGCTGCTGAGAACAATCGTAAAGTTATTAAAAATATCCTGAAGCCTATACATAGAAAATAGCGAGAGTAAGAAAGAAGGCAGTTTCTTCATATTCACTATTTTTTTTTCTCCGCTATCCAACCGCAATCGCTACAAAATCTAGTTTATGAGCCTTCAAGAAGCACCGTTAGTGATAGCGCCCTGATACCAGGAGCACAATTTGTGGCCCATCCTATTTAGCACGTTCTGCTCTCCACAAACTTTCTGCCTTATAATCTGCCGCCTCTATCTCGACATTTAATATATTCCGTCTTCGGCCATATCTAGCGCACTCTTCTTATTACTCCGGCTTAACTTAGAACGTGACGTGATAAAAAATGCTAGAGTGATCTCCCTGCCTTCTTGATTCCAAAATTTAGAATTAATTCCGAAAAGCTCCAGATACACTTTTAAAATATACACTGATAACCTACCCCCCATTAAGCATAAATTACGTTTTATTACATGATATTTCGAGTCAAAACTTTAGATATTAAGGATTTAAAGGGCCTAATATTCATGCGTTATAAGGTTTCGATTTAGCTATAACAATAAAAAGCACTAGGGATAACATTTATATCAGAATATCTAATTTTCTGATAAGATTTATATCAGATCCATTCTTCGTTTTTCATGGATTTTTTTCAATTACATAACTGTTTACATTGTCAATAACGGTTGTATTTGACATGTCTCATGAAGTCAAAATCCATAGAAAAGTTAATGAAAAAACATGTACCACTAACAATCCATATAGGGTCTTTTGTTCAGTACAATTTGAGGAAGTACTGTTACAAGACCAATGGCTGTGCGGGGAGATGATTGGACCGAGACTACGCTGGACTGCCAGGTTTCAACCCTTAATTATTTAAGGGTTCTTAATTAATTATTTAATTAAGAATACCCACTTTATAGAGAATGGATGTCTCTATCCCCAGGAGAGTCTCCTGGTACCAGGGCCGATCAACGGCTGATTAAAAATTACTATTCATCAGCCGGATTCGCATCTGGGATCTTGAGCTCTGGAAGTCAGTGCTCACCCACTGAGCTACTCCTCTCAAATAATCGATTCGCACAAACTAATCGATTAATACAATATATTGTATGCATACAATAAATTGTAAAAATGAAAATGTATTGTATTAGGTCATTTACCGAACCAATTATAAATATATATTAGTTCTGTTACAATCAAGAGAACATAGACCGACACGAAAAAAAAAAAAACTGTGATAAGAAAAGAAAAACTAATCAGCCTACAAGTAAATTAAGATATAACAAAATATCTAGTACTGAGTCTAGTACCTTCGCATTTTCTTTCAGTTTTCTGTTCTTATACTTTTCTTTTAATTTTTTGTGACGGAAGGAATAAATTATAATAAGTATAATTTTATTTACGTATATATAGGATTTGTTTCACACAGATTTCGGTAAAACTTTACAATAAAAACCGGTACAACAGGATAATAAAAATATTTTCTTTTCATTTCATTGAATTTTATTTTAACTTTTTTGTCTGAATTTGCCAGATAATAATCGAAACCACAATTACTGCGGCTGATTTTCGTATTTACAATTAGAACAGGGTTTAAAGAATTTTCATTACAGTAAGATCTTGGCTCTCGTTGACGCAGATACTTTTCCTATTGACGAAAAGTACTGAATTCTAATATTCTTTGAATAGTAACTTATGCCAAGGAAATACAAAATTCTAGAATTAATTAAGAGATAACTTACTTACGAACTTAATTGACTTATTTACACAAATTACCCAAGAAAAAGTTATTTTTAGAATTCAGAAACAACGTCTAAAATATATTTAATGATTTATAATAAGGTGGATGATTAATGCAGTAGAAACAGGCTTTTTATTTATATTTCACTAAAAATCTGTTAAACTAGTGTTTTTATATATGTCTAAGCTTTAGGAACGTAAGAGTTGATTATGTCACACGTTACAAACATATACATTTGAATTACCTTAGCACTTTGAAAATAGAGGTTATAAATATAGGTTCTGGTACATTCAGGCCACTGGACGATTTTAAGCAGTCTCGATTTTTGTAGGTTTTATACTTGAATAAAATTTGCAATTTCATGAAAACATTTGATTAATATTAATTTCCAGCACCCGAAATATTTAAAAGGTGATCATAGAAAATAATTCAATAAAATTTTCTTATAACTCTTTCAATCCTAAGGACGGAAAGTATTTGCATAGTTAGTTTATGAAGTTGACGACTACAAATATTGAAACCTGATGACTATACACCAGGTAGTCCATTATATTCGTTATCCTTATGGCCAAAATCAAATATTGGCCAATTACAAACATTTCTTTCTACGAGCTTCATTAGGTGCCTTCTATTACCAAAGCGCTCCTGATGGATAATTCCAGTTTCCCGATACAACTGAAAAGCTTACCTCTCGTTGTAATTAAAACTGGATATATGCTAAAGAGTTACAGATTTTTAAACAATAGAAGAATAACATTGGTTCAAATATAACTGATACTTTTCTATAACACATACTTTACCTGATAAAAATAACTGGAGGGGCTAATCAGTAAAAGACCCTCAGAGAAGTTGAAGGCACCGGACGACTCAAAAATCTCATTATTTTTAGACTTAAACTTCACTAACAGTCGGACAATGTGTTTTAGTTAATTAATTAAGTTCCATTAAGTTAGTCAATTAAGCTACATATGCAAGTCCATCACCTTTCTTAGGAATGATATATCTGAAAGTTCGAACTATTTTCGTTGTCGGATTTCTTCTTTTTTTTTTCATTAAATTATTTTAAATATTTTGATTTAAATTATTCCTAAAAAAAGGCCTTGGATGTCAATTTCACTCCCGGAACAAAATTTAGTGCTGAGAGAATTCGGTATATTGCCTGACGTTTTTTCGAAGCCCTTTGAGGATAAAATGCCAACCTTTCCGCTTATAAAAGAAACAAAAAATGGATATTCTCGGAATCGGATTCGAGTCCCATGCCCTTAGAGATTTAACTATTTATCAGAGCATAAATACCTTCGGATATTGTTCGGATATATTTGTCATTGTTGAATTCAAGGTTTGCAAATTACCACACATCCAATAAATAATTTCATTAACCCAAATTATGGCTTTGAAAAAATATTTATACATCATGCATCTTTAACTTCAAATCTCAAAGCTGTATTCTTGATATATTATAGGTACTGTTCACCTTATCTGAGATCTACATTCGAATATCTAGGGCTTAAAGGAACTATAAATATTCGATATTATCTCATCTATTGTTGCCCAAATATTAGACCAAGACGAGTATTGATCTTGCGCACTCAGTGTTGGTCTTGCCCAAGAGTCTCGTAACAGACTTGTAGGTACCTATTAGCCTATGAATATACATACATTACTGTAAGTTTCCATATAAACCTAAGTAAGCGCGAATGAAAAATTGAAGGAGTTACTTGCAATAATATATTGGTTTTACCAATTCTTTACATACTATAACTAAAATTGTCAAGTATTAGTAACTATGTTGCTTTAATTTTTATTTAAAAAAAAAAAAACTCTTTTTACCAGTCTTGGCCTTGGTCTTGCAACAGTCAGGTAGACCGATTTTGGAGAACACTAATCTCATCTGAAGCATCTCAAATACTTGCCTGAGGAATAAATAATTTCACATACCATTAATTAGTGAAATCTGTCAAGAATTAAGTTCGACTACTGGATCGTATCCATAATGGTTTGTTTCATGCGAAGCACCTTTCATTTATCGGAATATGTCAACAAATTAAATACTATCAAATTTACAAACAAACTAAAATATCATAATTTGGATTTTATCATCTAAGCCTTTGTTATATTTGATACTCTACAGTAGATTTACATTTCTCTTTTTATTTTGACACAGATGAATCTAACTAAAAATGTTTTATGGATATAATTCCAATATCTTACTTACAAATTTTTTTTTTTTTTATTTATTTTAAATGATATTTACAACTGTATACAAAAATACATCTGGTAAATTCGCACATTGGTATAAAGACATGGAACACATGTTGAGAAACTACCCATTGGTATCATTCTAATAATATGTCTATATTAGAAGATCACGTGGCCATCTTCTTTTCAGACGCCTCGGAGGGTTATCAGGAATCGAATAGGAAGCAAGGTTAGAGACAAGAGGGTTGGGATGGTTATGAAGTTTATTATGGAAGGACAGATATCTGGATTGGGCCAAATCTGATACATAAGGAACATTAAGGTCATTATGGATAATTTTATTTGTAACAAAGTAAGGAGCATTGAGGATTTTACGAAGGATTTTGGATTGCAAGGACTGTATGCCAGAGGAATTTGAAGGCTTGGTGGAGCCCCATAGCTCAACCCCGTAAGTCCAAATAGGCCTTATTATAGTCATGTAAATCAGTCTTTTATAATTGATTGGAAGGTTAGAGCGTTTGTCTAGTAAGTGTTGAAGTAGTCGGAAACGTCGAGCGGTTTCTTGTCGTTTCAGTTTGGTATGAGGATTCCAAGTTAGACGTTTGCCCAGATGGAGTCCTAGGTAACGGATTTGTTCAACAGGAATAAGTGAGGTGTTGTTAAAGGATACTGAAGGACAGGAAGTCATTGGTTTACGACGAAGGGTGAAGGTAATTTGATGGGATTTATTGGAATTTATTTTAATTCTCCAGTTCTGACACCGTTTTCCAAGACTTGTGATGTGTGATTGAAGGGTTTGGGATGCAATAGATGGGTCGTTATTGACTGATAGGATACATGTGTCATCAGCATATGTGGTGATGACAGTGTTGGGATGGGTTGGGATGTCAGCTGTATAAACTGTGTAAAGGATAGGACCTAGGATACTACCTTGAGGAACACCTGCAGACTGGGAAAAACGGGATGTATATAAATTGTTGTGATTTACTTTAAAGTATCTATCAGTAAGGTAGGAACGGATAATGAGGAAGTAGGTAGATGGTAGGAATTTTCGGAGTTTGTACAGCAGTCCCGGGTGCCAAACTCTATCAAACGCCTGTTCAACATCGAGAAAGGCTCCCGTACCGTACATATCGCGCTCCAATGCAGAGGATACTACGTCTACCACACGATGGCATTGCTGTATAGTGGAATGGGAGGAGCGGAATCTAAATTGGTGATCTGGGACTATGTGATTAGAATCTAGGATTGGGTACAGGCGTTTTAAGATTAGTTTTTTCCAGGATTTTTCCCATGATCGGTAACAGAGAGGACGTGGGGTACGAGGAGTAGGATCTAAATTCTGTTGGACTTGTGATGGGAGGTTCATCTTGGGAGTAGGAACGAGTGGAGCTGGGTGTGGGTGCTCTGGCGGGAGTTTGACCCTTAAGGGTAGCTGATGGGGAGGGATTGGCTGACGAGGCTGTTGAGGTTGAGTATTAGAGCTTTTGGGCTTGGATTGGGAGGTTTGAGGCGCCTGACTTTGAGTCTGCTTCTTAATGATGCAAGGCTGCCATTGAGAATTTCTTGAATTCTGTTGAGGATAATCCTTAAGTGTAGAGATGGATGGTTGTTGTTGGACGGCGATGGAAGGTGAAGTTGGCAAAGCTGGGAATGTTTCCTGATTTTCAATTTCAAGTGGCTCAGGACAAGTTTTTTGAGCAGGTCCAAGGGTTTTCGTCGCTAAGTTGCGTGATCTCTGTTTGTGAAGATTATTATACACTTCAGAACCTCTATAGCTTGCAGGGTGGGCTTCACCACAAAGAGCACATGTAGCGGGCTCATTTTTTGGCCTCTGGCAAGTGCCTGAAGCGTGAAAACCGGCGCATTTAACACATCTGGCTTCGTGATGGCAAAATGTCTTCGTATGCCCTAAGTTTTGACACTTAGTGCATTGTACTATTAGGGGCTTCTGCCTTGGTTCTTCAAATCGTCCTGTCGAGTATACTAAACGTTGAACCTGAAATATTTCATTATTCGTTTTTGCTGGTTCCAAATCTATAAAGAATAATGGAAGCGGATATCTTTCCCTAGGATGTAGTACGGGTGCTATGTGCCTGACGTTATGACCGATTCCTTCCAGGCCTTTTTTGATGACAGATATAGGAGTGGTTGGATGTAGACCTCTCAGGACTACTCGATACGCCTAGTCCTGTTTCAATTGGTAACAATGGAAGTCGTAGTTTTTGGAAGTTAAATGGCTAATCAATTTTTTATAGTTTTCTCTAGAGTTCGTGTTTATTTTAATGTCATTGATTCGAGAGAAGCAGCGAAAATTTGGCTGTCCGATTAGTTTTGCAATTTCTTGACCAAACGACCCGAAGTTCTCAATTTTTGAAACAAAAACAGGTGACGGTTCGGGGTCAGAAAAATCTTGAGGCTTCGGAAACTTGCTTGATAAATTGTTATCGAGAATAGTATTCTTGCTGGCTGAGGTGCTTGGTGCAGTTGGCTCTGATTGTGTGGCATTAGATTTACTGCTCGTTTTAGGTGGAGATTTTTCTTGTTCTGCTGGCTTATTTGATTTGTTTGATTTTTTTTTGTTTTTTTCTTATTTGGTGAGTTGCTTCCCGAACCAGGAGCGGAGTTTCGGACACGCTTTTGGAGCGTACGTCTTTTCAAGTATTGCGAGTCAGTCTCGCTAATTTCTGAAAAGGGTGTCTCGTTCTCCGAGTCTTCACAAGAAGTTTTCTTATCCAAATCCATGGATTTATCCATGATGGATAAATGAGTATGAGAGAAAGAGAGAAAAAAACATGTTTTTTAAACCTAAATATTAAAATGAAAATTATAAGATAGCTTCTTAAGAACTAAACTATTTACAAACTATATACAGATATAATATAAAATAATTCATTTCAGAATTAATTAATGAGAAAATAAAATAAAAGTCTCCTGAAAAATATTAAAAATATAAAGGGGAAAAAAAAACCGAGTCTTGATCGTAACTTATTACAGATAAGGTAAACCCGTAATGGATTACGGTCCACTTGGGCTTGCCGAACGAGCACTAATTTATTACTGCTTCATTGTTCATCAATAGTTACTAACCTGAACATATGAGACATAAAATGTACCACTGTTTATATAGTCACTGTTGATATAGTCTTACACCAGAATTTTAAATAATAACCACATTACATAGTAACAAATACAGAGCGACGTGAATCTTCAACTGCACTTGCGGCCATGATACTCCAAATTATCACATAAAAAAATTAAATATTTTTTAAAAATCTTTACTTTTGAAATTTTATTTAATAAATTTACCCTTTAATTTTGATTAACAAGAAGACAACGAAAGACATTGAAAACCGGAAATCAAGAAAACAGAACTATTTCTTATTACTAGATACTTAATATTTAAAAAAAAAAACATTTTGCCTCAATGAAGAGCATTGAGTTTTTGGGATGTATGAAACATAATCATACCATATATACAACAAAAGAAAAAAAAAATTATAACAAAAGAAAAGAAACGAAAACTTGGAATAACAGAATACATCAAATATGAGACAACATTAAATAAAAAAATAAAAAAAATATTCATACTTTTTTACAATATTTACAGTCAGCCGCGGGAGCTCCGAGTCAGGTCCTTTCGACCACGTGTGTAGGATAAGGCAAGACTCCAAGAGATCCCAGCGCTTCTGTCTTAGCCGCATCACTAGGATGGGAATCCAGTGGAGACCAAGAGAGGGCAATATACATTCATAACTAGTGTGAAGAAGCTGGCCATTGCCAGGACTCCATTGACGTATTTACAAAAGAACTCGAGGCCACTGCCGTTCCAAACTTCTAGGAAAATTGTAGGGATGGCTGGAATTGGATAAGGATTGTGCTAAGGGATTAGGATGATATATTAGGTTCTGAAGAAAATATGAAAATCGCAATCAAATGACGTAAAGACATTTACATCAGGACCATGTTAAGGTCATAATGTAAGGTTTTGTTCGTAACATAATAAAGAGCATTGACTATTATACGGAGGATTTCAGAGTGATTGGACATTAGAAGGATTGGATGCGTTTGATGTTCGGAAATTTAGTTGTCCCCCACAGTTCAAGTCTGTAGGTCCAGATAGGTTTCGTATTGGTCTTGGTCATATAATATTGTCTTGAATATTAATAGTTAGTTTTCAATTGAGATGTTAGATTTTTTGTTAAGTAGTCTATATAAATAACCAAATCGTGGTTTATGTTCTTGTATTTTAAGTCTGTTCTGTGGGTTCCAAAATCCTTTAAGGAGTTTTTGTTTATTTATTCCTTATGTAGGCATAAAATAAAAAATAAAAACATTCATACAGCTTTGAAGAGCAATGATTTAGTTTTTCGACGGACATAATAACATCGAATTTAGAGGACATCCTGAAGAGTTATGAATAATCGGATTGTGTTTCACCAAGACAACACTGCTATACCCCATACCTCATTGTTCCCTCGCAATAAATCATTGACCCTTTAATGGGACCTTTTTCCCCACCCTCCCTATTCACCAGACCTACCTCCAAGTGACTACTACTTATTCCGGTCTCTGCAGAACTCCATGAATGGAAAGAAATTCCAAAAGGAAGAGGACAACAAAAACCACTTGGATCAGTTTTTTAACAATTAACTCCAGACATTCTATGAATATGGCATTATGCAGTTAGTGGAAAAAGTCATATTAAATAATAGTCAATATGTTGTAGACTGATATAAATTTTATGTCTATAGTAAATTGAGTTTTATTTCATCCTGAAAAACCGATAGGACTTATTTGTCAAACCAATAGTAACAATTATTTTAAGCAAAACTGGCGATACATGCAATGAATGTTGCATTAAATGTTTCATGAATTCAAATCAATTGTGACTTACATCCTAAGTTAAGAGAAACTCTAATCGGTAAGTCATAATATGGACTCCAGAACCCCTGACTAATAAACCCGCGTGTAAATAACCGAGACCCCTACCCCCATGCTCTTCCCCTAGCCTCATTATCTATTCCACTTCTGTTTAATGGTTACCCGCGTCCTGGGGTTCCTGTGTTGATTTGTTTTTTAATCGCATCATCTGTCATTCAAGGTTATTCAACCGGTATGACTTCTAACGAGCATGTAAATTGATCACTACTGATTTTAAAGATTATTCAAATTATTGATGGAGATAATTAAATGCGTCAGATTTAAAGATAATTTTATTCTATATGAGAATCTACGTACCGTCTGGTAGTGAAAATATTTTTACTGTCGTCTATTTCCATTATTCATCATTAAAAGGGTTTGCTTATGTCCTATTTTTTTTATAATAACCATAAAAAGGTTTATAAAATATTACATGCCAATTAGGTCCAGTATAACTTTCTCATAGTTTCTGACTTAAACAAAACAAATTTACTATTTTAATATCTTATTTTGACATGCTTCAGAAAATTTATTCCTCTTTAATATCTTTAGAACATTTATATCCTTTATTTGTCTGCCTTGAGATATTGATATACGCATATATTTTTATGATACCATAATTTATTTAAAATGTATTTTTGAAATTTACAACTACATAAAATACAAATAGCTAATATTAAAAAAAAAAACAATAATGGCATGAACAGAATTGTCAATACACTATCCAAAGGTGCTTCTTTTCAGAGGCGTAGGAGGATTATCAGAAATCTAAGAGGAAGCAATGTTGGAAACAACTGGATTCGGATGGGTCTGAAATATATCTCAAAAGAATAAATATTTGGAACGTTAAGGTTTTTATGAATGTTTTAGATTATAGTTTAATATAAATATTAATAAAATGAGTTAAAATCTTATAAATCCCATTACTTTCATCTGTTTCCTGCCAAACACTACTATTTCATTGCCAATATATTTTTAACAATTACATAATTTCAAACAATTAAATGGAACGTGATGCTTGACCATTTTTATAATATCCCTCCTCAGATCAAATAGGGGAACTCTTTTTTATATTGAAAGCGAATAAGAAAAACACATTTGTGAATCTCTAAGCGAAATGAGTGCAAGGAATTTGATAAAATTTATACTGGATCCTTCTTTTAATAGAAATTTTGTTTAACTTTAGGGCAGATCGAACGATGCAATATGAAAATATTTTTTTTATTATCCTGGGGCTCTACAAATTACAAATTATAGATACAGAATAAATGCCTGTGTGGCCATACATAAAATTAATTATTTACAATTCTTATTAAGTTTAAAATATTGGAAAAGAATAAAACAAAATAGAAAACAATAACTCTAAAAACATACTGATATATATATAATACAAACGTGCAAAAATAAAATAAAATAAGTAAAGAAAATCATTTCTGGGAGAACTTTAAAATGTTCTCTTATCTACATTTCATCAGGTTGGGAAAGGAGTAAGTGCTTAAAAAGGAAAGATTTAAATGAGGGAACTGATTGTACATGTCGTATATCGGGAGAGATGGCATTCCAGAAGGAGATGGCTTGAATTATAAAGGATTTGTAAAACGCAGCAGATCGGTGAGGAGGTGGATAGAGGTCGGAGGTACGAGATCTAATGGGACGGGATTGAATGGAATGTATAAATTGTAGACTGTGAAAAATAAAGGAAGGCCGCTGAGTTCTGATGGCTTGGTATAGAAAGGTAGCAAGGTAGTACAGGTGGGGGCGGGATGGCCGAATGGGCTAACGCGTGTGCACTGCAATGCCCGGCAAGCTGATATATAAGACTGTGATAAAAAATAGTCTCGAGTACGCGTCCCGTTGCCGGGGGTCTTTTAAATCCCCGCCCTCGCCCCCTGACTCGGCAAAACCCCCGTATAGCCTTAAAGGCGAGGTAGGGGAGGGAAACAAAAAAAAAAAAAAAAAAAAATGAAAGGGAGTACAGATGGCGGTTGGTTGGATAGAGCCATTTCAACTTGGTGGCTCTATCCAAAATACTGGATAGGACCGAAGATGAAGGCAACGAGCTGTGGCCGAGCGATTACGAGATAACCCGATTAACCCTTTAGGATTCACACGATTATAATATGCTCGATAATATACACATTAAAAATGGTGAAATAAATTAAGTAATTTAAGTATAGACTTCAAATTCACTACAAATAACCGGTAGGTAATTGACAAGAAAAGGAGACAATGGTTGTTAAAAACTGACTTGAGCTGATAGTTATTGAATCATCAATTGTTTTGTTTTATTTTGTTCTGTTTGTTATGAGAAATAATTAAAACTACATAAACATAAACTACGATACATGCGTATCTCTTGAGATTCCGAAAACAACAACATTTAAACATTTAAAAAGAGACTATTTATCAATGAAAATAAGTTTCCACATCAGTGAATTGATCAAATCTGATAAAACTAATCCACCACCATTACTGCAATAATCTCCATTCTTCTTGTATTTTGTGTAGTGTATAATAAAGTAAGGGGATACAATTATGTTCATTCTTTCTTAAATGGCTATTTTTCTATTAATGATCCTTAATGAAATAGTCGAAAAGCCGCGTTAATTACAGTTAAATATCCTCGTATAGAAATACAAGTTAGGATATCATGCTTTCATACCGATGGACTGTATAATTCAGCCCTTGCGTGACAGCGTGTTAAAGGAGCATTGCAACCAGAATAACAGTTTTAGCACAATAATGCAATAGGTTTACAATATAACGATTAGATGAGAGAGGTTGTAGAGTGATTTAGGCCGCTATATTTAATAATTG
The DNA here is from genome assembly GCA_928085145.1 of Nezara viridula. Lineage (NCBI taxonomy): Eukaryota > Metazoa > Arthropoda > Insecta > Hemiptera > Pentatomidae > Nezara > Nezara viridula. The sequence continues at coordinate 115,891,530 of OV725077.1, forward strand.
AGGGAGGAGTGGGGGGAAGGTATCTGCGGTTTAGGCGCTATCGACCCGGCTGGGCTAACAGGTTGTAGCCGGCTCTTTGCAATATTGATTGCCCCCCAATATTTCATTGAGTGCCTCCTATCAATCAGTGATAGCGCAAATGATGGCTCTGTGTGTGGGTTACCCTCATGCTATTTGTTAGGCTTGTCATTGTATTTTTTCAAATTGTCATTAATAAATAATAAAAAATAATTTACTTTTTACATTTCGGCATGACTCTTATACCCTCAAGTATTTTTCATCAACATTGCAATGCCGCATTGCCGAAACAGTACGATATTTTCGTCTCTACTTGGACAAACGAGTGACATGGGCATACTACATAAACCAAAATAAAAAGAACTTAATCAGCGATACAGACTTACTTCTTGGCTTCTTGGCAGACGTTCTAAATTATCGATGATTGATAAATTAAATATTTACTAAGTGATTAAATTAAACTACTTTAGACATATGGTATGTAATTATGGGGAACAACAAAAACATCAAATATAAAAATAATTCAATCGTTCCAGTCAAAAGTTGCACGGAAAATTGTAGACGCTCCCTTTTATGTTTCTAATCTTACGTTACACACTGACCTTGAGGTTCCCATCATCACAAGAACTACCACCTATAATTACTAATTTTCATGACAGGCTGACTTTAATTTTTTTTTTTTTTTTTAATAACGAAATTTACAACTGTAATTAATAATAAATACAACAAGTAAATATGAACAAGTAATATGACATGTACAACATGAGGAGAAACTACCCATTGGCAGCACTCCAATTATATTTCTTTATTAGAAGGTCCCGAGGCCATTTTCTTTTTAGATGCCTCGGAGGATTATCAGGAATATAAGAGGAAGCAAGGTTGGAAACGAGTGGGTTCGGATGGTTCAGAAGTTTATTATGAAAGGACAGGTATCTGGATTGAGCTAAATCGGAAACATATGGTACATTAAGGTCATTATGGATGATTTTATTTGTGACAAAGTAGGGAGTATTAAGGATTTTACGAAGGATTTTGGATTGTAGGGATTGGATACGAGAGGAATTTGATGGCTTAATAGAGCCCTAAAGCTCGATCCCGTAAGTAAAAATAGGCCTTATTATAGTAATATATATGAGTCTTTTGTAAATAGTTGGCAGTTTAGAGCGTTTGTCTAGTAAGTGCTGGAGTAGTCGGAAACGTCTGGCGGTTTCTAGTCGTTTCAGTCTGGTATGGGGGTTCCAAGTGAGTCGTTTGTCAAGGTGGAGTCCTAGGTATCGGATTTGGTCAACAGGGATAAGTGGGGTATTGTAAAAGGATACTGTAGGACAGGAAGTCATAGGTTTACGACGAAGAGTAAAGGTAATTTGATGGGATTTAGTAGAGTTTATTTTAATCCTCCAGCTTTGACACCATTTTCCAAGACTTGTGATGTGTGATTGAAGAGTTTGGGATGCAATAGATGGATCGTTATTGACTGATAGGATACATGTGTCATCGGCATATGTGGTGATGACATTGTTGGAATGGGTTGGGATGTCAGCTGTATAAACTGTGTAAAGGATACTACATTGAGGAAGATTTTAAATTGAAATCCATTTACTCAAGCTTTATCTATTGCCACAAATCTATATGAAAGAAGACTGCTGAGCCGCCGGTCAAGACAGTTTCTGCATTGAGCTGTTTGTTGTGTTATCCTTTGTGTTATTATGTTATTTTATCTGGATTTTTTTTTAGTTTAGTGTTGTAATTTACTAATATTTTATTTTTTACAAGTTTTGTATCTGTTTTTTTTTTCTAGTTTATATTATTCATATTCTTTCTTGCTTTTTTTTTTTTTTTTCGTTTATTCTCCTTTTTCCTGTTTGTGTCCTTGATATAATATATATTCTTTCTTAAGCCATGTTCTTTCTTAAAATCATATGAGCTCAATACCTTTGATGATAGGATTATTATCTTAACAGAAATATGTATCTTATAAATAAATAAATGAATATTTTAGAAATAAAAACATATAGAATTAAGACTTATCGAAAGTGGTACTTTACGATTTCATTCATTTTTTCATAAAATATCTAACAATTTTTATTAAACTGGTTATAACTATGAATAATAAAATATCAGGTAGATATTAACTCCATTTAAATAGCCTAACTGAAAATAATGCTGAATTTTCAAAATTATGGAAAAATTCTTAATTTTGCTTATTTTAAGTAATTATCCATTTCGAATTGTTACTAGTAATGAAAAATGGATAAATATTCACCATGAAAGAATTGTATTATTAACAAAGGAAGAAATAAGGGATTGTTAGATAGGACGAAGACCAAGGCAACTAGCGTGGCCGAGAGATCACGAGATGACCCGACTAACCCTTTAGGATTCACACGATTATAACAAGTTCGATAATATACACATTAAGAATGGTGAAATAAATTAAGTAGTTTAAGTATAGACTTCAAATTCACCATTAATAACAGGTAGGTAATTGACAAGAAAAGGAGACAAGGTTGTTAAAAACTGACTTAAGCTGGTAGTTATTGAAACATCAGTTGTTTTGTTTTGTTCTGTTTGTTATGAGAAGTAACTAAAACTACATAAACATAAACTACTACATAAAGATATGATTAATTAAATGGAAATAAAATTAAAAATACTTTCTCAGGTTGAAACAAATATGCAGTTTTTTAAATATTCATTATATTTCATAATAAGGGAAACACGTATTTTATGTACTCTTAACTTCATTTATATGTAAATAAAAAAGAAAAGGATATTGACGGACTCGACGATTTCGAAAATACTCAGTTAAGTATATTCAATCTCCTTGCAATATAGTTATCGTTTTTTTTTTTTCAGTAAGACAGAAATAATAATAAATTTTGATGTCACTGCCTTACTTTTGAAAATAAGTGAAAGCACATACAACTATGTACATACTATGTAAATACAACAAATTCATTTAATGTAAAAAAAAAAAAATCAAATCGATTATCTGCAAAAACAAACCAAATCAGGGTAAAATAAGTGAATCGACAACATGCAATAAAATTATAACCCCGAGTTCCAATATTTGCATTTATCCACTCTCGATTTCATTAAACACAATATATAACGTTTTAAAAGACAAATAAATTCAAAGATATTAATATACAGAAATAAAAGCCACAAAGAAAAAACAATGCGGATGAAAAAGTTTGTTTTATGCGGAAAAAATCTGGCTTCTCTCACCGATGGGAATATAACGAAAGAGATGGTATTGGGGGGGGGGCGCGGAAGGGGGGAGGCGTTATTCTAACGAAGAGAACTCGTCGATCAGAACCTCTCTCAATCCTAAGCTTCAAAATAAATCCTGTACCCTGGCCCTTTTTCAATTATACCCTCATCATTTAGAGCACAATTTTATTACGTTAAATTTTTCATTCTTAAGATTTAGTTACTACTTCCATTAATGAAAATGTATCAGTTTAAAGTAAAATTGGCACTATGGCTAGTTATTCAGTACATAGATGTCAATAAATTCATAATACAAATACTGTAGATAATATTGGAGTTGTGGAAATTAAAATACAAATTTCCCAAATTTGATTCTTTTATGATTTTTATATGATAACCTAAAAAATGTTTTATTGCTTCAATTTCTTGAGTCAACAATAAGGAAATCATGTGAGGCCGAGATGGTTAACGTTTGTTCAAAACATAAACGTATGCTCCTGATAAGCCGAAGATTATATGAGGTTTTAACTTTGACACTAATCCTCCGCTCTCTTCCCTGCCCCGGGAAACAACCCGTATAGCCGAAAAGACGAGGAATGGTTAGACAAAAAAATTAAGGAAATTATTTATAGTTTTTTTTAAATTATATATAAAATGTTTTTTTTCCAAAAAAAAAAAAAAAAAAAACTAACGAATTAAAATATTGGATATTTCGAAATGTACCTTAATTAATCTTTAAATACCACTTCTTAATGGTGTTTTTGTCACAGAATCATATTTTCATTAATTCTGCCTCAAAACACATTAATTCAGCCTGTTGAAGATTATATTCTCCCTTAGTTGAAAAAAAAAAGGTACATCCTGCAGAAAAGTTAGAAATAATGTTATGAAGAAAATAAATCTTTATTTTTGCATAATTAATAACATATACAATTATGATTATTACCTATGATAATTATAAAGTATTAAAAACTCCCAAAAAAACAAATGAAATCTAGTAATCGTACCAATTTTAACTAACATACTGCCAATATGATTTTTACACAAATTTTGATTTATTATTCTAAATAAAATTATTTTCTATTTATCATTATATTGCATTTACTCATATACATATTATATTTCCGTTTGTTATTTATTTACTTTCTTATATGTGCAATTACTTTAATTTTTAGTATATCTACATTCTTATTCATTTTAATTTTTTGTTTTATTTATATTGCTACCTTGCTATCGACTGTAGGGAGCTTTGTATTCGTTTAGGGAATTGAAATTTGTCTGTGCTCAGAATCGTAAATTTCCACCCGTCTTTTATGACTTAAACGTTTATTTAACTTTGTTTCCACTACATAGGATGAGTATATCACCTAGCAATGTTAATCCGATTTTCATGAAATTTGTAGACATTTTTCGTATTGATATCTATTTAACAGAATTTTAAATCGATAATTAAGAAAAACAAAAATGAAATCCGATAAAATTTTTTATCGAAATGTTTAAAACTCATTGGTAATTTTGACTTTTGATCGTAAGTATGAAAAATCATAGCCTGATCATTAGTTTTATAAAAAAAAAAAATACATTTAACAATCATAATATTATTTTATTTTAAATCAGAAATTTAGTAGCAAGTGTCATGGCCGCAAGTGCAGTATAACTCTCATGTCGCTCTGTATTTGTTGCTTAGTAATGTGCTCAAACTTCAAAGTTGTGGTGTAACACTTAAACAACAGTGAGTTAATAAGCAGTTTTACACTTTTAAGTTGACGTACACGCAGGTGAGGTACTATTTATTAACAATAAATAAGTGATAAATTGGTGCTCATTTGGTTAGATCGAGAGGCCGTTAATTCCCTTACGTGCCTTATCATATTCTGATATGTTCACGGCCGGGGACTCTGTTTACTAACTTCCTTCAGTCATCCTGTCTTCATTTCGAACCAAAGACATTATATTTTTTTTTTTTTTTTTTTCCAGAGACTGTTTTATTTAATTTAAATATTTATTGTAAGAAATGTTTTATTTTATTTCTGATTATAGTTATGTATATAGTTTATTTTTTTAATATTTTATTTCGTAATCTTCCATCTTTTTAATTGTTATATGTAGCAGTAGATATTTTTTTTTTCTCTCTCTTATCATAATATGGAAGATATGAATTTAGATAAGAGTTCGTCAAGTGAAGATTCGGAGGACGAAACGCCGTTTTCTGAGGTTAGCGAAACGGATTCGCAGTATTTAAAAAGACGAACACTTCAAAAACGTCATCGAAACACTCCTCCTGGGTCGGGAGCTAATTCACCCAATAAGAAAAAAAACAAATCAGCTAAACCTAAACAGTTAGCAGAGCAAAATAAATCTAAAAAGTCAACTGAACACAGTAAATCCACTAAAACTAAACAATCAGCCGAGCAAAATATATCACCACCTCAAACCAGAAGCAAATCAATTACCATAGCATCAGAGCCAACTGCACCAACCACCACTAACACCAATAATCCTGTTGCCGTTAATAAAATATCAAGCAAAATTCCGGAGCCTCAAGAGTTTTCTGAGCCCGAGCCGCCACCTATTTTCATATCTAAAATCGATAACTTCGTTACATTTGGTCAAGAAATTGCCGGTCTGATTGGACAGACCAATTTCCGCTGTTTCTCCAGAGTTAATGATATCAAAATAAACACAAACTCTCGAGAAAATTACAAAACACTTATAAATTATTTTACGTCCAAAAACTATGATTTCCATTGTTACCAATTAAGACAAGAAAAGCCATACCGAGTGGTGTTGAGAGGACTACACTCAAGCACCCCAATATCTTTCATCAAAAGTGGCCTAGAAGAAATAGGTCACAATGTTAGGCACATATCATGCGTACTACACCCAACGGAAAAATATCCTTTACCACTATTTTTCGTCGATTTAGAGCCAGCCAGCAATAACATCGAAATTTTTCAAGTGAAGAGGCTTATATATTCCACCATTAAATTTGAAGAGCCTAGACAAAAGCCTATAATAGTGCAATGCACTAAGTGCCAAGACTTGGGGCATACAAAGACTTATTGCCATCACCAGGCCAGGTGCGAGAAATGTGCCGGCCCACACGCATCAGACACTTGTCAGAGACCTCGAGACCTGCCTGCGAAATGTGCCCTTTGTGGTGAAGAACATCCAGCAAACTACAAAGGATGCAAAGTTTATAAACATTTTTATAAGCAGAGAACTCAGAACATAGCCTCGAAAAGCGTAAAACTGACCCAAGAAAGTTTTACCTATCTACCTGAAATTGATAATCCATCAGATTTTCCAGAATTGCCAAAAACGACTACTCAAAATACACAGCTAGCGTCTACTTCAAAAGAAATTGATCAACCTCAGCAGGACTTCAACCTCAGCAGAAAAACACCAATCACTACGAAGAAGCAGCAGCCTCGAATTCAGGCGCCTCAAATCTCCCAATGCAAACCTCAACCTCACAATCCCCAATCTCATCCTCCACGTCAGCAAACTCTCCCTCATCATATACCCTTACGAGTCAAATTACCGCCGCAGCATCCTCAACAGTCCCATCCTAACGCCCAGAAAAGAAGTGCAGCACAAGTACCTTCCAATCTAGACCCACCTCGTGCACAACGACGGATCCCGCCCTCAGCTAATATTCCTAATCCACCACAAGCACCTATCCTGAATCCAATTCACAATCAACATCCATCTGATATAACCTCCATTCTTTCATCCTTCCTATTGGACCTCCAAAATACCATAAAACCACTTATCACTCTTCTCACCAGAATCCTGACCGAAATTCCATTCAATTTCCCACGATGAGCACAAAGCCCCTAACTATCCTTTTATGGAATGCTAACGGACTAAATAACCACCGTGACGAACTTGACTTATTTCTTCATAATAATAACATTGACATTGCTTTACTGACTGAAACTCACTTCACTAAACGAATACATTTCTACATACGTGACTACTTCACTTATAGAACTGATCACCCAGATAACACCTCCCATGCCGGTTCTTGCATCCTTATACATAAATCATTACCCCATTCCCTTATTCCTTCAACTCCAACTGATGCCATTCAATCAACTTCTGTAGTCCTTTCAACTCGCCCTTTCCATCTCACATTCTCAGCTGTATACTGTCCTCCTGGTAATTCCCTCTCCTATAACCTCCTAGATACCTTATTCCAATCCCTCGGATCGCGCTTTATTGCTGGAGGAGACTATAATGCTAAACACCAACGATGGGGTTGTCGAACATCCAACCCCCGCGGTAACATCCTATCACGTGTTTCAACTTCCAACAATTATTCAATCCTTTCGCCCATGAGTCCTACTTATTGGCCAACATCCCTCAAAAAACGTCCCGATATCCTAGATATATTTATAACTTCCCAGATCTCCTCCTCACAAACCATAATCAAATCCCTTGATGACCTTTCTTCAGACCACAGTCCAGTTCTGCTTTCACTACATTCGAGCTATGCTCCTAAACCATCAACTCCTAAATTGATTACAGGACGAGTAAACTGGGACGAATTTCGTGATGATTTGGAAAACAAACTAGACTTAAAAATTCCGCTAAAGACAAAAGACGACATTAATGGTGCCATTGAAAAACTGACAGCGTCAATAACAGACAGTATAAATAATAATACTTTTATCAATAAGTTTAACAATTCACAAAAGACTGACTTGCCACAGCATATTCGTATCTTATTGAAGGAAAAACGCAGAGCAAGATCGAAGTGGCATAGAACCAGATATCCAACAGATAAAACTCATTATACCCAACTGACTAACAAACTAAAATCTGAAATTAAAAAATACAAAATTCAAAATTTATTAAATTTTACTGAAAAACTTACACCTACCGACAAATCACTATGGACGACCACTAAAAGGCTCCTGAAATTTAAAGACTGTAATCATCCGCTTCTTACTGAAGCTCAAACCTGGTCAAAATCCGATGAAGAAAAATCACAAATCTTTGCTCGTCACCTCTTTAAAACCTTTAATCCACACCCCGATATTCTTAACCCAAATCACCTTGAATGTATTGAAGCAGAACTGGATATCCCACTCCAAATGTCTCTTCCACCTAAAGCCTTTCATCCTTCAGAAATATCCGACATCATTCAAAGGTTACCTTCCCGAAAAGCTCCTGGACACGACCTAATTACATCCCAGATCCTAAAACTCCTTCCTCGGAAAGCCATTCTATTTCTTACTTATATATATAATGCTGTACTGCGATCAACATACTTTCCTGACCCTTGGAAATTCTCTATTATCAAAATGATACATAAACCCAAAAAGCCACCAGAAAACCCATCCTCTTATCGCCCTATCTCCCTTTTACCCATCCTAGGCAAAATCCTGGAAAAGCTCATCCTAAAACGCCTGTACCCCATCCTAGATTCTAATCACATTATCCCAGATCATCAATTTGGATTCCGCAGATCCCATTCCACTATCCAGCAATGCCATCGTGTGGTGGATGTTGTCTCCTCTGCATTGGAGCGCGGAATGTACTGCACGGGAGTCTTTCTCGATGTAGAACAGGCTTTTGATCGAGTCTGGCACCCAGGACTGCTTTACAAACTCCGTAAATTCCTACACCCTACATACTTCCTCATTATTCGTTCCTATCTTACTGATAGATCCTTCAAAGTAAATCATAATAATGCCTATTCATCCCTTTTTTCCCAGTCCGCTGGTGTTCCTCAAGGTAGTATCCTAGGTCCTATCCTTTACACAGTTTATACAGCTGATATCCCAACCCATCCTAACACAGTCATTACCACGTACGCCGATGATACATGTGTCCTATCAGTTAATAACGACCCAACAATTGCATCCCAAACCCTTCAATCACACATCACAAACCTTGAAGAATGGTGTCAAAACTGGAGAATAAAAATAAATTCCAATAAATCCCATCAAATCACCTTTACCCTTCGTCGTAAACCTATGTCCTCTTGTCCTACAGTATCCTTTAATAATACCCCACTTATTCCTGTTGAACAAATTCGATATCTTGGACTCCACTTAGACAAACGTCTAACTTGGAATCCTCATACCAGACTGAAACGACAAGAAACAGCTCGACGTTTCCGACTACTCCAGCACTTACTAGATAAACGCTCTAACCTCCCAGTCAATTACAAAAGACTCATATACATGACTACAATAAGACCTATTTGGACTTACGGAGTTGAGCTCTGGGGCTCCACTAAGCCATCGAATTCCTCTCGTATTCAATCCTTACAATCCAAAATCCTTCGTAAAATCCTCACTGCTCCTTACTTTGTCACAAACAAAATCATCCATAACGACCTTAATGTTCCTTATGTTTCCGACTTGGCCCAATCCAGATACCTATCCTTCCATAACAAACTTCAGAACCATCCAAATCCTCTCGTTTCTAACCTTGCTTCCTCTTCGATCCCTGACAACCCTCAGAGGCGTCTGAAAAGAAGATGGCCTCGAGATCTCCTTTTGTAAATACATTTTTAGAGTGCTACCAATGGGTAGTTTCTCAACATGTGATTTCATGCTATTTTATTCCTTTGTTCACATTTACTGAATGTATTTTTACTTGTAATACAGTTGTAAATATCACCAATAAAAAAAAAAAAAAAAAAAAAAAATCAGAAATTTAAAATTAAAAAAAATATTTATAATCTCTCTCTTCCCTCACTCTCTCTCTCTCTATGTATATACATATATATATTATATATATATATATATATATATATATATATATATATATATATATATATATATATATTATATATATATAAACTGTCTCATTACAAGGAGGTGGAATAGTTTTAATTAAAATAATTATGTTAATGTTCAGGTGTCATCGCAAAAGATGTACTTCCCAGCTGAAAACACACTCACAACAGGTACCGCGTGCACAATTATATTTCAGAAATATAATATTAAAATAAATTATAATTTAATATCGTACACATATATATTAATATATTAATTTGTGTGTAAAAAGTGATTTTTATTTTCGGATCAAAATTTTTGTTGTTATAATTTAGTCATCATTATTTATGTAATACCGTAAAATCGAATCAATAAACATCAAAGATCGAATATTTTTTTTATTTATAAATCAAGCATGATTTTTTAAATTAATAATCAAATATAATAATTATTACATGATTTTGTGAAAAAATTATTATCGATTTCAAACACTCCTATTTAATCAATAGTCGATTTTAAACAGTTCTGTTCATTTCTTTCGCATAGTCATGCATTTTTATTTCTGGAACGAAAATTCATAGATTTTGAAATAGATATTTTTCATAATCAATAAAAATGGCGAGGAAACAATAATTTTACATAACAACAATTTTTATTGAATATGTAAAAATTCCTTAAAATAACAAAATTATTATTACTGGTCAAGTTTACTAACCAACTAAGTTAATTTAAGCTCACCTACTATTCAATCTGCTTTTAAGACATCAAAGTTTGTAACGTCTAGGAATGATGAAAATTTCAGAATTTTGAATGGGTATAAGATATCTTTTAATTTTCAATTAAAATGTTTTTATTAAAAACAATTAAATGTAAAGTTTGGCGTAGCTAAATCTATTCGTGCACTGCTAGCAAGGTCATTTATTTATTTTTTTTAGTAATAAATGTTTTTATAAAAGTCAGTTTTCCTCTGTGAAATGCCTTGTTCTGTAAATAAATAGTTAGTGGTGAAAATTGATTAAAATTAAGCGCGAGCTATTCTATTAAGGGAGAAAGCGATCGACAGGTAGGCAACAAAATGACCCAGGATTAAACCAATTAACCCAGCCTTTATATTAATTGGGGATCCGTAAACATCAACCTGGACTTAAGTCTATTAAAGTGGAAGTTGGCTCGGCGAGGGAAGAGAACTAAGTAATAGACTTTGCCAGTCGATAAGTCCTCTGATCGAGAAAGGGAGGGAGAGGGGTTAGCTTTGGGCCCGTTATACGTTCTGACTTGAAAAAGAGCAACTTACTGTTTTTGTAATACTTTGCTCACATATTGTTGCAATCTATAATTAGTAAGTTTTGATTAAATAAATATATCTTTTTATAATAGAAGCTTTGTTTATTCCTCCAATTTTCATTTTCATTTTATTACATTGGTAAGGCTTCGGATAAGAAGCCATTTTCAAGATATTTGTAAGACTCAATTAGCAATTAGTTTCGTTCAAAAAATATATGTAACATAATGTGTAATAGAGACATTAATCATGTTTTTATCCTAACAATATCAAATAAATCATATCATTAATGGGACTCTGCCAATTAGTTAATTTATAAATTAATTGTGTCAAAAATAAATTAAGAATATTTTATTAATAAAATTACAGGTATTGAGGCATGGTCAATGAGATAATAGCCCTTCATAAATTCTAGTCTTCTTACTTAAATTAATAATTTTCACTATGTTATGTCAAACATCTTAGGTGTTTGCTTGGATTATAGTCTCTATGGGAGTATGTATTTGGGAGGTTACAAATTGTTACATTATTATTTCCTTTATATACTATCAAATTGCTTAAACTATTAAAGGTCTTGTTTAATTGTATAAAATTTCAGATTAGTAATGATATTTGCATATGAACTGTTCAACCCAATTTTATCTGCTTGAAAATTACATACTTTGTATAGATTTTAATATTACATTAAAGAAACAATAATATAACAATATGTAACCTACCAACTACACACCCCCATAGATCCTATAATCGAATCAAGGAGTGAACATCTAAGATGTAGGACATTACATAGTGAACATCATTAATTTAAGGACGAAAATTAGAATTCACTCAGAAATATTATCTGATTGACTTTACTTTAATACCAATAATTGTATTAATAAAATATTCTTAGTTTATTTTTAACAAAATTAATATATAAAGTAACTTATTGACACAGTCATATTAGGGATATGATTTACATAATATTGTCAGGTTTAAGAGATGGTTAATGTTACAATCACATTAAGTTAGATATTAGGTTTTTATAAAACTAATTGCTAATTGAGTCTTGCAGATGGCTTGGAAATGGAACGTTGCCAATGTAATAAAATTAAAAATAAAAATGGTGAAATAAAAGCAGCCAAACTTTATATTATGAATGAAAGCTACACCTTAAACTAAATAAAAATTGAAATAAATTTTATATTGAGTTCATTAACAAAAATAGCATTGTTATTTCACACATCCGGTGAAACAGCGACACAATAACAAAATTTTGAGAACATTTTTTCACCTCATTAAATTGACAGAAAGACGCGTTCAATCGAATCGACCTCGTAGTAAAATATCAGGAAAATTTAAATGAATCGTATAATAATAATAATTCTAATTAATTTGTCTATTCTATAAACATATATGATTTGCAGCTTCGCCATTGTTCCGCCCGATGAGAAATAAGTTGTTTTAAATAATAAAATAAATAATTGCACTAATTTAATTGATATACGATACGAATGTAACTGACTGGGGAAATAATTTAATATGTTCCTAAATGTATGTAATTTTAATTTTTTTTTACCGATCCTATTAGATCATATTGCCTAATTTGATTGAGGTGCTGGGAGTTTTAGTAAAATACGAAGCTTTTATATATCTTCTTTATCACATGAGCTCAAAGATACATATAATGGGATTTTTCGTTGTTTTTTAGCAATTACCTTTGACGTAAACATACAGTAGTGTTGATCTCTTTTACGGTTTCAGAGTTAATGGATTTTGATAAATTAAATATCTAAAAGAAATGGATTTTCATGCAGAAGTGAGAAATCAGTATTTTAAAACGTAAAACTTCACTGGAATTACAATTTAAGTAAACAAAATTTGTTGCACACAACACACAACTTTCACTTACCTTTCTACTTTGTACAGAAATTATTTTCTGGCAATGTTGAGCTATTATAAAATTTTTTAAGTGCACTTTTAACGGAGCAATAGCTAAAAGTTTATAGCAAACAAATCATTAACACCATTAAAATAACAAAAACTTTATTAATTATATCAACTGTTAAAAACCTCGTTAGTCCATCTGTTTTTGTAAAACACTCCAGTCTCTGAGTAATATATATATATATATATATATATATATATATATATATATATATATATATATATATATATAAAGAGAGATTTGAAAGCATATCTCTATATTCAACCAATAAATGATTATGAATTGTACGGTTATTAGTTATTAAACTGTCATTTTCCATTGTAAAATTTAGTACAATGAAATTACGATATTTTCATTACCATAGACAGGTCAAAAGTTTTTACATTAATTTTAAGAGGATAACGTCAATAGTTAATTATGTAAAATTGACCAAATTAAAAGTATTTTAGAGAAAGACACGTTGAAAATGTAAGCATTTAAGACCTGTAAAGTGACATAAATGCTTATAAGACCTCAGTGATATTAAAGGCCACTTAATTATACTATTGTACACTGAATTTAATCAAAATCGTTGGAGCCGTTTTTGAGAAAATTGTAAAAATGTGTATTACCATTTATTTAAAGTGCCACTTCCGGTTAGCCAACTTTAACGAAAAAGTTGCTGTAACATAAGAGGTATATACTAACCACAAATGCGCAATTTCACTTTCATACGACTTTTCGTTTTTGAGCTGGACACATACATGCAGACACACGCGCACATAAACAGAACATTTTGCGGGACTTGGTTATTTGGACTTGGGAGACCTCAAAACATGTATTTCCGTTGAGCATTCAGTTTCGAAAGTTTTCACGATCGCAATACTGTCCTATTTATTCCATAAATACGTAAGTGGGAGTTAAAAAAAAAGAGAGGGTTAAAAATAGATGATTATAAAAGTATACGGATCAAAACGAAATAAATTGATTCTTAAATATTTTGACCTCATACCTGTCTAAACGACAAGAAACCGCTCGACGTTTCTGATTACTTCAGCAATTACTAGACAAACGCTCTAAAATTCTAATTAATTACAAAAGACTCATATACATGATTGTAATAAGGCCTATTTGGACTGACGGAGTTGAGCGATGGGGCTCCACTAAACCATCGAAATCCTCCCGTATCCAATCCTTACAATCCAAAATCATTCGTAAAATCCTCAATGCTCCCTACTTTGTTACAAACTAAACCATCCATAACGACCTTAACGTACCATATCTCTCCGATTTAGCTCAATCCAAATACCTATCCTTCCATAACAAACTTCTGAACCATCCAAACCCTTTTGTTTCCAATCTTGCTTCCTCTCCTATTCCTGATAACCCTCCGAGGCGTCTGAAAAGAAGATGGCATGGGGACCATCTGATATAGAACTTTAATTTGAGTTCTACCAATGGGAAGTTACTCTTTATGTTATACACGTCATGTTACCAATGTCACATTTACTTGTTGTATTTTTCATGTAAAACAGTTGTAAATTTCATTTAAAAAAACGGATTAATTAAGTTTCATTTCGAAATATCCAATCTTTTATAATGTATGTGGAATATGCCCTGAACTAAAATAAATAACTCTGTCTTTCGTTAGTTTTTTTTTTTTGTAAAAAAACTTTTTATGGATAAATTTAAAAAAAAAAAACTATAAATAATTTCCTACATTTTGTTTTGTCTACTCATTCCTCGCCTTTTCGGCTATACGGGTTGTTTTCCGGAAGAGGGCGGGGAATCAGTGCCAAAGTTAGAATCCAACCCAGTACAGGAACGTTATTATAACTGCGTATTATAGTGTATTTATTTATCAGGAGCACACATTTATTTTTATTTTATTTTTTCTGGGGGGAGAGGTTCTCCCCTTCCTTGACGTTAAGGCTATATGGGGTTTTCCTGGGCCAGAGAGTGTGGGCGGGGATTTAAAAGACGCCTTGGCACCGGTATGCGAACTCGTGATTGTTTTTGTTTTTTATAACACATTTGTCATATATCAGGTTGCCGGGCAATGGTGGTGCTGTGCACAACGCGTGCCCATTCGGCCCCCCCGCCGAAATCCGCCCACTCACTTTTATATTTTGAACAGATCTGACCCAATCCAGATACCTGTCCTTCCATAATAAACTTCAGAATCATCCCAACACTCACGTTTCTAACCTTGCTTCCTCTTTAAATCCTGATAACCCTCCGAAGTGTCTGAAAAGAAGATGGCCCCGTGATCTCCTAATGTAGACATATCATTAGAGTGCTACCATTGGGTAGTTACTTACCTAGTGTTTGCATATCATTATATACATATGTTCCAATTTACTAATTTTTATTTAGTAATCAGTTTTTATTTAGTAAGCTTGCTCATAAAGAAGTCAGGCAGATTATTTCTTTAATACAGTTGTAAATATCATTAAGAAATAATAATAATAATAATAATAAAAATATTTTGACGCGTACATTATGATCCAATATAGTTCTTAAGATGTATAATAGACCTGCGTGCAAGATAAGGCATAGGCCATACCTTAGATTCCTAGCGATAGTGAATCTTAATGCCACGGTTCCTAATTACATAAAAATTATTATACCTAATATTTATTAATTGGAATTAGGCCATTATTAGCAAAGACAGCCTATAGTAAATTACACATATTTTGGTTGATTATTACTTTTTAATGTATTATTATAATTCGACCGAAAATAAGAAAATGAATCGCTGTATCTCATAATACATTACATTGATTTATTTCGGTATTATTTATTTGTCAATGACCAATTCGCTATGCGAATTATTTGCATGTGCCATTTAGTATAATTAAATTAAAGATTTTAACCAAAAATCAATTTTGTATAATTTTGGCGTCTTGTTTCGTGATAACTTATTGTAATTTTAGCTAAAACTAGAATCTCAAAACATAAACTCTTGTGTTAGTATTCTTTCGTGACTGTTCGGAGTATGAATAGATGACGTGAATTGTCTTCGGTTAATTAATTTGTCATCAATGAGGTTTATTGCCTCCATCATTGTCAAGACTAGTTTACCGAGTACTCTGTTATTAATTTCCGAGATTTCAGTGCAGATAAGTATCAAACATAAATCACTTAGAAGAGTTAATAGTTACATAATTATGTGTTTATGTTGCCTTGGATGTTAGCTGAGTTTCTGCAGAGAGATGCATTAAATTAATGATTGATTGTTATGCATCATTTTAAAACCTTTTTATCCCGTCATGAACTTTTCCCCAAATACAAAGCTTGTGCTATACTGGTGCTTGCACTACTGATTAATACTTCTCTCTAACGATTCCTATCTTATTGCTTCCAAACTATGTGAGCCCCTCTGAAGTCATGTTTCTCTTAAATATATTTAAACCCCGCAAATATTCTTGTTATGATCTCATCATTTTCCAGATTATTCGTGAAATTAAAAAAAGAAAAACATCTATTGAATTATTTTTTACCTATACAAGCAGGGATACCCAAAAGAGAGTTTCGTGACGTAAGTTGCGCCATCAACATTTTTCATGGTGACACATTTTGAATTTTTGAGGATGGCACATTTCAACGGGGTTATGACTTTTCGAAATAAAAAGTAGTAATCCAAAGGAAAAAATGGAAGAGCATTCTTCATAAGAACACATTGACAACGCCAAAAGGGGCTACGGTAAGGAAATACGTCCCTACCGTTGGTTCAAGAATGGAACAGACATGGCTTCTTCCGGACTACTGGGTCTCACAGTTCCTCTCTCGCGGAGCATATAGCTTTTCGAGCAACACTCGTTGAATGCGCAAGTTGCGGAGAACCGGAGACCTCCAAGTATATCGTTCTTGGCTTTATCGTCTTTGGGTCAGTCAGGGCCAAGCTGTTAAGGGAGACAGAGTTGACGTTCTGACGGAGAGCGATTACCCTCAACTAATGACCAAGGAGAACTACCAGTAATACAAGGTCTTCATGTACGTGTGGAAGGAACTAGTTGGTTTAACTCACTTTTCATTGGGAATAAGATATGGACCTGAATTTTGAAGGCCACCAGAGATGGTGGAAGAGGACATCGGCTGAAAATATGTGCACAGCTAGAATAAAAATGGTGTGATTGGTATGATTGCATCAGTGACTTGTAATGCAAGCGTTGCTACCCACTGCTGCATAACACCCGTATTGCCTTACCGGCCGAGTAGGGTTCAGATATATAAACAAAAAATAACGAGTACAAGAGGAAATCATAGAACACACCATGAAAGTTTAATTGTATATGACTTATGATTTTCAATGTTCTACTTTAGCTTGCACTGTTATTAAGAAGAGGAGGGCAACAAAATATCTTGGGAGCAGAGAGAAGTTCATGCGTCATCGACCTTTGTGGGATGGGCACCCCTGTATATAAGTGTATTCTTAACATACTTCTCCGCTGATAAGCAAACACTTCAGAATGCTATTGTTCCTTAATCCAGGTATACTCCAATATAAAAAAACATCCCCTCTTAGGTTCCATTTCACTCAGAAACCTTTAAAATTTAACAAGACATTAGTGTTGGTAACAATTCATCATTTGCTCTTGAAAACAAGCAAAGGACATCATTCTAGACTTTTTACAAGCATTGGATCAATAGTGACAAGATAGCATGCTTTTGAAAGTCAAAATTCATTTGTCTCAATCGTTATTGCTAATGTTTTCTTTCTATCATTCTAATTATTTCTTACGAGCCCGCTAATGCTATGTGTATTGCAATTGCTAACAAGTTGAGATAGATTTTCCATAAGGCAGCGTTGTAAGCCTAATTCTCCTATATTTCTATAAAGCAAAACATTTCCCGTATTGAGCAGGTATTTAACAACAGGCGGAGCAAAATGGAATAAGTCATTACCTCTTTGTTATGCAGATCCTGCCACCCAATCTATTTAACTCCATAACACACCCCTTTTGAGTCACAGCCAGGTTTTTGACTACTCCCCAGTCAAAATACTAACACGGAACCCATATGTTGAACATGACAGTATTAACGACATATATATTTTTACGGACTACCGAACAGTACAACTCATTTTCATAATGGCGGATTATTGGCTGACTGTAGTGAATAACTGAAGAGAAGAATGGTTGGAGTGATCAGTCAAAAAAGTTGTAAAAATAAATAATTATAATTATTTTTATTTTTGCAAAAGGTTCGGCCTAAAGTTCAGGCCTTCATCAGGGCTGGCGAAACGAAGTGTCGACGTCTCTTCGCTTGGCCAGCCGTGATAAAAACCTGAACTTTGAGTCGAAACGTCGGCAAAAATAAAAATAAATACAATTATTTATTTTTACTATTTTTTTTTAATGATCACCCCAACCATTCTTACCTTCAACAACTCATGTTTAATTTACAATAAACAATTATTCATCAAGATCTGTCAGAAACTTATTTTGACCTACGGGCTTGAACTTTGGGATATACCTATTTAGCTATTTCAAACTGTTCAAGTTCCTACTCTTAACGTATCGAATCGAGCATTAAACTACAAAAAAAAAAAAAGATTCGAGGATCAAATATATCCAATCATTTCCATCCTTCGAACGATTGTCAATGATCCGAATCATGTACTATATTCGTTTCAAATTTTCCTTATTTAATTAATCCTTCACTGATTATCCCAAATGTGTTGTTCAATCCTAATTACTGATCTTAATTTAAAGTTAAAACAGAGGTGCTTTTGACACTTTTCGAATTTATGGTATTTCAGTTCTGGCAATTATGGTATTGTGTTGACTATTTATACCAGTATTATAACAACGATCTCGTGAAACACAGTATTTCCTCTCCGCCTGTTAGCGAGTACAAAGTAAATTTCTTTACTTAATTTAATCACTTTATTATATTGTTTATACAATTTATAAATATTTAAAGTATATCTATGAAAGTAAGAATATTCGTTTTAATTCATTTAATTCTGGTACAAAAGCTATCATAAAAAATAATGTCTGTGCAATATAAGTTCACTTAATGATATAATGATCATTCCTACAGAGCAGATGATACCATAAAATACGTAAACGTTTTGAACAATTTTTTTTTAGTTAATGTAATTATCATGTAATCTAGATTATTTTTCCTTCCTATATTAACTCAAGATGTTAATAAGGTATATAAAAAATAACTTCTTTTTTATAGGATACAGCATTCGTTCTGGATGGGACAGAACTGCAAGATGTTTGCAACAAAGTAATATCCTGTAATGAAGCAATGTGTTGAACCACGGACCATTTCACATTCGTTGAAAAGAAGATGTATACTTATAAAAAGTACAACACCATGTAGATGATGGAAACGGTCAGAAACAATAGTAATATGTATTGCAACTTGAAGAAATTGTCAACTCCAACCTTGCCTGGATATTCTTTCACCTTCTTGCTCTTTCATCTAATATGATATTTGGTACATAAACTAATCCTCACCAAAATTAAATTTTGGACCCGCTATTGGCTGGTAGGAGACTGTCGGAGGAGGATGTGGTGGCAGAGATGGAGGAGAGACTTGCTGAAGCAGAAGTTTGGTTGAGGACTTTATATTAAAGAAATTCCGAAGGAAAAAAAAAAAGATAATAAAGTAAAAAATGCATAATATATTGTGAATAAAACTGAAGCTGACCGTGTATGATATCTGTTATTTTCAACCTTATCTTATGAATTTACCATCCCGATGATCGGAATGTCACACCGCTCACTGAATAAGACACGGGGAGGGGGAGTGGGTGTAGCTGACACTGGCAACGGCAGTGGAACGTCAGCTTTGAAGGCACTTTCTCGTTATACAAGAAAAAGGAGATAAAAAAGAAGACGAGTTCCGCTGTCAAAGAGTTGTTTCCAGGGCAAACTCCACCCCTCTCTCTTTCTTTACCTTTATGCAATCTATCAATCAACTCAATCTGTTTCAACTAATGTTTGCGGCCTTGGGTAAATAAAGAACCAGGCTCTTCTTCTCTATAATATTTTTACCCTTATATAGCCTTCCTTGGTTTGACTTCTTCCTACTGTCGAATCTATATACGTACATAAAAAAAAGACACACACATTTATAATTATATAACTTTATATATATATATATATATCACTTAATTATTATTCAATAAACTACAAAATTTTCATTTATCCTGTAGTTTATTCGACATTTCGATCCATTTATTTTTGCCAACAATTTGATCCTCTTCAGTACAAATCGGTACACAATAGCGATCCTATCGTCGTCAGTATTTCCTAACCACCTTTCTGTACCAAAATATTAGAACTCATCGACCCTCCTATATTTTTCATAGCTTACAATTCAAATACTCCATCCAATCCCGTCCCGCTAGATCTCGTACTTCCGACCTCTATCCTCCTCCTCACCGAACTGCCGCGTTTGACAAATCCTTTGCAATACAAGCTGCATCCCTCTGGAATTCCACCCCTGCTGATATTCGACTCCCACCCCAAGTACTTATAAATTAAAGTGTCAATATTAATTAGCATTAAATAAATATATATTATTGAACTAACTTTAAAATTGTTAAAAATATAAACAAATATCAAATACTTATAATATATATATATGTACAATAGTCATCTTATAAAATGTTGTTGAGATTATGAAATCTTGAAACAATTTTTAAAAAGCTCAACTATAGTTCCCATTCTCTAATTGTATACTAATCTCCACTAAATTCTGTAAATATAAATATATATATATATATATATATATATATATATATATATATATATATATATATATATATAAATATAATGAATGTAAATAAAAATGGCCTTGTGAAACCACAACATTCTCAGAATAATTGCTACTTCAAGGGGTTGAAACAATTATTTTTTTTTTAAACAGGAGTTAAACTTTAACTGTTTGTAAAAAAAAAAAAAGGTTTATCAATGAGACGTTAAAGATAAAAGTTTGTTCGATACTGTCAAATAAAAGTTGTAGCATAAAAAAGTTTTTACATCTTTAATACACCATTCATAAATATCATGAGAAAATATTTGCTAAACTTTTACTTATTCTCTCTAAAATGGAATTTTAAAGTACAAATTAAAATAGAATTTCATAATTATTACACTGCTCAGTACTGAAAGATGAAAACTAATAAATTCCGGCGAGTCTGTAAAATATTTCACGGTTAACTTTGTAGAACATTATAGAATGCAAAGTTGTATTTTTTTTTATCAGAATTGTTTTATTAGAGAAGTAAAAGATTTAATGTTTTTGAACTATCATAATACATACTGTCTGTTGCGTACCTTATAAGACTTGTAAATATTTGCTATGCTCAATTATTATGCATAGAACAATTAATATAATGTTTTACATAGATATTTACAAATTCTGATAATTATATTTTCTGTTAATAAAAAGGTAAAAGCATATTACTTTCTTCATTAAAATTTATTGAAGTAAATGGTTTATAAAACTGATATATAAAAACTTCATTTATAGGTAAATATAAACTCTTTTAACATTAATAGTTAACTGTTTCAATCAATTCCTGGCTATTTCTATGACCAGGAGGTCATGAAGCCATCTTTTTTTTAGTTTGAAATTTTAAATTGTTTTTGTAGATATCGATTATATCCTAATAAGTTTTTGAACGAACTCAAAATACTGAGAAAATAATTTGTTATATATCATCTATTCTCAATTTCTGTTGGATTGATTCAACATACCATATCTAAGTTCGTGGTCATATGTGCTGAATATAAATTACAAATACTTGAAAAAATAAAAACGTTAAAATAAAAATATAATATAATTAAATTTAAAAAAAACTACTACTGAAATAATTTCTTTCATCATAAGGGTGTTATACTAAGATTAACTTTTTTTTCCAGAAACTACCTATCCTTTTAGGCTACTCTGGTATTCTCCCGGGATAGGAGAGAGGGCGGGAGATTAATGCCACAGTTAAAAGCCCTCCCCCCCCCAGCATCTGGAGACGAACTCTTATTATTTTATATCTGTAAACTTAGGTTTATTTACCATCTGGTTGGCGGACAACGCTTATTTAGCACACGCGTCAGCTCACTAGGCCACCCGCTCCTTACTTTCAATTACTCGCAAATGTATCTAAGTACCATGGTAGATTATTCAGCACTATAAAACTTTTTCAGTTTTTTAGCTATTATATAAAACCCCAAACATTTTTGAAGTAGGTATACATAACGTTTTACCAAGTTATAATGTATCCAATCTCTTCCGAGTTAGTGAACGCAATTTCTTTTTGGGATTGATTGATGATTAGTTTTAATATGTAATAGGGATAGTTGTATAGTAGAACATAATATGCACTTATTGATGTTGCCAAAGATGACAGGAATAAGCAGTGGAGGGATGAAGAAGTGGAAGGAGAGTGGGTAGTTAAAAAGGGAGGGTGGATATTGAATTTGTGCCAGGGTGGGCACAGCCATTGTTAACATGGAGCTGCCACCCCCCTCACCATCCCCCCAGTCCACATTTCACAAACACCACCACCGCTCAACGATTCAACAAATAACATTTACCCAACTACCCAGATGGCTGACCCACTGCTCCCTATATGGCCCTTTTACCTGTTTGCTTTCATTTGTCATGTCAATACGGTATATTATGTAGTCTCTTTAAGGGAATAAAGTCATATTTAAAAAAAAAAAAACTCATTGCTCTGGAAACTTGAGTTCAATTTTTGAATAATTTTAAATCTGACAAAAAGTATTTAAAATAATTTTATTTTTTTTAAACTTATTCAAAAATATTACAATCTGTCTCTAGAACATTTATAATAGAGTTCACAGATCGCATTCACACTATATGTACAATAAATAAAATAAATTATACATAAAAATAATATATACAATAAATAAGAATAAAATAACTTAAAAATAAATAAATAAAAAGAACACATAAACACCTATATATTTAAAATAATGAAATTAATATTTTTTTTAACCTTGAGAAGAAATCATTTCTACCATTTTAGTTTTCACCTTATGCTTATATTTTATTCTATTTATAGACATTCCTTCCACCACACCATTTTCAGACATATACAAAAAGAGACACTATTAATTACATTTTTAAAAATATGTTTATAAAAATGAGCTTTGGGCTCTACAAAAACATCAAATTCTTCCCATACCCAATCCTTACAATCCAAAATCCTCCATAAAATCCTAAATCCTCCTTATTATGTAACAAGTAAAATTATCCATAAAGACCTCAACATTCCTCGTGTGGATGACATGACCCGAACTAGATATACCTCTTTTCGTTCCAAACTCTTTGGTCACCCTAATCCTCTAGTTTGTAACATTTCATCCAACACAATTCTTGACAATCCTTCGAGGCATCTGAAAAAAAGATGACCAAGGGACCTCCTAAATAAAGTTATCTTTGAAGTGTTACCAATGGGTAGCTTCTTCACAAGTACTTTCATGTAATATATTCCTATAGCAAATTTACTGGTTATATATATGTTTACAGTTGTAAATTTCAATAAAATAATTTTTAAAAAATATTTATAAAAATAGGTGCTTTTTAACTAATTTCGGATCATTTTAGCCCTTACACAAGATTTGAAGTTTCAAACAATTACATCATCCGGAATTCGCAATAAAAAATTAGAGAAGGCAGTGGATCAGCTGATGCGAAGGACGTGTTCTGAAATCTTCTCTCAGTTGTTGCCTATTTTTTCAGCGGAATCTCTTTGATTATTTACTGAATATAGTTGAACTGTACACCAGAGCAGTTGTTATTTACAGTTAGCTACATATTTTTTTTTTAATATTTTTTTTTTTTTTTTTTTTTTAATTTTTTTTTTCTTCTCTTATGATATGCGGCATTGTCAGCCAGTGATGTCCAGTAAGGTGCCCACTAAGAGGACTCGGTCAGACGGAGTCAGTACCCCTCGTGATTCACCAGTGAAACAAAGAACTCGTCGCTGCCTGCGAGAAATAGCTCCAATAACCACAGTGAAAACTTCAGATACAGAACCTCAGCCTCAACCAGGTACTTCTTCGCAATAAATGGTTGAAGAATCTCCTTTCTTCACTCCAAACCCGTTCCAAGTGCTTCATAATGACAGAGAAGTAATGGAGTCAGCAGCAGTACCCAGGGAACCAAGGCCTCCTCCGATATTTGTTAAAAACATCAAAAATTTTCAACTACTGTGTCCACAGCTAAACGAAATCTGCTCCGGCAGTTATTCTTGCCTCAACAGGACTAACGACACAAAAATAACACCTGATACTGCAGAAGCCTACCGAAAAATTGTGAAGTACCTGTCAGAAACTAATGCAAATTTCCACACGTACCAGCTGAAACAGGAGAGATCGCTACGAGTGGTGGTTAGAAATTTACACTCCTCAACCCCAACTGAAGTGATAAAAGAAGAACTAGCGACGCTTTGTTTCAAAGTGCGTCAGGTAACCAACGTTCTGAAGGAGAATAAGGAGCAGCCAGGAGTGAGTAATAAAGTTCCACTACCTTTATTTTTCGTGGATCTAGAGCCATCACCTGGCATTGAAAAAATATATGATATCAAGAGATTGTACTACACTATCGTGAAGATAGAGAAGCCATACCCCAAGAAGGAAATTGTGCAGTGCCACAATTGCCAGGCGTATGGCCACACGAAAACTTATTGTCACCATCTGCCACGTTGCGTGAAATGCGGTGAACAGCACAAATCTGTGGAGTGCACCAAACCAACACAAGATCCTGCAGTGTGTGCACTATGCCAGGAGGGACACCCGGCCAACTACAAAGGCTGCCAAACCTATAAGAGCCTCAAATCCAGATACCAGAAGAACCGGATTCAAGATGAGACAACCAGACCAAGAAGAGAACCTTCTAGAATTGTTAACAATAATTTATCATAATCCGAACTACTTGGAGGTAAGAACCCTAATAACACATGTGAAGCCCTGCCGCAGCAACTACCTCAGCCCCAATCTCAATATTCTGTTCATCCTAACACACATAATCATCAACAACCTCAAATTCCTCATATTCCTCCTCCTTCAAATGCAACAGATCTCACTAGTTTGTTAGCATCTTTCCTAACCGATTTCAAATCCCTAGTCACTCCACTCATATCACTCCTTACAAATCTCGTATCTCACCTCATCCCTCCTTTGAAAAATCCTTAATGACCCACATACCAAAACCCATGTCAATTCTCCTTTGGAATGCGAATGGTGTTAGAAATCACGTTGACGAACTAACAGCTTTACTACAAGACAAGAACATTGACGTAGCCCTAATTACAGAAACTCGACTGACCATAAAACAGCATTTAAAAATCCCACAGTATTTAACATACCGTACTGACCACCCTGATGGCAGAGCACATGCTGGCACTGCTGTCATCGTACACCAATCCCTCTCCCATCACTTACTCCCATTACCTACTCAAGATTTCCTACAGTCAACCGCTATTGTAATCAAAGCCTTCTCCTTTCCAGTCACCCTTGCATCAGCATATTGCCCTCCTAACAGATCCATATCCAAAGTCCAGTTCAGTTCTCTCCTCAACTCCTTAGGTCATCATTTCATCCTGGGTGCAGACTTAAATGCCAAGCATCAAGTTTGGGGTTCAAGAACCACGAATTCTCGTGGCAGAACATTTCTGTCTGCACTCAATACCCAACGTTTCAGTCTCCTTCCACCCAACTCACCTACCTACTGGCCCACAGATCCTAACCGCAATCCCGATATCCTTGATTTTTTCATCCACAGTGGCTTAGGTCCCCTCAATCATTCCCTTACCCCTCTTGGCGAACTATCCTCAGATCATAGTCCATTATTACTCCAATTATCTCTAGCTCCTATTCCTAAGTCTTCTCCACCGTCCTTCATCAGAGGCCCAGTTAACTGGAAACTCTTTCACCAAATCCTTACCGATAAAATTGACCTCAGAATGACCCTGAAAACCCCAGATGACCTTGACAATACCGTACACTTTTTTACCACCACTATCCAACAAGCAATCTGGACTGCTTCCTTTCCAAACCACTCCTCAAGAACTCCTAAGAAAAATAAGTTACCTCAACACCTCATAGACCTAATCCATACCAAACGCCGTGCCAGATTATTATGGCAACGTACTAGACACCCCACCGATCGCCAATCCTATAATTATTTTTGCAAAAAACTAAAGATAGAATTGGCCACCTTCAGATCCCAATCCTTCAACTCCTACCTCACTTCCCTCTCTTCTCATGACAATTCCCTATGGAAGACCACCAAACATATCCTAAAACCCCATCACATATCACATCCTCTCCGTCGAGGTGATGGCTCTTGGGCAGCATCTGACGAAGATAGAGCCGAAGAATTCGCCAAAAACCTTTCCCTTACATTCACCTCTCATCCAGAATCCAATCCCACCCACACGTCAGCAGTAGAGGAATTCCTTAATTCACCCATCCCACTCTCCTTACCGCCTAAAGCAGTTAATCCTTCTGAGGTCAAATTCCTTTTACAAAAACTACCTACCCGTAAATCACCTGGATACGACCTGCTTACCTCTCAGATCCTTAGACAACTCCCTCCTAAAGCTGTCATATTCCTTACATACATATACAATAGCATCCTACGAACCACCCACTTTCCTCTTTTGTGGAAACATTCCACTATTATCCTGTTTCCGAAACCAGGCAAACCTCCCAACACCTCAACGTCCTACAGACCAATTAGCCTTCTTCCTATTCTCTCAAAAATCTTTGAAAAGATCCTCCTAAAACGCATCCTACCCTTTATAGAATCCCAAACTCTTCCTTCCCATCAGTTCGGATTTCGTTCACAACACTCTACAGTCCAACAAGGACTCCGAGTGGTTGATCATATTTCCGCAGCATTGGAAAGCAAGCAATATTGCTCGGGTGCATTTCTGGACATAGCTCAAGCTTTCGACCGGGTATGGCACGCCGGGCTTCTTTCCAAGCTGAAAAACTATCTTCCTCAGTCCTTGTACCTTGTTCTCCGTTCCTACCTCTCAGATCGTACCTTCCGAGTTCGTTGCGGTACTGAATTTTCGCATTGCTATCCAATTGAGGCAGGTGTTCCTCAAGGTAGCGTATTGGGTCCCGTCCTTTACATCCTCTTTACCGCCGATATCCCTGTCCATCCCGATACCTTCCTGGCAACTTTTGCTGATGACACCGCTATTCTATCATCCGACTCAGATCCCAACATAGCATCCTTAAATCTCCAAAACCACCTCACCTTGATTGAGCACTGGTGTAATAACTGGCGCATTAAAGTTAATGAATCTAAATGCCAACACATTACCTTTACACTCCGACGCAGTTCCTGTCCACCAGTACACTTTAATTCCATCCAGCTTCCTTACTCAGACACAGTCCGGTATCTTGGCTTTCATTTAGACCGAAGACTGACGTGGAACCCACATACTAGACTCAAAAGACAAGAACTCAACCGACGATACGGCCAGCTATACAGACTACTAAACAGAAAATCCAAACTTTCTATTGAAAACAAATTACTTATCTACAAGACAATACTGAAACCTATATGGACATACGGACTTGAACTGTGGGGTACAGCAAAAGCTTCTAACATCAAACGTATTCAATCCTTTCAATCTAAAGTCCTTCGAACAATAGTTGATGCTCCGTTCTATGTAAATAACAAAATCCTACACCATGACCTTAATATCCCATTTGTCCTAGACCTTATTCCAGAAAAATTCTCCAAATTTCACCAGAACCTTACCTATCATCCAAATCCCCTTGCACAATCTCTATCCAGCACCACCCATCCTTACAATCCTCCTCGAAGGTTGAAGCGGCAGTGGCCCAGAGACCTTTTGTAAATAAGCATCTATTGGAGTTTTGGCAATGGCCAGATCCTCCACTCAAGCCCGAGTGTGTATGATTAGGTTAGTTCTTTTGTTTATATACATTTATTTTATTTTATTGTATTTATTTTTATTTTATTTATTGTATTTATTATTATTAAGTTTCTGTATTATTTTATTTTTTTTTTTTTATTGTAAATAGAGTGTGAGTGTGCTTTCTCTGAACACTATTATAAATGTCCTTGATGTGACAGAATGTAATATTTCTAAATGAACAAATAAAAAATTTTTATTCTGAAAAAAAAAAAAAAAAATAAATAAAAAATTGACAATAAATAAAAAGGTACAAAACATTAAAATGTTATAAAATAATTTAAAAAAAAAAAAGAAATAAAATTATTAGACCTTCTTCATTTTATTTTTGCAAATTGTGCTAGTATCATTTTCCAATTCAACTTCATTCCGATAAGCATCATATGTACAATAGTTTGTTAAGACTAACGACTCTATTAAATGCTCCCTGCTGAAAATAGACTAAGGAAATACAAAATTTTTTTAAATTAGTTTACATCCCCTACTTTTCTTCGTTATATTTTATTTTTCTTATTAAATTTAAAAAAAAAAAATGTGTTTTCACAACTATAGTCTTGGGGATAAAAGTTAGCTGCGGGATAAAAGTAGAATCAGTTCAGAGAATAATTTTTAAAAATTACGAACATTTGGTTTTATTTAGTCGTTATGGGTTTATCCAGTATATATGAAATAATTAAAAAAAACAACAACATAGTTTTCTTTAAAATATTTTTAATGATCTTGCCCAAAAAGTTGACAAATGAATAATTAGAAGTGGCTCTTTGAGACTCCTGGTTTATTTAATTACCTAAAAATAAAATAAAAATGTGTTTATATATATTTTTATTATTTGTATATTTCAGTTATCCATTATGCCATTCTTCAGCATAAAATATAATGTTCCAAAATTTCTGTTTTATTTATTTTTTTTTTCAATTTTGACGTGGATGCAAAGTGTGATGAGAAATAAAATTACATTTTTATGACCAATCTACACAATCTTGCAAGTCATTTTAATATAACGTGTATTAATCAAATTCTAGTACATTATTCTCCTCTACAAGACTACGTAAACTAAACAGGAATGTGTGATTATAACTTTATTTTATTCATTAATATCTTCATAACATTTTCACATTGCATTAATTATTAATAAAGCCATATGGGCTAAAGTATTGAAACCTACTTTTTTTATTGTATATTATTGGCAGATAAGTCCTTCCGGTGTTTCAGGGTGGAATAAAACAGACATAAAAGTTATTATAATCTACAATATATTCAACATTATTTATTATGACTTTTTTCCTTCTTTCCACTAACTGCATAATGCCTGCCATGTTTATAAAACGTCTGGAATTTATTGTTAAAAAACTGATCCAAGCGATTTTTGATGTCCTCTTACTTTTGGAATTTATTTCCAATCATGGAGTTCTGCAGAGACCAGAATAAGTGGTAGTCACTTGGAGTTAGATCTAGTGAATAGGGAGAGTGGGGAAAAACGTCCCATCCAATGCCTAATAATTTATTGCTAGATTCCAATGAGGTGTGGGGCCTAGCGTCGCGAGTTGAGCATCATTGATGTCAAAATTTTCTGAATGAAATTTGGCCAACCAATTTTGACAGGTGCGTTCCGTTAAGGTATCATCTCCATAAACACTGCAAATTTTTCAATGAGCTTCTTAGCGCGCTTAACTTTTATAAAATAATAAAACAAAATATGCCGACAATGAAAGATATTTTCTTCCATATTCACAGTGCAATAGTTAACAGGATACTTTTTTTTCCGAAGATCAAAGTCAAAAATTTTTATTGTTTTATTGAGTATTAATACAGTCTGCCACACTGAAGGGCATTGGCACTAGGGCTATATTTTTCATTCACACTATATGTACATAAGAAAGGAAAATAAATAAAAATAACGAGGTAAGAAGAGAAATAAAAAAAATAAAATAAAAAATGAATAAATAAATAAAAAAGGAATATATAAATAAAAAGATAAAATAATATACAAGATGAGTAAAATAACAGATTAAAGTCGAATGATAACAAAATAAATAAAACACATTCACACCTATGTACAATATTTACATTGGCCCAGGGGAATCAAACTTTGTCCCCCCATTGTTGATGCCAAAGCAGGACTCCAAGAGATCCCAGTGGTTCTCTCCCAGTCGCTTCACTGGTATTATAAGCCAGTGGAGAGTGATGGAGGGTACTAGAGCAACAGAACACAATACTAAGACAGTTTCAACACGAGTTAACAGATAAAGTTGTTGACATATTACAAACAGAATAAACAATCCACCTTAGGGATTAATTCATCAAAAAAGAAACGTATCATAGGGACATAAAAATAAACAGAAAAACCGAAAGGACTTATTTGCCAACCCAATATATTTGGAATGAACATATTTACGATGGATAAATGGAGCAAAATAAAAGCCGAATTTTCGCGAGCTATTATAATTTAATAAAAAAATAATTATAAATAAATAAAATGCATAATCCAGCCTATGGTTATTTATCGTATAATATTAACAGTTACTTCAGGTATTTTCAACATTTCCAAATTTTTCATTTTATTTTTTATTATTTTTTTTTTATTATTTCATTATTCCTGGACGACTCTGTGCATATTAAAAACTTTAGTTATTTTTTTCTTTAATAATAAGTTTATTAATATTGCAGAAAATTATCATACTGATAATCGATTCTAATAAAGGTTCAGATGAAGCCGATAATATTTGTTGCTGAATATCAAGGTCAATTATCGGAAATAATTTGAATAATATTGAAATAATATTAGCCACGACTTCCTTAGTTTCACCCACACTGCCACTGCTTTCTAATCACACTTCTCAGGCCTATCCTCAATTCCGTTCCGTTCTCACATTCATCTTGGACTAATGTAATAATTAATTATCACCTTCCGTTCTTATTTAATCCGGGATTACATGCTTCTTTCGTAGCCTGGTGAAAAGGTTTACAAATGGCTAATTCAGACAAATTTATAATTAATTCGACAATTTCTGCAACAAAATATGATAGCTGTTAGTAAACATGATGTTGAGTTTTGAATTTTTGGTGACTTTAAGATAGCTTGAATTTTTAATGGTTTGGCTAATGGAACAAGAATTACGAATATTGTTGATTTGTGTTTGCGAATCTCCTATCCATTTATCTTTTTTTCTGTTTATTATATGAAACTAGTTAAAACAATATTTTTTTTTTATTTTTTTTATTTGAAATAATATTTATAAAGTAGAAAACCAAACAAAACGATGGACAATTTATGAGAACACAGAATATAGAGGAGATATGAGTAGAAGAAATCTGGCCCATGGAATTTGAATATATTTTTGAATGAGGAGGCTTAAGATCAATAGTAGTCTCGTGGGAGTAGGCGCCTGCAGTGAAATTTTACTAGGCACTATCTCACACCTCACCAAACTGGTCTACCATTTTCAAACGCTGTTTTGGAGCGTTGACATTCTTCTAATATTAGTTGTGAGGCATATTTTTTCGTATTTCTCATTATACATAAATATATATTTCACTACCAAAGATCGACAAACTTCGATTCTCTTTAATAATATTTATTTCATCTTGTTTATTTTTTTTTTTTTAGTTGAAAACTTCTTTAGGCGCGTTTTGCACTTTTTTGTGGAGAGAAAGTTAGATCGGTCCGTCAGATTTCCGAAGTGTCAACGTTCGGATAAAGTCGGCTAATTGAAATGTTTTAACATTACAACTCAAAATTTTATCTTAACGCGACGCCATGTTAGGGAGGCGAAAATTACAAAGTAGCCTCGAAAACCAAATGAAAACGAAGTTAGTTGAACATATGGATTAAAATATTTCAGATACTGAAAAAACTTGAATACTGTAAGCGAGGGAAATGTATTTCATCTTCTTTCTAATGAGTTATTATTTTTAATTTATATTTCATATTATTAAACTCGTTTCGTTGAAGTTTTCTCCTAGATTGTGTGGTCTAAAGCACGCAAATTAGTTTTTTTTTTTTTAACAACTGCTCTGGAACTGAGGTGGAAATAATTCATACTTAAAATAATTGGCGTATATGAAGTTGAAAATATTGGAATACCTCGTCATATGGCATTATTTTCAAGAATATCATTTATTTATATTTTATTTTACTTTATAGTTTTTACTATCGTTCATTCATCATTTCAATGATACTATCTTGGTATATAGAACGCATTCTTCTATTTTGAAATATGGTGAACATTACTCTGGATAAATTTACTATGGTCGTAAAAATAGTAAATTAAAAGCTTGAGAATTATCAAATCTCAGTTTTTCTCTTATAATATTCTTATAACATTATTTTCCTATTATGTATTTCTAAATAAATCAATATATGCTTTGCGAGGTAGCAGTAGGAATCAATATCTGTAATATAAAGACGTTTGTTTTGGTTATTACGAAATAATTGTTTATATAATCTCTTATTGAATAAAATAAGATTTTAAATAGAATAATATAAAGGTGAGAGGAAGAAACTTATTTATAGTTAACTAACGAAACAAACTTTCTTAACTAGCATTGGCTTGATACACACAAAGTAACTATAAGTACGGTGAGGCATAAAGTGACAAACATCTTAACTAGGAATCGAGTTAAAACTCCATAACAGCCTCGTACCCGCTAACCCCACTTTCACAACTCCCAGCTTTAACTTGCGCTTGCTCCAAGTTCATTCAATTCTTCACAAATGTCATAGCTCGCTTTAATGACAAATTGTTATTATACGTAGTTGAACCTATGATTTATAATACAAACATTTTGATAACTGAATGATTCCTATTAAGATACTTTGTTGGTTTGTTAGATATATGCAAACAACATGCAGGTTTCCACATGCAGGTTCTAAAATCAATTGCAAACAAATCCAAAACATTGATTCTATGTATCTCATGATAAAACTTATTCTATATTCTCCTTGTCACTCACAGGTAAAAAAAAAAATCATATATTTTAGTCTGTCCAAAGAAAATGTCAAAGAACGCTTTTCTTAAAATTTATTTATACGAATTTACAAAGAGTTAGTTAGACTAAAAAACTTTGCCCAAAAGAAGAAGCATTTATTCGAATTCAATTTATTTCATGTATAGATTTATTTATTTACTTTTGAAGTATGGAATTACTGACAACAAACTGATCGATGTTTAGCAATCTGGTTTTATATGTGTCGCATATATGGTGTGAATGTGGTCTCTGAACCATATTTTAATCGTCTTTAATTGAGACAGATTGTAATATTTCTCAATAAGTAAGTTTAAAATATGTGTTTATTTTATCTTTTTTTTGTTTTATGTTTGAAGGGATGTAGTCGTCCCATCTCCCTTCCTCTGGCTACACCTATAAGAACTTAAACAAGGACATAAATGTGGAATAAGGAGACCACAGTACAGCATATCAGTAGTGTACTGTCAGTTAAATCCAGCTTCAATTTTCTACCAACTCAATAGTGCGGATGCTCATATCCGATACACTTAATAAAGTACAAGAGGGTGTTGAAAAAATAATAATAAAACAAAACATATAATTAATAAATACGGATTTAATTAAGGTGATAATATAATACAGGTTTAAATAAGTTGATAGATCAATGGCATTTAACACAATGAAATTAATCTGCATTGCGTATCATTTGAGTAAATTAATTTTTAAGATGAAAACCATATTCAAAATTTTCAAATAATTTTCTTTTTCATGAACGTTATTCAATGTACATATAACCCACCTGAAAAAAATCCCTATTTTTGAAAATCAGAGAAGGAAATTTCTAAATTTTCTAAATCCTTACAATGACGGCAGTCTATATAAAATATCATCAACATCGAGCAACCCCCAGGAAATCAACAATATCGTGCAATATTTGTATTCAATAAATAGATATATTCAGAAAGGAAATATTAAAGAATAGGAACACAACTACATAATTTTATACTGGTTATATTTAAAATTCCAATGCGAAAAAAAAAATTAAAGAACAAGTCAAAATATTACTTACTATTTAAGCAATAGGTAGATCAAACCTTAACTTTATTTTGGTTGGAAGTACCGAAACTCTATTTTCCATTATTTTTTTAGTTCAATTTTCTATCAAACATACTTAAATCAAATAATTCTTTATTGTTTTTTTAAATAGTAATACAATTTTTGACATTGAATCACTAGTATTGGGACTGCAAGTGTTCATTCATGCATTACATACACACAATAATAATAATAAAATAATAATAATAATAATAACCCGTTAGACTGAAGGTTTTTTAACTGCAATCCAGGACCAGGTTATAGCTACCAGATCCTACTGGCGACACGTCTTGAAGCAACAGAATGTATCGGACAAATGTAGGCTCTGTGCATGCACATATGAGTCCATTCAACACATAGCTGGAGGCTGCGGAGCTCTTGCAGGTACAGAATGCCTAAAAAGACATGACGATGTTGCCAAAGTCTATCACCAGGCAATTGGTCTAAAAATTAAATTATTAAACGACTCGAAGCCCTACTATAAATATTGCCCTAAAGGTATTTGCCAGAAAGATGACTTAAAATTATATTTGAACCAATCGTTCATAACAGACCATCTCGTGATCCACAACAGACCTGATATTGTATTAATTGACGGTAATATTAAGGTGGCTGAAATTATAGATATCGCTGTGCCAAATGACGGAAACATTAACTCAGTCTGTGCAGAAAAAATTCGGAAATATCAAGGTCTAGCAGCTGAGTTAAAAAGTTTGTATAAACTTAGTAAAGTAACCGTTAGGGGCATCGTGATCTCCAGCAATGGCCTGGTACCGGTGTCTACTGTGGAAGCTACTGACAGGCTGGGCCTCCCAACTCATGTAATAAAGGAAGCTCCCCCCTCTCAAGTAAACAAAAAAATAGCTTTTGTAAAAGTGTTGACAAATAAAATAATAATAACCCGTGAGGAGTTGCTAGTCTCCCATCGGGCGCCTCCCCAGGTGGCGGGTAGGGGAAATCTCACCAGATATGGTGGGTACCGGGGAAATAAAATACCCGGGGTTGACCAAAACTAGCAAAATCCAGGTGCGAAGGTTCCCATATTGGGCGGCAACCTGGTCAGCGTCTATTCTCCATGTCAGGAGCGGCTGTTTAAATCACCTGGCAGGAAGGTATAAAATGCACCTACCCATTAAAAATGGAGCTACGAAATAGAAGATTAGCCTCGGACGAGCCCGATACTGAAGCTGCATCGGGCGGGAACAGTGGACAGCTTCCTTCAGGGACTAGTGGAACGAGCGGCACTACCCTGTCGTCACGGACCGCAAGGCTGCAACGTTTACCGGCCAACAGTTCGAGTTCGAGCTTGGAAGAGAGACATTCTCCACTCGATATCTAGATATTCTGAAACAAAAGCTGGCTGTTTACGCCAGCAGATTGCGCAGATATAGTGAGGCAGCTTTACGCAGGAAACAAAATCAGCTGTTCAAGCAGAATGAACGTCAGTTTTATAGAAACCTAGTAAAAGAAGAAAAAATATCGATCAAATACCCTGATGACATTGAAACCCATTGGAAAAATTTATGGGAAAAATCGGGGAATCACCTCGAGAGCTCTTGGATACAAGAAGAACTGCAAAGTCTTCAGAATGTCAATGGAATGATGGAAGTGACCATAACTGTGGAAGATGTTTCGGAAGCGGTCAGGAACATGAAAAATTGGAGGGCACCAGGACCTGACGGTATCCAAAATTACTGGATTAAAAGATTCCATTGCTTCCATGAATTGCTGACCAAAGGTTACCAGGAAATACTTGAAGACAAACAGAGCCCCCCTGATGGTTTCTCTGATGGCATCACGTATATGCTTCCGAAAAAGAATGACTTAAACATGCGTCCTGAAGATTTTCGGCCGATAACGTGTTTAAATGGTCTGTATAAAATTCTAACTTCCATCTTGGCAACTAAGATATATGAGCATCTCGAAAGTGAGAATATGATACCCATAGAACAGCTAGGGTGCAACAAAGGTGCTAGGGGTTGTAAAGAACTCCTAGTAATAGATTCGTTCATTGCAGCACAAGTTGCGAAAAAACAGCAAAACCTCTCGATGGCATGGATCGATTATAAAAAGGCCTTTGACTCGGTTCCCCACAGCTGGCTACGTAAAGTACTAGATATATACAAGGTTGAATCTAAAGTAAGGAGGCTCCTTTCAAACTTAATGACAGGATGGAAAACTACGCTGAAAGTTGGAAGTATTTGCACAGGGAATCAAATTAAAATATTGAGAGGAATATACCAAGGAGATTGTCTAAGCCCCTTATGGTTCTGTATGGCTTTGTTCCCACTAAGCAGGATTCTTCGAAAGAACAAGATGGGATACAAATTAATCATCAACGACGAAGCCACCACAGTCAGCCACAGCTGGTACATGGATGACCTTAAACTATATGCGAAAAACAAAGACCAATTACAAAGTATGGTTGAAGCCGTTTCATCTTTTAGTAGTGATATAGGCATGTCATTCGGTCTGGATAAATGTGCGGTGCTCCATGTAACCAAAGGAAAAGTGGTTAGTATGCAGAATATTCTAATCAATGAAAAAGAGTACATTAGGGAGCTTGAAGACAATAGGTTATATAAATATCTGGGAATGCAGCAACATCTTAAAATTGCAAGAAAAGATATGCAACAAGACCTTCTGACAATGTTTAAAATTAGATTGCGGAAAGTACTCAAAACCCAGCTAACCGGGAAACAAAAAATCAAGGCTATTAACACCTGGGCAATACCTGCTCTCGGTTATAGTTTCGGCATATTGCACTGGTCAAACACCAGCCCACAGGAGATCGACCGCCTTGTGCGAACAACTCTCACACAAGAACGAGCCCACCATCCAATATCCTCCAAAGCTCGTCTGTATTTGCCTAGGAAAGAAGGAGGACGTGGTTTGCTAAATATCGAAGAAGCTTGCCGCAAGCAGGAAGCGGCCCTACACCGATACTTTCTTACAAAAACAACTGAGGTTTACCTCGCAATCTCAAGATTGGATTATGGTCTAACCGCACTTAACCTGAGCAATCGTGAGGTCTCTACAATCGTGTCAGAAAATGAACCCTTGACAGAATGGAAAAATAAATCTCTGCACGGAAGATTCTACAGCAAATTAAATGATAGCTCGATTGACAAGGAAATATCCATTGAATTGCTGAAAGCTAGAAAGATATTCTCCGAGACAGAAGGATTTCTGCTCGCCATCCAAGACCAAGTTATTGCTACTAGATCATATAGGAGGCATGTTCTTAAAGACGCAACAACTACAGATAAATGTCGATTATGCTCAGCGACGCTGGAATCAATCCAACATGTCACAGGTGGGTGTGGAGTGTTGGCTGGCACCGAGTATCTCCAGAGGCATAACAATGTGGCTAGAATTTTTCATCAGGCTCTGGCGGTGAAGTTCAATTTGTTAGATGACAAAACTCCATATTATAAGTACCACCCAAATAAACTCCTCCAAAAAGGTAGTCTCACGCTATACTGGGATGAATCGATTATAACTGACCATACTGTGCGTCACAATAAACCAGACATCCTTCTGATAGACATGAGAGAGAAAAGAGCAAAGCTTATTGATGTCGGGATCCTCAATGATAATAATATAAGCTCCACTGTTGGAGAAAAACTGAGAAAATACCAGGAACTGGCAATCGAACTGAAGGAATTGTATCATTTGGGGAACGTCACCACCACTCCAATTATAATATCCTCCAACGGATTGATACCAAAGACAACAGTGGCAGGCACGATGGGATTAAAATTACCTCTTGAAGTGCTGAAAGAGGCTCAACACTCAGTTCTCTTGGATACGGCACGTATTGTTCGAAAGTTTTTAAATATCTAAAAGGTAATAGATATTAATCTGAAGTGGCTTGACTTCTGGTCTCCCACCTCAGATACTTACCCCGCAAAGCGAGAATAAAGAATGGAAATAATAATAATAATAAGGCTTAGCGAACCCGAAGTTCCACAATCTTCCATCCACCGGGCTCCGTCTAAACCCAACCCCGCCAAATCAGCCTTAACGTAATCTCCCCACCTTCGCTTTCGTCTACCCCTTGGACGCTTGCCAGTCAGTACAGAGCTTATTAATTTTTTAGGAATTCTTTCGTTACTACACCAGCGATTTTACATGCCCATTTTATTCGCCTCAACTTAATCATCTCAATTATATTCACTGATATACAAACAAAAGGGAAATAACTGTAAATGATTCTAATAACGAAAAAGATAATAAATAAATAAAAAGAAAAAGATAGTTTAAAGTTGAGTAAAAATATAAAAACCTGCCAAAAACATAGTCATATCAATGTACAATATTTATATACACCCAAAGTAGCCAAACCAAGCTTTGTCCTCAACATATGAAAGGCAATGCAAGATTGCGGGAGATCCCATTGCTTCTTTCACAGACGAGTTAATAGTATTGGAACCATTTACTGTTATTAGTACTAAGCACTAGTCTCATTCAGAACTATCTATAACTTATCTTTTCACATTGCTCCTGCTAAATCCAAATACAAAAAATAATACTTCGACTCTAAAATATAGGAAATAAAATATATTATCACTCCTTTTTCAGGAGGATACAAATCGTGGCTACTTTCATTTAGGTATTCTGAAATACGCCATTGAATTAAACTCTTCATCACAGACATTGTAAGAAATAATAATTAAAACGTATATGGTCCCACGCTTATTTGGATGATGAAATTTTTTAGACAATCTGTAGTGATGAATAATGTTAATAATTAATGATAATAAAATAACTGTAATTACAAATTATAATATTTGAGATTAGTTCAGCTGCGCAGAATCTCGAAAGAGGATTTAGGATGGAGTGGGGAGAAGAAACAATTGGAATAATGGAACGAAATGGCACCGCTCCTGGGTTTGATTTATTGCCACCAGCAGGAGGTAAATAGGGCTCTCCTCTAATACTTACTTGTATGATTATCATTCATTTTATCATATTTTATGCTTATTGTTTACATCATTATTTTTATATCAATTGTTATATTTTCATATCAATTTTTATCTAATAAACGTCAATGAATAAACTTTTATTATTATTTTAAAATACATATAAAAAGAAAAGAATAAAGATATAGAAAATTGATACAGTCAAGCAATATGCAAAAATTCACGCAGATGTAAATTTTTATACATGGGTTATTTTTTATGAAGGAACCACTACCGATGTTTATATATCCCCTTTTATACTTTATGTTCTACTGGCAACGTTTAGTGACCTTTACCCATATTCATAGATATTATTTTTTCCTGTTGCTCCAATATTCTCATTAAAATATTTCTAAACTATTCTATTATGTATTTCAGTATCTATATTTATATCCATTTATCCACCGATTTTTTTTTTATATATGATTTATTTTTTCATATTTTCCAGCTGCAAGTTAACAATTGCAGTGCGTTTGTACCCTTACAATACAGTTTTATAAATATACAATATGTAAAATTAAAACATATTACAATTATTGGTACAAAATAAACATCATGGAAAAAAAAAACAATACTATTTACATTAAAATAAAATATATACTAATTTAGAGTAGAATATACTTCGTTCTTTTATGTTTATGTTTGTGTGTTGATTTTTTTGTATAATTTCATATTTCAGCTATTAAGGGATTTAAAGAGTGTTCTTGAGATTGAAAGAAGTTTAGGATTTTTTTGTAAATGTAGTCTTGTATGTAGGGCATATCTAATTCGGGTGCATCTTAGTTATTTTGGTATAAGAGAGATAAATTATAGATAATTCTAAGGCATTTATTTTGTAAAATTTGTAGTTTTTTTTTCATGTTCGTTCCATTAGTAAAGCTTCATATGTCAGACGTATGGCTGGAAGTCATTGGAAAAGTGCAAAGAGGTCATCACCCTTCCTTAGTGTTGGTTTCTTGGGGAGTATGCTTTGATGGCACCAGAAAGCTCCATTTCTGTGAAAAAGGAATTAAATTTGTGGAATTTGTGAAAAACTACCAAGGCAATATTTTAGAACCTGTTGTAAAGCCTCTAAATGATACTCAGTTTGCTGGAAGGCATTGGGTTTTCCAGCAGGATTCCGCTTCTGCTCACAAGATCAGGTCAACTCAGCAGTGGCTGCAAAAGAACATTCCAGAGTTCATCTCACACAGCACACCCTAACTTGGAAAGCCTCAAACAATCTCTGGTCCGAGCAGTTGAGCGCTTTCCTCAAGAAGTGCTGCATGTTGCTATTGATGACTCGCCACGGAGATTAAATGCCTGTGTCAAAGGAAAAAGAGGAAATTTTAAGTAATTTCTTTTTTGTTTTACTCTCTATAGATATACATTTTATTTTCTAATAAAGTTTTCGAAAAAAAATTTTTTTCTATTGAAATCTATCTATATTTCCTTGTAACAATATTTATGACAGAACTGGGTAATAAAAGGTGTCATGCCGTTAGAAATAATGTCTTGTCTCTTGAATGTCTTGCCACTATCTTCTGGCTCGTTGTTGCCGTTGAAGATTGTGTTTGAAAATTTTATAAAGACACTTAAAAAAAAAAAAATTGGACGTTTTTGTGATTTTGTTGTTATGGTTACGAATTGTAAATATTTTTTAATATTTAGTGATTTGTGTAATATACTCTGTTATGCACTATCTTTCTGCATCTATTAGGCACACTGTAATATACTATTATATTGTCACTGATTTCACTAGGAATTT
Source organism: Nezara viridula (assembly GCA_928085145.1). Taxonomy (NCBI): domain Eukaryota; kingdom Metazoa; phylum Arthropoda; class Insecta; order Hemiptera; family Pentatomidae; genus Nezara; species Nezara viridula. The sequence continues at coordinate 115,932,389 of OV725077.1, forward strand.
CATACCATAAACATGGTTATCCTGTTTTCAGTTGCGGAAGTTTAAAAAGTAGCTGATGGTGGTTAAAAAGCCTTCTCTGTAGTGAGTCCCTCACGCGCGCAATCGGATAATGACCAGGAGACAATGTGTCCAGAATTTCAAGGCATTGATGAACAACTTTTCGCCTGTGAGGTCCCTATGTTCGTCAAGAAAGTGAAAATCTGCTCTAATTATGGCTCTGGTATGAAGAATGTACTCTTCCATAATTTTTTGAGCACAACAAACTCTAATGAGATTGATTACCTTCCACAAACTGCATTTAACGAAGCAAAAGCTATGGCAGTTTACCAATATTCTGTTCTCGAAAGATTCTTCGGCGCCAACGTTCGTTATGAATACAAAAACTCTACTCGTCTGTAGACATATCAGCATTTCAATTTGTATCCTCATCTACATGCTAACTGCATCATAGTCTAAGGAGTTGCCGGCGACACACTGTTTCTGCAGGTCGTCTTAAAGAAACATGAGATGTTTGACTAACTTTTCACAAATGATTACAAATGGTTTGGGTTAATATGGGCCTTGGTAGAACATTAAACACTTCCTTTAGGCTATGTCGAAAACCATGAAAAGGATAGCTTCTTGATGTAATAAGAGTATTTCTGTCATCCCTTGGTGTCGTAATGCACTGACATCAACTACCAGGTCTCCAATTAGTCCTTCCGATTTCTCTGAATCTGGCTAAAGCCCGGGAGACAACAATCTGGGAGACGCCTACTACATATTCGATATCCTCTTGCAGGTGCCCTTAGCCGCTCATTCTCCATATAATATTGCGAACTTCTGGTCCAATATGATGTCTTTTCATTGTTAAATATAATATTATTGGATTTAAATTGACTGTTGATTTATACAATAACTGTTCTGTACTATAATTTATTAAGTAATTCCTTTAAAAAACAAAAATAATTGTCTACTTTTTATGTTTACCAACAAATGAAAGAAACACTAACAAAAAAAAAGGGGCATTTTGAGCATTTTATATAGCTATTTCTCAATAATAAACCATTGCGTTATAACTTGCAAAGGTTTTCCAATTCAGTTCTTGCCATGGATCTGACGCCCTACGAACTCAAGGCATCGCTTTCGTTACCTTGGCTATTGATTCAACAATATAATAATTAATTCAATTTAACATGATCCAGGTTTAGATTTGTGTTAAGCAATATTTCCCTATTTCTTCATGCAGGATGTGTATAGAGAGAGAGAGGAGGCAGAGGGAGCCAAAGAGGGATATAGCATAGGGAGGGAGAGACCTTTCGATTGATCTGGCGCCGTCCCAACAGTATCTAGCAACATTTCCATTACATCAATTCCTTTTCTCCAACTTTTTTTTCAACTCTTAGAATTTTTTATATAATATATTTTTTAAAAATTAACAGCGTTCTAATCGCGTAATGGCTAGGTCGATAAATATGAAAAATGTATTTCATGGAGTCCTTGTTTTAAACGAATAATTTTAAGTAATGAAAGTGTCCCGGATTTTATTTAATCTTATCAAATTTAGATAACGAATGCGATTATCTTCAGGATTCTAATCTTCCAATCTAAATATCTCCATTAAATCTATCACCGTCCCTTCCACGTAACCAATAGATCTTGAGGATTTGACTTTTAGGAAATTTAAATACCTTTATAAAACATTTTATTATAAAAATCACAAAAAAGTAATATTTTATAGCTAGTTAAACACAATTTTTAAAAGTCGAACAAGTTACCATGTCACTACTCCGAAAATCGGAATCTAAGCAGTCCTTAATTAATGATATCATTAATAAATACCATGTTTTGTGAACTTATTTTGTGTACTGTTTCCTTAGAACTATCATTCCTTTCCCAACCTAAAACTCAGAGGACTTGTGTTGGCTTTTAGTGGTTTACATACATAATTCATACAATAATAATGGTTTACATACATAATTCAATACCATACATAATTCAAAATACCGCCTGATTTATTACGCATCGGAATACTTGTTTCCGTTATTGAACGTTATTTGTGAGAAGTTTCTTGCAATGGGAAATCTTCAGTTAGTGTTTCTGCTACCCTAAATAAATTCCTTCCCATTAATATAAATATGCCATGCATAAATTGGCTGTGATATCATACCGCGAACAAATCCTAAACTATCTTAAGCTGATGTTAGTAAAACTTGCTTCCAATTCCTTTAAGACCCTGTGGTTCAAATAATCAGGCCTATATTAAAGATTTTGAAACATTTGTCATTAGAAGGAGAGGAGAATAAAATATTGTTATCTATAAGATGTAAACCATTAATACATAGTTCATTATAACGAGAGAGTCACAAAAAACGAGAAGAGAAATTTTTAAATGAAGTTTAGTTGAGTTCCTCAAATATATTTTGCCTATGAGACTGGAAGCTTGTTGAAAATATTACAAAGGCGAATCTAAGGAATAAATTGTTCCACCCCCGCCCCCCCCCTTTCCCCCTTGAGAATCAAGTAATAGAATGCATTTTACCTGTCGGGGTGGTGGAGCATAAGCTTGAGGAGGGGATATGGTTTCGCGCCGCAGACCCTCTTAGTTAATTGCTTATAGCAGACACTTGTAGGATCAATACAATCTTCTCCATTCTTAACAATTATAACATGATGGAGAATAGATTCGATTTTTTTTTTAAAATTTTCGATGGAGGCAATATAGGCTGAAGTTTAATTTAATACTTTATGTTAATCATGATATTATGTTTGTTTATTAAATATTGCTTAATTGGAATTAATATACGCCTTAACAACTCGGTTTCAGTCATACTCTACAGCGTTTAAAACTTTAGATTTTATTATTGAATGAAGTCTGAATACTTTGTTTTTATTCACGCTCAATCCTACATACACTCGTTTTAATAGCGCATTGTATACAATTATTTTTTTCCAGGAGTAGACTCTCAGATCTGAGTCCTACTGTTACATAAAGCAAGAAAAGTTAAGTATTCCAGGAAAAGCTAAGTAACTATTCGATTATTAAATTTTGTTTCGCATCCGATAACATAAAATAGTATTAATTCGTATAGCGGATCTTAGATTTTAGTGTCGCCCAAATGCAAGACCAAGACGAGACTTAGTCTTGTTCTTGGTCTTAATCTTGCTCAAGAATCTTACAGTTACTTTTTAGCATATTGCTATTTATTAAACATTTTACTTTAGATTTAGATGTTTTACTGACATAAACATTGTAAAGTCCAGCCAATAAATAAAATTAACTTGACTATACATTAAAGGTATTGTCAAGAAATATATTGACAGGCCCCCAGACTTTCATACAGATTTTAAACATTTGTTTTTCAATTTTAAATATGTTCTACCAATTCAATCGAATAAGACTAATTTTCTTGGTAACGGATTAGAGAAATCACAAGAGTAAGATTTCTCTGATGAACAAAAGCAACGTAAGCGGGCAAGTGAACAATTATTAGATTTTTTTTTTGATCTATTTATTGAATAATAATACAATCAGCCACTGCTGGAGGGCTATAAGTGTTAGGGCTAAGATTTCTCATTCAAACAATATATACAAATAATAGAGAAATAAATATAAATATAAAAAGTAAATAAATAATACTGATGAGGAAAGTAAATAAAAGAAAAAAAAGTAAATAATAACATAAAATAGAAACTTCTAAACACAATCATACCTATATACAATATATACATTCGCCCAGGAATCTCCGAGCCAGGCTTTTTCCCCCACATGTGGAAGGCAAAGCAAGACTCCAGGAGATCCCAGTGCCACTTTTCCAGCCGCATCACTAGTATTAGAAGCCAGTGGAGACTGAAAGATGGCACTAGAGCCACAGACGCTCAGGACATGAGTGGAGAAGCTGGCCATTGCCAGGACTCCAGAAGCATATTTACAAGAGATCTCTGGGCCACTGCCGTTTTAACCTTCGTGGAGGATTGTAGGGATGAAGGGAGCTGGATAGGGATTGAGCTAGAGGATTTGGATGATGGATAAGGTTCTGGTGAAAGTTTGAGAATCTGGATGGGATGATGTCGAGGACAAATGGGATGTTAAGGTCATGGTGTAGGGTCTTGTTTGTGACATAATATGGGGCATTGACTATTGTTCTAAGTACTTTGGACTGGAAGGATTGGATGCGTTTGATATTCGAATGTTTAGTAGTTCCCCACAGTTCAAGTCCGTAGGTCCAGATAGGTTTCAGAATGGTCTTGTAGATTTTTCAAAGTTTATTTTCAATCGAAAGATGCGATGTCCTACTTAGTAATCTATACAGCTGGCCATATCGTCGGTTAAGTTCTTGTCTTTTAAGTCTGGTATGTGGGTTCCAAGTTAGTCTTTTGTCAAGAAGGAAGCCAAGGTAACGGACTGTGTCTGAGTAGGGAAGTGGAATTGAATTAAAAAGGATTGGCGGACAGGATCTGCGTCGCAGGGTGAAAGTGATATGTTTGCATTTTGATTCATTGATTTTGATGCGCCAGTTGTTGCACCACTGCTCAATCAAGGAGAGGTGAGATTGTAGGTTTAGAGATGCTATTTGAGGATCTGAGTGGGAGGATAGAATGGCAGTATCATCAGCAAATGTAGCTAGAAATGTATCGGGATTTGAAGGGATATCGGAAGTGAAGAGGATGTAGAGAACTGGGCCCAAGACACTGCCTTGTGGAACACCAGCCTCAACTGGATAGTAAGTGGAGAATTCGGTGTCACAACGGACTTGAAAGGAACGATTTGAGAGGTAGGATTTGAGGACTAGGTATAAGGATTGGGGTAAATAGGTTTTGAGCTTGAAAAGCAAGCCATCGTGCCACACCCGGTCGAAAGCTTGCGCTACGTCCAGAAAGGCACCAGTGCAATAATGCTTGTTTTCAAGTGCAGAGGATATATGGTCCACAACACGAAGGCCTTGTTGGACAGTGGAATGTCTTGAGCGGAATCCAAACTGATGAGAAGGGATGTTGTGGGATTCGATTATGGGTAGGATGCGTTTGAGAAGGATTTTCTCAAAGATTTTTGAGAGGATCGGGAGTAAGCTTATCGGTCTATAGGATGATGTGTTATTAACAGGTTTACCTGGTTTTGGAAACAGGATGATTATGGAGTGTTTCCACACCAAAGGAAAGTTGGTTGTGCGAAGGATGCAGTTGTATAGATAGGTAAGGAATATGATTGCTTTTTTGGGAAGTTGTCTGAGGATTTGTGAAGTGAGGAGATCATATCCAGGGGATTTTCGGGGTTTTAATTTGTTTATAAGGAATTTGACCTCAGAGGGGTTAACAGGTTTTTGTGGTAGAGAGAGAGGAATTCTTCAACTTCAGCAGATGGGTGGGATGGAGTTCGGGATGAGGGGTGAATGTGTAGGATAGATATTTAGCAAAATCTTCTGCTCTATTCGCATATGACGAAGCCCAGGAACCATCATCACGCCGAAGTGGATGGGAAATGGAATGGAATTTAAGGATTTTTTTGGTTACATTCCAGAGGGAGTTATCACTAGCGGATAATGAGGAGAGGTAGGAATTGTAGGATTGGGTTCTAAAAGTATCCAGTTTCTTTTTTACCTGTTTGGAATAATAATTATACGATTTCCGGTCATCAGGATGCCTGGTTCTTTGCCAAAGGGTCCTAGAGCAACGTTTGCTATGGATTAAGTCCAGTAGGTCTTGAGGTAAAGGATTTATGTTATGGTATTTTTTGGGACGATCAGGTGAGGATGCAGTCCAAGCTGCTTGCTGGATCAGGGTAGTGAAGGAATGCACTGCATCGTCGAGGTCTGCAGGTGTTTTTAAGGAAACTCTGAGGTCTATATTATCTTCCAGTATTTGACGGAAAAGGTTCCAGTTAACTGGCCCCCTGATAAATGAAGGTGGGGATGATTTGGGAATGGGAGATGTGGAAACGGTTAGGACTAGAGGACTAATTATCAGAATTAGTGTATAAAATTTAATATATTGTAACGTGAAGTATTGCAACTATTTTGCCTTAATTAGTATTCACGAAAATGCTTCTTTTTTTACCAGCTATGGTCTTGCAACAATTAGCCGGTCTTGCAAAGTGCAAGACCAGGACCGATTTTGAGTAAAACTACTAAATTTAATTTTTGAGGTGTCGAGGCAATAATCTTTCTTCAGTGCCAATTGTTATAAAACATGTGTTGCATTACATTATGTTGTGTTGTGTTGTGTGTTTTATATTGAGATTTTTTGTATTGTTAGGAAATAAAATGTTGTTTCTTTAATGTTATTATAGCCTAAAATTAACAGGTATTTTTTTTTATTTTATTTTACTTTTTCTTTGCATAATGGTAATTACTTTGAAAGAAAAGAGAGAAACTGCGTATATGAAATAATGTTTAATTTATCATTGAAGTCCTGATAAATGAAAGAAGTAATTACACGAATAATAGTACTGTTATAGATATTTTTTAATATTTTCTTTTTGAAACATATCTATATTTAATAGTTGTATATCTATTGAAATTGAAAAACAAGTTAATTATAAAAAATACCTAACTACGCAAATAACTGTCCATTTTAATTAACGGAAAATAATTTATATAATTAATGTCTATGAATATTGAAACTTGGTGCAGTAATCAGATGCTTTCCACACCCAAACTAAACTTTAAACTCTCTGACAATACATTAATTTACATTTTGCGTGTTTAAACAATATGCTCAGTACGGATATAGCTGTAACGTGTCATCGATACCGAATGACAACTTTACCATGTTTCAATATTCATTGACACTAACAAACAACTCACTTTTTTTAATGGAGATATACATCATTTTTCACCAATTAATTATCATTAAGTTAAGGCTTAGGGATATATTTTTTAACCCAAATATTATTTATTTGATTTATTTATCTTAATTTTTTTAGTTTTTAAACTATTAAAAAATGCTGCAAATTATTACACAATGGTTTATTATCTCCAAACGATTATACATCTAAAGTAACATTACCTTCCGAGTTACAGAGAAAAAACAAAAACAAAAGGTGATTCCAATTATTGGACTAAACTTTTTTTGTTTAATCATAAGTAATATGCTAAAAACTAATAGCATTAGTTCAGTAACACATTTAAGATTTAAAAACCAAACCAAGGATATCACATTTGGAGTAAAACACATAAAAAAAACCGGAGACTATATCTTAACTCCTAATTGTCCGATTGTAACGATATTTTTAAAGGAAATTTCGTAAACTTTTAAAAAACTATATACAATATCAACAAAACAGTAAAAACTTTTCGACTTATTCGGAATTTATATTTACCAACCCTCGTAACTTTTTTCCAGCTTGTTTTAGTTGAAGTATGTTATATAGATAAGGGCGTCGAGAAAATGACTTTAGCGAAGTTTCATTGAAATCTGTACATTCGTTTAGGAGCTACAGTCTATAGTAACGCAGGTTTTTCAGCCGCCGTTTTGAAAGTTAAAGGCGGAGGGTAATGTCGATGAAGGAGGATCATCCTCGGGTGACCTCTGATTTTATATCAAAATTTGAAAAAAATCGGTCCAGTAGTTTCGGAGAAACGCGCGGACGGCGGACGGCGGTCGGACAAAAAAATTTTATTCGTTTTTCGAATTCTACTCGTCTTGAAACGTGTAACCTCAAATTTTGAGAGGGGGTTATGTTTTTGAATTTTTCGGTCGATCACAATGTTTCATTATTGAAAATAATAAACCAAAATTATTTTGATTACATATGATCACTTTTTATTATTTCAAATCTGTTAATAATAGTGATAGATAAACTATAAAAAATTTCTTTGTCAGTATTTTGTGTTCACATTGTTTCCAAACATTCATGGAATCGTTTAAAAATCGTTTACGCCAGTCGTGATTTCACGAAAAATCCATTATAATAGAATCAATTATGATCATTTAAGTTATGAGAAATTTTATAAAAGAAATGTTATGAATTCTCTTATATTTCATTCGTTTTAAAAATGTTTGTTTCTGGATATTCTAATTACTTCACGTATCAATAAGTATCCTTCGAATTTGGTAAATAGTTCTAATCGCTCCCAATATTACGTTATATATATATATATATATATATATATATATATATATATATCCTGTTTAATCTGTAATTACGATATGATGTAATTATTAATCATGGTTAAGTAAAAACTATGCAGAAAAAACCAAGTATTTAATGTAAAGTACACGAATTTTCGTTTTATATTAATAATCCTTGAAGAATGGTTTTAAAACTTGGGAATTAAAATTAACTTCAATAATTCCTGTTAAATTACTTTTATCTTCTTCGTATACCGATGACTTCCTCTCCTACAGAATCCTTTAAGAATACTCCAGTTATCCCCATACTAAACTAAAACGACGTTTTTTTTTGTTTGTTTTTTTTATCTATCTGTTTATTGAGTAATAATACATTTTGCCACACTTAAGGGCACTCAGTATTAAGGCTGAGAGAGGCACATTCATACCATATATACAATACATAAAAAAAAAAAAAATAAAATAATAATAAATAAGTAAATAAATAAAAAAATATAAAAATCTATATAACAAAGGCAAAAACTATAATTAACTAGGAAATGTAACTAACAGTTAAAATTAAATGAAATACAGAAATTCGTAGCAAAATTAAATAAATTATAAGTAATAGAAATAAATAGAAAAACATTCATACTTAAATACAATATTTACAATTAGGTAAGAGATCTCCGAGTCCAGTCCTTTCCCCCACGTGTGAAGGACAAAGCGAGGCTCTAAGAGATCCCAGCGCTTCTCTCTCATCCGCATCGCCGGCATTACCAGTCCGGTGGAGACTGAGAGAAAGCTCTAAAACCACAAACACTCATGACTTGAGTGGAGAAGCTGGCCATTGCCAGAACTCCAGTGACGTCTTTACCAGAGATCTCGAGGCCACTGCCGTTTCAACTTCGAGGAGGGTTGTAGGGATGACTGGAGCTAGATAACTATTGTGCTAAAGGGTTAGGATGGTGGATTAGGTTCATGTGAAAATTTGAGAATCGGGATGGAATAACGTCAAGGATATAAGGGATGTAAAGGTCATGATGTAGGGTTTTGTTTGTAACGTAATAAGGAGCATTGACTATCATACGGAGGACTTTAGACTGAAAGGATTGGATGCGTTTGATGTTCGAAAATTTAGTTGTCCCCCACAGTTCAAGTCCGTAGGTCCAGATGGGTTTGAGTATGGTCTTGTATATTAATAGTTTGTTTTCTATTGATAGATTGGATTTTCTGTTAAGTAGTCTGTATAGCTGACCAAATCGTCGGTTAAGTTCTTGTCTTTTAAGTCTAGTATGTGGGTTCCAAGTTAGTCTTTTGTCTAAAAGGAATCCAAGATACCGAACTGTGTCTGAGACAGGGAGAGGTACAGAGGTACCATCGGCATGCAGTTTCAGGATCTAGGTGGGATGACAGGATGGCGGTATCGTCCGCGAATGTTGCTAGAAGGGTATCGGGATTGGTTGGAATGTCAGCGGTGAAGAGGATGAAGAGGACTGGGCCCAAGACACTGCCTTGTGGAACACCAGCCTCAATTGGATAATAGTTGGAGAATTCAGTGCCGCAGCGGAGTTGAAAGGAACGATTTGAGAGGTAGGATTTGAGGACTAGGTACAAGGATTGGGGTAGGTGAATTTTGAGTTTGAAAAGCAAGCCATCATGCCACACCCGGTCGAAAGCTTGCGCTACGTCCAGGAAGGCACCGGCTAAACCGACTAGAAACAACACAAGATTCCCGACTACTCCAGCACTTAGTAGTCAAATGCTCTGAAGTTTCACTTATTAACAAAATACTCATATATATGACAATAATAAGGTCTATTTGGACTTACGAAATGGAGCTTTGGTATTCCACTTACTTACTTACTGCATGGCGGTACGGTCCATTAAGAACCAAAGTCTCCTCCAATACCCTGCTCCATTATACTTTATCCTTTGCTTTAGCTCACCTGGTGGAGGTCCTCTTCCACGTCGTCCAGCCTCTGTTTAAGAGGCTTACCTCTCCTTCGTGAGCCACCAGGATGACCGTGCAGCACTTGTCTAGACAATCTCGAAATAGGCATCCTTTCGACATGTCCAAGCCAGCCCAAGCCCAATCTTCTTTTCTTTATGACATTAACTATGTCCGCATCTGGATGGACTATTTCATCTCGGAATTCGTTCTCGCTCTAAACACATCGTCCTCTCACTCAGGTCCAAATATCTTTCTTAGAATTCTTCTCTCCCACGTCCTTAGCCTTTTATCATTAACTACTGTCATAACCCAGGTTTCACTGATGTAAGCTGTGGGACTCCACTAAATCATCGAATTCCTCTCCCATTCAATCCTTACAATCCAAAATCCTCAATGCTTCTTACTTTTGCACAAATAAAATAATCCATAAATACCTTAATGTTTCAAATTTGACCTATCCTTCCATAACAAACTTCAAAACCATCCGAACCCTCTCGTTACTAAACTTGCTTTCTCTTCCATCTCTGATAACCCTCCAAGGTGTCTGGAAAGAAGATGACCTAGTGATCTTAATATGTAGAAATATATAGACACATTATTAGAGTGCTCAAAAAGCGTTTTCATTTGATTATATTTCTGTGTACATATTCACTTGATTTATTTATATTGTGATACATTTGTAAATATCATGAACAATAAAAATAAATAAAAAAATAATTAATAATAAATATTTGATTAAATAAATTACCTGTTCTTAAATACGTTTGATGGTTATAGATGTGTTGTGCATGGAACCATCTAAGGTTTTCCAAGCCTTGAGAATCTTAAGTGAGCTAGGTGTGAGCTTGCGGCATATTGACTTTCGAAGCAGACTAAAGCTTTATTGCCTTCCCCTTTCAAGATAAGTCGCCCAACATTTCTCTAATGTTGCTTTCGGTAAACAAAGTCATCCATGTGTATTTTAACTTTCAATAATACACTCACCGTTGGATTCATTCCACATGAAAAATTCTTCAGTTCTATTCACTATTCTTTAAAGGAGAATGTTGATTATTTATAATATATTTTATTGAAATTCACAAAAAAAAAATACCACGAGGAAATATTAATGATCTCTACGCTGACAAAAAATCTGAAAAAATCACTATTTACAAAAATAAATAATTAAAATGAGTAAATTCGCATCGTCCTATTTTCCCCTTTCAGATAGATAAAATAATGATTTTTAGGTCTTAAAGATATTCGAAAAATATAAACAAATAAAATCTCAAACCAAAAAGTATCTGCCCATTTTTATTTATTTCCCGAAGAGTCAGGTACTTAGTTGTAAATTTTATTGTGTTTATATCTAAATTGTATTTAATTATTAGAAGGAGTTAGTCGGGGGTCGCTTCAAATTATTAAATAAAATATTTTAGCATCATCTGATTTTAAACTCACGTCTTATAAAACTATGATTTAATATAAAATAGTTCTATATTTTAATTTAGTATTTATCTGACGACGATTAAGTCCTCTTGTTATCAACGTCTCAAGCTCTTAATAACTTTATTTATAAATAATGAAAAGTATTCAAATTGATTTTTAGATTCAAATGTTAAGTGGAAATTCGCCTTCAAATTTTTAATAAAATATTTTAGCATCATCGAATTTAAGACTCTTTATAAAACTATGATTTTTATATTAAAAGTGTGTTTTTTTTCTCTTTTGTTAAAACTGATTTTTAGAAGTTTAGTCCTGTTGTTATCATCGTTCTCTAGCTCTTAATAACCTTTAATTTATCTAAAATAATGAAAAGTATTCAATGAAATTTTAGCATCCATTTACTGTTGCTAATATTATTAGAAAATTTGTCTTCAGTTCAAATCAATTCGATTGGGTAAAGTTATTATAATTCGTTTAATATTGAGTTGGAAAATAAGTCCTTTCAATTTTTCAGGGTGAAATAAGACTCAATGTATTATAGACATAAAATTAATTTTAATCTACAATATATTGACCATTATTTAAAATGACTTTTTTTTTTTACTAACTAATGTAATTTGTTAAAAAAACTGATGCAAGTGATTTTTTATGTTCTCTTCCTTTTGGATTTTTTTTTCCATTCATGAAGTTCTGCAGAGACCATAATAAGTGGTAGTCACTGAGTGCTAGATCTGGTGATTAGAAAGGGTGGGGCAAAAGATTCCATCCAAGGCTCAATAATTTATTGCGAGTGACCAATGAGGTGTGGGGTCTACTGCGTTGTCTTGGTGAAACACAATCCGATTACTCTTAACTCTTCAGGGTGTTCTCCGAATTTGATGTTACTATATCCTTTGGAAAGCTGAATTACTGCGTTTCAAAGCAATATAATGTTTTTTATGATTTAATGCCTCCATAAGGAATAAATAAACGAAAACTCCTTATATGTTTTCATTTTTTTATCTCCATTTGTAGTTTTTTTTACGAAAGTCCTGTTGATTTCATTTCGTGTTGTTTATGTGGCCCTAAATTTCTGCTATATTTCTTGTAAATAGCTAAAGTAGAATAGAATTTGTAACATTTTTTGTAATTTAAAAAAAAAAATCATCTGAGGGATCCAAACATTAAGCCTAGGAACATAGCCGAGCTTGTGCAAATCGCACTGTTTGGGTGGGATTTTGATCAAAAATATCCATAACTCTGCTAAACATTTGATTTAAAAATTTCTTGAATGAAAGTGTTTTCGGTTAAGGCATCATCCCTTGTGTTTATAATTAATAAAGTGATAAATAAACTATAAAAAATTTCTTTGTCGAGCTTCTGCAGAAATGCGAGACCGAGACGAGTCTTGGTCTTGCAAACTCAGTCTTTACCATGGTCTTAGTCTTGCACAAGAGTCTCACAACGGTCTTGCAGTTACTTATAAGCTTATTACTATAGATATATTACTGTATTTTTTCAGATAGGAGAAACCTAACTAAGCTCAAATGAAAAATTAGAGGAGTTTAACACAAAATTATATTGTTAATACCAATTATTTACAAATAGTAACTAATATTGTAAAGTATTAGTAACTATTTTACTTTAATTTTTATTCAAAAAATCAATTTTTTTTAACATTCCTGGTCTTGGTCTTGCAAAGTGCAAGACCAAGACCTATTTTCTGCAGCACTAATCATCCCCATAAACACTGCAAATTGTTCTAGGAGCTTCTGCAGCACGATTACCTTTTTTAAAATATACGGATAATGAATGATATTTTCTTTCATATTCACAGTGCAATAACAAACACACTATACTAAAGACTAAGCTAGTTTCAACAAGAGTTAATAGATATAGTTGTGAACATATTTCAAACAAGATAAACAACCTTAGGGATTAATTCATCAGATAAGAAGTGTATCATAGTGACATAAAAATAAACAGAAAAACCGAAAGGACTTATTTGCCAACCTTAGCTATACGTATATATATTATTCAATAAGACTGTAATTCACTGACAGGCAAAAAATTCCACCCACTTGATTTTTTCATCTTTTCATCTAAAAATATTTCACCCACTTGTAAAAAAAGTTGTATTTGTAGATAATACTTAGTATTCATGGAATTTTATAATCTTTTTTATCTTTAATAATCAATATGTGATTGGGTAAGAAAGATTAGAGAAAAAAAAATTGAAAATCGAACCATTATTATTCTAAAAGAAATTAATTACATCATCGTTTAGTAGCGCGTGTTTCCTTCTCTTGCCTTTAAAGTCGTCTCGGCATACTTTCCACCAATCGGGAAATGTCCCTTTGCTGGAGGATAGCCCATTCCTCCCGAAGAGCCCTTTCAAGGTCCTGCAGTGTATCAGGAAGTATTGCACGCGCTCTTATTTGTCTTCCGAGTTTATCCCATAAATGCTCAAAGGGGTTCAAATCTGGAGAACGTGCTGGACAGGCTAAAACCTCAATATTGTTCTGTTGAAGGAACGTCTGCACTATGTGGGCGTGCATTATCGTGCACTAGAATAGAACGATCGCCGATTTCGTTGAGGATAGGCAACACATGAGGTTCCAAAATCTCATCCACATAGCGAATGGCCGTCAAAGACCCTCCACGAACAACAACCAATTCTGTGCGGCGCTCCATTGAAATTCCAGCCCACACCATTAAGGAACCAAGTTGGAAAGGCCCTGGGAAAAATTACTTAATTAATTAGAAGAGCGAATCTTGACTCATCTGTAAAAAGTACAGCACTCCATTCATCCATAGTCCAATGGCTGTGTTCTCGAGCAAAAGCCAGCCGTGTTACTCTGTGAGTTCTGGTCCTCTTGCTGGACGAAAAGCCATTAATCCATACTCATTTAATCTTCTCTGAGCGGTACGTTCAGAAATTTGCACACCTCGAACTTCTTCGAGCCGATGAATCGCTTGAACAACGGTAAGGTGCCGGTTTCCTAAAATTCTCAAAGTCATAAACCGGTCATCCCGTGGTTTTGTTACCCAGTCCGTCAAAAAACCGGGCCTTCTATTGTAAGAACCAGTTTCCCGAAAACGCCTGACGGCTACTCGTTAAGTTTCATATGGAACTCCGATGGCATTAGCTGCATATCTATTGGAACGTCCATCATCAATAAGTGCCACACCACGCGCAACATCCTCAGCACTAAGAGGCATTTTTAAACTTAATATTGATAAAATTAAAAGCCGGAGACTAAGAAATGTGCTGCAAGAAACGGCACTGAGCTAATGATACTGAATAAACATTTTGATTCCATAGAAAGTAAACATTGGAATCTAGAATCATTTCATTGAATTAAGGATTAAGGGTTATTGTCCTCTATATTAACATTCCTAATTGAAAACAAACGAAAAGATTACCTATTTATTCATTTGAAGCAATAGACCAATCCAAAGCAGAAATATTTTTAGATGAAAACATGAAAAAATCAAGTGGGTGGAATTTTTTGCCTGTCAGTGTATAAGATACAAAAATCAAGATTTTTCTGATATTACATAATTGAAACCATACTGATGAGTGGTTGACTGTTTTGTTATAAAATACAGTCAATATACACCTACTTGTTTTTTGTAGTTGTATTTGTACAGCTATTGTTAAAATAATATAGTGTGGCAACATAAGCCTTTCAACCCCACTTTATTTACACAGTGTATTTTAAAGTTTATTTTAACATAGTAACTCCCACAGATTCGATTCAGTACATTTCTATAGCTGAGAACTCTTAATCTGCTTCCTTATAGCTCTTCACTGTCCAAACAGTTCTTTTAATCTTAATATTTGTTTTGTTCTTTTCTGTCGCTTTTTCATTATTATTTAGGTATATCCTTGTATTATTTCAGACTTACTTTATGTATGTTTATTTTCATATTACTTTTTATCAGAAGCTTCTTATTTATGTTGTTAAACTGAAGATTTATCAGTTTTATTAGGGTGAAATAGAAATAAAAAAGTACTGACAATTTCAGATTAACCCCTTTCCTGAAAAATAAAAATGTATGTAATTTTAAATCAAATTCAACAAAACTCTACTATTTAATTATCAGTACTATTTATATAAGTCAGAGGTGAGCACTATCACTGGTATGTATCATATATAATTGAAAATTAGCATAAATGAGAAAAAGTAAAAGAACAATCAATCACCTTAAACCCGCCCTGATGATGACCCACATGTTTGGGTTGAAACGTCGGCGCCAATAAAAACTTTATAATGACTGCGTCCTGAATGTCTATCACCCATGACATAATACATCTTAACTTATTAAGAGAGCAGAAAGTTAACAGGACTGAAGAAAAAAATATTAAAAAGGGACTAAGGGAAAAAAAACTGTTGAATTTTTTTATGAAACAATTCTATCAATTCATAGTGTTTTAAAAATGGACGATAACAATATCTAAAATAAATTTGCAATGGTTACTTTTTTACAGAGTGCTACCAATGGGTAGTTTCTCAAAAAGCGTGTTTCATGTGATAATATTCCTATGTACACATTTACTTGATGTATTCATACTAATACAGTTGTAAATATCATAATAAAGGTTAACAAAAAAGGTTACTTTTTTTTCTTTCTCTTCTTACCTGGTTATTTATTTTATTGGTTATTTTTATTTATTTAAATTTCTCACATACATATTGTGTGAATGAATACTATAGCCCTAGTGCCAATGCCCTTCAGTGTGGCAGACTGTAATAATACTAAATAAAACAATACAAATTTAAATGGTTACTAAACTATTTATTTGAATTCGTTTGTATTTTTTTTTAAATTTCTGTACCTAATTTTAATAATCCAAAATTTTACGACTTATAACAGGAGCTCTTAGGTACGTCAACAACAAAACATAACAACTCTCTATACTCGTTTTCATCTCAAACTACACAGACGTACAAACATACTTAAAAACAGCATGGCCACGACAGATATGTTTATTATGAGGAGAATACAAAGGAGCTGGACGAGAGATCTTCCCATCTAAATCAAGGAAGCAAATAATGACCAGGAGGAGGTGCTGCTGGGTAGTATCCTTCCTCATGCTTATAATGCCTATAATACAATCCTTATTTTATCACAACACACCTGATGACTGTAAATACCATGACAGGTGCTGATACATACGTAAAGAGAAAAAAAAACTTTTAATAAATAAAATATTAAGATTTAAAATCACAGAGGCTGTAGAAGAAGCACTGCACAAGAATTGACAAGAAGAGAATGTTTTCTTACGAAAACAGAGGTGATTCCCAGTAAACAGAATTATATAATTTTCTTCTAAGAATAATCAAGGATACGAGAGAGGGAGGGGCGAAATTCTGAGAATAAGCCTACCCCTATCTTAAAGTTACCAGGAACCTTTAATCAATCTGTTGGTGTCGGCCGGCATGAGATATTCCTTAGCTCATCGGAAACGTGATTAATTGGTAGCTTATTGGAATTTAATAAATTAAGTATACAATCCTCCATACCTTTATATCCTTCTTACTTTTACAAATCCTTAATTGCTTTTAGCAGTCTTTCGCTAAGGGAGAAACACCTGTGATAAAGGGAAAATCATGTCTTAAAACAATCGTATGCGTTCAAAGTGCACTGATGAGGTCGAGAAAGATCAGCTAAAATAAATTTTTAGTATAATGCATCTGCAACTTAAGGACAGAATAGGAAAATTATTATTTAAGTAAAATAAATTATGTTATTATAAACGGTTGACAATTTGATCAGTTCAGCTTCCTCATTATTTTTTACGGGTACTATATATATATATATATATATATATATATATATATATATATATATATATATATATATATAAAATTTTTTTCCTCTTGCATAGTAACTCTATGCAGAATAAGTTTATTTGCTAAGTTTAGATCTACCATGAGCATGATATGTATGTTTATACATTTGTATGCACCGATTTGTCAGAGGCTTAATAGTTTTAAAGAACTCCAGGGATCTTACCGAATAATTTGAGCTGTAAAATATGAAAATATGTCGAGCCATCCTCTCAAATAATATCTATATTAGCACCTTTCATATAAACATTACATGAAACTGATTAAACACAATTAATTCAATCACTAGTTAGTTTTTTTCTTCAAGTTGTTTAAAAACACTCATGGGATCTCACCGTATAATTTGAGCCACCAAACTTAAAGATCCAGCCGTTCGCTCAAAAAATCGGCACATACCTTTAAGCTGACGACTCGAACACATAACTTCTCGTGTAGCTTAGCCGTGGTCTGGTAAACACATGTCAATTTCAATAAAAATCTATTAATAATTTAACTACGCATTAATGTTAAGGAATTTTAAGTACGCACTGTTTCAACATATTAAGTGATTATTGAAGTCTATTTTTCTCCGATCAATTCTTAAAATAAATTGAGAAGAGGGTAAAGGCATATTCTCAACCAGTCTTTAATGACTTGAAGATTTTTTAACCTGATTTTTTGATAATAAACCAACAACTGTCGCTTCTAGTACTGGAAGCTGGTCGCATTTACAGGAATACCTCCGGTAAACCGCGAAGTGTGCACTCGGCCTTAGAAGATAACTAATAATGCTCATATGAGATATTTGTCGGTCCTAAGTAAACAGCTGCCGTATTGTTGCTGAGTGAATGTGTTCTAGCTCTAGTGCGACATTCGATTTGAATTTCCATTGTCTAAACCAGTAGATTGTTTTAGTTACGTTCTGTTTACAAATGAGGATTGTGTTTAGGGCAATACAGTGAAGAAAAATATAATGTTCACTCTCCCCAAAATTTGAGATTTTACGTTTCACGAAACGCAGAATACGAAACTCAAATAAAAAAATCTGATGCGGTGGGCGCATCACACACCTTTCACATACCATCCAGAAATAAGTATTTTCAGACAAAGGGGAAGAGAAAGTAAAAATTATAAATGCTATATTGATTTATATTTCATTGTGGGTATTTTTATTTGTATAAGAACCCTTATATATGCAAATTTTAATATTTATATAGCTGCAATCTATACAATTAAACATTATATAATACCAACAATAGTATTTATGAAAACCGCATATATATATTTACATAATATTGTCGCAGTCATTATTATATTAAGCTCATGTTACGTATGGAAGCATGTTTTGGCGACCTCGGGTGCTCTAGTTTTTCTTTGGTTCCCGTAAGACAACTATTCTCCGTTACGATCTCTTATTTCACCTTTAATTAATTATCAAATTCTTTCATATTTTATATTTAATTATCTTATACATTATAGACTAATGGGAAATGGTCAATTGCTTCAAATAAAAAAAATTAAATGCTTATTGGAAGCTAAAATTGAAAATTAGCCATTTAAGCCCTGCTAAAGAACATCAATCAGAATAAAACCTACATTTTATTTGAAACTGCTTAATTTTACACTGATGTTATTAATTTAATAAAAATCGTAATTTGATGAAAATTTCAAGATTCATTAACTGGTCAAACTTCTTTTTTAATAATATTGAAGCAGCTGAAAGTTTCCTGATGACATTATGTTTTAATTATTATTTACCACACATATTATCAATCTATTTATCCATGTTTATTTATCTTGTATTAAAAAGAAGTACTGTCCGTCCGCCGTACGTGACTTGTCTCTGAGACTATTTGGTTAATTCTTTTGAGTTTTAGAATCTAACTTACTCAAAGATGATACCCCCAACTCGACATTACCATCCGCCTTTTTCTTTCAAAACGGCCGACGAAAAACCTGTGTCACTATTGCCTGTAGTGCTAAAACTGCTATAACAATTTTAGTTAAACTTGGCTAAACTCTCTCTTTGAAGCTCGGTAAGTTTATGTATATAGTGTACTTCCCCAAAAAGAAGCTGGTAAAAAATGTATAATAAATGATAAATTTTAATGTCAAATTCTACAGTTATTCGAAAGATAATAAAAATGAACAAAAAAAAAATGGATTTGATGATCGTTTGTTGTAATTAATACTTACCATATATATTGTCAACCTTTTTATTTATATATCATTGAATAATTGACAAGGATTGAGAAGGGGCGGTATTTTTATATCACCAGCCTGTTTGTTAATTGTATAATTCATTATTATTCCGTTTCAGATATTTTTTTATAATATCACTAATATTTTATAAAACTTTTAATTATCATTTAATATTCAATAAAATCAATAATACAATATAGTGACAATAATTG
Source organism: Nezara viridula (assembly GCA_928085145.1). Taxonomy (NCBI): domain Eukaryota; kingdom Metazoa; phylum Arthropoda; class Insecta; order Hemiptera; family Pentatomidae; genus Nezara; species Nezara viridula. The sequence continues at coordinate 115,952,026 of OV725077.1, forward strand.
CAATTAAATAAACTAATTACTATGTTATTTATGATTAAAGACATATTATTTCCTAAATCGCTTTCATAGCGATTAAGAAGCAACGCCGGAGTGGAATGTGTGAGAGAGTTGGAGAGAGGAATATGGGCTGTGGCTTCCAGTATAATCCTGGAGAAGATCGTTACGGTGTAGGAGGACTCTGGAGCTGGAGATACCCTGAGATTAGGTATTTTGTTCCAAAATTAGATAGAGGGAGGGTGTGTTTGTGTGAGAAAGTAAGTGGGAGCAGCCAGGCTTCTTGGCGACACCGGGGTTGTCCTCACACAGCTGCCTGTGTCTTAAAATAAAATGAAGTGAGTGGTAGGACCAACAACCTTAATAATGTTGAGGTACTCGAGTACGAGATCAGAACATAATAAATATTTATCAGATAATATGTTTACTAAATGTATAATAATGTATCTACAGCGATGATTGATTAAAGCCATTATACAAGTAATAATATAAGAGATAATTCAAAGTTGTAAGTGAAGGCCTATGTTTTCAACAATGAATACCGACTGAATCCACTCAAAACACAAATCCAAGTCAGAAAAGATAAATTTATAATTTTCGGCCTACACTTTGAATAAAATGTTTCAACACTGATAACAATTTTAGGGATTTTTTATAATACATAAATTAGTGAAATTTATTATAAACCATCAACCGAAATGATTTTTTTTTTATTTTAATTTATATATATATTCAATAAATGAAAACAAAATTAATGATCAATGTATTTTTTGTTTATTTAGTGCCTCAAGAGTATAAACATGTTTGGAAGCAAGCCGTACGAAATAGGAGTCTATTTTGATCTGACTGTAAATTCTTAAAAAGTGCCACATTTATCTAGGCACAAAAAAATACAACATTATTTAGATTCCCTTCCTCGATTTTATTTATTAAAAAGAAATACCTTTCAGAAATAAATTGAAATTATTTATTATCGCATATCATTCCCATCTCCTCTCCTCACATACATTATTACAGTAAGGCTCGAAATCGGTTTTGTACCAAATATAAGCTCCTGTCATTCTCAAATACCATGAATTAAAAAAAATACCACTACATACCGTTGGATTCAGAATTTCACGAGGGGTTAGCGAATCGTATTACACTTTTGTTTTTCTTTCTAAAATAAATAAAATCGATACAAAAATTTGCTAGGCATCAATACTGGAACGGTGGTAGATCTGTAGATCGATACGGGACAAATTGGATCTTGAAGATTTTGATGCGTACAGCAAGAACCGGATAGTTCCTCCGGAACTATCGATCCTGCGTTTTTAAGCCCAAAACATACTATTTTCGAGATTACGCAGGGTATAGGGTTCGTATCCACACAACCTTACATTAATCGTAGTACTGTCATTAAATACATGTCTCATTTCGTCGACTTGAGGTCTCTATGATCGAGAGTTTATATTATTTTTTGATGGATCATAGAGACCTCAAGTCGACATGTATTCAATGACAGTACTACAATTAATGTAGGGGATATTAATGTAAAGTAAGATAGAGGAGGAATTTATATTATTTATAGATGGTGTTTTTGATCGGCAAGCCGGTGTTTGTGTTTATGTTGTTTTTATATCATCGTTAATTTTTCAACAAATCTCAAGATTGAGCCACCAATTTCGAAGGCTTCCTTCTCCTTCATTCGGGCAAAACAGTCCAATCACCCCTAAAATTCAGGCAAACAAGTTATGAAAGAAAACAGACTTTATTTGCGAATAAATGAAAAATTACACACTTTTCCCTTGGTTATGCCCATGATGCGCGAATTGTTCGTACGGGCCTACTAGTAAGTAAATTATTTTTATATAGATAAATTTTTTTGTCTAACAATTTCAATATAATAAAATTCTAACATAGTATAATAATACAATGTAGTATAATGATATAATAAACGATAACATAACGATTATGTAATATAATGTACATTAAATACTAAATGGCAGTATATGAGATCTGTAAGATTATATAATATAATATTAAATATAAATGATAATTAAATAGATATGAATATATGCAGGTAATAATTTATAAGATATTAAATAAAATAATTAATAAATATATAAAGAAGTATATGAATAATAGCTTAACTAGGAGGAATAGAAATACTTGGATTTGTTTCTGACGTTGTATACATAGCTGATTTCATTTTTAAACGAGTCATCATGCTTGAATTTGATTGTTATTTTGTATATGTAAAATAAATTTATGGTGGTTATGTTTAATATAAAATAAATTAATATATATTTATTCAATTTAAATTTTATGTTAAGCTCGTTTAGTATAAAATAATTCTATAGTGATCATTGTTAAAGTCATTTACTTGTTGTGTTACGTTATTTATCATAATAAACTTATTTCCCAATAATATTTTAATCTGCCTTTTATTTTGGTAAGATAATCGATTATTAATAATTAGTAGTTATTTCCTATAACATATTGGTAATGTTTTTATTCATACTTTATTTGATATTCATGCTTAAATTTGATTGTTATTTTGTATATGTAAAATGAATTTATGGTGGTTATATTTAATATAAAATAAATTAATATATATTTATTCAATTTAACTTTTATGTTAAGCTCGTTTAGTATAAAATAATTCTACAGTGATCATTGTTAAAGTCATTTACTTGTTGTGTTACGTTATTTATCATAATAAACTTATTTCCCAATAATATTTGAATCTGCCTTTTATTTTGGTCAGATAATCGATTATTAATAATTAGTAGTTATTTCCTATAAGATATTGGTAATGTTCTTAATCATACTGAATTACATATATAAAATATTTTAGTTTTCATTATACGAAAATAAGACATTAAATAACGAAAAAAAAAAAGATATTTTACTCATTTGACTCGCTATAATTTTTACTATAATTTAAATCTAGACTGTTTTGAAAATAGCCTTAAATGAAACATTACGGAGCTCAATGAATTGCCCTATCCATCATGGAGAGACAAAAGGAGGAGGCGAAGAAGAGGCGATGTGGATCAGACGGCGTAGGAGTGACCGTTAGCCGCCAAAATAAATTACCCGCCAAAAGGCTTGGTATCTTTGTAGCATCTGTCAATTAGTCCCTGCCTTTATGATCCACCCTAGGCCACAGCTCACAGCTCCTACAGCATTATTCCTTTTAGATTTATTACGCAGCTCTCGTTACTTCGACTTCTCGTCTCCATTAAGAGCTCCATAAACTTATTTTAATTTCACATTGAGTTATTTGAAGATTAGTATAGAAAACAAATATTTAATTTTAATATAAGTCAATTAAAAATCAGGTTTTAAATCTAAAGGAACTGATGGTTTGAATTACGTGTTATGTGAATAACGCAATAGCTTTAATAAATAATCTAAATAAATTCATGTTCATTGTAACAAGTTTTTCTAATCGAATCACACAAATTTCTTTTGGCTTCAAAAATTTAGAGAAATATTTGAAAACGTAATAGACATCAAAAAGTACGACACATGTTAATACGAACAATAATACGGATCTATTCATAACAAAATAATACTTTTTTTTTTTGGTTTAAAAATTTTTTTTTAAGGTTTTTTTTTAGCGATACCGTAAATCTGTAATGAATATGTCCCTATGGGTTTAAGTAAGTAGGTATATGTATTCAGTTTTGAATATTTAGAAAATATTACAATTAAATTTTAGTTATTATTTATACCGTGTTTGAACTGTTTTAAATTTGTATTCATTGATTCATTTAATTCTTATTTTTTACGTTATTGTTTTTTTTTTTTTCAGTAAAAGGTGAAAGATTTATTCGTTTTGAAGGGAGACGAAATGGTTCAAATGTGTTCAAAATGGTCTGTGTGTTCGTCTGTTTGTGTGTGTGTATGTATGTGGTAAGTCTAGCTCAGATACAAGAAGTTGTACGAAACTGATATTAAGTATTTAAAATAGGTGAAAACTTTGTATGTGACAGTCACTTTTTCGTTAAAATTGACAAACCGGAACTTTATATCAACGGTTATACACATTTTTACAATTTTCTCAAAAATAGCTAAACGGATTTTGATTAAACTCGGTGTGTCATGGTGCAATTAAGTAGCATTTGATATCATTAAGTTTTTATCCCTATTGATGTCTTTTAAAGGTCTTAAATGTTCAACATATCATCCTCTGAAGTAACTTTACTCTGATGTATTTTAAATAATTAAACATCTCTCATTATTAAGAGTTACGTTAAATATAACTTATGGAAGAATTTGATAATTTAAATATGGAGAAAAAAAGGAAAATGTGAATTGAGTACGAAAATGAATTTCCGGAAATAATAGTCAGAAGGTATACGTATAATATATCATTGAAAAGCGGAGAGTTTAAAAAAAAAAAACAATAACTAATATAGAAAGTAATGAATAGTGACGAAAGGTTTTAAATAATAATTTGTGGAAACTGATATTATCTAATAGAAATCACATGTTTTGAAGGAAATTAAATGAAGTTTACTAACTAAATGTAAACTTTTTTAAGTTTGAAAAAAGTGTTTAAATCCACCTAATCAAGACAATAGTATTGTTTAAAAAAATATTTCATAGTAATAATGTGAAAGATGAAATGAAATATAAAGATATTTCATGGATGTGTAAAGCATATGTTTATAATCTTTAGTACATTTACTGTAGTTTAATAATTCTAGATCAGATAAGATTATATATATATATATATATATATATATATATATATATATATATAAATATATATATATTATATTTAAATAATTAGATATCAACTTCCCTTTATTCTGAAAATCGTCGTGTAACCTTTAAAAAATTAAATTAGGGAATGATTTGATGCATTTTCCCTTTGTGGAATCCAAACATTATCTCCTTAAAATTAGGGTGAAAACTTTTGACCTATCTATGGCAGGTAATGATATCTAGTAATTTCTTTGTAGTAATTTACAATGGAAAATCACAGTTTAATAACTAATTGGTGTACAGTCCATAATCATTTAGAGGTTGAATATAGAGATATACTTTCAAATTTCTCTAGGCATATATATATATATATATATATATGTGTGTGTGTGTGTGTGTGTGTGTGTGTATTGCTCAGAGACTAACTTGGTTTACAAAAACAGATGGAGTACCGAGGTTTTTATTGTCTACCGTAGATATATTTAATAGGGTTTTCGTTATTTTAATAATGCTTATGATATATAATTGCTCAACATTGCCATAAAATAATTTCTATTCAAAGTAGAAAGGTAAGTGAAACTTGCGTGTTGCGCTCACCAGATTTTTTTATTTATAAACCGTTCATGAAATCTAATTGAATATATCAAATCGTTATTTTATATTCAATTTTTCAGTGATTTATTAATTTTGTTAAATTGTTAACGTTATTTTATTATTGTTTACATAATCACTTTATTACTTTATTACTTTATTATTATATAACTTACTAAGCTTGTCACATTGTTTCATAAGAGAGAGAGAGAATCACTTTACTATCAAAAAAGGGTGCTGCCCAATTACATTGGGTTGCTAAAAACACAGTATTCTTATTAATCACTACAGACAATGTTTTAAAACTAATATACAATTATATAGGATTAACAATATGTATGAGCATAGTATACAAATTTTATATATATATATATATATATATATATATATATATATATATATATATATATACATATATATTATTTTTTATACATATATATTTTTCCTTTTTTTATTTATTTATTTACTATTTCTTTCATTTATTTATTAACATTCTATACCCCTTTCTCATCCATCTCTCCTCTTATACATTTTTCCTACTCCTCATATTCTCTCCTCTCTCTTCCTAACCTAATTCATCAAATGCATACAAATACATCCTAACTTTGTTACAGTTTTCTTATATATCCTAACATTGCTACCACTATTTCATAAATCCCAACTTTGTTACTTCCACTTTATGCTTCCTTAATTTATATATCAAATATTTGCCATTCCACATAGTTATTAATGTTGAGATTAACTACCTATATATTAATTTACTATACCTTTTTACCTACATATTTTTGGTATAACGGTCTACTATTCCTTAACATTTATATTATATGTTATCATATCTTTGCTTGTCTGAAAATTAGCCCGAAACGTCAGAACAAAGAAAATGAAAATAAATATATATATATATTTTAATTGATGATATTTACAACTGTATTACAAGTAAAAATACATTCAATAAATGTGAACAAAAGAATACAATAGCATGAAATCACTTGTTGAGAAACTACCCACTGGTAGCACTCTAAAAATGTATTTCCAAAAGGAGATCTCGAGGCCATGTTCTTTTCAGACGCCTCGGAGGGTTGTCAAGGATAGAAAAGGAAGCAAGGTTAGAAACGAGAGGGTTAGGATGGTTCTGAAGTTTGTTATAGAAGGATAGGTATCTGGATTGGGCCAGGTCAGAAACATAAGGAACATTAAGGTCGTTATGGATGATTTTGTTTGTGACAAAGTAAGGAGCTGTGAGGATTTTACGAAGGATTTTGGATTGTAAGGATTGGATACGAGAGGAATTCGATGGCTTTGTAGAGTCCCAGAGCTCAACCCCGTAAGTCCAAATAGGTCTTATTGTAGAAGTGTATATGAGTCTTTTGTAATTGACTGGGAGCTTAGAGCATTTGTCTAGTAAGTGCTGGAGTAGTCGGAAACGTCGAGCTGTTTCTTGTCGTTTCAGTCTGGTATGAGGATTCCAAGTTAGATGTTTGTCAAAGTGGAGTCCAAGGTATCGAATTTGTTTAACAAGGATAAGTGAGGTATTGTTAAAGGATACTGTAGGACAGGAAGTCATAGGTTTACGACGAAGAGTAAAGGTAATTTGATGGGATTTATTGGAGTTTATTTTAATCCTCCAGTTTTGACACCATTTTTCAAGACTTGTGATGTGTGATTGAACAGTTTGGGATGCAATAGATGGATCGTTATTGACTGATAGGATACATGTATCATCGGCATACGTGGTAATGACAGTGTTAGGATGGGTTGGAATATCAGCTGTATAAACTTTGTAAAGGATAGGACCTAGGATACTACGCTGAGGAACACCAGCGGACTGGGAAAAAAGGGATGAATAGGCATTATTATGATGTACTTTGAGGGATCTATCAGTTAGATAGGAGCGGATAATGAGGAAGTATGTAGGGGGTAGGAATTTACCGAGTTTGTAAAGCAGTCCTGGGTGCCAGACTCGATCAAAAGCCTGTTCTACATCGAGAAAGACTCCAGTGCAGTACATTCCGCGCTCCAATGCAGAGGAGACAACATCCACCACACGATGGCATTGCTGGATAGTGGAATGGGATCTGCGGAATCCAAATTGATGATCTGGGATAATGTGATTAGAATCTAGGATGGGGTACAGGCGTTTTAGGATGAGCTTTTCCAGGATTTTGCCGAGGATGGGTAAAAGGGAGATAGGGCGATAGGAGGATGGGTTTTCTTGTGAATAAAATAAATATAATCTATTTATTTTTACTTTATATTTTCATTGACTGAAAACCACAAACTCTCTTCAAAATACAATCTATGAATTGATTTTAGAACAAATAATTGAAATCACAATTCAATATTATCATTAAAGTAAGAATTGAATTCATGATATTTTTGGTAAATAGATATATATTTCGAAAATAAAAATGATATGAATGTCAAAATGATACGAATCGTTGTTGTATAAACCGGTGTTAAAATGATAACTAGTGTTTGATGAAATGTACACGATGATGGTTTGACCCGCAGGCCTACATCATGGTTAGCCATCGATCCGCCCTGTTTTGAATATTGCAGATAGTACATCGCATCTCCACTGCCTTTCCATTACAGCCTCGCATCATTACTCGGTGTTAGCCTGATTAAAGCAAATATTAACTTATCAGTCTTTTAAAAAGGAAACAGTATCCCAAAATAGGCTCTGCTCTTTAGAAACTGTAAAAAAACTTAAAAGTAAAAAGTTAAACAATTTTGAATATTTTAACATGTTAAGGGATGAATTATGAAAATAATTTAATTATACTAAAATAATAGCTATTTGTCTTTGTGATGTTAATTATTAGATGTAGAGTTAGATTATTCCTCTTGAAAGGAAATATTATAATCCGTGGAAATATTATAATCCGTGGAAATATTATAATGAGTTACATAGTAAATTATTTAGTCATAGTACTCCTATTAATTTTTCATTTTTGTATGTCTGTTTTGATATTGTGGGAGCAAAGAAATTATGTTATTAGCGCACGATTAATAAAATAATACTAATATTAAAATATTAATTGTGTAACATAAAAAACTAAGTAAATGATAGAAAAATAAATAAATGAAAAAAAAATACAAAATTTATAATTAAAATAAATTTTTCATTGTAATAAATTTATATTCATAATAGAAAATAAAAAAAATATTGGTGTAATAGGTATAAAACATTCTCACATTTTGGGCTAATTTTTCAGAGTGAATTTGTTGCAGATTAAAGATGTGGATAAAACCCTAAGAAAAAATAAATAAATAAATAAGCACCCCATTGAGGTTTATTCCTATACAAACACGTTTTTATGGACATTTTTTATATAAAATAATAAAAACGTGTTTGAGCACACTGGTGAATAAACATCTATAGCTCGGTTATTATTTTTTATTTTTTTTATAATATTATCTAAACTTTTAATCTGCAGTAAATTAAATCTGGAAAAGCGGCTAGAGTGAGAATGACCCAAATACCTCTTACACTGATCATTTTTTATCTATCGAAGTAAACTGTAACATTTTGTAATCTATATTTTCTATTATTTGGCATTATGGGCACTTGATTGTTGCAGGAAAATATAATGATTATTTTAAATAATAATTGTTTTACAAAAGAAATATTGGATTTATACCTGAAGGTAGTGTGATGGAAACAATTAAATACCTGTATTACTTATTGGACTTGGATATAAATTGTAACATATGCTAGTTAAAAAAAAAAATAAATGTTCACTAGTACAAATCTTCACTGCTATGAACATAACGTTACATTTCAGGGAAATATATGGAAGTAGTCATGGGAATTATTTCAAGGAAAATGCAGAACCCGATTCACCTTACAGAGAACAATCCACAATCCATCAATTCAATTATTTAAACGATCTTGTGACATTACTACATAATTATATAAAGCTGTTTTTGACCCTCCGTCTTTGAATAATTTTGAATTATTATTTTCCTAAAAATAAAATAAATAGAAAAAAAAAGGAGGGAAATTAATAAATCGTTTTTCTGTTCAAACTAGCTTATTTATTTATGACTTTATGGATTTATCATAATTTTATTTGATAATTTAATGGACATTATGTCACAACATAACATTATAAAAATTTGAATGAATAAAAAAATTTACGTTGATACAATCAATTTATAGAATTATGTAACTTATATTCCAATAGAGGAAGAGATCCTCCCTAAAAAAGGAAATCTAGTCAGAATGTGCTTGACTCAAACAGTCAGTATAGTTTGAATCGGGAATAATTTATCCGAAATGTTTCAGGTTCGTTTGGGTTTAAAACAAGGCGTTCCCCTTTCACCTGTCCTGTTCAGTTTGGCATTAAAACATGCCATTAGGGAGGTGATGCGTACCGAAAAAGGGTTGGATCTGGGCGGGACAACAACCATTCTTGGTTATGTGGATGATCCGGTCCTATTAAGCAAAGACACGGAAACTATAAAAGTAAATACGAAAACGTTAATGGAAGCCGGTAAATACCTAGGACTCGAAATAAACAAGTATAAGACAAAATATATGATTAGCTGCAAAAATGGCGATATAGAAGGTAATCTGCTTGAACACGTAGAGAAGTTTAGGTATCTAGGATCTACGATAACTATATAAAACGAAATAGAAGAGGAAATTAAGGTTAGGATGAAGGCGAGAAATGCTTGTTATTTCTCTTTGACAAAACTACTTAGCCCACACCTCTTGTCCCGGAACTTAAAAACTAGAATCTATAAAGCCATTATCTTATCTACAATTTTTTATGGATGCAAAACATGGCCGCTTTTATTAAGGGATGAGCAACGTCTGGAGGTTTTTGAGAATAAAGTATTGCGTAGAATATTTGGACCGAATAAGGATGAGTTAATTGGAGAGTTTAGACGGTTACATAACACCGAATCGGGTGAACTGTATCCGGTTAATATGATTGAGGTGATTACATCGCGGCGAATCAAATGGGCTTGTACCTAGTAGGTAGAATTGTTGGGCTTGGTAACATAAGAATCCCTAAAATGTTAATATTTGCTGTACTGAATGGTAAACGTCCGAGGGGTAGTCCGAAGCGAAGGTGGAAAGATTTCGTTAAAGCCGATATGAAGGGACTGGGTTTGGACGGCGAGCAGTGAAGGGGTGTGTAATAAGCGATTGGTGGTGTCGGTAACGAACCTTCGTGTTCGCTAAGCCTTTTATTACCATTAAGTTTGTTTTTTATTCGAAGGAAAGATTTTCTTCGAAGGTAAGGAGTCATTGCACTGATAACTGTTTTTGCTTTACCGCATTTATTATTGATATGTGGTGTGAAAGGTAATCTTTTGTCTTATTATAGTCCAAGATAGATAACGGATTGAGTATAGGGGATTCTAATTTAGTGGAGAGCAATATGAGTAGGCCTTCGTTTGATGAACATTATTGCTGCTGTTCTGCTGTTGTTGCTGTGTTCGTTTATATTTATTTTCGATTTTTTTCTAATATTTAGTTAGGCTGGTGAATCAAAATTTCAGTTTATTCTCTATGTTAATACATACTAAATAGATAACGGAGATAATAGTTACTAAAATAGATTATTTGTTCTGTATCAAGTCATTAATTATGTACGATGTATTATGTATACTGAATCAAGTCAATTACTTTAACCGTATTGTCATCAAACGCCCCTATCTCAAGTGACTTAGGTAATCATTTCCCTCGGAGGAGACAAATAGCTGGGCGATCTATGCTAACTGCTCTTTCTATGCATTATTAAACCCTCGTAACAGCCCTCTGGCGCGGCTGCATATATTCGCATTAAATCCTAACCGCGTCATATCGATACATCGGATGACATTGGGATCGATTGTCCCTCCCGAAGAGGAGTGGGGGGGGAGAGGGAGAGCACAAAACCGATACATTATTCATCGCCTCTGATTCGATTTCACAGTTCCCACAGATACTGGGCCATTCATCAAACACCAATTCATGCTCACTCTATTGTTTCGCCAAAAACAAAACAAAAACATTCCATTTGGGCTCCATGCACAAGTAATAACGGCTAATCAGTTCTGGTTAAGCATGCCACCATGTAGATTATTTGCATGCTCCAAATTCCTTGTTATTTTCTACTTGGATGCGAATGTAAACTCTTTAAATTCCTCTATTAATAGTCATAATATATATTTTTTCTTTAAATTCCTTGTCTAATTTTATACATTTTGTCACAGTTAAGGACACTAGTAATGATGATGAAATAGCACACCATGTGTACAATAAATAAAAATAAATTAAATGGAATAATTACAGTCATTCTATCCATCTTAGGCTAGATGATTTTTGGAAAAGATAGTTAAAGTACTGTCAAGATTAGCACAAAAAGTAAATTTTTTTGAAATTTATATATTAATATTTTTTATTTAAGTAATATTTAATAATTAATTTAATAAATAGGTCTCAATTATAGAATGTAAAAGCAAACAATAAACTATTTATTTATCTATTAGTGAATCCAGAATTCAATTTTTTTTAACGGGCCTTTCTTTTATTATTATTTTTTTTAATCCAATGATTATTATGTGACTCATAGTTCTGACATAAGTTATAAGCTCTCATCAGGGTTAAAAACAACAAGTTAAAAATATTATTGTTAATTAGTACAAGATACAAAATAAAAATAAAATTAAAGTTAAATTAGTACAAGATACAAGGTTTTAGGAGTGAACTAAACGTAGTAAAATAAGTTAGTATTAAAATAAAAAAAGAAAGGGAAATGTAAACAGCAAAAGGTGATTGAGAAATATATTTTATAAATAATAAAATACAATATATTACCTGTACTGGTAAAATCTTTATTAATCTAATATATTATACTAATTGAGATTAAATAAATAATGGAAATGAATAGAGTACAATTTTTTTTTAGATTACTTGTTTATTGATAAATATTACATTCTGTTTCAATTAAGGGTACTTATAATAGAGTTCACAGAGCACATTCACACCATATTTACAGAAACAAAAAATAAATAAGGTAATTACAAAATAATATACAGCGAAATAAGAACAAAATAAAATATCATAATGAGAGAAGAAAATAATAATAATAGTAATAATAAAATAAAAATACATAAATGAAATTAAATTAAACTTTTCTTAAAAAAAATAAAAATAAACATTTTAGACGCAGGCATACAAATAGTATAATTATATAAATTTGTACTGGGAAAACTTGTAAATTTGTAAACAAAAACTAATACATGATAAATTATTCCCAAATATTAATATAGATGTCCTAGATAACAAACTTGAGCATCGATAGTCAGTTTCCTTTTTTTAATTTTTAATTATTTTTATAAACCATAAGTTAATTAATGTGGATTTAAAGCTTACTAATCGAAAATGTTTCTCTTAAAACAGTTTAAATAAACACACTTTATTAGTACATTGGAAAGATATAATGGCTATAATAAAGATAAAAAAATAAAGATAAAAGTGAACCATTAATATTTTAAGTCAACAAGAGAATAATTTAAAACAAATGATGATATTAATTATTTCATAAATGCCTATAAGAAAAACAACTAAAATTCTGCTCCTGTTCTCTAAATGTTTATAATGTTATGATTAATTGATAGTATAAGCAATTAAAATAAATTATATAAAATTTATACAGATAATAGTAACATTCGTTACGTTTTCATACCAAATCGCTGTTCCTGATTTAACCAAATGTGACATACGAAACCTTAATCCTAAATAAACGCCTCGAAACTAATTATTTTGTAATTATCTTCCATTCTGTTATTTGGACAATATTAAGTAAAATTACGGTAACATTCTTTAAGCATTATTTTTTGACATAGCATGGTTTGGAAGAAAAAAAATATAGTCTCCAGTCAGCTCTTTTGTGACTCAAGATTACACAAGGACTGATAGTTGGAAGCACAAACAAATATTTTACAAGAATTTACTGTCATATTAAATGAACAGTATTGTACAAAAAATGAGCACATTCGTAACGATGTTTTCCCTAAATTTTGGAGACAAGACAATTTGCCTTCTTTATAAGTATTGGAGACAACGAAAAAAGGTATCTAAAATTCTAAATATCTTTTTATGAGAATAAAATTGCCCATGGTTAAAAATAAATGGATATAGATTATGTGATATCAAAGCATGAAGAACTTCGTACCTTCACATTGGTGATATTTTTTCATGTGGTTGAGGTAGTTTTATTTTAATGACAGCATACTATTCCTTAGAAATAATACAGAAAAATAATAACAACCTGAAAAACGAATATAAATCTACAGGACATCAAATGATCAAATAATATAAGAATGACCCAGGTATCCGACAAAAGTTATAGGTATGCTATTTTCTGGAATATTCTTGAGTTACCACCTTTTCATTAATTAATTTATTATGAAGAACTATTATAAATGTAATTAATTGACTTTTAAAATACTAAAAAAATATTTATGAATTTTGCTGTTTGATATTTGTTATATAATGTGAGAATTTAATTGAACAAATTATCTAATTAAAAATGTGAGACGATTTATTGAACCTTTATACGGTAATATAATTAAAGCAGTGGGCATTATTTATATTTCTCAAAAAATATATAAGCTAATATATAAATAGTTTTCAAGTATACCCTGTTTCATCGTATCAGTTGTCCTGGTTTTTTCTTTAGGCGTCTTGTTATCTTCTTTCTGATATTCGTCCAAACACACATTCCAGAAGACAGGACAGTCTCTCTGAGGACGTATCCTAGAATGAGAAAGAGACATATGTGGAAATAATTTATATATTCATAAGTTTTTTTTCTTCTTAAATTAGTCATTCAATTTCTGGAAAAAAAATAAATTAAATGAGTTGAAGCAAAATAACAATTATTGAAGAAATAATTATTTAAAAAATAGGATTAATAATGGTAAGTTAAATCATCATTATTATGTTTCTCATAGGAGAATAGATAAAATATAATGTTACTAGAAAATCCTAGGAACACGTTTAAAAAAATATTATATGAAAATGTTGTACAGGAAATCGAAAAGTGGTGAATGAAACGTAGCCTAGGTGAAATTATTTAAGTAATAAGATTGATGTAAAAATTAAATAATTGATATTAGAAAGAAGATATTACATTCTCTGGAGGAAAAAAAAAATATAAACGATTGAGGAATGCATTTATTCTAAACTTTAAAATATTCAAAGTAATAAATATAAATATATTTAGAATAAAATTCAGTATGAAAAACGTCTAAAATTAACAGATTAGATGAGCAATAAGTACATATGATGATTTAATTTTTTTTTTCATAAATATGTTGTAGTATCCATATTTTTTTAATTTCACGTATATATGAAAATATTTGTTTCTACTAGTATACAACGATACTTTTTTTTTTTAATGTAGTCTCATGAAATCATTCAAAAATACATTTATAAGAGTAATAGAAATATAACTATTGAAAAATCATTTAGATTGAGCCGGTATATTGTTTAAGAGAATTATATTGTGAAAAATGTATAATATTTTCTTTTGTATTGGGATAAAATAAAAAAATTAAAATGTATTCAACATCGGTAAGGATGGTAATTTTGATAACTATAAAACACTATTATAACAAAATGTGACTACAATAACTGTTACGTGAAATAGTAGGAACCGGTTCCTCCTACCTGTTCTAGGTGAAACCTAAACGGTAAGGGCCCTGCTGTTTGCTCGAGTGCCTCTTCTATTATCTCGCTTGGAGAACACTTTGTCGCTTTATCCTTCATTCAGACTCATTACTGACATTTGTTGAGTCAAATTAAGACTTAGGTATTTAAATAAATTATACAATTAAATAAATAAAATTAAGCAATTGTACATAATTACCATTTTGATCCTGATTACATTGTAAGAATGACGATAGTTTTTCCTCTGGTAATAAATCACTTTGTATTCATAATTAAAACAAAAATAACTAAGGTGCGACCACACGATAGAAGTGAAAGCATCAACAAAGCGATATTAATAATATGAAAGATAAATTATAAATAATAACACATTGTAAAGAGAATGAATTGCTGAACATTTCTCTGGCTTGTTTTATGCAGATCCGATTTTTAGTTTCTGGGTTATTTTAATCCACATCTTCCATAAAACTCGTTTTCATTTGGTTTTCCACACTATTTTTTTTCCTTTTCGTCACTCTAACACGGCTTCGCGTTAAGATATAATTTCGAGTAATAGCATTACTCAGAAAGGATAAAATGGCGAAAATTTCAGTTGTTAACAATTGTAGGTCCGATTTTTAGTTTTTAAAATACTTTAATCCATATGTAAAACACTTTGATCGACTCCAGCCGAATTCGCCTGAACGTTACACATCGGAGATCTGACGGCTCAATCCAATTCTCCACAAAAAAAGTGCAAAACGCGCCTAAAGAAATTTTCACAAAAAAAAACAAACTAATTCAGTGCTTGCTAAATGAGCACTTTTTCTACAATGAGATACATTAAGTTGAAAGCACCAAACTTCAAGAGTAGATGTGAAATTTGCCAGCTACGCAATCAGTCACATAAACAGGTGGAATGTTCTACGTACCTCAGCCAACCTTCATTATCGAGTTGTACTACATGATTATACGAAAGTTCGCCAGGACGTTCATAGCATTCAAATAGTTACGCAAATAGTTGGCCTAATGTACGACGAATAGTTCCTTAAATTTAAAGCTAATAACACATATTTAATGGTTATGATGTATATTATTTATTTTTATATATTAATTCTATAAAATTTGTTCAAGTTTTATCTTAATCATTAAACCTAACTATCTAATACAAGTAAAACGGTAAATCGCAATACTGTGTTATTCATTTTCCTCATTTGTATTTTCCTCCTTTTATCGAAAAAAAATTTTCACGCAATCTTTTTTTTTCTGTTAGGGTTATAAAAGTTTCCGGATTACCGAAATTCAAGTTTCTGTGACTTTACTGTATCTACTGCTACGGTGATAAAAGAAGCTTGCCCACTCAGCTTATCTACTCCTTAAATATATAATTACCCCTTCAGATCCTCAACGTAACTGTATCTTCTAGATTTACAACCACCGTATCCTACTTTGTACATATTTTACAGACTGGCCAGTAATGGGATATTTTTTACAATGCAGCAAAGATCTTAACGGAAATCCAATATCAAGCAATACGGTCCATAAAGGGCAACACATAAACATATTTAAGCAGTAAAACATTTGCTCAGTTGAAAGCAATGAAGGTAATATTGATACCTGTAAGGCAGAAATGCAGGAACAGTTTTATTGGGCGCTGTTAAAGAGGAGAGTAGATGGTGTGGGCCCTATGTTGATGAGCCTATAAAACACACGGTCGTTGGCCAGTTATTTACGAGAGATCCAATCTCGGGCTACACATTAGTCAATGTGGCTCCTAATACCGTCTTCAATTTACTAATAACTCCAACAGAGGCTGCCTTAACAACACTCCTTGGGACGTGTCTGGTTTTACTTGCCTATTCCGGGTCTAGAAAGTTGTTTTTCGGAGGTACCAAGCTGGGATATGAAACGGCATTAATTGTGTAAATTGAATTCTTTTTTTTTTTTTTTTTTTATTTATTTTAAATGATATTTACAACTGTACACAAAAAAATACATCTAGTAAATTTGCACATTGGTATTGCACATGGAACACATGTTGAGAAACTACCCATTGGTAGCACTCTAATAATATGTCTATATTAGAAGATCACGTGGCCATCTTCTTTTCAGACGCCTCGGAGGGTTATCAGGAATCGAATAGGAAGCAAGGTTAGAGACAAGAGGGTTGGGATGGTTATGAAGTTTATTATGGAAGGACAGATATCTGGATTGGGCCAAATCTGATACATAAGGAACATTAAGGTCATTATGGATAATTTTATTTGTAACAAAGTAAGGAGCATTGAGGATTTTACGAAGGATTTTGGATTGCAAGGACTGTATGCGAGAGGAATTTGAAGGCTTGGTGGAGCCCCATAGCTCTACCCCGTAAGTCCAAATAGGCCTTATTATAGTCATGTAAATCAGTCTTTTATAATTGATTGGAAGGTTAGAGCGTTTGTCCAGTAAGTGTTGAAGTAGTCGGAAACGTCGAGCGGTTTCTTGTCGTTTCAGTCTGGTATGAGGATTCCAAGTTAGACGTTTGTCCAGATGGAGTCCTAGGTAACGGATTTGTTCAACAGGAATAAGTGAGGTGTTGTTAAAGGATACTGAAGGACAGGAAGTCATTGGTTTACGACGAAGGGTGAAGGTAATTTGATGGGATTTATTGGAATTTATTTTAATTCTCCAGTTCTGACACCATTCTTCAAGGTTTGTGATGTGGGATTGAAGGGTTTGGGATGCAATAGATGGGTCGTTATTGACTGATAGGATACATGTGTCATCAGCATATGTGGTGATGACAGTGTTGGGATGGGTTGGGATGTCAGCTGTATAAACTGTGTAAAGGATAGGACCTAGGATACTACCTTGAGGAACACCTGCAGACTGGGAAAAACGGGATGTATATACATTGTTGTGATTTACTTTAAAGTATCTATCAGTAAGGTAGGAACGGATAATGAGAAAGTAGGTAGATGGTAGGAATTTTCGGAGTTTGTACAGCAGCCCCGGGAAATTGAATTCATGGCGATTTTGTTTTTTCTTTTTAAAGCTACATTTAAAATATTAAAACTATCATTTAATTCTTGATTAAAAATACCATAAGATATTCATAATCCCCCAATAATTTTTTTTCTCTTTTTCTCACCTCTACCCTAGAGGGTCATTGGCGTTTTCTATATAATTTATACTCTATTATAGTAGTTGATAATCTTTAAAAATTTAAACAGGATAGAGACTCTCTCTTCATTGTCTTGTAATATTTCGTTTAGTGTTTTTCCTAGTTCTATTTTTTCTCTGTGCCTTTCGAATTGGGAACATTCTACTAGAAGGTGTTTCACAGTTTGTGGTGTATTATTACATTTTTCGCATGTAGGAGCTTCTAGGCCTCTTAAAAGATAGCTATGAGTGAACTGGCAGTGCCCAATCCTTAGGCGGCACAGTATAATTTCTTCACACTTTCTGTTGCTAGTGAGCCATTTATCGCAATTGGGTTTCACTTCTTTCAGCTTACACTCTTTGATCCTCCACTCTTTTTCCCACTCTGCCAGTTGTTTTTTCTTTATTTCGTGTACCCAGTCTTCTAAAGTGATATATTTCAGTCTAGTCACTTCCTCTTCTTCTCCTCCACTTCTTGCTAAATGGGCTGCATGGTCAGCTTTTTCATTCCCTAAAATTCCGCAACGAGCTGGTACCTATACCAAGACAACTGTTGATCCTTTATTTTTTAACTCCCACCAGGTGTTGAGAATTTCCCTAATTATGGAGTTTCTGGGATATGGGTTATCAATGGCAGTTAAAATCACTATAAGTCCGTCACAACTACCCAGTAGTTCTTTTCAGCTTCGCTTATAAGATATAAGGCATTCATGATAGTAGTGGCCTCTCCTCTATTCTCCAGGTAATTTAAACAGTATGTGGTTCTCTTTACTCGCTGAAGCACATCCTGCGTTATCTCCTTCTTTGGATGCATCCGTATATATAAAATCGAAATTTTTATATTGTTCCGTTAGCTTTAAAAAAGATTTTTCTATTTCGAGCGGATATGCCTTTATAATTTTTTATAAGAAGTTAAAATTAAAAATTATTTATTTTTTCACAATATATATATATATATATATATATATATATATATATATATATATATATATATATATATATATATATATATATATATAAGATAAAGACCGGAGACCGGCGATATCAGCCTTAATGCCGTCCTGAATGTAAATAAACATATGAAATGTATATAAGGAGGATTACTAAAGGAATAAATCAGTATCTTTTCTGAAACCGTGAGTGTTGCATTTCAAGCCCTTTCCTTTCTTTTTTTTTATTGTTAGAGTCCGCCGACGCTTAACTGGTGCCGAAACCCGGGACTACGACAGGAGAACAGAGAAGTAATTTTTTTTTAAGTCATTTTTTTTCTCTTGGTTTTTTTTTCTTCTCCTAGTCATAAGGAAAGAGTGAAATGCCAACAGAGGGCTTAATCAGGCCGGGAGTGTTGAGCGCCCCGGAAATCCCTCAACCTCAAGAAATTCCGCAGATACCTCAGATCGCGCAGGCCCCTCAGGTTCCTCAGATACCTCAAATACCTCAGGTACCGCAGATTCCGCAGATCCAGGAGATCCCTCCCTTACCGAGGGACACATTGGCAGAAGCGCATGCTAACGCGCTGGAATGGATGAAAATAAGAGCGGCGACCACGCAGGACCTACGAAGAGCCATTGCGGACCTGGAACGCTTCGGTGGCGAGGTAGGTGAGCTCAACCATTTCCTGAAAGGCGGAGACCGCCTCATGTCTAGAATAGAGGTAAAGGTGGCGGAGGACCTGGTAAACCTAGGGGACGCGGAAGCGTTGAAAGCGGCTCTGGTGTGCCGAGTAAGGAGGAGCATCCTGAACCAAATTCAGGCGGACGAGGAGACACCATGGCCGGTGATTAAGGAGCGACTGAAGAAGGCCTTCGGAGGAGGCAGATGGACGCCGGAGGAAGACATCTTCCAAATGTTTAGGGAGCGCCGGTCCCAACGTCAGACGAGGGGCCAGTATGCGGGGGTACTAGTGGCAAAGTACAACCGCATAACGGAGAAAATGCGCGAAACAATGAGTGTGGGAGAGGTGGAAGCCAGGATGGAGTTCCTCTCGACGATACTCAAGGTCCAGTTGGCGAAGGAAACGGGAAGGAGAGACGGATTGCCCAGGGAGAGATCATTCCTCGAGTGTGCCCAGGAAATGATCGACCTAAGCGCAAGGGAAGAAGAGACTCGGATGGACGTGGAAGAACCAGGGTGGATCCGGGTGAATGACAGACGACCCCGGACAGCCCCGATGGGTTGGAAGAGGAGAGAAACGGTACAGCCGAGCGGAGAAAAGGTCAGGATGGGTGAAAAAAGATCCGGACAGGCGAGGCCGAGGAATGGACCCCGCAGGGAAGACAGGAAATGTCATGGGTGCGGAAAGCCA
Source organism: Nezara viridula (assembly GCA_928085145.1). Classification (NCBI taxonomy): domain Eukaryota; kingdom Metazoa; phylum Arthropoda; class Insecta; order Hemiptera; family Pentatomidae; genus Nezara; species Nezara viridula. Next base: position 115,972,416 of record OV725077.1, read on the forward strand.
GGACATTTAGTTGCACAATGTCCGCGCACTAGATGTTTCGAGTGCGGTACCGAAGGGCATATTGCTAGGCAGTGCCCGTACATATTCCGGAGGAGAGAAAGAACTCAAGACGAGCCCATGGAAGTAAACACGCAGAAGTTGACAAGACGGGCTAGGATGCAGCGGAAGGACGGATCTTCGGGAGAGGCAACCGAGGAGTCGGGAACTTCGGGGACAGAGACGGACGAACCAGGTAGCAGTGGAGGCGAAGGAGGCAGGAGCAGCCAACGGACCGAGCAGCGACGAACGGCGGCGGGGAGGAGGAAGCTGGGCGGCATCTGAGGAGTGTGGCAGCAGAGAGGCGACCGCACAGCAACATGCAACAACATCCGAGGTAAGCCATGCTGGTTGCCAATTATCGAGGTAGACGGGGGAGTAAAGTGCCTCGTGGATACCGGGAGCTCGAGCACTATTATGACCAGAGGGGCGTTAGGGAAAGTGTGCGGGAGTGAGAGGGCACTCCGGATCCAAAAATGCGATTGCCAGCTAATCACTCTGGGTGGCCCCTGTAGCGTAGAGGGAGAAGCGACAATAAGACTTGATCGGTGGGCAGGAAAAGAGGGCGAACTGAAGGTACACGTAGTAAAAAACATGACTCGGGAATACCAGGTCATAGTAGGGTGCGATTTGTTAGGGCAGGTAGGGGCGAGCATTAGGAATCGTAGAGGAGCCTGGAGTGTTAGGTTGGGAAAGAGGAAGTTCGGATGTATAGGGGTCGCGAGAGAAAGAAGGGTGCGGATAGGGGCGGTGAACAGAGTGGAGGACTGGAGGAAGTTGCTACAGGAGGAGTTTAGGGACATTTTCTTCAGGGAAGGTGAGGTATTAGGGGTAACAGGGAGGACGGTGCATGAAATCCCACTGAAGCAGGATAGGGTAACTTACGTGAAAGAGAGAAGATACCCGCAGGCGTTGAGGCAGCATATTCGAGAGGAGCTAGATAGTCTAAAAGAACAAGGGATCATAGTTGATAGCACCTCACCATTCAATAGTCCCCTGTGGGCGGTGAAGAAGAAGGCAGCACCGGGGGATAATAAGGAAAAATACAGGGTGGTAGTAGACTATCGTAAATTGAACGATAACACGGTAGACGAGAAGTACCCGATCCCAAGATTCGAAGATATACTCGATAGGTTGAGTGGGGCCGTGGTCTTTAGCACGTTGGACCTTAAGGCGGGATATCACCAAATACGGATGCACCCGGAAGACCAACACAAAACAGCGTTTACATTCGAAAGGGGGCATTATGAATTCACCAGAATGCCGTTTGGTCTGAAGAATGCGCCCATAACATTTCAGCGTCTGATGGACGAATTTTTGAGGGGTATCGATGACTCGGTATGTCAGGTATATATGGATGACCTGCTGATTTTTAGCAGAACGGAAACCGAACACGTGGGACATCTGAGGTCAGTATTCGAGAGGCTCCGGCAATTCGGGCTGAAATTGTCAAGCGAGAAGTCTCTGCTGGGACAAACGCGGATCAATTTTTTAGGCCACACTATCTCTAGCGAGGGGGTCAGACCGGATGCGGCAAAGGTGGAGGCAATCACAAGGATGGCGGTACCACGGGACGTGAAGGGGATCCGTAGGCTTCTTGGGACGCTGAACTACTACCGGAGATTCGTACCTGAGATGGCAGAGTATTTGGTACCCATTAACAATTTGCTGAAGAAAGGCGCGAAGATTGTGGTGACACCAGAGATGGAGAATAATATCCGAAAATGTATGAATAGGTTGCTGACAGAGCCGGTGTTAGCGTTCCCGGATTTTGAGAAGCTCTTTAATATAACCACCGATGCGAGCGAATACGCGTTAGGGGCCGTTTTGTCCCAGGGGGGGAGTGAGGGTGAACGACCGATAGCATACGCGAGCCGTCGGCTTACGGGTGCGGAATCGCGATACAGCGCTTTGGAGAGGGAGCTACTCGCGATAGTGTGGGCTATCGACCATTTCAGGCCATACGTATTTGGGAGGAAATTTCGAGTCCACACCGACCACAAACCCCTGCAGTGGGTAGGGAAACTTAAAGAAACCTCAGCTAGGGTCACGCGATGGAAGGAAGTCCTTAGTCAATACAATATAGAGGTGGTGTATAAGCCGGGAAAGGAGAACGTGGTGGCGGACTGGCTCTCTAGGGCCATCATGATCAACGCGGTAGAAGAGGACGGGGGAGGACCATCGCGAGACGTGCGCCAATTCTTGAGTGAATGGACTCCCGATGGCGAAGGAGCGGATGATATCGTCGGTATAGATGACAGGGGAGAGTCCCCGGAAGAGGAGAGCTCAGCGGAGGAAAGAGCAGTGGAAATGGAGGAGATAGACGACATCATCAATGACAAGCATCGTCAGGTAATCTGGAAAACGAGAGTAGCAGGGATGATGAAAATAGATTATCGAAGATATGGGAAAAGCAAGATTCGCGTCATCTGGTCGCAACCCGGGGTGAGTGAAGAGCAAATTTGTACGGCACTGAAGGACGCCACGGAACCTGGAAAGACGCACCATCTTTATGTTGGGAATAACACGGTATGGGATAAAATAAAGCGGATGTGGAGATCCGAGCGAATTGGTGTGGACAGAACACTCATCCGTTGCAAGTACGCAGTGGAAACTATACAGGATGAGGAACAGCAACAGGCAGTCACATTAGCTTATCACCAGGGGAAAACCAACCACCGAGGCGTGAACGAGACACTGCAGGCATTACGTCGAAAGTATTTCTGGTGGGGCATGAAAAAATCCATCCAAGAGGTCATAGGGAAATGCGAGGTGTGTATGCGCACGAAATATGATCGACACCCCCCCAGAGGGATTCAGGAAGAGACACCGACGGGGAATATGCCACTACAGGACCTCCAGATTGATACATTTACCTGGAGAGGGTTCAAGTGGGTCACGGTCATCGACGTCTTTAGCAAGGTAGCTATGGCACACCAGGTCATGGACAAGTCTGCCAACGCAGTTGCGGAAGCCCTACAAACCTGGGTGCAGTTCTACGGGGTCCCCGAGAGGATCACATCGGACGGTGGTAGGGAGTTTGACAATGCCGCGATTAGGGAGGAGGTGAAACGACTAGGGATTCGTTGGCATTATAACACCCCGGGACATCCTAAGGGTAGAGGCGGCATTGAGCGGTTGCACAGCACGCTGAGTGACCACATCCGGGTGTATCAGGGGGAAAAAGGGTTGGAGCCGGATGTTGCAATGAAGAAAGCGGTAACAGCCTACAACCACTCGATTCACTCCGTCACGGGATTTTCGCCCGTGGAAGTACTATTCGGGATGCGCAGGCCAAGGCGAGATTGCGGGGAAACAACGGTTAATGAACCATTAGTCGAGCAAATCCAGAGCAATAGGGTGGAGGTGGAAAAGACGTGGGGAAGAGTAACGGCGAAAATTAAGCGGGAAAAGGAGAAGCGGGTAGAGAGGCAGAATGTTCGCGTACGTGACCAAATGGGTGATCTAAAGATCGGGACAATAGTGTACCGTAGAGTAGGGACCAACAGAGGGAAACAATTGTTACGATACGAGGGTCCATTCAGAGTGATTGCTATTAGGGAGCATAATCTACTAACGATCGAAAGCGTTAATGAACCTAGAAAGAGGAGAACGGTTCACATTGAACAATTGAAGCTCCCACTGATAGAACCGGAACAAAAACTAATGGATTCGTAGTACCCTCACCACGGTTTATAACGAATATGTTTTTTTTTGGTTGTCTAAGCAAAAATATGGTGTATTTTTTTTTTATGTGTAAATAGAATCATAGCAAAACAGTAGAGGAAAGTGTATTATTTTTTTTTTTCTTCTCTGTTTTTTTTTAAGGGTATTAAGAGTTCTGTTTTTGGAAGCAAGTGTAGTGTTTAGTTTTGTTTTTTGTTATTTTTTCTTTGTATTATTGTATGTCTCGAGTGAGTTTTACTTTCTTTCAACTTTATACTTGTAAAAACTGTTGTAAGGTGTTAAGACTGATAATCGTTAGCTCCGATCTAGGAATATCTAAGTTTCCGAAAAATCCTATTCGTAAACTGGTGGGGGGGAGATAAAGACCGGAGACCGGCGATATCAGCCTTAATGCCGTCCTGAATGTAAATAAACATATGAAATGTATATAAGGAGGATTACTAAAGGAATAAATCAGTATCTTTTCTGAAACCGTGAGTGTTGCATTTCAAGCCCTTTCCTTTCTTTTTTTTTATTGTTAGAGTCCGCCGACGCTTAACTTATATATATATATATATATTTATTTAAGAGGGTGAGCGGGATAGCTCAGTGGAAGAAGTCACTTACTTCCAAAGCTCTAAGTCCTAGTTCGAATCCAGTGGATGGTAGATAATTATTTATTCTTTTTTATCAGCCAGAGATCGATCCTGGGGTTGGGAGGTGCTACTGAGGCACACTCAGCCTCTATAAAGTGAGCACTTTTAATCAAATAATTAATTAAGGAGGAATTCCATCCCCTATCAACTCCCTGATCAACCGTTGGGCTTGAAACAATAATTCCTTCCAATGTACTAAATGCAAGATCCTCCATGGGTCGTAGGTACAGTTTATTTTTTTTTATACACATATATTTACAACATATTTGTTTGTTGTGTCTAAAAGTTCGAGCCACTTCTTTCTTTCTCCAGGTGGAAATTTCTTCCTCCACGTCCTATAACCATATCTTTCTAGCTCTTCTCCTTTTGCGCTTTTCTATCTGTTGATTAAGAAATATTAATATTGGCCGAGTTTCTATGGCATTATTTGTAAGAAGACATGTCATGTTAAACTTTTTGTTTGTACGTTGCATAGCATTTTTTTTTTCTTGTTGAGCCTTCTGCCTAATACCTTTGTTTGAAATACGTTGGACTCTGAAAATGGCACAATATCGTTTCCAAAAGTCCATCTCCAGTAGTTATAACGTTTTTATTTCTTTTTCGTGAATCATCCACTTTTCAGATCCATATAGACTATAAGGAATGAAATAGAATTTATTTTTATATTTATCTGTTCGTTCCACACCACAAAATTTACGATTAGAATTAGACGTCTTCCTCTTACATCTTTGTTCCAGGATATCTTTGGGATGTGGGATGTTCATCTTTAGTAATCCTTAAAATTGTGCATAGTAAAATATTCAAGAATCATTAGCCAAATCGGATGCGCTCAACAGTCTAAATGACCTATGAAGTTTAAATGATAATAACCATTTTGCGACCTCAACTTTGTTAGCAATAATGCCTCGGAGAAAGCGAAAATTTTTTTTGAGAAAGTTGGGTAGTAAAGTTGACTATTAATTTTATGCATAATCTTTAAAAAAATATGCATTTGTATTTTAAATCTAATATTCTTCTACATCTTTACATCATACTCGCTGGTTCTCGGAACTTACGACAGGTGTGAGTAAAAAAAATAAAGTTAATAATAAAAATATAAAATTTAATATTATTATAATAAATATTATAATGCATTTAAACACTGATAAAGAAGCTATAACCTTCCTTCCTGCTCAATCTGTACTTGAGTTACCACTTAAATAAATTAACATGAAAAAGTATTAGCATGTGTATGTGCATCTCCTGATTAACGTTTATTTAGATTTAGAAGTAGCATGCACAATAAACAATTGTATATAAATAGAATAACTATCATTTTTAGTTCTTATTATCGTCTTTATTAGTTTGTTTCCTTATCTTTATATTGTATATAGTCTCTAAAGTTAATTTTATTTTTCTCTTTACTTTACATATTGATTTTTTTTTTTTTATACGTTGTTAGTATTGTATATATTTCTTTATGTAAATAAACTAGACTAACTTGAAAAACTGAACACCTGTTTTTGCTGCTTGATTAATCCAACCCACCCTTTTTCACCTGAGCTGGTTTAAGTATTTAATTATATCATTTGTTTCGGAAATTAAGACAATTAGTCTAAAATAGTGAGGTGCACAACAAGTTATGTTAGTATCACAATAAATAAATAATTATTATTAAATTACTTTTTTACTTATACATTTTTTGGTCATGTAACGAAGATGTGTGATTGCTTCCCATGGGAGAATTAAACATTGATTGGTGGAGCATCATCAATTGGTGATTAAAGTGAATATAATAAGACTGTAATCGATATTTAACCGACCGTCCTTGGACAAGGTGAGTTTCGGCAGTCTATTGTTTCATAAACTAGTGATAGGGCAGCGATAAAAAGTAAAATAAAAATAAAGAACAGAAATAAGAATGTGACAGCTTTACCGCAGCGTTTTTCAGGGTTATGTAAGGCCTTCAAAATTTACAAGCCATGACTATGTTTTCTTTATTGAAGTATTTTTTAACATAATATTTTTGAGGCTGAACATCATTAGACTTTATGGTTCGGTGGCTTAGAATGATGGCTATTTCAGTATACGAACATATTATGTTGCTTAGAAGATATTAATCAAAAAACCTAATTTTTATTCTGATTTTGATTTATCTGAGCAAGTTGAGATCATAAAATATTTATTAAATAAGAGGAGAATAGTTGGGGTGTTCAGTCAAAAAGGAAGGCAAAAATAAAATAAATATTATAATTTATTTTTGCCTTCCTTTTTGACTGAACATCCCAACTATTATTCTCTTCATTATCCACGACAGTCAACCAATTACCAATTATGAATATTTATTAACGTGTATAAAAACGCTAATCTGACGTTCTTATTTATATCCAATTAAAGAAGATGCAGTTGAATTTATTTTGATATATATAAGAACTTTACATTTTTTAGTGATATAAGCCAGAATTTAGTACGTTGTAAACAATAATATTACTATAATAGTTAATTGTATAAAATATTGATGATAAAGCCGACGGGTCGTTTTCTGCCACACCCAGTTTAGCATTTTAAAACTTATCTTCCATATACCATAATATTTAAATTTTCAAAACCAGGTAAACAAATTATGCTTGATATCAGTAAACCGTTTTAATAAAAAGAAAAAAACGCTAATTGTATTAATACTTTTTTTTTTCTCTTTAAATATGTATCCACACCTGTCATAGTATAATCATCAGCAGAAATGTTGGAATAAATAAGGATTGACATTATAGGCATGAGGAAGAATAGTACCCATCAGAATTCTTGGTCATTATTTATTTCTTTGATTTAGGTCAAGAGATCTCTCATCTAGCTCCTTTTTATGCTCCTTCTAATGGGTATGTCAATCTCACATGGGTATGTGGCCATGTTGTTTAAAAGACTGTTTGTGTGTCCAAGTAGTTTGAGGTGAAAACGAGAGTAGAGAATATGTATTTGTTGGTCTATAGCTGGTTGTCATAAGTCGTAATATTTTGGATTGAAATGACTGAAGTTTTTCTAAGTGCGTCGTTTTTTTCAGAATCATAAATCTGAGAGGCATATATCCAGATGGGTTTGAGTAGGTGTATGTAAGTAAGTGAGTACAGTATTTTCAATCGCTGGTTTATAGTCTGTCGTTTCATTTAGCGTCTGTGCCCCAGATCATCCTTCTGTCGAATATTAGTCCAAGGTAACGTAATGAGTTTATCTAAAGAATTTGGTTCTCCCAAAATGTAAACTGGTGGACACGTTTCTCGTCGAAGTGTAAATGTTATATGTTGTGACTTGTCATGATTTAATCTTATTTTTCAAAGTGAGTACCAATTTTTTAAATACAGTTAGCGATTTTGTAAATTCATTAAGACGGTAAATTCATCTGCGGTTATAGCGTTTTGTTAAAATTGTTGTATCACCATGTCATGCGTATATATAATGTAGAGTAAAGGAGCCAGTATTCATTCTTGAGGTACTCCTGCTAACTCTGGTCGAGAATTTAGGAAATTTTTAGACTCTGTCGGACAGAGAAAAATCTGTCGAAAAGGAAAAATTGAAGAATGAGATAATATGTATGAAGTAGTAGAGTTTTGAGTTTAAAGAGAAGTTTCAGGTGCCAGACTTTATCGGATGCCTGGGCAACATCCATAAACACGCCGTTTGCGTCTTGTTTTTGCTCTAGTGCTCCAGCAATGTAGTCAGTAAGTCTGTATAGTTGAATGGAACGTTCGAAAACAGAACTGATGGTCAGGAATTATATTTTACTTCGTCAGTATGTCAACCAATCTTTTGTATATTTATTTTTCGATAAGTTTAGAACATATTCGGAGAAGACTTATAGGTCAGTAGAATGCGGGTTTGAAAATTTCTGGGTCCTTTTTGTGTACCAATTTGATGTTTAAATATTTCCATTGTTGTGGGAATTTAGTTGTCCTCAGGATACTGTTGTATATTGTTGAAAGGAACATTAGTGCTTTTCTGGGCATTTGCTGAAGCGCCTCGGAAGTTATTAAGTCATAACCTGGGGCTTTTCTTTTGTGTAGATATTTGATTTGCTGTGCAACTGGTGAAGGAGTGAACTAGAAATGTGGTAGTGTCAACGGTAGTGGTATATGTAAAGTGTTACAAGGGTGTCATGATCTGTGTTCGTGAAGTCAGTAAATAGTTTGGATACAGATGATAGATGGTCAGCAAATAGTTCAGACTTTTCCCTTTCCAACAAATCCCATGAACCATCCTCTTTTCGCAGGGGTGCTGATACTTCTCGATGTTTTAACAAATTCTTGGTATGTTTCCACAAACTTCCATCTTCAGTCGACAGGCTGTTCAAGTATGCATCATAGTTCGTCACATTGAATATTTGTATTAGTCCTTTAAGTTCGTTATTCAGTTTGTTAAATGTTCGTTTATTTGAAGGAAGTCTGTTAGTCTACCTTACGAGCTCTTTTGTTTACCGAGGTCAAGCCCCTTATATACTGAGGGTATCTGAGTAAATGCTCTGGCCTTGATAGCCTTGGAAAATATGAAGTCCAAGCAGCTTATTGAACACTTTTGGTAATTTTTTCCACTGCTTCATCTAGTTCTTCTATAGTTTTAATTGAGCCTGGAATTGACAGTTTTACTATCCTATAAGTATCCCAATCCATTTTACCATTGATGAGCATTGGGCTTCGTGGAAGTTTGATGGGTTCATCTAAGAATATAGTGAAGCATTAGTCATTCTGTGATGTTTGGTATGTAGTGTTAAGCTTGTGGTTTGAATATCAGGTTGTCGTGGTTAAGTACAAGGAATTATTCGATAGTGATGTCTTTATTAGTCCGTTCTGTGCGTAATGTAACTATGAATATGGAATTTAGATTTTGGTGTAAAGTGTGTCTCTGTTATTAATGCGATTTTCGTGTGAATATATGTCGAATGGTGTCCTATATTGCATTAGTCCGTTTTCATTCCACAGAAGGATGGATAGGGAGCCAACAGTAAGCTTATTAATGGCCATTAGGAAGACATAGATCTTGTGTTACCTGTGCGAGCAGTTGAAGGAGACTAAAAAGGGGCTAAATAAGAGTATTGAGACTATTCAATAGCTAAATCAGATGTGGAGAGATATAGTTATCAGCTAAAGGTGTTTGGGTACTTGGTTCCTTCATGTCTGTCGACGATTGAATGTTTCGCGGTACCGATGTTGTAGGCGTGGATTGTAGACGTGGATTATTTTATAATTGTTTATGAGCTGACTGTTGCTGCTGCCCAGGAGGTTATTGATGAGCGGTTTCTGCTGCTGCTGAGCAGGAAGTTGCTGCTGATATTGCTACTGCTTCTAGACTTGAAAGCTCCTAGATGCCTGTGGTAGAGGGGGAAAATCTTGAAGGTTAGCAGGATGGGTATCCACTGACGAACGTAATTTTATAGTCTTCCTATGTTTCCTTAGATATCCAAGGGTCTGGCACCCACGATAATTTGCCGAATGTTGCCTAGACAGTTTGCGCACATCTGTCCACATCGGACGCACAGCGGTGAGTGATTGCAATACGAACAACCTTTCGAAAGACATTTATGACCTGAGATTGTTTTTGATTTTTTTTTTTTTTTTACGGTAAACCATTAAAGAAGTATACCGTGTACCTTTTAATTTTATTTTTGTGATAGCTATCCAATCCTGTCCGGTCATAGGTCTCCTTTATCCCACTTTCGAAGTTTTTCCTAGGTCGCCCTCTAGATCTTTTTCCTGACAACCGCCTCTCATAAGTGAGCCTTGCTAATCTGCCTTGTGTAATTAACGAGACTTGTCCGAACCACCTTAGCTGGTGTTCTTCTATTTTCCTCTTTGTATCCTGCAGGCCCAGGTTGGATCGGACAGTCGACGTCTTCACTCGCTTTGGTCTATCCTTCGGTCGCTTGCCAGTTGGTACAGCGCATATTAACTTTTTAGGAATTCTTTCGTTACTAAGTCCAGTGATTTTGAATGCCCATTTTATTCGCGTCAATTTTAAGCATCTCAATTATATTAACAAGATGCAGTCCACACAGTTCAGCGTTGTGTAACCGCCTGAATTCTCCGGCTGACGCGTTTTTTTAAGTTTTGGGACAAAAGGCGAGAACTAAGCAGTTTTGACAAAGAAAAATAACAATAATTTTCGGCCTTCAATCTAACCGTATTCTCTTCTTCAATTTCGGTTTTTCTAGCTATCGTAGACCCATATAGTTAGGTCAGTAGATCGTTTAGGTTGGGTTTAGACGGATGCCGGTGGATGGAAGAATGTGTTACGTAATATCGGCATCGAACCTTCGGTTTCGCTAAGCCTTATTATTATCATTATTATTATTATATATTTATTTTTATTTCATAAAAATTTATCATCAAAGTTTACTTTAATTGACATTATAATCAGTTAAAGTCGCTGAAAACTATCGCATAGTGGGAACTGACCCCGAACAGATTAAATATTATTGGCCAAGCTCATGAACAACAAACAGCGAGACTACAACGCTTAAACAAACAAGATGTTGGCGCCGATAGCGCTAACAGATAGGGGAGCCGAGCGGTGCTTCGGAGGGGGGAGTTGAGAGGAGTGGTGGGGGGCCCCTCGAACTCGCTAATCGTGCCTCCTTATCTCACCCCACTAATGGGATCGTCTGTTTCCTATGTGGTTATATACATATTTTTAGTTAATACTTCATTTTATAGGTACCACCTATATTTAAGATTTATTACATCATAGATAAATTTATATTTTTAATTTATTATTTAATTTAAAGAATTTTAACCAACAGACCCACTGAATCGATTATGATATCATAAGGACTATATCATAATATAGTCATCATTAAATTAAAATTAAATGACATGTTAAAATTGCATAACGTTTTCTAAGGTTCAACAATTATATTTTATTAAATGAAATATACATCAAGATAAGGTCAATCTAAAAAGATCCTTAGTGATTTATAATTTACTTATTCAAATCAGTGCTACTTACTAATTTACGTTGCATCCAATTACTACATAATTGGAGTATTATCTATGTGGAAGTATCTAGCTGGAAGGTTATGTATTTCTATATTATTATTTATTTTCCATAATACCTAAATATTTTTGTTATTATCATTTTCGTATTTATCTCTTCTTTTTTTTTTTTATAATGTTAATGATGTTTTAAAATTAAAATGGAGTTGGAACCTACGTACAGTATTATATTAACTAAACTTTATTTTCAATCATAATTGAAAAAGAGTAACTTGCTAGCGATCTAACAAAGTTTAAAATCGGAAGGTAGCTAGCGGCTTTTCTTCTGTGACATCTTGTTCCGTAACAAGTTCCCTCAGCTTCCCTCCTCAGCCCCTCCCAACTCACCCCAGGAACCCCACCCAATTAATTTGCTCATAAATTCTAGGAAACACTTGGGTGAGTATTAACTAAGGGGAGGGTCTGATCCGTCGACTATTTGATGTAATCTATAAGTTAAGTAGGTTTCTCTAAATAGTGTAAATTCTTAGCTCAAGTCAAGATGTCTTTGTGTATGTTAGTTATTAATAAGTAAAATAATAATAAATGAATCGTATAAATGGCAATTTCGCATATAAAAAAAAAGATTTTTGTATACTCTCTTCGAAGCTAAAAACTAAAACGATTTACAAAACCTTTGTCCCTAATTTTAATTAGACTGATTTTTTTTCACCATAAATATTCCTATTTTGGATCAAAATCACCAAAAGTTATTAAGCTTTAATCGTTTAAGGCTTTGATTTATTATACAAAGATTTTATATTATTATATTAAGTATATACTTTTTTTTTAACCAAAGGATGTATCAAAATTAGAACGTTCCGTTCAATGGTGAACAAATAACTATAAGTCCACAAAACTTTATGAAAATTACTCGTCGTTAAAAATAGAACATTTTTAAAAAGTATATCGGAGCGAAACAAATTTTAGCAGATGGAGATTTATTAAAAGCCACTTTTTTGAAGCGAAAGATTTCTGAAACTTGTAAACCAGGATCGGTTTCGAAAACTTTTTATCAACCGATTGAAAAAAATGTTTTTGATATATCATATAATTTTTTAATAAACTTTTTAGAGGATTCAGAGTACAAAGAGTGATTTAAAAAAAAAAAAGAATGGCTATCTTATTAATGACATACAAATTTCCCAATAAGTTAATTAATTATTTGTAAATTAAAATTCTAGGAATACGTTGGTTCAATATCAGAAAGCCCCCAACAACTTTTAGAGCTATTATTTTCTTATTACTATCCTTGTACAATTTATTTTATGACTATAATCTGAATTTATTCAAAACTTGAGTGACATTGAATATCTGTATGATAATAAGATGAAGTTCATATTTTTTTTTTAATTGGGTATATGAGTTAAAAGAAAACAAACAAATTGAAGTTACAGTAGAATCCTAGTGATAAAGAACTTCTGCGTTATTCAAATAGTGGAATAATGTGCAAGTAATAGTGTATCTTGGAGATATGGTAGGGATTATGGGAGTGGCTTGGGTCTTCCTGGGTGTGACGTATAACGCTGCTAAATATTACTTAGCTCTACCTTTATAAACATGCATTGAAAAATAGATATTCAATTATTCAGAGACGACAGAATGAATAAAAATACAAAATCTATTTCTAGGATAGAAGTTTTGAAGCTGAAAACATTATTATAAGCTAAAATAAAAACATATCTAATGGTATAAGATAGGCGTTAGTAGTCATGACAAAGCAAATGCTCACGTGACCTAGCTCCATCTTCACCACTTTTCTTTAGCGCTAAATATTTTACGAAAATATTTAAGAACAAATATACGAAAATTCGAGAATTTTTGCGTTTTTATTTCTATATCCTACTCTCACTTTTTTTTCTAAGCTTGAAATACACCTTCTTTTTTTCTTTTTTTTAAATTCAAAAGTAGACGTTCTGCAAGATTTAACTTGAAAATAGATTTTCTCATATTTAATAATTATTTTGATGAATACAATAAAATATTTCTTGATTATTTTTTAGCTGTTTTTAGTTTAAAGCATGATGAGCATTTTTTCTTTAAATATTATTGCATATATATATATAGAAATAATGAGGAAATACGAAACAAGAAATATTAAAAAAAATTAAATAACTTAGCCTTAAATAAAAACATAGATAATATAATATAAATAATAAACTACAAATAATGAAAGTTTTATGTAGAAATTATTTTGAAATAAATCAATTAAACACCTCAATGAAAGAATGGATAATGATTCAATAATTATATTAATACAACAGATATTTTTATATTTTTTTATTTACCTCTTTCTCTCCAGGAGAATAAAGGAGCCTCATTGCGTTGAAAAGTAGAGAAGTAAAATAGAGGTGCGAGAAAGAGATGAAGAGTGAGAGAGAGTGGGGAAAGGGAAGAGAGAGGAGTGAGGAAAATGGTTTTTCCCGCGATGAGAGGGGAAGCCTGTTTTTGGCGGGATTTTAATTTGGCCGGAGGGTGAGGGAGATCTAATCACAGAGCCGTGGATTAATATTGCATCAACACTGGCTCCAGTTGGGTTCATTAATTATGATTTAGACCCAGTTCGGTCCGCACTTTTATCACGCGTTTTATAACTAACTGGACCTTATCGTCCTCCAGGTACGCCTCTACCTTGCCTTCATTAAACTTGGCTACACTTTACCGCTTTCATTTCACTTAAAAGCCCTTTCCTACGGGGATACAGTTTGCCAAATTTAGTAAAGAAAGTAAAAAAAAAAAAAAAAAAGAAGAAAATCCTGACTTCTTAAGCTGCTGTATATCCTTTATCAGCGATTGGATATTTAGCATTTTCGGATGAGTTCAAAATATATTTTAGTAGGAAAGTCGTCAGCGGGATGCCGCTTATCTATGTTAATTAAGTTTAATGTGATTAGAAAAAAATATATGGATAAATATTCTGAGTTTATACTGTATTTATATATTTAGTAGTTCCTTGTCTTGGATGTATGCGGTTCCAGCGCCCTTCCTTAGCCTCCGCTGGCTTCCAATTTCAGTGGCGCGGCTGGAAGAGAAGCGCCGCGTTCCAGGAGAACGCGGCGCTTCTCTTCCAGCCTTGGTTTACCTTTCACATGTGGAAGACAAATCCTGGATTTGAGTCTCTTGAGCGAATGGAAATGTTCTAAATAGTGATGAATGAATTTTAGTTCATTTTTCTTAACTACTAATTTTGTTATTATAACATATTTAAATATATGCTGTTATGGATGTCCACAATTTTTGGATTGTAATGTTTAAATATCAATTACTTTAATGCATACATTTCTGAATTTATGGTTCTAGCATATTTGCATTCCTGGACTCTGAATTCCCTCTTTTCCATCTCCACTCCCCCCTCCCCCCAAAAAAGATATCATTAACTATTTAAATTTTTCTTGTTTGTTAAATCATGCTATTTAATGAGCATCTAAAATTTCGCATCCATCCGGTCAACATGTTCCGCCTATTCAAACCTTCAAGTTTTATAAATAATTGTATATCTGATACGTCGAAGAGTATTCTTACACAGATATTTTTTTTGCCAGGGGAACTCACTTTACCGGTTCAATCGAACTTCCACTAAAACCTTTTTGTGGATTTCGACCTCTCATAAACTTCGCCCAAAACCTTAAATAAATAAGTAAGGATTGAATTTATTTGCTATTCGTCAGGGCGGTCCCTCCACGCCCAATGGTATAATAAAAGGCCTCTGGCCACAGATGCAAAGAACGCATACAGCGTGCAGAGCCCTCTTACCTTAAAATGTCCTTGGGCAATAAAAGGAAAGTTGAAAATTTATGTATATATACATTTGTATACATACTGTATTTATTCAAGAAATTCCTGGGGGGTAGGAAAAAAAAAAAAAAAAAAAAAAAAAAAAAAAACCTCGTGAATAACCGTCAGGTATATTAACATTTTTGTTTATCTAATTTATTAATTTGGAATTCATCTATTTACTATCGATTACTATGATATGAAAAAACCTCAATTTTTAGGGGTGTCGTGTAAGAATGATTGAAAATTATAAACGAAGTATCACGAAGAAATAGTGTGGTTACGCCGTTGAATTTGCAAAAAGATTGAAAACTCTTAAGTCAATAAATTTAGTATCAGTAAATGAGGAAAAATAGCTCAATTGATTCGCGCTGTTTAATTTCTAACTTATCGGTGCAGTTTGTTTTTATATAACGGAATTGGTTCATTGTTTCTTCATGAAGTACAATGTGTAACATTTTTATTGTTTAAAATCTTTCTGTTTTTTTTAATTTTTATTATTTATGAAATTTACAACTGTACAAATTAATATACATTCAGCAAATGTGATACCGAGGAATACATGATGTGATAAGGCTTGTAGAGAATCTATCCATTGGTAGCACTCTAATGAAGTTTTTAAACTAGGAGATCACGAAGCCATCTTCTTTTCAGACGCCTAGGAGTGTTTTCGAAGATCGAGGAGGTAGCAAGGTTAGAAACAAGAGAATTACGACGGTTCTGAAGTTTATTATGGAAAGATTGGTATCTTGGGCCAAATCGGAAACATGTGGGACATTCAGGTCATTATGGATGATTTTATTAGTTGCAAAGTAAGGAGCATTAAGGATTTTATGAAGGATTTCGGATTGTAATGATTGGATACGAGAGGAATTTGATGTTTTAGTGTCGTATCAGTCTGGTATGAGGATTTCAAGTTAGACGTTTCTCCAGATGGAGTCCTAGGCATCGGATTTGTTCAACAGGGATAACTGGGGTATTATTAAAGGATACTGTAGGACAGGAAGTCAAAGGTTTACGACGAAGGATAAAGATAATTTGATGGGATTTATTGGAATTTATTTATAATTCTCCAGTTTTGACACCATTCTTCAAGGGTTGTGATGTCGGATTGACGGGTTTGGGATGCTATTTTTGGTTCTTTTTGAACTGATAGGACACATTTGTCATCGGCATACGTTGTAATAACGGTGTTTGGATGGGTTGGGATGTCCGCTGTATAGACTGTGTAAAGAGTAGGACCTAAGACACTATCTTGAGGAACACCCGCAGGCTGGGAAAAGAGGGATGAATAGGCAGTGTTATGATTTACTTTGAAGTATCTGTCAGTAAGGTAGGAACGAATAATGAAGAAGTGTGTAGGTGGCAGGAATTTACGGAGTTTGCCCAGCAGTATCGGGTGCCAAACGCCTGCTCAACGTCGAGAAAGACTCCCGTGCAGTACATTCTGCGCTCTAACTCAGAGGAGACTACGTCTACCACATGATGCCATTGCTGGGTAGTGAAATGGGAAGTTCGGAATCCAAATTGGTAATGTTTAAAATCTAAAATAACAATATTAATACAACTGAAAACAGCAAACAACTCGTAATGAGACATTATAATGGAATAATCCAAACTATAAAGTCACAAGTCTCTAACATACAGTTGAACAGTTAACATGTCAGGCATCATCAGGATAGAAAAAACAAAATCACATGTATGCAGATAGAAAGAGAGAGAAAAAAAAAGAAAAAACCTTTTGCTATAGACCACGGTATGAAAGCCTTAATTAGTTTTTTTCACAAAAAAAAATGTAATAATTATTACATTTAATTTTTAATTTAAACACGAATTAAATAAAATATTATTATGCATGTATACGTTATTAATGTACAATTTTTTATTATCATTACACATATTTCTGAAATCGATTTAATTGGGCACGCGGTATCTGCACTTTATATATGTATACATATATATATTTTTTTTTTTTAACCCAAAACTTGTAATAAATTTCAGAAATAAAGATGTTCTGTTGCTAATATTGACAAAAATAATCTCCACCTACTACTCCAGACTCAAGATATATCATAAAGATTACAAAAAATTTATATTTCTTAATGTAAAAAGTATTACTCTATAATTATCATTATTAAAGAGAAGGATGGTTGGGGTGATCAGTCAAAATAAAATGGCAAAAATAAATAATACAATTTATTTTAATTAGCATATTGTAACTATTTACTTTATTTTAACTATTTATTGATGAATACAATAAAACAGAAATAAAAAAAATATATTTTTGTTCTTTTATACCTGCTCTGCTGTTTTATACAACATTCCTCACCTGCTACCTATAGTGTTTATTTGGATGGCCTGGTGAGATGTCAATACCATTTTTTTTTTTGTTTTTTCTGCCGTGGTGATGCGTGAATTAGGGAAACGTTGGTAAGTCAACAGTTCATCTCTATGCTAGAGACTCATACCTTTATAGCTTAGATTGTAATAGTAATACATGCAATTAAGTATTACTGTTAGTTTTGTTTTATCTATTTATTCTGTTCTATTTATATATTTTTATTTTTTCCTTTTTGTTATTGCTTTATTTGTTCAAAGAATTTCTGTATTATTTTATTTAACTTCAGGTTATATTGTTTTTTATTACAGTTTTTTTACCTTTTTTTTATATATTTTTTTTTATTTTTGTATATGTGGTATGAATTCGCCTCTAATACTTAGTGTCCTTAAGTATCGTAAAATGTATTATTTCTCAATCAAAATATTTTTAAATATATATATATATGGTAACTAATATATTTTTTAAACTGGTAACTTTTAAACGAAGTTGTAAAATGAATTTCTGAAATACTGTTCCTTTGAAGACCTTTTCTATATTCACTTTTTTCATGCGAACACATACCGTTATTAGTACTATGATTGTAATTAATTTACACTTCTTAGCAATGATAAATTACTTTAACGCGTAAAATTACGATGATACCTAGTGAAAAGACAAGATTCATTCTAATTCAAAACGTGGACCGAAGTCGGAGATCTGTGGCAATCTTCCAACTTCACTCTTTTATTTAATACTAACTGATATTCATTTTCTTTATGGGCAGAGAAAGCCTACGGAATCTAATTCCATATTCCACTCAGACAGTTAAGGCTATTAAAAATCAGAAGATGCATTCCAACTTTCCTCAGAGGAAACCAACTCCTTGTTAATATCATTCAGAACCTCCTTTCTCTAGAAAAGCATCCTTTTCAAAAAATATATGTATTTTATATAACTTTTATTAGATTATAACGAGGTATCGTTATGTCAATATGTTATATTCGAGACAGATATATTTTTTTTTTAATTTAAAATCTCTCCAGGCACCGAGACGCTAAGTCGTACTTTTAATCTTATAACTTCGGTTGCCGGTTGCCGGGCAACCCGCGGTGCTGTGCACACGCGTTAGCCCATTCGGCCACCTCTTGACACTTAGTGAAAGTGAAACTTTCACATCATAAAAAATCTTTTATCTATGTAATGGTTCAGCATACATCTATATCTTTTTTCTATTTCTTACTTTCCTCTTGATGGAATCTGATCATAAGTCACACACTCTTAGTAATTATAACAGTGATTATACATAATTAAACTTAAAACTAATATTTTAATGTAGACTTACGATAAAAATGAAAGAAATAAATAAATATATTTTATATATATTTAATATTCTAAAAATAATTATAAACGAATAATTGCGGTTTAGTTATCGTTCTCATTTTCAGCTCTTATTTATAGAGGGTTTATTGGAATCGATTTTATTCTGTTACTCAACAACGACCCTCATGGATCATTAGTGGTTTAAATATTTATATTTTATTTTCTTTATTTAATTACGAATGTTATAATTATGGAGAGATATAATTATTAAATTAAATTAAATATTTCAAACTTTATATTTATTTATAAATATTTAATCCTTTGAATTAAATAATTCAAAGGATCGTTTTATACAATTTTTCTTTCAATACCGGAAAGTAGATTAAATTAATTAGTTCTTTTAGTAGAACAACTTTGCTAATAGCCAGTACTTGTAGCAAATTTATATATTTAATTATTAAGACTGTTATTTGAATGTCACTGTATTATTTTTTAATAAAGGATGTTTGAGGCAATAAAACATTGATTTCTTTTTAGTGGTGAACTTCAATCAACCACAGTAATTTAATCTCTCTATTACATAAAAAAGGTTTTTAGTGACCCTGTCATATTTTATTTTACATGAACAAATCGGTATGGACCCTAACAAAGACCACACTCTTCTTATTCCCAGAATTATTTCACCTTTATTCTCGTAACAAATTGGCAATATGAATAATTATCATTGTATAATAATATAAGTTGGCAATAATATGCGATGTTAAAGACATGAATAAATTTTCCGAACTGTGGTATCGTTCAGTTTATTTTATGCTTATAAAAATAAAACAATCTGAACTACAGAATGCGTATAAATTAGAGTTATACAATCGTGTATATGTGTGTGTATCTATATACACATGTATCTGTGAAACTGTGTGAACTGAATTACGAATACAAAACAGTTTTGTAATCCAGCAATTTTTTTTTTTAAATTTTTCATGTAAACATTTTATATAAATGTGTAGCAGTCTTATGGAACTTAAAAAAAAAAGTTTTATTTTAACGATTTCATTCAATCTTGCGAGGAAAAATTTTTAAAATAAAAGTTTTTTGCTAATAAAGTTCTATGGTTATGGTAAAAGTTATATTTTTACAAAGAAAAGTTTTGTTAAATGAAAAATAATTAGTAATGGGGATTAGATTAAAGTTGTAATTTATCTTAAAGGATTTATTTGTTTCGAATGTGTCGTTTGTTTGAGTAACTAACAATAGAACTTATTTTTTAGATCGACTTTATTTGATAAATTAACATACTTGTAAATAAAAGTTTTTTAAAATATAAAATTCTGTAAAACCTTTACCTACTTGGATAATTAATTGCAAGGAAAAAAGTTTCTGTTCCGGAATAACAGAATAAAAAATGAAAATAGTGATTCCAGTTACTGATTCAAAAAGTCCAGAAATATATATTTATCTGAAGAGAAAAAATAAAGAATTGCTTTATTTTATTTTTTTTTTTTTATCATCTTGGAAGGGTGATAAATTATAATACCCATTCAAATAAATAAATAAATTGACAATGGGAATAGTCATTATTAATAATAATTGAATTAATAAATTAAATTAGGAATAAGCCAACGTTCAGAAATGTTTCTGAAATATAAAGCAAATCAAGTCAGAAAAAATGTAAAAAAAAAGTAAATAGGTAAATATAACTAGGCATGGTAAAATATTTTAAACATTTTCTCCAGTTTTAGGTAGTCAATTGATCAAAAAAAAAAATTCAAAAAATAATATACACTTTTTAGTAGACTTTGAGTGTTATATTACAAAATATGCCTACTCAAAATCTGTAAATGAAAACCATCAAAACATTCAATAACTAGTAAATTATTCTAGGCCATCCGTTTTATATATATTTTTAGTGAGTATCAAGTATTTGTCTAGCTTTATGGATAAAAAAATATCAGAAATTGTATTCACACTTAATTTGTTACATAAATACGAACGCCACTTTGGCTTATGTCAATCAAATTTTCAACTTCAAAAATATAAAAAAAATATTGTGAAATAATCCACAATGGATGGAAGTTCTAGTAATGTGAGACTTGCCGGTCAAATCAAAAACATTCAATATTATTTACCTTATCAATAATCATCTGTGGACTTGAAAATAAAAGATAGAACTAGAGGGAAATAATGCCAAAGACCCAATATTTTATGAAGTAAGCAAATGTTGTCCAGGAATGGAGTTCTTTCAGAGGTAGTTAGTTTATAAAAGGGTGGGAAGAGGCAGCGATAACAGGATGAAGTAAGGGCTTTAGGCCGCAGTAAATCTTGGGTCAGCTGCCACTGTTGCTCCTCGCCCGTACTCCATTCTCTGTCTTCATCGTCACAGTTGTTGGCGGATTGTCCCCCTGGGGTGAGATATTACCTTTCTGGAAAGAAGGCGTATAGGAGGATTCCTGAACAAAGAGCTTATTACTTGCAAGGCAAGGATACATACGTGGTGACGCAGATTTCAATGAAACTATTTTTCGTGATACTATGTCGAAAAATGTTAGACCCATTTCCGCGGTAGAAATTGTGTGCATTTTTTTTTTTTTAAATTACAACCAAACCTATTCCAACCAGAATGGGAAAATCGAGATTCATTCCGTGTTTCCACCACGAAATAAATTTCAACTCGCCCGATCCTAACCAGAACTGCAAAACATGGTAATCATATATGTAACTTTTTATTCACTCGTAAATGATAACAATAGATCTTCAATTTAGTGATTGATGTCTGATCCCTAAAACATTTTTAATGTTATCCTTTCCATAGTTGTGAAATGGTATCTGTTTTTTATAGTCTTATCTACTCGAAACTTTATGATGGTTTTATGTTTTGTAATGAAACCTGTAAATTAGGGCAAAAAGTACCCAACTTGTTGAAAATCCTCCCAAAAAAAGTATACAAATAATATCAAAATAAATATTTCCTTACCATGAACAGACTTTATTATAAAAAATAGTTTATTTGTACGGTACACAGTGATATTTCGAACAACTTATCTTTAATTTTTAAAGGAATCAGGAAAAAAAATATTTTATAAGTATTTATGAGAAATAATGAATAATAAAAAGTAATTATAAATAATGTACAAACTAATAAATATCATAAATTTTGAAGAAAATACAAAAATACTTATTTCAGACGGAAACGGACTAGCAATTGTAAATAATATATTTATATTAATGATAAGAACATTAACCGAAAAATCGAATAGTGTTGCCCAAATGCGAGACCGATACGAGTCTTGGTCTTGCATACTCAGTCTTGGTCTTGCGCAAGAGTCTCGCAACAGTCTTGCAGTTATTTATTAGTTTATTACTGTAATTTTTACTCAGGAAAATTCTAACTAAGGCCGAATGAAAAATTAGAGGAGTTAAATGCAAAAGTATGTTGGATATACAAACTATTTTGCTTTAATTTTTATTCAAAAAATCGATTTTTTTACGAGTCCTGGTCTTGATCTTGCAACAGTTAGGCGGCCTTGGCCTTGGTCTTGCAATGTGCAAGACCATGACCGATTTTGGGCAACACTAACACAAACAACGTAATAAACTACAATCCAAAAGTAATTACAATAAGAAACAGCAGCTATTACTATTCATTATTCTCTATAAAATTATGATTATTATAATCATGCATGTACAATAATTAAATTAAATATTTTATAATTTTTATTGATTGAATTGTTTTATAAATTTATTTATTTTTAGCAGTAAATTTCAATCAGCCATAGAAGTTTAACATATATATTTGTTGTTTTTCGATTATGGAAGGACATTACAGGAAGCGTTAAACAATTGTAATAAATACAAAAATTAACCACCTACAAAGAAGTTATATTTGCAAAAATTCAGCTTACCAAGGGGGCGGAATGGGAGAGCGGGCTAACGCGTCTGTAAAATACGCATTACCCGGCAACCGGATGATTGACCCTAAAAGCGAGGTAGGAGTGGATAGAAACAAGAAAAACAAAATAGCTTTCCTACAAAATAAAAATAAATTAAATATTAATATTTAAGCTGCTAATGATCCACTTGGGCAGATGGAGAGTAATAGAACAAAGTCGATTCAAATTAATCCTTATGAGACCTAATGTAAATAATAGATGAAAATGAGACGAATTTCCAGAGCTACGATAAGGAAAGTGGCCAGAAAAACTGATAAAATTATAAATAAACGCCTGTTTATCCGTTGAGAGCGTTTTAGGAACACTTTAGAGGAGGTAATGGCTCTCTCTCTCGAGGCCGTTTTCTTTTCCTTCGCTAGTATGGCAGACGGCCAGCTCACTGGTTAGCAACTAATCCATGTATTTATATTGCCCCCTCCTAGCGGAGAGCAGTCCCTCGGGCTATTACGTCTTTATTGTGCTCATCGATCTCTAGTGCCTTTCTCGTTCCCGCGTAGGAGCTCTTCTTATGTAACCTGTTTGCTCTTTCTTGAGCAATATTATAACAACATTTAACCAATATATCAGTCCTTATCCAGTTCTCTGCCAATTTTCGGATAGCTTAAAATGGTTATATTAGTAAACAAAAGTAAATGGTTTTCGCTTGTATCATGGCATCATTATATAAATAGCCAAAGGCAAAACAGTTCAGTCCCTATTTCTCCTCGGTTCCTCACTAACCCATTTTTTTTTTTATTATTTTTTTTTTTTTGGAACCTATTGACGAGCTTTAGTGTTATTAATTAAAAAGAAAATGGAAAAGAGTCTATATAAACATAAATGTAAATGGTTGTATATTCAAATCTCTAATCTCTGAAAGTTCTTTTCTGATTGGTTTTATATTTTGATACAACGTTGTAATCAAATCTAGGAGTGTCTTATGGACATTAAAACGGCGGCCGAAAAACACGAGCCGCTATAATCAACCACATGCTTTAAAAAATTAAATATGACCTGGAACTATGATGTCAATAATTTATCACTCTTAATTAGTTACAGAAAAAGTGCTAAAAACTAATAAAGTTCGTCTAAAACTTCGTGAATGCTTGACGTCACCGTAACATACACAATTTTTATCTACCGAAATTTTAGAAAATAGATCGTTTTCTAATTAAATTAGGTACTAAAAACTCATAATTACCGATTTGATTTCCATTTGAATCGCAAGATAATTTGATGACAAAATTGAAAAAAAAAAGAGGCCTTAAAAATACTCTGCCTTTCGCCTATATAACCTCGTTATATTTTTGGGGTAGAGGTTCAATATTTTTTACTATTTTTTCATTAGTTATTTTCAAGTTAAAAGCGATTCAAGATTCATGAGTTTATAGTAGGTACTCAATTAAGTAGACAAAGTTTGCTGAACTGCAGATGAAAATCGCCCCAATTCCAAGAACTTTCGAAAATAAAAAAATTGCAGGTTGCAGGAGATGAAGAATCATGTTGAAGAATCTGTTCAAGAAATTTTAGGCGGATATTTCCCAAAAAAATAAAAATAATTCGTAGATCTGATACTAAAGCGTGATGTTGGCTGGTGGATCCAATATTGCGTGGAATATTATAGCCGCAGGACTCATAACCATTTGATTTATTAGCCGCAGTCAACAGCCTCTAAATGGTTGTTTAAACACAACTGCATCTATATAATATTTGCTTTCCATCCAATCTAAACATTTGTCACCCTCATTACACGGGATATTGTTATTGAATTTTATTAATATTTCGAATCTTGTGATATGTTATGTAAGTAATGAATAAAATATTGACACAAAACTTATTTGCACATACATTATGTGAATTGTATCTATTTTTTCAAATGTGTATATATATATTTGTGTGTGTGTGTGTGTGTGTGTATGTGTGTGTGTTTTTTTTTCTTTCAGAGTAATTATCGATAAAAATATTATAATAAACATACCCCTTATAATATCATAATAATAATTATAACATAATAAACATAAAAATAAAAAAAAAAATAAATAAAATTCTAGTTCCACTACTGCTTTTTTGAAACTCTAATATGTTTTCATGATATTCGAAATTCGTTTCAAAACCATAAGTTGCTCAATTTGAAGAATCTGAGGTTTTATTAAATGAAATTAATAATCCTATGATTACAATATTTAATTAAAATATTTACAGAAAAAGCGTTTCGAAATATTAATAATAAAGATATTGATTGGGTTTTAAAAAATTAAATTAAATTAAAATTATTTTGTTCTTGATAAAGATTGTAAAACGAAGCCGGAAAATGTTATAGTGTAAATTGGACAATTATAATGTTATTCCGTAACTGAGATGTTATGATAGGGTACACATTTCGCGATTTTCTTCAGGATAAATGAACATTATGTATTTTAATTTATAAATTTGATTTCCTATTTAAATTTATAATTGTTCAGTCCTATTTTTTGAAACAAGAATCTTAGATATGTTTAAAGTGTATCTAATAAAAATTGTAATTAATTGAGTCAAATTTAACTGTTAATTATTTTATCCAAAAGCAATAGACATAAAGTACTATTGTTAACTCTCTTCGGCAAGTTTCAGCAGGTAACTACGATTAATTTTTGTTTTATTATTTTCAATAATGAACCATTGCAATCGCACAAAGAAATAAAGAAATTAACCCTTCTCTGCCTCAAAATTCAAGGCTTTACGTTTCACGTAGAATTCGAAAACCGAATTAAAAATGTTTGTCCTTCCGCCGCTTTTCTCCGAGACTACTGGACCGATTTTTTTCAAATTTGGAATCAATGTCAGAGGCCACCCGAGGATGATCCTCTTATCTCGATATTACTATTTGCCCTTTCTTTCCAAGATGGTAACCGAAAAACCTGTGTTATTAAAGACTGTAATGCCTTAGCGAATGTAACAATTTCAATGAAACTTGGCTAAAGTTTTCTCCTCGACGACCTTTAAATTTATCCGTATGACGTACTTCAATTACATTTATATTACATTTACAAATAAGTCAAGAAGTATACACTTTTTTGTGAATGTTGTTATGGTTATTTAAAAGTTTATGAATTTTACTCATAAAAAAAGTCGTTAAAATCGGACAATTTTCAGCAAAGATATAGTGTTGTAAATATATTTTATATTTTCTAGAAATAGAAATACAAATAGAAATAGAAAGAGTTTTCTCTTGTCTTGTCTATCTATTTAGAGAAATAGAGAATAACTTTATTCTGGGACGAAGTACCTTTAGAATAACAAAATAGAACATAATTAAAAGACTACATCTGGCCAAAATAAAACAATAATAAAAAAAGAAAGTAAAGAAAATATTAGTTAAACAAGCTATATACAAAAAAAAAAAAAATCTATATACAAAACACTTAAAACTATGTACAGTAGGAAAAATTATAATTATACACTTTTGAAAAATAAAATAATAAAAAATACATTGAGTTCTTCTTTAAAATGAGGTGTGTTTCTGCTAACAAAGGAAAGACAAAGCTGACAATATAAAATGTCAGAGTATTTAAATAATGAATAATATGTAGACTCATCATTGTCTAATTCTAGCTATAGGTACAGATTTAATTATATAAGAATAAAAAATAATAAAAAACAAACAATAGATGCATTCAGTGGCATTAAGAGCAGGAAGATATTGTAATATCCTAGTGAAGTTTACAGTATAGAATAGTACTATCGTTTGATGATGAATGATATAATAGAAATGTATAATATCAAAAGTTTAGCAAACATCTGACTGTTTTTATAATAGGAATTGGAATAGGAGGTTTTTGAATGTGGATATGGAGGGAGAATGCCGAATAACTAATAACTGGAGTGCTTATATCTTTTGTTTTGGTTATTGATTTTTTGAAAGATTTACATCAACTGTAGCAATTTTGTCTATTTTTAAGCAAATTTTCAATGATTAAAAAGAAAATCATTTTATTTATTGTCCTTAATGTTACATGGAAAGTAATGTTAATTTTTTTTAAAGTAAAAAACCATTGTGTAATAATTGTCAGTGTTTTTTTATTATTTAAGTATATATATCATTATTTCTAAAATATTTCTTTGGACGCTCGTTAGCTTTTGGTTTGGCTATTATTTTTTATTAATGCATATTATTAGCAAAACCTGTATCGATTGTTTTTCTAAGAGGATGGAAAAACACTTCCCCACATACCTTGCTGGGCAATGCTTCCAACTATCAATCAACCTCTTCATCATGGCATCTTACCCACTGAATAATTCATCGGTCTATCTATATTGTAATGCCTTAGCGAGAAACACTGGATATAAAATAATCATGAATTTTACGAAATGCTTTTCAGCAGATTGACCCTGCTTTCAATGTGAACGATAAGAAGATGTTCTCGGTAAACAATTACGCAATGAAAATTTTCCCGATGACAAACAAAACTGACTGTAACATCAAAGCATTTTTATCCACGGAAGATAAGAGAGATTTAGGTTAGCGGGTCTCTGCTATGAAGGTTAGCCTTGTAAGTGTTACAAGGCAACACACCGACAACTTATGGGCACGGCTATTTGTAATGTATTTATTTATAATTGTACAATATTGCTGCTAAAATAAATACTTATTTTAATTTTTTAATTTCTTTACATAACAGCAATATGAAAAGAGATTTTATTTATACACTGTTTCCAGTTTCTTTAGCATAATCCATTCCAGTAAATTTTTGCATCTAATAAAAAAACTAATGAATTTCTTATGATATACTTTGGTTTCCATTATTTATTGAAGTGAAGAGTATCACTGACTAAACCGATGTATGCATAAGAATAATTTCAACGAGATGCCAATATACAGGGTGACTGTCAAAAACTTCGTGGGTAGCTTCAGTGGGTAGCGTCGTAACCTACATTGGGGCGTTTTTTAATTGAAATAATTACTTACTAAAAATCATGAATACTCAGTTGTTTTCGATTTGAATCTTAAGATAAATTGAACATAATGATGTTCCCAATCTGAAAAAATATTGGGCCCTTATATATATATATATATATAAACTATTCAGATACTATAAGTTTGCACGGATGTGCATTTACATTGCCTTGGATATTACATGTAAGAGTAAACATATGTAACCATGTAGGCACCCTGTTCGTCGTGTAATAGACTGTGACTACGGAAGCATGTGAGCGGAGATAGGAGGTGGCCGCCAGGCGCTATCAAAGGCTCGACAGTATCGAGCGGCATGTTGCGTGCCGCATCTCCTCTAGTTCGGCCTCCTCATGCCCTTCCTCTTCCGAGGGCCTAACAAGGCATCACCCGAAAGAGCAGCGTGGATATAATCACTGGTCAACGATGTGGATGATCAGCTTCCGTTCAGATAACCAAATGGACTATGTAAAAGGGTTTATTATTTAATAGAGCACTAAACCGCGCGGCTCCCATCAGCTATAATCGAGTTTTCGTTTCATAAAAGCTTCATTGGCTATCAACGGTAACTTGAACGATCATTAGAATAGTGAATCGTTCTAACATTTCATGAAAATTTTTATCATAGTACCTTATTATTAAATAACTTATACTTTTATAATAAAAAACGTTGCGTGCGTGAGAGCGAACGTAAGCACGTGTCCGTAATCGTTGTCATGACTACTGTTAATAATGTTATAAAACGTTTGTCGAAGGATTAAGATATAATTAGAATAAAATATACTTTGTAATTAAAATTATAAAAAAACACTAATATCTTAATTTATTAGTTACGTTTGTTTGGTATTAATGGTATATACAGTTTAGAGCTTTTTCTTTTGTAATCATTAATTTGTTCTTCATATATATATTTCAATTAACATATTCGTATATTATTACATTTCAGGTATGCGTATTTTTTAGATTCCTACTAACAAGTTGGAACCTTCTGTTTTCTTTAGTATGTATTTGGATGGCTTGGTGAAATTTCAATAGCAATTTTTTTTATTTTTATTTTTTCATTCTTTCTACTATCCTGATAATGCTTGAATTGGCGAAACATCGGTAAGTTAACTGTTTTACCTGTGTGTTAGAGACTCATGGCTTTATAGTTTGAATATTTCCATTTAAAACGTGATCGCTATATGTCTCTTTTCGAGCTATATGCTTATTGTAGTAATATTATTTGTAGAATATGGATGTTAAATACACTTTTTAGCTTTTTTTTATTTTTTGTATTTATTAATTATTTCTTTTTTCAAATTTTAATCAACACATTTTAGTATTATTATATTTTAGGTATTTTTTTTTTTTTATCGTCGTTTTCTTTTCAATCTATCTCTACTAATAAACTGTTCGATACAGCCTTCCTTTGCTGTGGTTGGTTGTTATAAAGTTAAAGGATAAAATCTATAGATTATCAACGCTGTTAATTATGTATATATATATTCTTTTTTCGGTTGGTACTACAGACCAAGAAGATCTACTGCCGCGAGATGTGCTCTCTTTACAGACGTAAGCTGCTCAGCTAGCCTGGAGGGGGTCACCCAACCTCACGTTGCTACGAACCATGGTCTCCATGGTGCATCGGCAGGCAGGCCGTAGCTTCATAGCCGACTCCTTTGGGGCCAATCAGGCAGTGTCTTTGATTATCTATTGCAAGCGCCTTAGCCCATACGGCTACCCCAGCTCCCCCAGCCCCCCCCCCATTATATATATATATATTCAGTTGTACCTGGTGTTTATGCATGACCAAAATATTAGATAATAATAATAAAAAATAATAATAACAATAAAAGTTTTTAAAAAGGAGAGAGATAAAGTTTCAGATATTTTGAAAAATTCCTTCTTCGGAGAGTAAAGATATGACTTTAATTAAGACTTCTTCCTCATTTCCCACAACATGCAATGTAAATGTTGGAATCCCTTTTTCATTCAACATTCAGGCGTAAAAGATGCAATATTCAAGATATGGACCACTTCCCTCTACACCTTCGACAAATGATCCGGTTTGTGTAAGCCTAGTATGTCTTACTCTCGCTTAAGGACGACTTCCTCTTTGCGTATACTGCGACTATACCTGCTCCATGGCTTTATTTCACTCTTTATAGTATTCTGTTTATTTAGTGAAAGCGCCAGTTAAGAAAACTTTACCATGTCCTGGAAGGCTAAGAGCTTCTTTTGCTGCTCTATCAGCCATTTCATTCCCAGTTATATCAATACCCTCTACTATGTTAATAGAAACTACTGTTTCCTTTAGTATGTATTTATGGCTTGGTGAGGTGTTCTCCCTTTTATTCTTTCCTTTTTTTCTACATATATGTGATCGTGTTTTTTTCGGTCTGATGGTGCCTGAATTAGCGAAACGTTGGCAAATTTACTGTTTCACCTGTATGCTAGAGACGCATGGCTTTATAGTTTGGATTTTTCATCCATAATCATCTTATGTCTCTTTTTGAACTATATTTTTATTTTATTAATTTAAAGATTAAATCTTATTTTAGATTTCTAAAAAATATATATATTATTGTTTATTATAATCCTCTACGTATTTATTTATTACATTAATAACATTAGAAGTGATAATTAAATAAATAAAGCTATTCATAAAATGTCTGCTGAATATTGAAGTACCAGAGGAAATATAAGGGAGAGTGAAAAAATAAGACAAGGCCAAACAAGGGAACTCCCTCGGTCTGCTATCTTTTACTGCGGTCCCCTGATGAGATTTTTCTTTACCGACTCTAAACATAATTAGAAAACCTTATTGTTTTAAACGATATAAAATATTCTTTCAAAGGTAAAATAAACCAAAAAAATAAACCTTTTAAAAGAGGAGTAAGATACTCTTCTCGCCACTAGAACTATAATTAAAGCGTTACTTTTAATGATTTTTTAAACCAATTGTCGACTCAATTATCTCGTATTTATCTTATAAAAATTAATATTTATTAATTCATACAAGAATAGGTATTGGGGCCAGGATTACTTCAAAATCGAAGTACAAATCTTTCCCCTTTGAGTTTTCTCAAAGGTGGGGAAAATTCGAGTAAAAGTTAAAATGTTAGAAAAGAGGGGGAAAAAAAAGAGTAAATGAGACCTGTAAAACATTAAAGAAAAAAACAAATGCATGCACAAGAATATAATATTAAATAGAAATATTCAAGAAATCAATAAATGGAAAATGAAAATTCCCCTTCTAAATTCTTACAATATTTATTGAGATAAAATATTTTTATAAAATTCAAAACTAACAAATGAGAAGAAAAAAAAATTATTCAAATGCAGTGAAATAAAATAAAACATAAATACCATATTTAGTGAAAAAAAAAATTTCCATCAAAAACAAAAAATAAATAAAATAAACTTCTATAATAAAGATTAAATTAAGAGAGAAAAAATAACTTCAAGAGAACAAAATCAAATTTCGAGAATAAAATTAATTAAAAGGAAAAAAATTAACTTTAGAGTTCATTAAATTTTAAATAATATTTTAGAGAGGGAACCCAAATTCATATTTAAATGTCCAATGGTGATGTTGAGAAAAAAAAAAACGTTCCAAGTTGGAGGATCTTCTTTCAAAGAGGTTACCTTGTAGGATGTCAAGCCGATGGTGGGGAGTATCGAATCGATAGGCCTATCGATTTCGATCGACGACTAGAGATGACATAGCTGGGATTTACAAAATGGCGCTGGTGAGTTGAAGATGAGACGAGACGGCCTGGAGCTTGTTGAAAATGGTGGGGGTAGACGTCCACTACAAACGAAAGACAGCTCCAGACTCCGGACCCAGCAGTATTATCGCAATATTTGTGTCTTAATACCTAAGACAGGGTATTACTGCCGGGCTGGAGCGTATACACAAACGCGATAACACATCGCAAACGAAGCCACATATACAAATAATATAAACTTAAATACATTTTAGTTACAATTGTTCCTCAGTTTTTACCAAAAAAAAAAAAAAAAAATAAACATTTTACTGTTAACACTAAAAAAGGGGTAAATGGTGAGAATAATAATAATGAAAAAAATAATGATATATGTCTATGCGGCATTAACAATAGGAAATCGTTAAAATGAAACGAATAAAATCAATGATAAAAAATATGTAATAAAAATACTCAGCCAAATAATACGGTACTAAATATTTCTGTAATTGTGAATCAATTTTTCTTTTAATTTTTAAAGTTTTAAGAAATGACGCAAAAATATAAAATACTGATATACAAAATGAGTACCCGTCTATTTGTACGCTGGAGAGCTTCGGCCAAATCGCACCATTTTACTTTTTTAATATAACTTGACAAACATAAAGGATTATCCCAGATAAACATGAATAACCAACATTTTAAATGATTTGGAACTTCAGAGTGTCATACAATTATCATACTCCCATGCAGAGAATTTTCTCAACTCAAAAAATACGTCAAAATACCAAATCAAAACAATTGGCAATTACAATTGATGAGAGTAGCATGAGAATTACTTCTAATGAAAAGTAATAGTAAGACATATTATTATAAACGTTAGTCGAAATTCCTGATTCTCTTCGAATATTAGAAATACTATTCAAAACATGAAGATGAAAAATTTGTTCAACATTGTTGGTAACTTCGATTTTTTTGTAATAAATTTAAGATCTGTTAACAATTTCGACACCTTATTATTTGATTGATTAGGTAAATTCTACATTTCTAAATACAAAGACTTTCTAATGAATAGTAGCAATTTAAAATAATGAAAGGAAATAAAGAATAATTTTATTTTGGGAATGAAGTTCTCTTAGAATAAAAGCAGAATTAAAAAAATATGTACATCAGTCTGGCATGTCGATATAATACAAATATAAAAAAAAATAATAAAGAAAATACAAATATACAAGTGCTTCAGGGTCAAGTGGCCAAACTGCAAAAATGAACTAAGGACCTTAAAAAAAGAAAAAAATTTCCTCTGAAGATATGACCGCAGACGCTTTGTTTAGGAGATTTTCACACCTAAATATTTTCGTTGTTGTGAATTATTTACGTTACATGAAATAAATAAAACCTATTTATTTGTTCTAACTACTTTATTGATTAAACGTAATCATTAACATTCATATTAAATGTTGTTCAAAGTGATTTCCTTGATCATTAAGACAGGCTCGGAATCTTTCATCAACAGCAGCTGTGGCAGAACGACACTGGATATGTGTTATTGTTTCACAAGAATCAATTATCCTTCTTCTTAAGGAATTAAGCTCATTGACCGGGCTTGCAAAGACTTTTTGTTTAATGTGTCCTCAAACAAAAAAAAATCCATTGGTTTCAGATCTGGAGAGCGAGCAGGCCAAACCACTGGTCATACTTAATATTGAAACACCGTGTATACAAAAAATACTAAGAAAAATATAAATATTTACAAAAAATACTAAGGAGAATTCATATACAAAAAATACTAAGGAGAATTCAGTATACGAAAAATACTAAGGAGAGTTCAAATATATACAAAAAAATACAGAAAACACTGAAAGATATAGACTGAATAGACTGAAAGTCGAGAAAATGACTTTAGCGATGTTTCATTGAAATCTGTACATTCGTTTAGAAGCTACAATCTATACACAACGCAACGCAGGTTTTTCGGCCGCCATTTTGGAAGTTAAAGGTGAAGAGTAATGTCGATGAAGGAGGTTCATCCTCGGATGACCTCTGATTTTATGTCAAAATTTGAAAAAAATCGGTCCAGTAGTTTCGGAGAAAATGCGTGGACGGCGGACGGACAAAAAAATTGTTATTCGTTTTTCGAATTCTACGCGTCTTGAAACGTGAAACCTCAAATTTTGAGAGGAGGTTATGTTATTGAATTTTTTGGTCGATCACAATGTTTCATAATTGAAAATAATAAACCAAACTATGTAAAAACCGCGATATCTCTATTAATAGTGCTTTGATTTCGATGAAACTTCCTTCTTTTTTTAGGAAATTTAAATACCTTTGTATCATCTCATCGAAATATCAAAAAAAAAGTAAAAACTTTTTGAATTATTCGGAATTTAAATTTACCATCCCTCGTAACTTTTTTTCCAGCTCTTTTTCGTTGAAGTATGTTATATAGGGAAATTTAAAGGGCGTCAAGAAAATGACTTTAGCGAAGTTTCATTGAAATCTGTACATTCGTTTAGGAGCTACAGACTATAGCAACGCAGGTTTTTCGGCCGCCATTTTGCAAGTTAAAGGCGGAGACTAATGTCGATGAAGTAGGATCATCCTCGGGTGACCTCTGATTTTATATCAAAATATGAAAAAAATCGGTCCAGTAGTTTCGGAGAAAATGTGTGGAGGGCGGACGGACAAACAATTTTTTATTCGTTTTTCGAATTCTACGCGTCTTGAAACGTGAAACCTCAAATTTTGAGAGGGGGTTATGTTTTTGAATTTTTCGGTCAATCACAATGTTTCATAAATAATAAACCAAAATTAAATCTGCATAGAAGTACACCGGTTTAAGCAACCGAATTAACGAAGCAATCCGTTTATATTGCAGTGGATGCACCAGCTGTATAGTTAGCTTGTGGAGTCTAATTTTAATCCACTGAGGTCATTGCATCAGTTGAGCGAGTAAACAGCTTTTAGTTCGAATTCTTGTTCCATTTAAACCTAATAGTATCCTCCCTCTTTTCTTGCGACTCTTCTCTGTTTTATTTACAATCTTAGCAACTATTAATAAATAAATTATAAATATAGGATATTTAGAAATTACATACATATATTATTAATATTGATACCATACAATTTTGTTAGTCTCTATATTTAATTAATCTATAGTTTTAAGTTTATAAATATCGAAAGAATAATTATACATCTCCGTTGTTAGTGAAAAAGGTCGTATGTAACAATTTTACATGCTTGATCTATTTGTGCTTAAGCTGACATATTGTAGTTTGTAACGGCAATAGTAGTCTGCTAATAGGGAAAATATCAGAAGGAAATAAAATATGAAATTACACCGATAAATCATAATGAAATAATCAGTTTTTATACTCTTATGTAAAATAACGCTATTTTTACACATGGCCTTTTGTATCAACAATACGTGTGTGTGTACAAATATCAATGTTTTAATTATTAGGCAAATATTATTAATCTTTGAAAAGATCAACGATGAAAATATCAAACAAAAATATATAATATCGGTACTTAAATGATCATGAAGGAAAGGGAGTATGATTATCAGAAAATTGAAGAATTAGATTACAAATATTTTTTATTGCAAAAACTAAATATCTATATATATTGCTTATCACAATAAATTAAAATGTTGATTTAAATAATTAAATTTTTAAATATAGAAAACTTTATTTTCTTACACGAACACGAGATCAAAACTCGTGTAAAAGTATAAAAAATTGAAATAGCTTGAACAACAATGATATGGAATTTATGATATGGAATTCAATCAGTATTAAGTGGATTACTAAAAACCTATACAAATAATACCATTTATTATAAAATGCTTTAATTAATTAAACAACATGAATTAAATTGTTCAACATAAAAATTTATAATAACAGAAACACACACACACACACACACACACACATATATATATATATATATATATATATATATATATATACCTCATTCTTACTGTAAAAAACAAAAATAATGCAATATTCCTTACCTGTTCTGTTTAATAATAACATCACTTTTATGTTTAACCTGCACCATCATGTGTTCCTTTGGCCATATTGAAGTTTTTTTTGTTTATTAAGTTTTTAAATATATATATGTATGTATATAAATAAATATATATATATATATATATATATATATTATCCAATTTCAGGAAACTTGGGATTTACCACAAAGAATGTATTTTGTGAATGAGATAAAGTTGTTTTCATTATTTTGGCCGCAGCAATCTCCTCAAGACTTAAGTTAAAATACAATTTATTGCAGATCATATTGTTTCACAAATGGAATACATTAGTAACGAACATAAAATGGAAGTAGAATCATCAATAAGAAAAGCATCAATAGACCGAAGATTGAAATTAGATCACTATACTCTCTACGCACGACAGAGTCGCGTGATGTGAGCTATTTCGTCGGCAGTTTTCTTGTTTTCTAGGGATTTTCTTATGACAAATCTCTGTGACAAATCTTCCTTGGTCGTGGAACTAGTCTTTATGTATAAGAGTCTTTTATGTAAGTTTTTCGCATAGATATCAGGTAGAATGAATTTTCGAATTATAACAATTATCATCAGTTTATAATTATGTGGATGTTGGTAAACGTAGAAACATTATTGGAAAATACGAAATTTTAAATCGTCCTGTATAAATTCTGGATAAATAAAAATACTCTATTTATTTGAAGAAAAAAAAAATAAAATGAACTATAACTCATTTTATTTAACAAAACAACTATTCCTATAATCCATTGATTAAAATGGGATCTTAAGCTATAGTTTGATTGTGAGTACTAAATTTTATTAATTAAATTAAGCAGAATTATAAGAAATTGAATACGTTTGAGGTATAAAGGCAGAAATAAATAAATAACAAATGTAGACAGGTAAGTGATTAACTTTTTTCTCTCAATTTTATTCGAATCCTCTATTTGAAAAAAAAAAAAACGTTTCTTCGTAAGTTCAACAGGTAACCTGTTTCCAGCATAGTTTGCTTTGTAATGAAACATCGTTTCATTTTAACGAATGATTGGGCTGATTCATTGGGGGAAATAATATGGAATGATTTTCATTTTTGAAGTGAAAACTTCTTTAAGCGCGTTTTGCACCTTCTGTGGAGACTATTTAGATTGATCCGCTAGATTTTAACGCTCGGGTAAAGTCGGCTATAGTCGATTAATTGAAATGTTTTTACATAAGGATTAAAATATCTCAGAAACTAAAAATCGGGCCTGCATACTGTAAGCGAGGAAATTGTTCAGCATTTCATCCTCTCTGTAATAGGCTATAATTCAAAATTGTATCTTAACGCGACGCCGTGTTAGTGAGGCGAAAAGGAAAAAATAGTGCCAAAAACCAAATGATAACGAGGTTAGTTGAATATATGGATTAAAATATTTCAGATACTAAAAATCGGGCCTGTATACTGTAAGTGAGGGATTGTAACGGATCCAGGATATAACTTTGGGAAGGGGGCTTCAGCCCGATAGATTTTTATTTGTACAAATATATTAGGATAATTACTTCGGAATGAAGAAAGAAAAAAAATGACTACCTTTATGAAATGGTGTTTAAGTGATTCTTTAAGTCCTATTAAATGTAATTTGAAGAACAATAATACTTTTAGAGATAATGCTTTTGATAAAACGTGATTATATTTTACTATTTTTGGGGGGAGGGGAGATTCAGCCCGAAAACCATCCCTTACTTCTCCCCCCCCCCCCATAGATCGGACTGTGGCGAGGGAAATGCTAAGCGTTTCATCTTCTTTGTAATGAGCTATTATTGAATTCATTAAGGCCATTTTTAAATTTGCCTTGCTTTGATGTCTATATTTTATGTAATAAACTATATATTATTAACCTTTAAAAAATCTCACTAAACGAAATTAAGCTAATTAACTCTAACTACTACACACCTAGAATACATGGATTAGTAAAGTTACATAAAAGTGACTCTCCACTTAGTCCTATCATCAGTAATATCAATGGGGAAACTGAAAAAAAATGGCTAAATATCTCAATTCCACACTCAATACCCTAAAATCTGATAATAACAATGGTGTAAAAAACACAATGGAGGTGGATCAAATGCCTGAAAGAATAAATAAAATAGACAATTGGAGAATATTGTTTTGACTGTTTTAATGTAGATAATTTATTTGTCAATATCAACTGGAAAGATGTAATAAAAATAATTGAAAAATATTGGGATACAATAGAACCGCATACCCAAATTAAAAGGTTTTATGGAACATATAGATTAACATATCTCAGAATCATAACAGCTACTTGGTTATTACCGACTATCAATATTGTCTCTTCGACATTTAAATTTAAAAATCAAAATTAAAACAATCGTTTTCGGAAAACGCTAGGAATTATGTATGAATCTGATAAAAAAATATTCCTTTTGGCTGTTTCATGTAGTGAGTAGTAGAAGAAAATATCGCTATTTCGATAATATAGACTAATGATGGACATTGTTTAGTTGACATGAATAACGCGTAGGACCCTTCTCACTCTGTAAACTTAATTTGACCAAATTTGTTAGCATAATTGGTTAAATGGAAATTTATAGGAGAAAACTGGTGATGACTAGGGATTAATTGATATTTCTATTAATTAATTTAAAGAGGAAAACAACATGTTTATCTATGAGCCAATGTGATAAAGAATCAATACTTATTGATATTATTGATATTGATATTTCAAAAATATTTATACCAGTGAATATATCGACGATCAATATTTCATGTCCGATATGTGGATGTTATCGATAGTTTTATGCTGATATTAATATAGATGACAATGTCGATATTGGGCCTTCGATATCCCATTCCTAGCGTGTGTATTTAATAATCAATAAAAATAACAATAGTTTAAAAATATATAAAGAAATCGGTGCGGCCTCTATTAGCACTGGCTTACCTTACTGCGGCTTGTAATAATAAAAAGTCTCCACCCCTATGGCATATAATAGGAACAGTTATCAGTATTTATCAAGTGATGAGCTTAATCTATTTTAAAATATTTTGCTTTGAGTTGATAACTAGTTTAACCAGAGTAGGACTGCGGCTGTTGAGGAGAATAATTGGCGGCAATAGAAGGCTGTTTTGCAGCGGACACATTGGTTGGTAAGCTAGAGAGGAGCCTCTTCCAAGCTATGAATAAAACATGTTCTAATTGCTGGCAGCACGTGAGGGGATCTCCAGGCAGTGCCCACTGTATCCACCTCTGTCTAGCTCTAGCAATATCAGGCTGTGGATTTAAATATTATAGTGATTTAGTTGCATAATTAAAAAACCATAATATTATAAGTTTAAAAAAAAGATATCATGTATTTCAGAGAAGTGCAAGAGACGTGTTTTTTTTTTTTTTTATAGCTTCTCAATTGTAATGACAGATTTTAACACTATCATCACCACATATGCCGATAACACATATATCCCATCAGTAAATAATGACCAATAAATTGCATCCCAAATGCTTCAATCTCAAATACATAAATCTTGAAGAATGGTGTCAAAACTGGAGAATTAAAATACACTCAAATAAATCTCACCAAATTACCTTTACCCTTCCTCCTAAACCAATTACTTCCTGTCCAACAGTTTTCTTTAACGATACTCCACTTATCCCTGTTGAGCAAATCGGCTACCTAGGACTCCATCTGGACAAACGAGAAACTTTTAATCCTCATACTAGGCTGAAACGACAAGAAACCGCTCGACTTTTCCGAGTACTTCAGCACTTACTAGACAAACGCTCTAAACTTCCAATTAATTACAAAAGACTCATATACATGACTATAATAAGGCCTATTTGGACTTACGGAGTTGAGCTATGGGGTTCCACTAAACCATCGAATTCCTCTCGTATCCAATCCTTACAATCCAAAATCCTTCGTAAAATCCTCAATGCTCCCTACTTTGTTACAAATAAAACCATCCATAATGACCTTTATGTTTCTTTGGTTTCAGATCTGGCCCAATCCAGATACCTATTCTTCCATAATAAACTTCAGAATCATCCCAGCCCTCTTGTTTCTAACCTTGCTTCCTCTTCGATTCCTGATAACCATCCGAGGCGTCTGAAAAGAATATGACCCCGTGATCTCCTAATGTAGACATATCATTAGAGTGCTCCCATTGGGTAGTTAATCAGCAAGTATTTTCATGTTGTTATATCCATATATTCAAATTTACTAGACGTATTTATTTAATACAGTGGTAAATTAAATATCATTAAGAAATAATAATAATAAAAAAAATGTTCGATTTTCTAAATTATTCGATGAGAACCCGTGGTTTTTTAAAATAATTCGACCTCAAAACACGAACGAAATTTTGTATAACATGTATTTTAATTTATTCAATAAAAGGTATATAAAGTTTTTTTTAGTAATTTTTAACTTCCTTCAAATTATTGAGTAATTCGTTTGAGTAATCTCGTGAGTGTTTCAATCTTTTTTTTGTGGTTCCATGTGATATCATGAATAATTTCTTGTTTATATGTGTTGAATATAAATTGTCAATACCAGAAAATAGAAAAACTAGAAGCATTAAAAAAAAATTATCAAAAAAAAAAAAAAAAGAAAAACGACTACAGAAATAAATTTATTCATCCTGAGGAATAGTACCTTAATTTTTATCGTACTCAAACACCTTAATAGATATTTAGGGAAATTTACGTTTACGAACATTTATAATTATTATAATCGGTTGCCTCCCTCTAAATTTTATGGCTCCTGTGTATAGATAAATTAATATAAATATATTAATTACAGTGTGCAAATATGAATAAATTTAGGAATGGTTAAAGTAAAAAACAAATAAAATACTTAAAAATATATATTATCCAGCCTTTTCTCCTCACTCGTATAGGAAAGGTAGGATTCAATGTGATCTCAGCAGAACTGGTATTCAATTTTCTAGTTGTTGTTTCATGTTTTATTATTTAGAAATAATAGACTTCCTTATCCCATAGTATATAGCTAAATACTCAAAAATTGTATAAGTTCATATTGGTATGGATGAAAAAATGTTACGAATCAAAATGAATTCTTGTAAAAATTATTGTTAATTTTTAAATATATAATTTATCCTGTTTTTCATGCTTGGTACTTATTAAATGAAAAAAAAAACACATAATTTTTACATTTTTTTAATTCTGGAAAAAAGAATAAATAAATATTATCAAAAATTTGAAAGGAATTATTATGGATATTAGTTTTTTTTTAAATATTTAATGACCAGTTACCTTATATACATGGTATATAGTTAAATACATGCTAATAGATTGTGTATGCGGTGGGTAAGGTTCAATACTTACCAGGAAGTGCTGATTTTAAGCCAACGGTTGTGCAAGATAATTTGGCCTGGATAAGGTTTAACCACCAGGTTGTCTCCCAATTAAGAGTATCCACTTTATTGAGGCTTAGAGTACCACAATAGGGTCTCTAGACCCTAGTGATCGATCCACAGATGATATAATAGAATAAATAATAGTGTCCTTCATTCAAACACAAACTTTTGGACGATAAAAAGCAGCCAAGTAAGGCTATCCCGCTCTGTTTGTAATATAAATACATTATAAATCTTCAATTGATTTATATAACTTAGAAATAGGTGTTTTTATACCTACTCTCTATCTAATTTCTATATGTGCCATTTAATAGCACTCAAAAGTAAAGATCAAAAATAGGTAATAATTCGCAGAATCTATTGTTTAGTGAAGGATAAGCAAATTAATTCTGGAAATAAGTGGACCCTATGCATTATGTGAGGGAGAAATTAATCACAGTTTTCCGATTAATTTTTTTTTTTTTTTTTTACAATATTTCATTAAACACAACAGATTAAATATTTGTTAAAAATACTGTTCTAGGTCCTATTTCAAAATGCTGATGGGAAATGTAATATTCTAAATATTCGATCATACGATTTTCTAAATTATTAAAAAACATAAAATTTACCAAAACAAAATGACCTTG
Organism: Nezara viridula; assembly: GCA_928085145.1. Taxonomy (NCBI): domain Eukaryota; kingdom Metazoa; phylum Arthropoda; class Insecta; order Hemiptera; family Pentatomidae; genus Nezara; species Nezara viridula. The sequence continues at coordinate 116,013,746 of OV725077.1, forward strand.
AGAAATAATTAAGAGTATATGAGCGAGGAAAAAAAAACGGAAATAGAATAGTAAATGCAGAATCTTCCGAGATAAAGAAATCATTATGTCTACCACATCTAATGGTCTGTATCTTTGTTAATAATGGTCCGATTTTAACGATTGTTTCCTATTATGTGGAAAATTTAGTAATCTTTCAATTAATCATTGGCACATTAAGAAAAAATTCATAACTTTTGAGTTATTCGGAAATAAAGTGGTAATTAAATAAATGGAAAAAGTGGCAATTTTTTCATCTGAAGGCGAAGATTTTCAAAATGAGGGCTCAATCATTGGATTTTATGAAGAACTGAAGAAGATGGCGTTGAGACAGAATAACACCTTTCAGAAATAATATATAAATACCGTAAACACACCGTTGATTTATAAAAAAAATTCAAATAATAAGCTTTGTACATTATTTAGATGGTGCAAATAAAAGTAGGTTTGCAGCTAGAACACTTAAGAAGATAACGACTAAACTTCAAACGATATAGTGACGCAGTTGCCGATTGGTGTTTGATTTTTAAATTTAGAAAGGCTGAGTTTTTGGTTCTGGGAGTTTTCCCAGTAACTTTTCTTCAGAAGATAAGATTGAAATTCTGAAGAAATTTTGATTCGCTCATCTGGAAATTTCCATTTCACAGTTTAAAAGACTGCAGAATTCATTTTTGGGGTTTTTAATTATATAAAAAAAGCTGCCGACCGAAGTATAGCTTACAGATTATTATCAATATTTCTTAAGTTTTTCATGAATAATTAACTGTTGACTGCAAAAAAATTAACTGTTGAAAAAAAATATCGATAGAAGACATAATTTTCTTACAATCCAACTCATTTGCAAAGATCCTCCATCAGAACTAAAGCACCGACATTTGGCCAAAATATTAATGTAGAAAATATTTGTTGACGTTTATATTGCCAGTACCTTCATCTTAATTACTCAATGCTATTCGTCCTATCAACTAGATTGAATAAATAGAGCAGTTCTATGTAGATTGTGGACATGGCAAAGCGGTGTATGCTAACACAAGATGAACCTGTGCTAGCTCTGACTATAGAAACCTAACGGAAAAGGAGGTCAGCACAACCACTACATCTTCTTAGAAGCAATCTACCGGCATTTTCCGCTCAAATAAACCGTAAAATGGAGAACCCTTTCAGGGATTTTTCCTCCTGTTTGTATTAAATGAGCGCAAGTGGCTATTACCTTGGTCCGAATCATAGCAGTGAATAGGCAAATGAAGTAGAGGGAGGAAAACAGATGAATTCTATAGAAAGAACCACTCCAACCACGCTTGAATATTCATTTATATGGCAATATCAGGACACACCAATAGGAGCAGCGATGTGTTATCTTAATAGACCCAACCGACCAACGGTAAGTTCGCTGTTGTCTTGGATGTTTTGCGCCTACAATGTCAAACAACTATCTTTAAGTTAAAACATTTAGCTCATTGTGGATATGTAAAAATTAAATGTCTTTTCATCAAAGAGGTACAGAAGTAAGATAATTTCATGGAGTGATGCATGAAAGCTTAATGCGGCGCAATTTCGATCCTTAATTTCCTGTAAGGTATCTAAAAGAAGTTGAAAAAATTGAGGTTTAAAACTCAGATGGTTTAAATCGACGGATACATTTTGTATTAAAGATTATGAAGCGGACATCAAGATCTGGTAGTTTCTACAGAAGATACATTAGCAGAAGATAGAAGAATTTTAACAATACACGACAATTCCACTAGACAGGCATCATTGAATTGACGAAATCACTTACAAAAATGGTTCTCACCCTGGAAAATTAAATTAAATCACTAAAATTCACAGTAAATGACGTTTGCACTTTGACGTGTTCAATAGATTTATCGGAAACAACCGAATTCCTCAGACCCAGTACGTTACCTTGAACTTAGATTCGACAAAAAGATGAACTGTTACCAACATACCAAAATGAAAATAACGACTTTAAACAAATGACTGAAATTACCGTATTCCTATTGTTTCTGATCACCAAAACTTAAAATTAGACAGAAATTGAATACGTATAAAATCTTCCTTTAATCCAAATGGACATAGGCTACATCTATTTATGGTTATAGCTAAAAATATATCCATCAATCCAAATTTTCAAGAATAATTGCTGACGAGAGAGCAGGAGCGCTGAGTGGGTAAGCACTGACTTCCAAGGATCAAGGATCCAGGTTCGAATCCGGCTGATGAAATTTTCATTAGCCGTGGATCGGTCCTGGGGTTGGGAGACCCTCCTTGGATGCACCCAGCCTCTATATAGTGGATGCTCTTATTTAAATATCAATAATCTGGGAAAACCTGGCCGTTGATCGCGATCAAGGTCCGATCGTATCTCACCTCAACCTTTGGTTTTTAAATATCTTTTTCTTACAAAGCACTAAACCCAAGAAAACTCTTCAACAATTTAGTGAGATACAGTTTTTTTTTTTGTTTCTCTTTACACATATAGATATATTTAGTTCCAGCCATTTCCCTCTTTTTTAATTTTGGTCGTAGCTCCTTTACTATTCTTTGTAAATGACCATTTTAACAGTTTTGTTTCTAAGTAGTAGTATTTTTCTGGCTGAACGTTCTTTCAATTTTTTTTAATTAATAGCAGGCATAAGTAAATAACGAACCTCAATATATCGAAAACCATCGACTGAAAAAGAGCTGAATGAATGATCTCCTGTCCTGAATTGAGAAATTAAAAGACCAGTAAGTGGTGCTGCTTGCAACCATCCATATCCATGCCTAAAATCTCTTATATTTGTCAATATATTTCCTTACTCTACCTCCTCCACTAACTTTTATCATTAACTGGTGCAAATAGAAAACTTAAGAAAAAAAGTAATGACAATTTAAATTTATCACATATATAAAATATAACCAGAAACCATATGGGGTTCACTGAAGTCGTGTAAAATGAATTGATGATTGCACGTGTACATAATAAAAAATCGTTCTTCAAGAGCCATGAAAATTTTTACTTTCACTTACTTCTTCTTTTTCTTCTCTAACTTGCCCTCCTGGCTAACCAGGGGAGAGGGAGAGGGTGAGGGAGTAATAACAGCGTGAAACTCTCCCGGCACCAGGACTCGTAGTCATCAGATTTTTAGGTTGGCAAAAAAACCTTGAGAGCCTGATGAACTAGAAAGGTAAGTATTGCAAACGCGTTAGCCCGCTCGGCTACTCCACCCCCATTTCGCTTACCTATATAAGAAATATAAAGTAAATTGTGATCGCGAAAATTTTCGAATCCGAGTTTTTCAACGGAAATATACGTCTTGTGATCTCCTAAGTACAAAAACCAAGTTTCATAAAATGATCTGTATTTGTATGCGTAACATTCTAGCTAGATAACGGAAATTGTTAAGAAACTCAAATTAAATATTTAAATTACGTTTATCCCCCGAATGGTTCAGTAACATTTTCTCTAATATATACATTTTCGCAAAAAGGGCTCTAGAGATTATGATTAATCTCTATGTATCAATGTAAAGTAAATCGGTATTATCTTCATTGAAATAATTATGAACCAATTATATTAATAATTGGATAAAGCTTTCTAAAAGACCTACTATTCCACATCTCTAGATGCTATGCCGAGTTTGAAGTGGCTCTATCAAGTCTTCCGACGGCAATATTTCCGAGGTGTATTCCTTTTTCGAACCTTTTCACCAGAAAAACCCTCTTATCTTTTCGATTTGTTCATTCCTCTTCCTCTTCCTGTTCTCCCTAAAAATGCTTTTGTTATACGTGAAATTCCCTATCAACTTCCACACGCAAATCCTTATCCTTGACCTCATTTAAACCTAACATATTTTTAGATCTCAGCAATCAATCTTCGGATTATATGTAAAAATAATCTTTACGTATTTCAGGAGCTTTCAGCTGCAATTAATGTTATCTTACAGATAATTTGCACATATGTACTTGTCTACAATTTCAAATGTCTATTACTGCTTTTTTAAAATTTTAATTCTAGATTTAGGTAACTTTGTAATTTAATTTATTCTTAATTGTCTATATACCAGACAATTGCTATTTCATTGTTCGTTGTAATTATTCTTAGGAGACTTACTGTCCCAGAATAGAATTTACATTTCTTCTTTCTTATTCTTCTTCCATATTATTAGTTCAAACATTTTTAATTTATCTAGACAAGGTGCAATTACTTTTTAATATTCGTATATTACATTTAATCCATATTCCTTCATGATGTTTTGAACTGTGCCATACTTTTTTTATGGTAAATTGTTTAGGTATAAATTATACCGTAAATAAATTTGACTTTCACTTACCGATCCATGAAAATATTTAAAGCATCAAAATGTTACTACCTGAGGTAGAGTGGTAAATGAAAGTTTTGTGGTGGGCGCACCGCACCAGATTTATTCATCCAAAGGATGAATGCGATTTAAGTGTTAAGTGATACATGATTGTTCTGCAAAAACTAAATTGAATAGGGAATAGTATTCTTCCAACCAGAATAGAATTTATAAAAGGCACTGCCGACATAGTGGTTTGTAATTAGAATGAGGCAAACTAGGTGGCGGGGAACGGGGCCCATGAATAGTGGCTAATGGAGGCATAATTAATGCAGGCGGCTTACACTTAAGCCCATTAATAGCTCACTAGCTTTATTGCCATTCTCAGCGGTTACATACAATAGTTTTATTAGTATCCAAATAGTATAGTCAATTAATTTTGACTTCTGTAACTATAGGTAAATATCATTCAACAAAGATATGAAGCCATAAATAAAATAAAGCTAGTAATATATTTAGCCGTTGTAGTTGTATAAATTCATAACGAATCAAACAATTTTTTTTAACAATAAGCTTCAATGCAGTTATGGACAGGGGTTCCAATGATGGACAGGTTGGGTTTTTTTTAAATATTTATTCATGCAATTTACAACTGTACAAATTAAAAATACACCTAGCAAATGTGCACAAGGTAATAATACAATCACATGAAAACGCTTGTTGAGAAACTACCCAATGGTAGCACTCTAATAATATATTTACATAAGTAGATCACGAGGCCATCTTCTTTTCAGACGCCTTGGACGGTTATCAGGAATCGAAGAGGAAGCAAGGTTTGAAACGAGAGGATTCGGATGGTTTTGAAGTTTTTTATGGAAGGATAGGTATCTGGATTGGGCTAAATTGGAAACATATGGCACGTTAAGGTCGTTATGAATGATTTTATTTATGACAAAGTAAGGAGCATTGAGGATTTTACGAAGGATTTTGGATTGTAAGGATTGGATACGAGAGGAATTCAATGGTTTAGTGGAGCCCCAAAGCTCAATTCCGTAAGTTCAGATTGGCATTATTATAGTCATATATATGAGTCTTTTGTAATATATAGAAAGTTTAGATTATTGTCTAGTAAGTGCTGGAGTAGTCGAAAACGTAGAGCAGTTTCTTGTCGTTTCAGTCTTGTGTTAGGATTCAAAGTGAAGGTTGGACTTTGGAATGTAAATAATAAGCTTCCTTGTTGATTTAAAGATTTCAGGTTTTTCTAGATTGAAGAAAAAAGCTTTCTATTGACAACTGTAAGAATAAAGAAAATTAAAGAAAATTTTAAAATGCCTGTCATTGATGTTTCTATTGTGCTCTTGAGATGTGTTTCATATCTTCCTATTAACCTTTTGCGAAGAGTAAGTTGGACATTTATCTTATCTTATCTTTATCGGTATCTTTATGGTTCAACAAAGATTTTAGAATTTTTCTGAGGAATGCCCTTCGCTGATACCTAACCCCTGTTGATTACTAGAACAATTGGATTTCGGGATATCCATCACTAGTGTAAAAAGGTGTTTTTTTAAAAATGAAGATTATGACTGGATAACTGAATATTTTTTTCAATTTTAAAGTGTTAAACAGAAAAAGGAGACCCAAGAGATTCTAAACGTCAAACTAAGAAGTTTATAACTATAATAATTATGCCGGAAAAAACCGAAAAAGACAAATATTTTTTAGCTATGTCCATCACTCCGTCAATGCGCTTACCTTAATTATCAATAAATTAGAAACCTCGATCTGCCTAACTTAAATATACCAGTAATAGACATAGTTCTTCACATCTTTAGTTTTGATGGTGGACCTTTACAAATGGATAATTGACAGCAAATTTAGTATTTTACCAACTTCGTTTTTCTATATAGACAATTAATTTTTATTTATAATAAACTTGATTTGACTGCGTATTGTCTTCCAGTAATAGCTACCCAAGTTTTGGAGTCGAAAGCTTTTTTTTAATATAATTAAAAAAATACATAAATAAAGTCTCCATAGCTTTAAACAAGGCAATGGCGAACTAAAGATGAATGAATCAAAATTTCAAATATATCTCTTAAAGAAAAATGATAAGGAAACATTCCAGAAACAATAAACCCACTAGGCTCCATTAAAAAAATCAACCAATCGGCTACTGTGGCTTGATGTCATTTTAAGCCCTGTCATCAACCTCCTACGTGTTCCAGCTTCAGTTCTACTCATATTTGTACTCTCTTTTGGGTGTATAAAGCTTATTATATATTAATGAAATGAAAGCTGTCTATTACTGGTTCATTTGCCTTAGTTGTGTTTTTACTTTCCTCCCTATACTAGATAGGGAAAGTATTGCGATTGGGTCAAATTTCCGATGTGCGGTTTTCGATGAACACATTCTCAGCCATTGTTCTGTCTTTCTGTACCTGATTATTTTGATAACTAGTAAACCGATTTGGTTTGCTTCTTTTTTTATTTTGTAGGGTTTTGACTACTGATGCATGAGACACAAAATTAGAGGATGTATTAGAGGGTGTGGACGTTTTTACACTGATATTCCACAAATCCGTTAACATTGATTTAGTTTATCAGACATCGTACTATAATATTTTCTTTGATTAATTTTCAGGAAAATAAATGTAATTATTTTTTTTTATTTTTTGTTTCTCAATGAACACATTTAAAGATATAAATTTTTTTTTCTGAAATAGGTAGGAAAATCGTGTGAGTGGACACACCAGATTTGTTTTTATTGTATTCATCTACACTGTATTAGTTCACATAATTTATCAATTTGTTAATTGTAATATTTAAAATTAAATTCGTAATTTAAAAAAAAAAAAGTACGCAAATATATAAAAATCTAGTACGAGGATCACACAACTTTCACTTTCAAATCTACATTGTGTTGAAATCATTTTCTGTCAAAACTGAACAATTTTCAAAACTAATAATATTAATGCTAGAAACCTATAAACACAAAAAATTATAACTAAAAAGGTTATTTGAATTTTCATTTGAATTTTCAAGTAGAAACGTAAAATTTTCTTTTTCGAAGTTGAAGGAAGAAGGTGTGAAAGTGAACATACGTAGTTGAAGGTGATATCCACCGAAAAAATGGATCCCAACCCAACTACAAATGTTGTGGTAAGGGACGAAAGGATGGACTTAATCGACGCTACTTGTGGTGATGCTTGGGCTTTGGTAACGGGTAAAAAAAGAAATTTTCCTAATGAATCTAGGGATCCGAGAAAATACAAAAAAACAGAAACAGAAAATGTAACAACTCCAATATCTGTAAGTAATTCTTATGATGTACTTAATACCATTACCGAAAATGAACAATCCGCAGTAAATGTTCAAACAAACGAAAAACCACCACCAATACACATAAACGACGTTCAAAATTATCAGGCATTGGTCCTATTCCTTGAAAACAACGCAGCTCCAAATTCTTTTTTTCTGAAAACAACTATCAAAGGTGTAACAGTTTACCCGAAAACACCTGACGTATACCGTAAACTAGTTAGTAGTCTTAGAAATGGAGGTGCTGAATTCCACACATATCAGCTACCTGAGGACAAAAATAGAAGAATTGTCATTAAAAATTTGCACCACACCACCCCAATCTCTGAAATTAAAAATGATTTAGAAAAACATGGTTACATTGCAACAAACATCACAAATGTATACTCTCGATTCAAAAAACCTTTGCCCATGTTTTTCATAGACATAACAAAGGCCACATTCAATGAAAAAATTTATGAAATCGAATCAATTTATTATACAAAAATTGTTGTTGAGGAGCCTCGAAAAAAAAGAATTATACCTCAGTGTATAAGATGCCAACAATATGGTCATACAAAATCATACTGCAACCATTCTCCACGATGTGTTAAGTGTGGCCAAGGCCACGAAAGTGTATCCTGCTTGAAGACCAGGGAGACAAAGGCAACTTGCGCAAACTGCCTTGGAGACCACCCGGCCAACTACCGAGGATGCCAAGTCCTGAAGGATCTGAGGGCGCATAGGAGAACAGCAAGAACCAACCATCCTCCTAGATCCCCACCTCTCCCTCCACCACCAAGTTTCGAAGAATTTCCGACTCTTCCGCAGCCCTTGCGAAAAGAGCAGCCGATACAAAAAAATTCTTCGCAGAAGGCTACGCCAGCTCAGCTGCAGGAACCATCAAGAAACCAGATGACAAGAAGAGATAATGCTACTACATCTGCTCACATCAAACCATCATGTTCAGGTATGAGGCGGGAAACTACTCAGCAGCCACCTTCAGCTGAAAATAATGCCCCACCTCAGTTGCTCCAATTACTCAATGGTTTAAACTCCCTCATACAGCCCCTTTTTACTATCCTCCAACAGCTTGCACAGGTGACTCAAGCCATGTATCCACAAAATGACAGCTAATCAGCTGACTGCAGGCTCTTTGTCCATCCTTCTGTGGAATGCAAATGGACTGGCACAACACAAAACTGAACTGGACTTTTATCTTCATGAAAAACGTATAGATGTAGCCCCGATAACGGAAACTCACCTTACACCACGATCGAAATTCGGTATTTCTGGTTATGTGACACACAGGACAGACCACCCCGACAACACTGCCCACGGCGGCACTGCTATACTTATAAGATCTTCTTTATCACACAACCATTTACTTTTACCAACTACACCTGACATTCAGTCCACAGGCATCACACTATACATGAAACACAACACATTGACACTAGCTTCCATCTATTGTCCTCCAAGATATGTGCTGACATCTTCGATGTTTTGCAACTTCTTCCAAAGCTTAGGTCGATGTTTCATAGCAGGTGGTGACTTCAACGCAAAGCACCAACATTGGGGGTCACGGTTATGCACACCAAGAGGAAGAAATTTGAGGGCTGCTATCCACGAGCTTTCATTAGACACTATAAATCCTGATACACCGACATACTGGCCTGTATCGAGACTCAAATCCCCGGACCTTTTAGACTTCTTTATTACAAAAGGCCTGCGTACTGTACCTCATTCCATAAGTACGAGCTCTGATCTTTGCTCTGATCATTCAGCGGTACACCTTATTGTACTCGATGAGGCCGTCAACGTGCAAAAAATACCAGCTCTCATCAAAGGACCAATTGACTGGGATGCATATAGAGAGTTTTTAAACTCTTCGCTTTTGATCCCAGTGTCGATAAAAGGTGAAAAAGAACTGGAGGAGGCTGTGGAAACATTCACCAAAAATATTCAACAAGCTGCTTGGACATCATCAATACCAAAATTCAACCCTGCGACAGCTGAGCACTTGCCGAAATATCCTCAGTACATAAGGGACTTAATCAGAGCAAAGAGAAGAGCGCGTAAAATATGGCAGACTGACAGACACCCTTCAGATAGACAGACATTTAACCGACTAAACAATCAACTTAAAAGAGAAATCCAAAAATTTAACAGAACTAACTATGACGCATACATCAGTGGTCTTTCTACTGACGATGGGAGCTTGTGGAAGCATACCAAAAAGTTGTTAATGCACCGAGAGCTGTCAGCACCACTTAGAAAAGAAGATGGATCCTGGGCCGTGTCGGATGAGGAAAAATCTGAACTCTTCGCTCACCACCTTTCTTCTGTATTTAAACCGTTTACAAACTTCACTAACACAGAACATGAGACTATTGTACTTAACACATTAGACATCCCACTTCAGCTGACACTACCACCTCCTTCTTTTATTCCATCTCAGGTTGCACTTCAAATCAAACAATTACCGAAAAGAAAAGCTCCTGGTTATGACTTAATAACAGCCGAAGCACTCCAACAAATGCTCAAGAAAGCTCTAGTATTTCTGACAACAATTTACAACTGTATACTAAGGACGTCAAAATTCCCTTTACAATGGAAATACTCACTTATTAAGATGATTCACAAACCCGGTAAAGACATATACAGTCCTTCATCATACAGACCCATTAGCCTCCTTCCTATATGCTCTAAAGTTTTTGAAAAATTAATATACAAAAGACTTGTTGACATATTGACTGACCAACAGGTAATACCTGACCACCAATTCGGCTTTCGCACATTCCATTCGACGACACATCAATTGCACAGAGTTACAGACTACATTGCTGGAGCTTTAGAACAAAAACTATATGCAACTGGAGTATTTTTGGATGTTGCTCAGGCGTTTGATAGAGTCTGGCACCAGGGTCTTCTCTTTAAACTTAAGACTATAATTCTATACACCTACTATCTTATCCTTCAATCTTTCCTATTCGACAGATTTTTTTCAGTTCGGCAGGGCTCGGAAGTGTCTTCAGTCCATCCAATCTTGGCCGGAGTTCCCCAAGGTTCAATACTAGCCCCTCTACTTTACGTTATATACACTTACGATATACCTATTGACGATGAGATCTTGACAGCTACATATGCAGACGATACAGCAATCCTCACAAAACATCAAGACCCTACACAGGCCTCACTAACTCTACAACATCATTTGCTTAAACTACAAGATTGGTTCACACTATGGAAAATTTGACTTAATCATGACAAATCCAAACATATAACATTTACTCTTCGAAAAAACACCTGTCCTCCAGTTTATATTGACAACAATCAAATTCCTCAAACGGACACTGTACTTTACCTTGGACTCACCTTCGACAGAAGGATGACATGGGGCCCACATGTTAAAATGAAACGCATGACACTTAACAAACGACTCAAACTACTTTACTCTCTTTTTGCCAAATCTTCGAAACTAAAACTAAAACAGAAACTGAATACATATACATACTTACTTAAGCCCATATGGACATACTCATCACAAATATACGGCATCGCTAAAAAGACCCACCTACAAAAACTTCAAACGTTCCAATCAAAATTATTGCGACTCATAACAAAAGCACCTTGGTACGTGACTAACAAAACTCTACATACTGACCTCCACCTTCCAACAGTTGACCAACATATAACGACCCTATATCAACGATTTTACACAAATTTAAACGGACATAATAACAGACTTATAAGAGACATGGCCACAGCTGACATACCTCAGAACATGAACAGGAGACTAAAAAGGCGTTGGATGAGGGATCTCCTTCCTTAGACAACCTAAGTAATTGGAACAAGTTAGGGAAGAGGTACTGCTGAGTACTTTCCTTCCCCATGCCTGTCATGTCATTTTATCATTACCGCCATCACATTTGCTGATTGTTAACTTATTGTTGACAGGCGCAAATACATATTTAATAGACAAAAAAAAAAAAATAAAAAATAATATTAATAATAAACTATATTTTATGTAGTTGAACGGTACAAAGCACATTAATAAATTATGGTCATACATCTATGTGTAAAAAATCATTGAGACCATCTAAATAATACAAATCATATTTATTTTATATGTTTAAGGTAATGAAACTATTCTGGTATGCTTGAATCATACGGGAACTGTTTCGGAGCTCTACATAGAGAGAGAGATTTGAAAGTACAAACAAGTTTCCAATCTATTAATAACTAAGGTTACTAATTTAAAAGAATTTCTTTAATTTGGTGGATAGTCACAAGATCTGGTGAAGATACTATAATGGAATTCCGAAAATACCCAAGTGTGTCCGAAAGTAGACGGGAGTTACCGAACTGTCCTGTAGGTCTCCACTTATATTAAGAGCTATTAAAAGCACCGATATAAATTGTGCAAGACCAGTTGATATACTATGGAAGTCGTAAATGGTGATTTAAATAAAGGGAGGTTATACTCGTGGACAACTTGTTAATACTAGATCATTCTCAAAATTCTATTTATAACGTACATTTTTATTGATTTTTTTGTTAAAGCAAGACTTCCATTGAATTCCTGCCTTCCTACATTGCAACCGGAGGCAGCTGATAAACACTATTAAAGGAAAAAATATACACATTGATTTGGCATAATGTTATATTATTTTATATCAGGAATAAATATAATTATTATTACTCACAAGGGAATAAATAAAGTAAGAAAAACCAGGCAATTTTAGTTGTTTTATTTCAAAAGCAACCTTCAATTTCTCCAAAATGGTGACTGATAGAATTTTTGATAATGATATAAAAATGAGGAACGATTCATCGATGAAGTAAATTCTTTTTGTAGAACACTATAATTACCTGCCAAGAGTCGGTCTCGAACCCAGTACCTTGAGCTTCGGGAGTTATTACGTTATCCACTGAAGTGCCCCACTATAGGTACTGATATATATATATATATATATATATATATATATATATATATATATATATATATATCACTATTCTTTCCCTCACTGTATTTAGTACTGTTTACTATATATGGTGCTGCTTGTTACATTTCGTTCCCTACTATTATAAATTTCATTTTTTAGATTGTTACAATAGATCTAATTGTATGGATTTCTCAACTGAAGCATACTGCTTAAAAAATACTTGACGTATTAAAATCGTAAACGCTATTTGTAATTTTTTTTTGTTTGTTCCTCATCTTTGTCTCCTCTAAGGTTATACAGGGGGGAAAGACGATTTTCCAGGGTCAGAGGGAAATTGCTGGGATTTAAGATTCTCCCGGCACCAGGACGCGAACTCGTACCTATTTTTTATCGATTTAGAACACACACGCTAGCAGATTCGATCTCCCCGCCCACAATCTAAATTATTTGTAATTAAATGTACCTATTTATCTACTAATGTATATATTGAACTAGTAAGAAACAAGTAGGGAATAGATCCTCCAACCCATTGTTAAATTCGAATAGCATTAATGCAACTAAACGAATCGTTTTTTCTATAAACTATAATGAAAAAAAAAAATGAATGTATATTGAACCATTGCTCCCTGACGTGGTTAAACAGCCCTTGAGACGACTAGACAAACAAGGGCAGGACTATAATAGGTTTTGCCCTGTTGACTGAGGGCAAGGGCCGACCCCAGGCGACTCCCTCTCCCTTCTTTTTCTGTTAGGGCAGCTCGGGATCACCGATCCATGTGACCAGATTGTCAGCCGCAATATCTCATTTTGTTGCACCCTGATTTTTATATAATTTTGTATAAGTATTTTTTACCACATTCCCCAAAATAGAAAATCATTAAATTATTTTAAACATTAATTCATGGGGATATACTTGATAGTTAGTGAAATATAGAAGCAGGTGATTGGGAGAAATTAATTTTTGAAAAACAAACATCAAATGAATGTTTGTCCAAGTTTCAACCTAAATCGTAAGATTTTTTTTCAGAGTTATGAAAACGAAATATACCATCCTTACCCACTTCCTCTAACCATTGCCAGTATATTCATCCTTTAAAACAAGTAATAGTGATCATTTAATGCATTATTCAACTTGTCTCATGGTATTAGAATGATTAAATATTTGTTTACATTTATCATCCTCCAACAATACAAAAAATTATTTGCTCAGCTTTTTTTTTTTCTAATTATATTTTCAGCATGCAGCATTTAAAAAAAAATTAATTCAAAACAGTCACATGATAAGCCTGACTACAACCACAACAGCTATGAAATTTCATTCAAATAATTAATTAACAAACAAACATATTTTATCCTATTTTTAGTTAGTAAAAAAAAAATAATTAAAAAAAATTCATTCGGCTCATATATAGAGAAGTATAGATTGACAATACAGTTGCCGTGATAAGTATATGTACTCTAAAAGTTAGTTTTCATTAACTAAATTTTTTTTTTTTTAATTTTCCTCATTTAACAACAAAATAACATCAAGTATGTTTGTTTGTTAATTATTTAACAAAATTCTTTTGTGGTCTAGGTGATTAAATACATATATTTACCAAATTGCTTTAATTGTGTACGCGGTGCCTGCGCTATATATAAATAAATATATATTGTTTTGTAAGATGCGTTACTAATTGTTGACAACAATCTTCTCTAGTCCTGGCGCAAAATATATCATAGAGATTACAAAAAATTCATATTTCTGATTTAAAAAAGTACTACTCAATAATTATTATTATTGTTAAGTGTAAACATTTTGCTCGAAAGTAAGGATCGATAATATAAAAATCGATCGTTAAAAATCATAAAATGATTTTTAAAAATTTTGTTGATATTTTTATTATTTTAATGATTGATTTAAAACACCGCTTAAGACTGTCAGTTTCATCTTAATATAAAATTATAATTATTCTTTTTTTTAACATTATCTTTCTGCTCAAACCTGTAAGAAATACAAATAAACAGTGGTTATCCTGTAGGGAAGAATAACGGTAGTAAAAAGTTAACGGGCTGAAGGGAGTGAAGTGCCCAGCGGTATTCTTTCCAATCGTGATTTAGTATTAATAACTAAGCTAGGCGATCCTCCATTCAGCCTGTTTTGAGCCTCCTACTCTATTTTTAACCGGTTTTTATAAAATACGACACCAATTTATAAAGCAGGACATTAATGCTACTGATCTTTAATAAAAATATAAATCCTTAAAGTTTTTTCAAATAAATTTATCATACTGGTTCATTCTGATGAGGAGTTTTTAATCTTGAGTCGAGATTTCAAAGGAAAGAATGGATAATAAACTGACCAAAAGGGGAATAAGTTAGAAGTGAAGAAGTCCAAGACAGTAAATAAAGAGTAAGTGGTGTTATTGATTGCGCTAAAGTCGCTCAAAGAGGGAGCATGTAATTGTCCACTTTGTGTGGAGAGATTTCTTACAGTGGTTTTATCGTGGCAATTGTGCTTCCAGGCTAATCCCTCTCTACTTCTCTGGAAGGATCTGGAGAAGGGGGAAGGGAGAAGTTCATTCCGGCAGTTGTCCCGGGCAAATGGCACATTGGAAACGGTTTTAAGTTTTTCTCGTCTTTCTCAGCGATTTGTGATATCGAATTAAGCCCTTTTTATCTATAGTTCGATTATCAAAGTTGGTTCAGCGATTATTTTCAAAGTTCCAGTGATCGAAAATAATAAAGATTGAAACGCTGAATCTTTTTTTTTTTTTTTATAGAATGAGTCGGATATTTCGAAACTTCAAAAAATTATTGAACAAAAGTATCATTAGTAGAATACAAAATATATGTTTTGTTTGTACAATCGGATACACTTTCTAAGGAAAATAATTTATAAAAAATAACAATAGATTTCAATTTACGCTACCTAAATACATCTAAAACTATTGTTAAAAACTACAACAGCCTTTTATATATTTGTTGTTTTGAGCTACACTCCGATTCATACTTTTATGGTGCTCGAAATAATACTAATAAAGTATTTTTTAAATATTATTTTATTTTATTGCGTTCAGTATTGCTCTTGTAGGAGAGGAGAGGAGGAGGCGGATGGTTCCTCAGAGATTATGTTTTATTGAATTAAACTTCGTTGCAAAAAAAAAATAGAAAAGAATTACCTTCATCAGATGGAAAATTTTTATTTTTTCATTTTACATGGAATTTTCTTATTGTTCATATATTTGTTTAGTCTTATTAATCCTCAATCAATAAGGAAAAATTCTTGGATATGGTTATCATGATGGGTCCTAACTGACGCAAATCTTTTATAGTAAATTATATTCGAATTGTCGAGAAAATTAAAGTTATAAAATAATGTTACTTGTATAGAATAATAACAAAAATAATAATCATAAAAATATTTGCCCCACATTTATTTCTTTTCCAGGACCACGATGGGTATATTATGTTTTGTATGAATGGTAGAGCTTTTACTTATTCATGGAAAAAAAAATCTCTAATTCAATGTTCATTTTTATGCTAACGAAAATTTATTATTAAAATTTTATTTTCAATTTCATATCCTTTACACAGTTTATTACTGATATCCCAACCCACGTATTCCGATGGCACATGTATCCTTACATTTAATAATGATCCATCAATTGCATCCCAAACTCTTCAATCACACATCATAAGCCTTGAAGAATGTTGTCAAAACTGGAGGATTAAAATAAATTCCATCAATCAACTTTACTCTTCGTCGTAAACCTATGACTTCCTGTCCTACAGAATCCTTTAATAATATCCCACTTATCCCTATTGACCAAATCCAATACCTAGGACTCCATCTGGACAAACGTCTAACTTGAAATCCTCATACCAGACTGAAACGACAACAAACCGCTCGAGGTTTCCGACTACTTCAGCACTTCCTAGACAGTCATATACATGACCGTAATAAGATCTATTTGGACTTAACGAAGTTGAGCTTTGGGGCTCCACTAAACCATCGAATTTCTCTCGTATCCAAATGTACCTATTCTGTAGCGTCTTTTTAATATCTAAAGTAACATGTTTTATAAATAGCAATAATCTAATAGGTAACTACAAGACTCGTCTTGGTCATGCATTTGGGAAGCACTAGCCTTAAGCCATCTAGTCTTATTTTCTCCTTTGGTTTTAGTTGTCATATTTCATTCATTCCTTTATATTAATTGTCATTGATTTTTGATCTTTGATATATTGGTGGATGGAAAAACGATATTGTCCAACCTCTCTATTTTTATTAGGAGGCGATTAACCAATTTTGCCTACTCTCTGTTCCTATGATGTCAAACCACTGATTTATTTTTAAACGATTAATTGAAGTCAAAATTATTGTTCTTATTGTTCTTCTAAGTATATGAATAAAAGCAGTCCTACTATAAAACACACTACATAGTGTGATAACGTTTGCGGAAGAAATTTGAATCTTGAGGAACGCAGATTTAGTAAGCCGAGTAGACTAAAGGTTAAGGGAAAAAAATATTCGTTACCCCTGCAAAAAAAGTGAGTGATGTACCCCCAGGGCATCGGCGGGTTTTCACTACCCTTCGTCCGAGTCCCGCTCAACATGATACATTATTATGTCGTTTTGTATAAATTAGGTTTTAATTATATTTTCTGCATCCAGTCATTCTAGATTATCTTAAATTTGAAGAAATAAATTACAAAATGCTTACTGCAGTTCATTAAAAAAAAAATCCTCACTTCACGTTATTTATTTGAACAAGATTCATATCTTTATTAATCATCCTCTTTTTATTTATCTGCTGACTTTACCGAGTTGTAAAATTGTGAAATGGATTCAAGGAAATTGAAGAAAAACGGAATCATATTCGTATACAATTGAATTAATATAAAAGAAAAGAAAACGAAAGAATTTATACTACATAATTTAGCGATGATAATAATTGTATCGAGACAATTTTATAATAAATTATTATGACAAGGTTAAATATGAGAAAGAAAAAAGAAACTATTACCCGTTTATGACAAAAGAGTAGGTGCTCAGCCTGATCGTTTGTGAGTAGGCAACGACTTTTTAAGTGAATGGAATGATTTTCTTATTTGACGGATTATATCATTCAGTGAGTGTTTTGAAATAATTTAAGCTCCAAATATTAAATAATTATTGCATTAAATCTCTTTAGTCTGTCCAAGATACTTAACGATTTTTGAGCGAACGAGGCTACCGATTTTTAATAATAATAATAATACTTTATTTATTCTGGGACAACTTTAGAATAATACAGCAAGACAGATATGTGGGCTACGGAGCCTCAGAGATACAAAAATAAAAATACAGAGTAATTAAATAGTCATTGTAAAAAAAAAAAAATATAAGTTACTTTCTAATTCTGATCAGTTAATAATGAAAAATAAAAATTGATAAAAAAACATGAACTAAAAATAATGAAGAACGAACTAATAATTTATATACATATTTACAGTAGTATCTATTTAAAATTTTATGGGGACTGTATGGATAAGAAATGGTTGAACAGGCGGGATTTAAAGGTAGGAAGGGTATTGGATTGTCGGGTATGGGAAGGGATGGACTTCCATAGAAAGCAGCGGTTCGGTGGGCCTATATGTATAAATTAGAAGACCGGGCACGGGTATTGCGGAAACGAACAGAATATATATATATATATATATATATATATATATATATATATGCCTATTTTCTAGAAGGTCATTGGCGAACGGTAAATGACTTTACCATTAATTTAAGATAAAAATGGATTGTCTTAAATTATAATTAAATTAAATTATCTTAAAATAAAACTTATCTCCTTAAGGATTTATAAAAATTAACTGCAGTTATCAGTTTGTAATTTCTGTCTTTAAATTTTAAAAATAAGATAATATTGCATGACCTTATGCAATAATATAAATGAATGGTAAATGGTTTCAGTAATTTTTTTTTTTTTTGTTCTGGCTCATTTGCATTTATTAGTATTCTGTATTATTTAACTACTATTTCTATTTTCGCAGCATTGTTTTAAAATAAGCATTTCTCTCTGTCTAAAATATATATGTACATATTATTGAAATTGTTAATTTGTTTTATTGATTTGTTTCACCTTATTAAGCTTGATTTTTTTTTAATCTTGCTGTATTGATATAAGTATCGTATATAGAAAAAAATAATAATTTTGAATTTCATATAATTGTTAAAATACTCAACGATTTGAACCCACTAATTAGTGAATATACAATAATAATAATTTTATACTACATACTAGACTAGATTAATTTACCACTACTAACCAGCAACCAAACAATTTGGATACACTTTGCAGAATACTAGAATTTAACTGAAGACACATCGAGAAATGATTGCAAAAATTTGCAATTTTTATGTTTTTAATTACTTTCCGAAGGCTTGGTAAATGCTATTTTCTTGGCCTTTAGCAGGAATATTCATGAAATCTGGTATTTTAAGACATTTTTTTTAAACAAAAAAAGAAATTAAATTCCTATTTAAAATACAAATTTACTAATTGGTCGGTGCGAATAATTTGCACCATAGAGATATTAAAATTTCAAATGCTGTGTATATTCAATTATAAATTGTATACTTTTTCAGCTATGGGCAAATATATTATCTTCTTTTTATAAATTATTTTCCTGAAATGTCTGACGGATGTTTCTTTTTTTTCCCACCACAAAGTGAATATACTATTTAAAATCAAATATTAACCATTGGATTGGTAAAGAACAATAACAAATATGGCGTTATAATCTACACATCTGTTCTTACACCATTGGGTTCATGTTTAATCCAAAAAAAAATCTTTGTTGGTATATTCGTTTATAACCGTCTGATTTATTAATTATTCAGGGAGTAAAATATAAACATAAACAATTCATTTGAAAATTTAATTTATATATTTATTATTTAAATAAATTATGTTTTTATTTAATTTATATAATTTTGCGTTCTCGATCAAATTCCAGTGACTTTAATACCAAAGGAGCTGTTAAGAGAGTAGCGATACTAGAGTAGCAGATTAAGAGAGTAGCAGAGATCTCCATCTTTCCTGCTTTTCCTTCCATATTTGGAGGGACAAGCCTGTCTCGGAGTCCCCTTGCCTGATTATAAATAGTGTATAAAGGCATGTATGTGTTTTTTTTTCTCTTTAATTTACTTATCTTTAAGTTATTTTATTCTATTTATTTTATATACTTTTTGATTATTATTTAGTTATTTTGATACTGTTTATTTGTTTTTTCGAATATATTGTGCTAATATTATCTTACTTCGCTTTAACCAATGCCATTGTGACAGATTGTTATGTTATTTAATAAATGAATAAATTTAACCTTAAATTAATTCAATAATTAATACTTGAGCTAGGAGGCAGATCTATGAACCGCAAACGAGACGACACAATTACAGAACAGATCCACCAAACTAGCACAAACTAGAAAGAGCATTAACCGTAAGCGGGCGGGTAAGGTCTAGAGCTTACGACACACTTGGCCAGCTTGATTGACTCGGGACTATTACTGCCAGTCATCACAACATTTGGCAACAGCTTCAAAGCAGCTTCACTCTCACATCGTTATGTGTCAGTACAACAACGCCTTCACTTCCTTTACTCTCCTCATTGCTTCTTGAGTGTGTCATGCGCATGGTATAGCATATAATTTAAAAGAAAATATGAGATAATAGAGCATAGCATGGCATATCACCATATTTCACAAAGAGTCATTCCATTACATATCAACCAATTAAATATAAATTTAGGACCTATATGTTTTGGTATCTATGATTATTCCTATCTCTAATGTTGTTCAACCTATATGAACGTTGAAGAGGTTCTAAAAGAAAAGCTTGGGGATGGGAATACAAATAGACGATGGACAATACAATTTGCCTACGACCAGGTATTAACGATGAAGATGCCTATATAATAATAATTATTATATAATACATGCTAAGGAGTGGGCGGGGTGGCCGAATGGGCTAAAGCGTGTGTACTGCACCGCCGTTGCCTGGCAACCTGAAGTATGAATCAAAGACATAAAAATAGTCACGAGTTCGCGTCCCGGTGCCGGGGGAGTCTTTTAAATCCCCGCCCACACTCCCTGGCCCGGGAAAATCCCGTATAGCCTTAACGGCGAGGAAGGGAAGGAACCAAATTAAAAAAAAAAAAAAAATACATGCTAAGGAAGCTACTGGAGGAGTATAGAATATGGGATCTGGGGGTAAATGAAGAGAATATAAATTATATGACATTTAAAGGGAACATAAGAGCCTTATCACTAGAAAATTGGGAAGTAGGAAAAATCAATGAATTCAAATATCTTGATGTATGGATAAATGAGGATGTAAGCTGCTCCAAGAGAACCATGGAAAATCAGAAGAGGAATGCGGATAGTCAGGACACTAAAACGTTATATCATTCCTTTTTGGAAAGCGTCACTCTATTCGCACCGGAAAGGTGGGCATTGGAGATGGACTTTTGGAGACGCTGGTGTGCCATTTCAAGACTATAGCACGCTCCCAACAAAAATATTAGGCACAATGTTCACTAGGAAACAACTATGCTCTACCACATAAAAACAAAATGGCTAAAATAGTATGACCATTTTTAGAGAATGGTAGTGGAGCGATGCCTAAAATTATCCTATCACCATCATCCGATAGAAAGGCGAAAAAGGGCGTCAAAGGAAGGAATAAGGCTGAAAGAGGTCTTCGAGAGGGGACTGGCTAGACCGAAAAAAATGGCAAAAACTTTAGGAAATGATAAGCAACTAAGTTGTAAAAATCGTTAAAAAAAAAAACTTATACCGACTTAATACATTGCAAATATGTTTTTTTTTGGAACTGTATTTCGAATATGTAAACACAAAACTTTCACAATGTTTTGTAAAAAATGATATTCGTTGATTCATAACCGATGCCCAGTTGGTTGTCTTCACAAATTAGTGGGATAATAGTCAATTTTAAGCAATTAATTTTTTTTTGTATACTTTTTTTTTTAATTTCTCGGAAAAATATAATTTTAATTTAACAAACATTCTTTTACAACTGAAAGTTGATTTGAAAACTATATTATTTTGGGTATTCGCTGATATAAACAAAATGAAACAAGAAGATCCCAAAAAATAAAATAAATAATAATAATAATAATTCAGTATAGTAAAAGAAAACATTTCTCATTAATTAAGTTAATAAGTGGTTAACCTTTATGTAATTTTTAATTCACTTTCTACTCTGCTTCTCGGCAATACGTATTTTTTGTAGTAGTATCACTCTATATTCTCTTAGTTCTTTAATTCACTGCAGGGGGTTGAAATGATCAACCAGCCACATATTCCACATATTCGGAGGTAGTTATCCTTGCTCACTAGATAAGGGGAATCGTCCTGCGTGATGATACTGATACTGGTTTCCCTCAGTAGTTTGGCCTTTATGGTCCCCAAAGTGATGACAGTCGTGATGATATGCTTAGTCTAATGTCATTCTAACCTCCTTATTTATATATGGAGGTAGTAAAATGTTCTGAAAATGGCCAGCATTGGCAAATTAAATCACATTATTTTCATACGTCGAAGGATGTACTAGTCTCGCTCAGCCTCAACAGGTTTTCAAGAACACAAAAATGCTTTATGTTCTCCAGATCTCCATATTCTCTCTACAAGTGAAAGTCAACATTGGTTCCAATTTCCCTATACTGACTTTACATGATGTAAATAAAACTGGTCGTGTGTATGTTTTGTTATATACAATTTTAAAGGAAGGAGATGGTCCGGAGCGGCGGTCATAAATAGTGGTAAAACTATTTTATTAAAAGTCAACGTTTCGATCTGACTTTGCAGGTCTTCTTCAGGGCTAGAACGGACAAGATACAAAAAGATAGAGAATTGTGAAAGTTACATAATATTTAGACAAAAAAATATAAACAATGTGGATAACCTTATTAAAATTATAAACAGTAAGTACATTAAAATATAAACAGAGTAAGCTAAGTAACAAGATACTTTACTTTTTAACTATTTATTTATTTATTTACATCCCTGCCGTGCCTGATAGGCAATACGGGTTTTAGCAGCAGTGAGATGTTAAGCGTTTCCGCGTAACAACACACTGCTGCTAGAAAAACAATATTTATAGACTGGGTCCATATTTCGACTACATTTCTTCTAAGTTTGGTCACGGATTTCTTCTGCTACTCCGTCCGGCGGCCTTCCAGGCGGTGCAGCTCCTCTTCTTCCCAAGTAGAAATGAGTTGGGCCTATAATGGATTTCCATTTTGCAATGAAATCTATAAAATGAGGATAGTTTTCCTCACTCATGAGTTGAGGGAGCTCCCTTTCAGTCAAAATGTAGAGACCGGTTTCCCTGAGCAGTTTTGCTCTCTGTGCCTCATAGGCAGTACATGCTACGACAATGTGCTCGGCAGTCTCTGGGACTCCGCAACTGGGGCACAAGGGGTCGATATTCTTTCCAAATTGGAAGAGCTTTGCTCGGAAGCCCCCGTGTCCAGTGAGTAGTTGGGAGACCCAATAACCAGGTTCCACCCATTTTGCTGCTAACCGGGAACCGATGGTGGGAAAATATTTTCTAAGAGTACTTCCTTTCGGAGTTGTTACCCATCGCTGGTTCCATTCGTCAAGGGTGTACTCTTGTATTATCTTTTTCCATCTACCTGGCTGTTGGTTAATCTTCTCACGGAGATTTTCTGGTAGACCTGCCGAGCCTTCTCTTGAAAGCTGGTGCTTTAACATGTCTTCCTGCAACAGGAGGTCGAGAGGAACACCTCCTGCCAGGACCTGTACTGCCTCATGAGACACTGTCTTGAAAGCTCTGGTGACGCGCAGCAGAGCCGTCCGCTGAATCGAAGCCAACCTCCTCTTCTGGTGGTGCGAGAGATGCAGAAACCAACCTGGGGACGCGTACCTCAGAATACCCAGAACTACACCTTTATAAATTGTCTTAGTCGCTGGGTATCTGAGGCCCCAAAATGCACCCCCGATACGACTGAGTCCATTAAGCGCTAGGGTCACCCTACTTCTCAAATAGTCCAAGTGAGGTGACACGTTGAAATTTCTTCCTATTCTGACTCCGAGGTAGGTGACAACCTCACTCGGACGAATTCTCGATCCTTGGATTATCATTGTAATAGGGTGAGCCCTATCAGTCTTGCCTTTCAAGAGGATAGCCTGTGTTTTAGCAGCTGACATCCGCAGTTTCTTCATCTCGCACCATCTTTCTATCAGGTTGGCGCACCGCTCAGCTTCTTCTTTCAACCTGGCTCTGCTGTTCGACGCCACCACAACGGCTAAATCATCCACAAAAGCTGTGGCGGAGAACTGCTCTTCTTCGAGCACACCCAGCAACTCGTCGAAGACAAGTTTCCACAGAGCAGGGCCAAGGACAGAGCCCTGTGGACAGCCTTTCTCCATACTATCTTCTACTTCGTAGAAATTACCTCTTATTCGGAGCGTTCTATCCTGGAGATAACTTCTCATCAAAATGTACAAGTTGCTAGGAGTCTCGTATTTCTGCAGCTGCTGGAGTACACTTGGCCACCATACGCTATCGAAGGCGGAGGTGATGTCAAACAAGAGGAGCATGACATACTTCTCCGCCTTCTCTTCAACGTCATGGCGTACTCTCAGCAGGGCATCTGCAGTTCCCCTGCCTTTGGTACATCCATACTGCCGTGGATGGGAAGCTCTCGAAAAAATAGGCTGTAGGCTCGTGACCATCATGTTCTCCAACACCTTACTCATAACAGGGAGGAGACAGATAGGCCTATAAGACTTTGCCATTTGTTTATCCTTGTCACCTCCCTTGTAAATAAGTCTGAGATCGGCAATTTTCCACTTTTTTGGGAAGTAGCCCCTATCTAAGCAATCATTGAATATTGCCAGGAGTTGATCTTCAATGTAGGGAATACTATTTCGGAGGATTGCCGTATCAATATTGTCAATACCTGGGGCACGACCAAGCCTTTGTCTATCCACGGCAGTACGGAGATCCCATATGTCCCAGGGTGGGCACAAGTCTGTACCGGGTGGGCATACCGTAGTGCGTCTAATAAACGCGTCTCTCTCGTCATCTTGGGATGGATCATCTCTGGGGAAGGTCTCTATAATGAAATTTTTCGCCGTCTCCTCCAGAGTGGTCGCCTGGGCATCGCCGCTCTTCATTGCAGCAATCACCTGTTGTGGACTCATCTTAGCCAGGGCCACTCTGTAAGGGATACCCCAGGGGTTCTTGGATGACTCCTCGACGATAAACTCGTCCCAAGACTTCCGCTTTAGTGACCGCACTTCGTTTCGGTATGTCCTGGCCTTAGACTTGTACTCGTCACGAAGTGTAGTGCGCCTCTCGTCACAACTACACCTCTGGTACGACCGCCGTGCCTTGTAGAGTTCTCTCTTCATAATAGTGAGGGCCGGCGTCCACCATGGGACTGGTCGAGCTCTTGCCTTCCGGTGCTGGAGGGTTTCCTCTGCAGCATCACAGATGATATCTGTTATCCTGGAGACTCTGTAATCTAGGTCATCAGTCAGATCCGTCTCCGCCGCATCCCATTCATTGTCAACGAGTTTTCCCTCTAACGTGGACCGGAAGGCACTCCAGTTTCCTCTTTTTGTAATATAGCCTTTAGTTATGCCGTGGGAACTTGTAAGTGTCGCATTTTCTACGACACTAAACACTATTGAGTGATGGTCGGAACTCGTATCAGATCCGAGGGCCCAATCGGTGATGCGGTTAGCCAGCTGCGGTGATGCCAGAGGCACAGCACTCCAACTCTGTCCCCTAGCACTAGAGAATGTAGGGATGGCAGAAGGATCGTTAATTACTACTAGCTGACTCCTAGATATGAAATCACCGAGCTTAGTACCCCTTCTATTTGTTCGATTGGACCCCCAAACCGTGTTCCAGGAGTTGGTATCTGAGCATATGATCACGTTTCGAGAACAAGCTGTGATCATCTCCATGGCGGATATGTCTTCGTTAATATCATTTCCATCAGGTAGGTAAGCCGATACAAGCGTAAAAGTAACGTTACTCCACCTGATGAAGCAAGCGACATTATCCGGCGTGGTGTACTGCCTCAGATCCATCACATCGAGGTTTGGGTTATTGACCACTATGGCAGCCCTGGGCCTCCTCTCTCCACTGCTCAGGGCGATAACCCTCGATGCGAGGCCGAACCCCGTGACCATGTTCCCACGGCAGCATGGTTCTTGGACCGCCATGACGTCGAATCGCTGGGAGAGAGCTCGAAGTTCATCTGCCACGATGCGTCGGCGGCCCATATTCAGTTGGAGGATGGTGATTCTATTCATAAAAAGTCTTTTTTGCCACCTCCTTGGCCCACTTTAAGTGCACAGGGCATTCACGACTGCCTGCCTTATGCTTCCGTTGGCTAGATGGGACATAGGCCCGCTCGCAGTTTATACAGGTCGGACCAGTCAACTCTTTTTTTTGGGGGCAGTCCTTAAGCATGTGGCCAATAGTTGCACACCAGATACAGACTACGCCATCTACTGGGCAAGTTGCTTTAGTATGACCGTAGCCCTGACACTTAGTGCACCGTGGAGCGTCGATGTAGTCTTTAAAGGACATCGACCACCATCCTCCATCTAAGCTGGCTGTCTCTAAGAGTATAAATCTAACCATTGGATGAACTTCGATCACCCAATTCTTAGTAAAACCATTCCTTGCTATTGAAGAGAAAAGAGGCCGAATGTCATCAGGAACAAGTGTTGTGGCGCCCGATTTTTCAGATATTCTTCCCCATAGAAATTCCAACAGCTGCATAGATGTCCAGCTTTGAGGCACACCTTTTACTTCCATCTTGGGCTTCTTCTTCATAGCAAGTTTTGCTTGAAGTCCTTTTTCACGCAGCCCCTGCCACCCGATTACTTTGGTGGCTTCGGACCTATCATCCATGCGAACCAAGACAGAGCCTGCCTTTGTCGCTCGGACTATGGACGCCTTCACACCTATTTCATCCGGCGATGGCAAGCCATTAATAATGTCTACCGGAGTTTTGCCTACTCCGCTGATAGTGACATATGTAGGTCTTGGCGTTTGAGTCGGTTTAGCTGGCAATGATTTAACTATTTCCGCTATTGATTTTGGTTTTGTACCTTGTTTGTCGATTGGATTTTCCTTTGCATCAGGCTCTTTTTTGCTGGTAGCGTTGTTTCTCTTCTTTTTTCTTTTACTTACCACCACCGTGAAGGATTCAGAGGCAGCTGAGGGTCCAGCCTGATTAATGTTTTTTTCGGCTTGTGTCTGAGGTTCCTTCAAACGTTTAGGTTCTTGGTGAGGTGCTCCAATTGACGTGGTGAGTGTATCGGTATATTTTTGCGGAGATTTATCTACTAAAATTTGTTTCAATACATCATGCACCTTCTGTGACGAAAGCGTGTCCAAAATAGCCTTTTGAACTATGGCCGAGACTCCAACTTGTTCTTTTTCCTTTTCCTGATTTTCAATAATATCAACAAGGCATTGTACCTTGATATTAATCTGGTCTCGGACACTAGAGCTTAATTTTTTTAAATTATTTTCAATGGCCATTGAGATGCTCTCCTGTATATCTTTAGCCTGGCAAAGTTTGCTTTTAGTACTAGTCTCTTCCAAATCCTCTGGTAAATGAGAAGAGCCCCTCCTTGGTCGTTTTGCCACTGCTCTTGAGATATTTCCTTCCTTTTGTACCCCCTCCATCTCGATATTGACCATAGGGTTTATTATAACTGAGATAACGTTATCTGCAATTTATAACCTTCCACTTTTAAACTATAACTAATAAAGAACTAAATGAAGTACTATATTCACCTGAAATTGTTTTCATTTACCTTAAGGAGTCTCTTAATACACTTTTAAATGTCTTATTAGAATGGGCTTGCCCGAACAGCAGGAATCACTAGTGGTAAAAGTAAAAGTCTAGTACTCTATATACTTACTAAATTTGTTCCTACACAAGCAAGTAAATAAACTATCTTCACTAGGGCTTCCTATGGTGCTTTCCACCCACTGTAGAATAGTTCACAAGAATCTACTCTGTATGAAAGTTAATGAAATGTCCCACTCCTAACCTCGCTATTTACAATAAACTAAGCCATAACAACAAAACACATACAAAAAATAACACAAACTAACTAGAAAATTAATGAACGATAATAAACACGAAATAAACAAGAAAATAAGCACAGAAAACTAGATATTAGATAATCAGATTAGTACAAATGTGATATCACTATTTGACCTCGCATAACCTCTATCATACACGTGCATTATATACTACTTTTTAACTATGTCTCAATATTACCAAATATTTAAATGTAATTTCCTTACACATGTACAACCAAATATAATAATAATTATTCCCTTTTTTTTCTCCCAATTCCCTCTCAATATCTCTAAGTTAGTTCAGCAATGTATGGTCTCTTATTTCTATGTTTATATTTTACTTCTATGTACGTTTTACTTCTTCCATTTTTGTTTTTATTCACATTGTACTCTTATCTATAATCTCTTAATTCTATTTTATATATATATATATATATATATACTTTAGTATTTCATAGATATAGTATTGTTTCCCTTGTATCCATCTATATCTTCAAATTTTAGATACTGTAAATTTCTAGGTTTTTCCAAATTACCCAAACAAGTCAACAAATTCCCCAATAGCTGCCCTTATCCTTGCTTTCCAGTTCTAAGTAAAACTCCTAGCTGAACACACCTGTAAGTCTCTAATTTTATTCTTCTATTTTTATTTACTTATTTATTTAATTTTTTGGGTTTTCTTTTCCACATTCCTTTATGTATTAGTTCATATTATATCATTTTTCCTTTTCCTTCAACCTCACCTGTAGATCTGTAGAAGTATATTCACAATTGCATATATTCTATATTACACTAAAACAATTGTTACCATCTATTTACTTCAGCTTAGTATTTTGTTACTTAACTTACTCTGTTTATATTTTAATGTACTTACTGTTTATAATTTTAATAAGCTTATTCACATTGTTTATAATTTTTTCAATAAATAGTATGTAACTTGCACAATTCTCTATCTTTTTGTTCTAGCCCTGAAGAAGACCTACAAAGTCGGGTCGAAACGTTGGCTTTTAATAAAATAGTTTTACCGATATTTAGTCTATCAACGGTCAACTATTAAATATTCAATATACAATTTCAATTTTAATTTTGTTTACTTATTTGTATATTAAATAATTGTTACTAAATAAGATACTGATGACACATAAGAAAATATTTTCAATGTGGAGGATCGTAGTTGACAATTATTGGTGCCCGAAGAAATATATATTTATGTGTAGATTTTGTTATTTATCATAACTAATGTTAATGTAATGATTGGCTTTGAGTAAATTGATGAATTATTTAACTGAATTAACTAATTTACAAATTATTAAAACATCGTACTTATTTCGCTATGAATAACTAATATACTATGTGATATAATTAATGTGGACGTGTTCTAAATATCTAGTACTGTTACACGATGTGTAGTATTCCTTTGTATCAATTGTTACATATTCATGTAGACTCATTCAGTGATAAACATAATTATATATACACCGACTCTATAATTAAACAATAATAATTAATAATCAGCGATCAGCAACTTAGATTGTACTCAATTCCTGTTTTAAAAAATATGTTTTTCTCATTTATATTGTATTTAATTCAAGTACTTAATTGTTTTAAATACTATCGGTTGGTTGCCTTGTCGAAGATTCGATCTAAGGGTAAATCAAGACTACATTACTTATTGTTCTCCTACGACTTAACTGGTGTTTGGATAAAAAAGTCTCAGTCTCAGACGGGTAGCTCCGTTCATAAAGGAAAATATTTAATGAGTGATAATGAAGAAATTAAAAAATGTTTACTCAAACCCTGGTTAAATTGTTCTAAATGAAGCAGAGAATTTAAATTTAGGTGTTTTTTTTAAGTGTCACGTATTTACTGAATAAAAAAAATATAACTAAAAATTTATTTAACATAGGAAAATAAAATGTTCTTCATAGTAAACTAGATAAAATCTCTATAAAATACAAGTAGAGTTCGTGTTTGTCAAAACCATTTAAAGTGGAATTTAATACGGCTAAAGGGTAGTTTATAGTTACCGATGTGTCATTCATAAAATGATCGATTATTCGCGATTATTTTTTTATCGTCCCGCTATTGGTCTTTAGATATCACGTTTTGAAGATTTCCTTCATCATGAGGATCCTATTCTTTAATAAAAATTGAAAAATATTTTGGATTTATCTCAGAATAAGAAACCCTACAGAAATATTTAGTTAGTTCATTAATAAACTATTATTTTTTTATATAAGGTATCCTATTTCGTGTTATTTTTACAAAAAATATATTCTGTGGTTCTCTATATAAAAAGTATCCTATATGATATAGCATTGTGTAACTGAGATGATTATTCCAGAACTGGACAGATTTTATATAAAAAATCGTATTTTATTTATTAAGTATGATTAAATATTTTTATGTTATTTTCATTCTGCGATAAATATTGTATAAATATATAAAAATTATTGTTCAGTGTTCATTGAAGAATGGAAAGATGACGATGGAGAAATCTCCAAAACTTTGGAGTGTAAATATTTTACTAATAAAATGACGTTATATGGAGGTATGTTTTCACTATATTTATATAATTAATTTTTACATTTATTATAAATTATTTATTTTTTTTTAGTATGTAAGATCATCACAATTACTCACTGAATAATCTTGTAGCAAAAAGTAGTATGAATTTGGAAATAATCAAAATAAAAATAGAAAAAATAAATAAAAAGCCATTAGTTTAATATAGATAATTATCATCTTTCCTTTGGTTTATAATTTTTGGATGACGATGTACAGAGTTAAATCATAGATAGATATCACAAGTCATTTTTATCTTTAGAAAGTACACAATTCAATATATCATAAAAGTAATATTTTTTTCTCTTCAGGACAAGTTATTTTTTAATTTTTATTCATATTAGATATGTATGTTGAAAAACTCTTAAATCTATTATGTGAGTACTAAGAAATAATCTTTTTAAATGATTATATAAAAAGCCGTTGATTATGTCCTAAGTCAGTTTATACTTGTTTATTTTTATTTATAAATTATTTACTTGAAATATGATAATGTATGTTCTCAGATCTTGAAATTAAATTAATTTATTTATTCAGCAATTTTTTTTATTATTTATAATTTTTGGTTATTATTAAATTGTTATTTTATTTTTTCTGTAAATATGGTGTAAATGTTTTTTTATCTCACTCTAATTATTGTCCGTATGACAGAATGTTATAAATTAGTGAATAAATAAAAAAAATAAAATGAAAAATGGTTTGATTAATTTTGAAGTTTTTATATAAAAAGAATTACTATGTTTTCTTATTTTTTTTTTTCATCATTCTAACGTTCTATTCCTCATGACAACTTTACTGCTAAAAGAAAGTACTAGCTGCGATTTGTTCTCAGGGTGACGAAAGGTGAGCTAGATTTGATGAAAAAAGTTTTTAAATTGATCGGAAAAATAATTATGATCAGTGGATGGGGTGGAATTCAAACTCCCACGAATACTAATTAAAATTTAAACAACTTTTCAAACAATCTCGGACTTTTTTATCAGTCATTCTCGTTATAATCAACTTACAAATACTCTTATCAAATGATTTTGTAAAAAGCCCTTGATTATGTCCAAAGTCGGTTTATCTGTTTATACTTGTTTATTTTTGTTTATGAATTATGTACTTGAAATATAAATTTTCATGGATCGCTGTATTTTCTTTGTTCAAAGCTCTTATTGCTATTATACTGAGATTAATTTAGTAATAAGAAAAATCATAAAGAAAAATAAATTAATTGGTAGGATAGAGGTAATTAATAATTAATAGGTAAATTTAGATAAAAAAAAATTATATAACAGAAATATTTATTTATCATATCCAAGTTTATTTAGTAATTATACAATCAGCCACATTGAATTACAATAAATATTAGGGTTACAAGTGTACATCGATACATTATATACAAACAAAAGGGAAATAAACATAAACAGTTAAAATAAAGAAAAGTAAAATATAAATAGGATAAAGAGAATTTAAAAACATAAACAAATAAAATAATAGATTTAAAGTGAGTAAAATTAAAATAAATAATACAAATCCATACTTATGTACAATATTTATATTTCAAAGAACCTGGTGTCAAGCTTTTGACTTGTCAAGCTTGTGTACGGCAAACCCCGGCATCCAGGAAATCCTAGCCCCATGCTCCTCTCCCAGGTAATATTCACTATCACGCGTAAATTTTAACTACAGAGATACAATAACAACTTGGCCCATGTCGAGTCAACTTGTGTTCATAAAGGACTTGAAGTTAAAAATTCTGATGTGATTGGTTTCAGTGTGTTACTTTATGTATGTTGAACAGAAATATGAAGTTGTCCAACAATATTTTTTTCTGAAAAATATGAAAAATCATTACAAAAACCAATAAAAAATCATATGGTTAACATCAAATCGTCATATCCGCAGAGAAGAGGTTGTCTTCACCTGACATAGAATACGCCATACCAATCTAACGCATTTACATCTCAGCCAATAACCACCACCAAAATGCCAATACTGCAATAATACACTACAGTCATCCACATTTTACAGAAATGTTTTTTTACATACCATACCTGACTAGCTCATGGCTTACACCCCAAATATCAAGCATTCTAAAATATGAAGAAGGCAATAAAGTTATTGTTACATTTGGTTTGAATTAAACAATGTGTTAAATAAAATTTAAAGTCTCCTAAAATATTTAATCCAGAGATAAACAAAATTAATTATCAGGTGTTGATGGCGCCTTTTACCTTTAAAGGAGTTTTACGTTTTAAAACACCGACAAACAAACAATATAACACTAACAACAAACATAATTTTGTCATCTTATTTTTGTTTATAAAGTTCTAATTAAAAAGCGAATCTACATTAAAATAAAGATGGGAATAATATCAAAAATTCATATTCTATTCATTTTACAGGAAATATCCCAAGGCCTAAAGTGATGTTGAACACTCAACAGTGAACAGTTATATATTTTTATTTCTTCAAAAGAGTTTATTGATAAGTTAATGGAGAGAGTGATGCACAGCACTTCAGTGGAGAGAAGCTCTTTCCTGGGCACCTAAAATAAATATTAAATATGTATACTACCTTAAATGTTTCTGATGCCTCACACTCACTAATCAAATAAATACTCTAAGTTATTTTCCTCTAAAAACTAACTTCCTTCTGTCCTCAAGTCCAGAACGAATGATGACTATGTCCCAGATCAAATTCCGTGAGGTTAATCAAACTTTATCTTCCTGTTATCAATTCTTTCATTTCGCATATTTATATTTTTTTCCTTACAAACACGGAATCTTCTTAACAACTTGGAAAAAAGCCGTAACCTGTTCCTTCCAAAATTCATTCACTTTTCCCAAGACAACCTTTTCCGAATCTTTGAAGCTAAAAAACCTCCTAATTCTCTTGATTCGTTCACTTCTTGGTTCTCTGTCATCTATTAATACACAAGATTCGTTAGGAAGAAATGAGAGTTAATGTAGCTTAAGAAAACTATTTGTAGCTATAATGTCAAATAAAATTACGAGCAATGTCTTCAGCATACACGACCATCATTAAACAGTGAAATATAAATTCTTCAGTAAGAGTATGGCAATAAAAAAAAACCTCTGGTTTCATTATTACGCCGTAGAACATTAGTTGTTATAGATAGCAAAAACATTTCGAAGTCAATAAAATTATTTATATTATTCATTGTGTTCTCAATAATATTAAATTTTAAAGTGTAAAAAATCGTTCTTTAATGTCACTCATCCCAAGAAGCACTGACGCCGAGCGAGATGACACAAGGAAGATAGGGTTAAACTGCCCCTATTTGAGGCCAAAAACGGTACTAACTGGAGCAAACATCAATAACCTAAACAATAGAGGAGCCAACTCTTGCAAACTGAAGATTAATGAAGTGTCCAAAGCCGGGATACTGGCTATATTTCCTGTTATAGCGACAAAGGCGGTCACAAAGTAGCTTGTTACCGGAGCCTCCAGTTGTTAACGCCGGGTCCTAGCATCGAGGAATCTCCTCCCCTCCCATCCGCCCTTGCTGTAATAATATCCTTTGTTTGCCCTCGGTTGGGAGAAAGTTTCCCACTTCTTGTCATTTGTCAGTTGTTCTCAGTTTACCGATTATGTCACGTAGCTAATGACGCGCCGATACATGATTAGAAATGGGTTATTATCGCTGTCATCTTCCGAGCGAGCCCACTTTCGAAACCATTCGATGCCAGGGAACGTATTCCGTTAATTTAACCTGATATATAATATCACTGCCGGTCTGATAAAAATACATAATATTTGGTTTTCCAGTTTATAACCATATTCGATACACAAAATTTGTAATTATTTACTGGGTTAAGGTTCAAATTTGTTTTTTTTTTTTATTGTAAGAATAATAATAAAATAAGCCAAAATTAAAATAGTTTTATATTATCACTATAAAATATACACATAGAGTTCAAATAAGTATTGACCAGTAGATTACAGACCACGTAGATATTTTGCAGCCTTAACAAGACTGCTGTATCTGTACCTGTCTTGTGCTATTTATTTCCATTTATCTACACCTCTATATTACATCTTTGTTGATTTTATCTATCCATCTGTTTTTTGGCCTTCCACGTGGTCTTTTGTCTTATGTTGAGGCATTCATTTTTACATAGAGGCTTTCAGATGGATTGCTTCGAGCTATATTTCCCGCCCATCTTAACCAATGTTTGCCCATCTCAATCAAATGTTTTAATACTTTTTTCTAGAGTGCTCGTTAGTTTCTAGGTCTCACAGCTGTATATTAGAACTGGCTTTATCATAGCATTTTACACCCTTAATTTGAGATTTTCGGGATTTCAATACCTTTGAAATGGAGAAGAAAGCTCTGTTTGCGTTAGTTATACGCTGGTCTATTTCTGGCCATTGTTCATTCATTTAGGTTATTGTGGAGGCGAGGCATTTGATTTTTTCTACTCTCGAGAATGATTTCCTTCTAAACATATTTTTATTGGGGTGGAATTTTAGGCTTATTGTCATATATTTGCTATTGTCTTCATTTACTCGTAGACTTTGTTCTGCCTCCCTTATCAGTCTTAGCGATATAAGAATTAATAAACAGAAAAATTACATAAAACCACAATACACACCATCACTGATTGCCACGCACTTCCGTATGGACCCTCAGATCACCGGCCGGTGCTATACACATTTGAGGGCACGCCCGCCACTCCACCGGCGAGGAAATATCTACTTCATAAGGCCGACTGGAAGAGATACAGACCTTGCGTTGAAGAAAAACTACCAGGAGTTACACCATGCAGAACCCGAGACGAGGTGGATAATGCTGTGAATGTCATCACCACCACCATCCAAGCCTCAGCCAATCGGAACATTCCCAAGTTTGCTCCACAGCCCAACGCCCTCAGAAGACCTCCACGGCACATCCTAGTTCTGATCAGACAGCGAAACAACCTGAGGAACGTTTTCCAGCGCACTCGTAACCATCAATGCGATGACCCGGCAGATAGCAAGACTCATGAGCAACTGGAAGACATCACTCTAGCACGAGCAGTTACGAAGGACTCATGACGATCACTGTCAGTTCTGGCGACTCGTCAGAACCTTCGTTAGTAAGAAGAGAAGTGTGCATCTGACATCAGGAGACGCGCTACTAACAACTGGGGAACAGGCTGAACATCTGGCGAAAAGCTATGCAGCGAGGGATGCTGAGCGAACTAGAAGCTCCCCACCGGTGCAGCGGGGATCATCACCTATACTCACTGAGAAGCCCATATTCTGCAATTTTAACCAGCTTGAGTCTGTA
This sequence comes from Nezara viridula, assembly GCA_928085145.1. NCBI lineage: Eukaryota > Metazoa > Arthropoda > Insecta > Hemiptera > Pentatomidae > Nezara > Nezara viridula. The sequence goes on from OV725077.1 coordinate 116,049,278, forward strand.
CTACGACGTATCAAAGGAAAAAGGCGTCGGGACATGATATCCCGTATGTTCTACTGAATATGCTCCCAAGGAAGGGCAAAGCCTTCCTTCTGAACATCTTTAATTCATGCTTGCGGATCTCTTACTTCCCTACCGTCTGGAAACAAGCCATCGTAGTGCCACTACTCAAGCCGGAGAAGAAAGGAGACACGGCTGAGCACTATCGTCCAATCAGCCTCCTCCCGCACGTCAGCAAAGTCTTTCAGCGATTGATTCATTATCACCTCCTGAGTCACTGCAAGGAAGAGCACGTTATACCACCAGAGCAAACCGGTTTACAACGCGGGGTCACCTGTGAACATCATCTGGCTAAACTTCAGGCACACACCATAGAGCAGATGAATCACAACAGAGCTACGGCACTCATCTCGCTGGACTGCAGCCAGGCCTTTGACTGCGTGTCTCACGCGCTGTTACTTCGAAGACTGGAAGAGTACAGATTACCAGCCCCGCTATGCCGTCTGGTCAGAAGCTACCTTAGTGGAAGAACTTTCGTCGTAAGAGTTGGTAATGACTATTCGAACCCAGTCGATACAACATGTGGAGTACCTCAAGGGTCTGTGTTGGGGCCATTACTGTTTTCACGGCACCAGTAGTGGCACTTAAACATCCAGAAGCGGTGGTAGCAGCCTATGCTGACGATATCGCAGTCTATGCATCCAGCCTTAACGCAGAGAGAGCTCTCATGAAAGCACAGAATGCCACAGATACCATCGTCAAGACCGATGCCATAGTGATGTCATTTCAGCAAGGAAAGAAGCCCCTGCCCACTCACTTCACCATTGGTGGAGTGGACCAGCGGATCACCACCTCAGTCCTTTACCTAGGCGTGACTCTTGATAGGCACCTCACCTTTACTAGTCACGTCAACCAGAGGCTCAAGCTGGCTCGGAAAAAGGAGTGTAGGCTCTACCATCTGCTAAAGTCGGCGCAGCTCTTGTTGAGCCTAAACTGCAAATCTACAAGGCGGTCATCAGGCCTACGCGCTCTATGGTGCACCGTTGCTCCGCCACCTGTATAAGTCCACGCTCAAGAAACTCCAGAGTTATCAAAACTCCATCCTTCGGCGAATAGTGAGAGGTACCGCCCTGCAAAGGGCAAAGAATGCAAAGATCCGAGAGGAGCTTCAGCTCCCATCGGTGCCTGAGTTCATAGGCCGAAGGCACGTCAAATTTTTCGATGGGCTGAAGGTCTGTGCTAACCCGCTTTTCCAGGAAATAGTACAGCCTCCCAGGCCTGGGAGGTGGCAAGGTAAAGTCCCCTTGGTAGATGTTCTCGCCGAGGAAAGGGGTTTGGAATCTGTAGTTTTCACTCGCTAACTATAATGTAAATAATAAATTAATGCAGGGCGGTCACTCCACGCCCAGTGATATAATAAAAGGCCTCTGGCCACAGATGCAAAGAACGCATTCAGCGTGCAGAGCCCTCTTACCTTAAAAAGCCCTTGGGCAATAAAAGGAAATTGAAAAATTTATGTATATATGCCATTTATATATATATATATATATATATATATATATATATATATATATATATATATATATATTGTATCTGTAATCAAGAAATTCCTGGGGGGTAGGAGAAAAAAAAAAACACAATACAAAAAATACTTATTTAAAGAAAAAATACATTAAAGTAAATGTACCTATAACAGACAATTTTCAACCTTAACCTGAAAATCTTAACCACAACTTAAAATCATTCAGTGAGTCTTTTAATCGAAAATGGATTTGATTGACATTAAATTTAGGCTTTTAACAATTTAGTTTTTTTTAATGAATTCAATTAGTTTATTATTAATAAAAACATAAGAAATTCTGACAGCGTATTTTTCACTAGTAATGGCCACTCGGGTTTTGGAGTCAACAAGTTTTCTTAAAATAATTAAAAAAACAAAATACATTATCCACAGTTTCAAACAAGGATACTTTATCTTTATATATATATTTTGTCTTACTTCGGTTATTTATATTTATTTGCCTTTCTTATGTACATATTGTGTGAATGAATACTATAGCTCTAGTACCACTGCCCTTCAGTGTGGCAGACTGTATTAATACTTCATAAAAGAAAACAAGGACATCACTAACTATAGGTGAATGAATCAAAATTTCAAACCTATCTCTTAAAGAAAAGTGATAAGGAAACATCCCTGATACAAAGATCCGTCTTTGCTCCATTAAAAATCAACCAATGGGCTATTGTGGCGTGATACCACTTGAGGTTTAGGCATCACCCTCTTAAGTGTTCTAGCTTCTCTTATTTGCAGTCTTTTTTAGGCGTATAAAGCTTATTACTTGTTAATGAATTGGAAAATATCTATTAATGGCTTAGAGTCTATTACTGAAACATTTACTATAAAATAATTATTAAAAAATAATATCAATACATTAATCAAACATTAAAGGTTATCAAACAGCACTCGAAGTAGCAATTAATGAGGCAATGACAATAATTTTTACCTGGACCATAACAAATGAAATGAAAGTGAACACCCAAAAAAATGACTTTCAACTGTTCACGTTATCAACCAAAGTGCACGTGCTGGAAGTCATTTATAATAATGTTCCTTTGCCAAGAACCTATGGAGGCAAATACCTGGGAGTTAGGTTAGACACCAAAATGAATTGGAACAGGCAAATTGAAGATATGGTGGAAAAGGGAGAAAACAGGCTTAAGCTTTTAAAACGCCTTGGAGGAAAGACATGGGGGGAGGGGCCACCCAGGATGTGATGGGTTTTGCATATAAAACCTATGTATGCCCAGTACGGGAATACGGTTCGGAAGTCATATGCACTGCGGCTGATGCATCCCTGAAAAGACTGGACAGCCAGCAAAACAAAGCATTGCGTTTAATTTTGGGCGCACCCCGCTCAACTCCTATTGCAGCTATGGAGCTGCAGACCACAGTAGAACCCCTTTCGAAACTGCGAATGAGAAGAACCAATCCAGAGTTTTGGAAAAAATACGATATCCCAACTCAACGGCTCAAGACCCAACCTTGTTCATGCTAAGGGCAAAGGCTTTGCTTGAAGAAAGAGAGCTGGACTGTGAAGAAAGGGAGCCATTTATACAGGCACAGTTCCCAATCCACAACCACGCGAGCAGGGCAGAGCTGCAACTCATCCATAAGGTGGATAAAAAAGAAACACCAGACTATGAACTAAAAGCGAAAGCACTGAAAACTATAGCTCAAAAGTACCCTCCTCAGGATTGGCTTCACATTTATACCGATGGATTAGCTGAATCAGCCGTTAAAAATGCTGGGGCAGGAGTTTACTCGAGAGAGTTTCAGTTCAGGGTGAGGATGGTACAAATTTTGACGGTGAGATAGCAGCGATCCTCATAGCTCTAACAGCACTATCATGAAGGCAAGTTCAGAGCGCTGTTCTCTTTGTCGACTCCAAGCAGCAATCCTCGCTATTACTGAAGTGAATAAATGTCTGTCGAGTGCTATTATGGAGAGCAAATACCTTTTCTACGATCTAACACTCCGAGGCACCAATGTGGTCCTACAGTGGATTCCGAGCCATTGCGGTATTCCTGGAAATGAGGAAGCGGATAGTCTCGCCAGGAGGGGAGCAGAATTGCCACAAATAGTCCATCCAAAATCCAACGATTTAATTCGGCGAATGGTGAGGATGGTAGTGAAGGAGGAAACAAAACATATGCACAAATACAAGGTAGAAGGAAGAAGTTATGGATGTTTGGTGGAAAACCCGATCCCAGCAGACCTAAAAAGAAGAGATGCAGTAGCCTGCTTCCGCCTGGCCACTGGTCACGACTATCTACAAAGTCAACTCCACAAGATAGGCGTGGCTGAGGATCCTAGGTGTAAATTATGTGAATAAGCAGAAATGAATGGAGACCACCTAAACAAATGTCCTGCTTTGTCGGATATTAGCAATAAAACATATGCAAATGATTATGTAAAAAAATCAAACTTATACTGGGCAGCAAAATGTCGGATGGTCGAATGACCAATGACTATGGCATAGGAAAAAAAACAAAAAAACATTAAAGGTTTCACTTTAAGGTCCTTTTGTTTCCCAAAAATTGCATCGTTCTAATGAAAAAAAAAGAAGTACAGTCTTACCTCTGCGAGAACTTTCAAATCATTTTGCTATGTTTCTAACCTAATGCATTCAATGAGTAAGCAGCATTAGCGAAACATTTTTATTTGTATATACCACAGGTGGGGATCCGCGGTTTCTGAAGCCGCATGTGGCCTATGTGACGTAGGTGCGTCCTCCAAACATTTTTGTGCTATATTTATTACCCTAGTACTAGAAATAATTAATATTTAATTATTTAAGTAACGCAAGACTTTGAACATATGATCGCTTGAAAAGTAAATATCATAAAAATTTAATTCTATATTTGAATTGAAATATTTCAAGCACAAACATCTTTTGGAAGTGAGATCGTATAGGCGAAAGTACAGAAAGGCACAAACTATAATTTTGGAAACTTATTCCCAAAAAAACTACCACCTCTCCAAAACCAAAGTTGGAAAGTGAAATGTCAGGGACTAAGGAACCGAAGCCTCCCGATATCTTCTCCATGTGCTCAAGACGGCCAGGAACATCATGGGTAAGAAAATATATCGAAGTATCTTTTGCAGATGAAGATAAGACTTTCCTAAACACAAGCCCATTCAAAGTTTTTAAGTTTATTCAAAGTTTTGCTCCGCAAACAAAAGTGAAGTTTTTAAGAAGTGGCAAAGTACTACTAGAAGTGGTCAATGAAAAGGATTTTTTTAATCTACAAAATATCAAGAAATACGAAAACTCAGCCTTGAATTTCACTTTTCACCCTTCTTTGAATTACACAAAAGGAATAATAACCTGTCCTGAGTTCAATATCTGTTCAGAACAAGAACTTAAAGAAGAGCTACGTGACGAAGGAGTCGTGGAAGTGAAAAGAATTTTTAGAAGGTCAGGAGAAACGAAGGTACCAACATCATCGATTATCCTAACTTTCGTGAAGCCCGTGTTACCGGCTCATCTTAAACTTAATTTTATAAACATAAAAGTAAGATCCTATATCCCAAATCCTATAAGATGTTTTAATTGCTTCTCATTCAACCACGTATCGGCGAAATGCCAACGTAAAGTCTGTGGCAAATGTGGGCTTACTCAACACGAAGATCAGTGCAGCCAACCACTGAAATGTGTTAACTGTTCTGATCAACATCCTGCGTGGTCTCGAAACTGTCCTGCATTTCTGAAAGAAAAGGAAATTCAAAAGGTAAGGGTAACCGATAGAGTACCCTATCCGGTGGCCAAAAGAATAGTTGAAAATAAAACACCTACAGTTCTTCCTCTAGGCAGCTTTTCTAAGATTGTGTCCACTCCAGCACCTAGTATCGAAATAATCCAACAAATAGGGAAACTTTCTTCAATTATTGAAGGTTTAGTTGAGAAAATCGAAGTTTTAGAGGAGAAGTTAAGTAATAAAAACAATACATCAACGAATCCAATTACCTCAACAACAAGTCTTCCTTCTAGCAGTCACCATGATCCCAACGAACAAGATAAAAAAGGTAACTTGCAGATAAATGAAGGCCTACAAAACATAACCGATAGTAGAAATACCTCTAACATCCAAATTACCACGGAAACTAAAACCTCTAACATTCAAATTAACAGGGAAAATAAAACTCTGACCGATTCATTACTACCTTTGAAGAAACTTGTAGAATCACCTGACAAAAACTATCCTCTTTCCTTCATTCAATTACACACATTTTTAGAAACCATTGTAATCACAAAAGATCCGGTATCGGCAGCACTAGACTTAACCAATGACCTCAATTCCATCATTACTATGTTTTCAGATTTATACTCAGCTCTTCCAACAAAAAGCTTAAAGAGCAGATTTACTAAAGTCATAAACAGCTTGAAAAATTACCTTAGAAACACTTCTGTTAGTGAAAACACTCACATTTAACTTTTCTAGTACCCCATAACTAGATTATAACTTATAACATTAAATCATATGATTATTTTAAATTGGAACTGTGATGGTGTATATCGTCACTATAATGACCTACAGTTGTTGATTTCAATTATAACCCCTCACTTTTATCTCTTCAAGGGACCCATCTAAAAGAAAACCAAACTATTTTAAAATCTTTATATAATTCTATTTACAAAACAGTCCGTCGTACTCCTCATGCTAGCGGAGGAGTTTCTCTTGCCATTAAGAAAGGCATCAGTTATACTGCTATTAATTTATCCTCCAAATTGGAAGCAGTAGCCGTTGTCGTTCATCTTCCAGTTCAGTTTACGATATGTTCTATTTATCTACATCCCTCAGAAAATATCACATATAATGATTTTCGAGATCTATTACTCGAACTTCCTCTTCCATTCCTTTTAATGGGAGATCTGAACGCTCACAGTCCGACTTGGGGCATCAATCATCGAACTGATGCAAGGGGTAAAATAATAGACTCTCTTATAGATGAATTTTCGCTCATACTCTGCAGCCCCTGTGAGCAGTCTTTCTATAGCCGAGCCCACCAAACCTGGACTTCTATTGACCTCTGCTTAGCCTCTCGCTCATTTCCTATAATTCCCCAGTCTTACTTCCATTGTGATCTTGCAGGTAGTGATCACCTACCTCTTTTGCTTTCACTGCAAATTGACCCGTTTCTTCCACAGTCTATCGGGAAATGGAGGATAGACAAAGCCAATTGGGAGAATTTTACAAAAGCTTGTAGCGATAACTTTAGACATTTTGAAATTTCCTCATCTCACGGAGAAAATCTTGAAAGGTTTGCCTCAGTAATTGTTCAAATTGCTACCCTCTCGGTCCCTAAAACCAAACCATCTAAATATTTAAGAACGGTTTCTTGGTGGACACCCGAATGTCGTGCTGCTTTGACGAAACGGCATAGAGCTTTAAAAATTTTAAAAACACGTCCATCATTAAGTAATCATATCAATTACTATAAAGCCAGGGCAGAAGCGCGGTGGATTATCAACCAGGCAAAAAGAAATTGCTGGACAAAATTTATATCTTCCATCTCAACCGGAATTTCAACGAAAATAGTATGGAATAAAATAAAAGCCATGAAAGGCAGACAAATTAACAATATTCCGCGATCGATAGCTTACAATGGAAAAATTCTTACCGAGCCTAAGGAAATAGCTAATGCCTTTGGGCAGCACTTATCTAGTATTTCAAAAAATCCTTCGGCACTTCATGAACTTCAGTTCCCTCCTTATCTTACCCTTGATAATGAACCCTACAATTTACCCTTTACATTAGATGAACTAAACCAAAGTATTAGTTCATCTCGTTCCAAATCACCAGGTCCAGATCAGATTCACATTGAATTTATAAAGCGCTTACCAACAAGAGTAACTGACCTGTTGTTGACGCTCCTCAACAATATGTGGATAAATAGAGACTTTCCTAAAAGTTGGGCCTCGGCAACAGTAATCCCTATACTGAAGTCCAATAAAGATCCGAAACTCGTGCAAAATTATAGGCCCATCTCTCTTACGTCAGTTCTCTGCAAAGTGACCGAAAAAATAATTAACCGCCGCCTTTTATGGGAATTAGAGACAAGGCATCTACTAGACAGCGAACAATGCGGATTCCGTTATACTAAATCAACAATGCACAATCTTTTTAAATTTAATTCCTTTATAAAATCTTCGTTTACTAGAAATCAGCATGTTTTCGCAGTTTTCTTAGACCTGGAAAGTGCATTTGACTCATGCTGGAGAAACAAAATTCTAAAATCCCTTCAGGATTGGGGATTCTCGGGCAATATTCTGTTTTTTATACAAAACTTTCTCAATAATCGGAATTTCAACGTTCGTGCTGGCTCGACTTTTTCAAACAAATTCGAACTACACAACGGTGTTCCGCAAGGATCTGTTCTAAGCCCAACCCTATTCAACATTGCCATTAACGATATCAAATCGTTCATACCAAAACCTGTGAATGTTGCACTATACGCTGACGACGTCCTGATTTATTACAGCTCTATCGATGTAAACTTTGGGCAATATGTTATACAAGAGTCCCTCAACAGCCTTGAAACATGGGCCGCTAGTTGTGGCTTCAGGTTTAGTCTTTCTAAATCCACTGCTATCCACTTTTGTCGAATTCGTAGATGTACCCAACCACTTACAGCACATATTGGAAATCGACCTTTGAACAAACGCGATTCAATTCGACATCTAGGAGTAATGTTGGACTCAAGACTGACGTGGAAACTACAAATCGAAACACTACTGTCCAAATTGTCAAAGAAGTGCAATTTAATAAAATCACTTTCCGGTACTACTTACGGCTGCGATAGAACTTCCTTGTTGAGGTTATACAGATGTCTAATAAGGCCGATTATTGACTACGGATGCGAAGTATACGGGGATGCCTCAAAGAAAATATTAAACAAGCTAGATCCAGTACACCATTCAATGATCCGTCGAGCAACCGGAGCCTTCAGGACTAGCCCTATTAACAGTCTACTTTGGGAGGCTGATGAATGGCCGCTAGAACTACGCAGACACTTTCTTTTGTTAAAGTTTTTAGGACGCTTAAAAGTAACTACAGACTTCTTTGACTTCTCGACGTATAAATTACCAACTCGCCTTGCCAACTACCCGCCACTAATCAATACGTACACACTTCCAAAGCTGTTCAAATCAAACGTAAACCCTTTACCTCCTTGGACAAATAGTAGAACACTTTTCGATTTTTCATTAAAAAACAAAAAAAAGTTAAATAGCCCACCAGTAGCACTAAAACAACTCTTCTTAGCTCATATAAATAACTACGAAAAGTACACATGCATTTATACCGATGGGTCGAAAAAATCAGAACATGTTGGATGTTCCGTTGTTCTACCTACGGAGACCATCCGCTACTCTCTACCCTCCATTTATTCAGTCTTATCCTCCGAACTCTTTGCCATATATTTAGCGTTAGATATAATAATCAACGAAATTAACAATGAACACATTTTAATTATTAGTGATTCCTACTCAGCCCAAAAACTAATAGAGAACTTTCAATCATGCAACAACCCCATTGTCTTCCAAATTATACAAATTATTCAAATTACAAAAAAAACAATAACATTTTTGTGGGTCCCCAGTCACATAGAAATACCAGGCAATGAACTGGCTGATAGCGCCGCAAAAGAAGCATCCACCATACTTCCAGCACCAGACAATAAAATAGCGCTATACGATTACAATAACGCAATTTTGAACCAGTGTAGAGAGGCCTGGCAATATTGTTGGGCAAAGGTTCCTATCACAAACAAAATGAAAAGAATGTTTCAAGACATGAATCCACTTCCAGAGATTCAAGGAAACCGACGGGAGCAGACTATCATCACACGCCTCAGAATAGGGCACACCAGGCTCACGCATGGTCATCTACTCGATGGAAGTTCGCCATCAAGATGTCGCAGCTGCGATACAGCTTTAACAATGTTTCACATCTTGGAAAATTGTCCGAGCTTAGATTCATCAAGGACCTCATATCTGCTGTTAGGATATCGACAAGCCATACAACCTGGAAATCAGAAACACCTATTCCAATTTTTGAAAAAACACAATTACTACAGACATATTTAAACAATATCATCCTCATAAACGAATTCACAACGTAAATTAGAAATAACCTATTCAGTTGTAACAACACGTTCTTTAAACAAAAATACTAACAACATACACATCCAAAATTTTACATACATAAGACATATTGAAATGTAAATCAACAATCAAGATGGTGCCTCTAACCTATAAAGTTGCACACGGCACCTAAAATATAACCAAATAAATAAATAAGTAACGCAAATTTGGATAATAATAGAATTAAATTGAATTTATGTATGTGGGTGTGTGTGTTTATTGATAAAATAAAAATAGAAAAGGTCTCAATTAGCACTGCCTAAACCTTACTCCGACATCTAATGTTAACAAGGTTCCCCTATATTATATACAATCCTCTATGGTATATACGGTATGAAGCTAACATGATAATTTGCATTTGACACACGATTGTTGAATTTTCGTACTTTACAACTCTTAAAGTAACAATTTAAGTAATAAGTGATTATTTTCTCTTACTGGAAAATATTCCAACAGTTTAATAGTTAAGCAACAGACAAAGCTACCCTTCCACTTATACTAATGCATTATTGTACTAATCCAAGGCTACTTACACTACTCATTATTCGTTTGCTGCAGAAGAGTCTGAAACTCTCCCATTTACCAAGAGCATAAAAGTGTATTACTAAGATTGCAGAAACCATAACTTTTTTTACTTTATAAAAATTTCAGCGACTTTGTATTCAAGAGACCAAGAGACATAAGACACATTTACTTGATCAATAGATTTATTATATAATATAATCATCGTCGATAACTATCATAAATTGCAATGTTTTAATTTTCATTTATTATCCCCCAATGGATCCATGCTTCGCCAATTATAGAGAACTCGATGGCTGGCTGTCGAAAAGATACGTTATTCCCTATTGAAGCAAAAAACTTATTTCTTTAAATAAAGGAAAAACACAAAAAAATGTAATATCATATACAATGATGCTTCAAAAGTAAACGGTGAAGTAGGATGCGCCATTGTCATCTCTCAAATAGAAAAGCATTTCAACCTTCCGGAGATCTAATCTGTGCTTAGTGGAGAGGTGATTGCAACTAGAGTAGCTTTAGTATACATTGAGACAACATATAGTAACAACTGGGTCGTGGTAACGGACTCAAAGAGTAAAAAGAAAAAATCCACATTCACCTGGCAAGAGCTATTAGAAAAGTTTTGTGGAACTAACAGAAAAGGGAATGGAAATAATGTTCTTCTGGGTCCCTTCAAACTTATATGAAGAAATCCAACAGTTATAATTAATAAAATCCCCATAGAAGATATTATACAGCATATAAAAAAATACGGATAATGTGGCAAAACAGATGGCGACAAAAAGAAATAAAGAGCCATTGTTCCAAATGGAAAACCTGTAACTGAATCTCTAGGAAAGAAGAGACAGTCCTCTGTCTGTCAACTAAGAGGACTAGACCCACCGACATGCGGGAGCTGTATGATGCAATGGACAGTCCAATACATCATTCAAGACTGCCCAGTATTTAAGAATATAAGAAAAAAATTGGATATGGCTCAGAGCCTAAAAGAAAATCTCATAGAAAACGAAAAAGTATCAAAAACCTTGAAATTTTTAAAAATTATAAAATTTTACAACAGAAAATGAACAAAAAGTGTTACCAATGGCTTTACATGCTAGAGGCACAATGAAAACAAATAAATAAATAAATTTTCAAAAGAGCTATACTAAGTCTTAATGTCCGCGTCGAAATCATTAAAACTCTGAAATAAAAAATCTTTCCTTCTCGACCAGTCGAAATCGGCATTCATCACATCCCCATCGAAGTCTCTTCCGTTTAATACCTCATTCAAAATCCACAACTCCTGAGAGCCAGCAAAGACATCTATACTACGGTATTTATATACAGTGTATATTCTGTGGTATATTCAGATTCATAAACAATGCTCAAAATCTACATTTAAAAAAATAAATAAATAATTATGTCCTTGAGACAGATTGTAATATTTTTCAATAAATGAGTTTAAAAAAATAATTAAATTAGACCAATAGGCAAATATAAGGTATTTCGGATCCTAAACGAATTTTAGGATTTTAGTCTGTTTGAAAAATCAACCTTGAAAATGAAAGGTTTTACCTCACTAAAGTTACGTAAACTTAAGGTAAGTTAGCTTACCAGAAGTGGAACATTATATAACCAAGCTTATACATTTTTCCCAAACGGTTTGGATTTGAATTGTTATATTTAGAGACAATTAAATAATTTGGAAGAATAAAAAAAGTAATAAATAAAATATAATCATTGAAATTCCTCTATAGTATATTTAATGCGTCTTATGTAAGCAATAGCCAGTTTATCGTGGTTAGTATTAGAGTGCTGCTCTAAGTAACGAGCACCAAGTATTTTACTCAAATTGTATCAATATTGGACATTCAATCACTACTTGAGTTAATCATTTGACATCAACTGAAGCTGTAATTAAGTTCTTTGGCACTCAAAAAAAGTCAGTATTTGAGCAAATTGAGTAAAACAACCGGTACTCGATACTCAGAGTAGCATTTGTCCTTCTCTGGTTTGTAGTGATATGAATCGGATAAATAAAACTCATGAAAGAACCTGATAACTGACAAAAGGAGGGAAAAAGAAAAAAACATTTTTCCAGATTTGAAATTTGTAGAGACAGGTTTCGGGAAATTTTAGCACAGGACTCCAGGTCCGCCTATAGCCAGAAATTTTATTTTCTGTTACTTTATTAATAGATTGTGTAAGGGGTCACGATGTCCATTCACTGGAATTATGGTAAAACTTGGTGAATGAGGTGGCACTACATATGTTATCTTCGATTATGATCATATTATGATTTAATTTGAGGGGGCGTGAATGCCGCGTCCCGGAGAGGGTTTTAAATTCCCCGCCCTCACCCCGGGGAAAATCCCGTATAGCCTTAAAGACGAGGTAGACAAAAACAGAAGAAAAAAATTATGATTTAATTTAGTTATTGACATAAAAAATAAAACAGAATACGTTAAATTCAAGAAGGATTTGTAAATTTAGTTAAAAAATTGGAAAAGAAATAAAATTTCTGCTAAAGAGCTTACAAAAGCCAACAATTTTGTCTAAGATATGTAAATTAGATATGTTTTCAATATTATCTATTATGAAAAATTTAAATGTTCACTTGATTGTATGATTCATTGAATGAACCAATTAAAAAAAAAATTCACACATAATCTGAATTTTAATAATCTAATCATATTGTATCATATCTAAAGTAGTTTCAAGTATATTGTACATCGTGCAACTGATTAATTAAGATTATATATAAACAAAAGATAGAACCGTGAATAGCATTAGAGTTGGATCGGGTAAAGGAAAACAGAAATAAACATAAATATTTCACTGTTTTTGGGTTGTTCGTGATCCGATGGAGTTTAATGCAAAGTTAATTTACACTAACAGCAAAAGTGAAGTCAAGAAGGCATAACTCAGATGCATTAGGAAACAGGGCGTAAAGAAGCAGAGTTGAAGGGGCATTATCGGATAATAGGCGATAGAATTTTAGTGCTCATGGTGTTATCTGCTGTGGTGAGCCTCCACTAATATGGTCCCCACTTTATAATACCCCCTTTCAACTTGAAGTCAATATGGCAACTTAGTGTCTTATTAACTTAGTTTCCTCTTATAAGCATGAAAGTAGACTTCACTTAGCCCATAGTCTCGTCTAAGTGACGAACGAAAGATGACTTGGGACAGTAATTATGGTTTGCGGATTGCTTGTAATAAATTAATCATAATCAAGTTATCGTAAATGAAATTATAAAGACTAAGTGTGCTCCAAAAACAGGTTTGCTGTTCCTGAACTGAATGAACAATATAAAAATAATTTTTTTTTAAACAAAATTTATTTCAATGATTGAGTAATAATAGAGTGTGCCATATTGAAAAGCATTGATACTAGGACTAGTGTATTCATTCACACGATATGTACATACGAAAGGAAAATAAATATAAATAATTAAAGAAAAATAAATAAATTTGATAAAATTAAATAATTGTTTTTTTAATAACTAGCCCTAAACTAGAGTTTGGAGTACATTATATTGACATATCCACTACGCCTTAATGTAAACACATATTATCAGGACTTTAAATTAATCCAAAATGTCAACAAATTTTAAATATTAAGTTAGTTCTTATGACCTAGATGCGATTTATGAACCACATAAAAATATAGGTGCAAGGAGTTCGCCATAAACAACTGTGAACTCATTATTTATAAAATACAGAATGTTATATTAATCAATAAAATAGTTTAAATGTGAATTATTTATTCTTGAGCAACATTTCAACCCATATGAACAAGACTTAAATGGGCGTTAGACTATTTTAGCAGTTCTGCGCATGCGTTAACCTTACACATATACTCTTTATTTCGTCTCTTATTAAGTGACTTTATTAACAGTGAAATAATTCATGTTATATGTGAAAAAGTAGTGTAAACTGTTAAGTTAACAATTAAGTTGAAACTGGACATAAACAAGGTGAGTAATCACTTATTTATAACGGCATTGTGAACAATGTAAATAGACCTGAGGATAGTGATAGATAACAAGCCGGCCATATACATTCGTTAATCCGACCAGTGGGCTGCTGCCCTTTGGCGGAAGCAGATCTACGTTACTTAGACTTCCACAAACTCGCGTAATATATACGTAATTGATAAAGGACATTTTTTTTTTTCAAATTATTACAGTTACCTCTAATTAAATTAATATGAGATGCGCTATTTTCATATGGTAATGTCGAGCAAAGGTAACAATCGAACTTTAAGATCTAGGAGTCTCGATACCACAAAGAGTTCACCCATCAAGAAAAGGGCTAGACGCTCTAAAAAAAATACCCCGCCAGCTACACCAGAGAGCTCAGTTGACGAAGTTGAAAATCAACCTGGCACATCATCACAAAATATGTCAACACAAGTTATACCAATACAAGGTACGCTAGAAGAATCGCCTTTTTTTACAGCTAATCCATTCCAAGTGCTGTCAAACACACAGAATGAACAAATGGAAGCAGTACCCATCCCTAGTGAACCTAAACCTCCACCAATATTCGTTAGAAATATAAAAAATTTCCAATTAATGTGTCAACAATTAAATAATATAGTGGGCTCAGGTAAATACGTATGCCAAAGCCGCACTAATGACACGAAATTAATGCCTGACACCCCAGATACGTACAGAAAAATTGTCAAGTATTTATCTGACACTAAGGCGGATTATCACACATATCAACTGCGCCAAGAGAGAGCGCTCAGGGTGGTGATCAGGAGATTACACCCATCAACACCGCTGGATGCCATTAAAGAAGAACTAACTGAGATGGGGTTCCGTGTTCGACAAATAGTGAATATATTCAAGGAAGATAGAGAACAGCCTGGTACAAAAAATAAAATACCGCTCCCACTATTCTTCGTTGACCTTGACCGAACGCCCCAGGTCGAAGAAATCTACAAGGTCACACGCCTTTATTACACTAGCGTTGTTGTAGAAAAGCCCTACACTAAGCGCGACATTGTACAATGCCATAACTGCCAGGCTTATGGTCATACGAAACGCTATTGCCACCACATTCCTAGATGTGTCAGGTGCGGTGATCAACATAAAACTGAGGACTGCCAGAAGTCCAGAAGAACACCAGCAGTATGCGCTTTATGCCACCAAGGGCACCCAGCGAACTACAAGGGTTGCCAAACATATAAGGAACTGAAAGCAAGAATTTATGCAGCTCCAAGAGAAGAACGGCCATCCAGGCCACCAAGACAACCCTCTAGAACTGTAAATACAAGAGTGTCCTATGCTCAGATGTTCAAAGGAGACACTGCACCCACACAAACTCAGGCCCTGCCACAAGAACCTCAACCTCGAGTATTCACATCTCAACCACAAGACCCTTATCCCATCTCTGAACCTAGGCCTAATAACCAGACATTCATTCCTCCTCCTCCCAATGCCACTGACCTCACAAGCCTATTGACTTCTTTCCTCTCTGAATTCAGGTCACTCATCACTCCTCTCATTTCCTTGCTTACCAATGTTGTATCCAACCTCATCCCACTGTCGAGAAATCCTTAAATGTCCCCAATCAAATCCCTCTCCGTTCTCCTTTGGAATGCGAATGGTATTCGAAATCACGTCAACGAACTAACAATCTTATTACAGGACAAAAACATTGATATAGCATTAATAACTGAAACTCGACTTACCAACAAACGACCACTTAACATCTCCAACTATCATATCTATCGAACCGACCATCCTGATGGAACAGCACATGCTGGCACTGCCATAATTATCCATCAATCCCATTCCCATCATCTATTCCCTTTGCTAACCCATAATTTCCTACAATCCACTGCCGTGATAATCCAAACTTCCCTTTACCCAATAGCAGTAGTCGCAGCATACTCCCCGCCTAAAATACCCATCTCAGAATCCCAATTAACTTCCTTCCTTAACTCCTTAGGACACCACTTCCTTCTAGGTGCAGACTTAAATGCTAAACACCAGCAATGGGGAGCCAGAACCACAAATTCCCGAGGACGAACATTGCTATCTGCACTTAATTCCCATCACAGCAACATCCTCTCACCCAATTCTCCCACATACTGGCCAACAGATCCTAACCGCAATCCCGATCTCCTAGATTTTTTCATCCACAAAGGTCTAGGGTCCCTTCATTATTGCATCTCAAGACTTGATGATCTTTCCTCAGACCATAGTCCCCTAATCCTAACGGTCTCCACATCACCAATTCCCAAACCACCTCCACCTTCATTTATCAGGGGGCCAGTTAATTGGAACCTCTTCCGTCAAATACTGGATGATAATATTGACCTCAGAGTTTCCTTAAAAACACCCGCAGACCTAGATGAAGCAGTATATTCCATGACTACCTTGATCCAACAAGCAGTTTGGACTGCATCTTCACCTTATCCTTCTAAAAAATACCGCAAAATAAATCCTCTACCCCAAGACCTACTGGACCTTATTAATAGAAAACGATGCTCTAGGACCATCTGGCAAAGAACCAGGCATCCTGATGATCGGAAATCATATAACTATTATTCCAAGCAGGTAAAACAAAAACTGGCTACGTTTAGATCCCAATCCTATAATTCCTATCTTTCCTCACTATCTGCAAGTGATAACTCCCTCTGGAATGTAACTAAAAAAATCCTTAAATTCCAATCCATTTCCCCCCCCCTCCGCCGTGATGATGGTTCCTGGGCTTCGTCAGATGAGAATAGAGCAGAAGAGTTTGCTAAACATCTATCGTACACATTCACTCCTCATCCTGAACTCCATCCCTCCCATACTGCTGAAGTTAAAGAATTCCTCTCTTCACCGGTTCCTCTCTCCTTACCTCCTACAGCCGTCAACCCCTCTGAGGTCAAATTCCTTTTAAAGAACCTAAAACCTCGCAAATCTCCAGGACACGATCTCCTTACTTCCCAGATCCTCAGACAACTTCCCAAAAAAGCAATTATATTCCTTACATACCTATTCAACTGTATCCTCCGCACAACCCACTTTCCTCTGGTGTGGAAACACTCCATAATTATCCTCTTTCCTAAACCAGGTAAACCTGTTAATTGTACATCATCCTATAGACCGATAAGCTTACTTCCGATCCTTTCCAAAATCTTTGAGAAAATCCTTCTCAAACGCATCCTACCCATACTCGAATCCCACAATATCCCTTCCCATCAGTTTGGATTCCGCTCAAGACACTCCACTGTCCAACAAGGCCTTCGCGTTGTGGACCACATATCCTCTGCACTTGAAAACAAGCAATATTGCACTGGTGCCTTTCTGGACGTAGCTCAAGCTTTCGACCGGGTGTGGCACGATGGCTTGCTTTTCAAGCTCAAAACCCATTTACCTCAACCCTTGTATCTAGTCCTCAAATCCTACCTTTCAAATCGCTCCTTTCAAGTCCGCTGCGGCACTGAACTCTCCAAACATTATCCAATTGAGGCTGGTGTCCCACAAGGCAGTGTCTTGGGCCCAGTTCTCTACATCCTTTTTACCGCTGACATCCCTTCAAGTCCTGATACCTTCCTAGCAACATTTGCTGATGATACTGCCATCCTATCCTCCCACTCGGATCCTCTAATTGCGTCCCGGAACCTGCAAAGACACCTCTCCTTCATTGAGCAGTGGTGCAACAACTGGCGCATCAAAATTAATGAATCAAAATGTAAACATGTAACTTTCACTCTTCGACGCAGATCCTGTCCGCCAATCCTTTTTAATTCAATTCCTCTTCCCTACTCAGACACAGTCCGATACCTTGGCTTCCTTCTGGACAAAAGACTGACTTGGAACCCACATACGAGACTTAAAAGACAAGAGCTTAACCGACGATTTGGTCAGCTATATAGACTACTAAACAGAACATCTCATCTCTCAACAGAAAACAAATTATTAATCTACAAGACCATACTGAAACCTATCTGGACCTACGGACTTGAGCTGTGGGGGACAACTAAATCATCGAATATCAAACGCATCCAATCCTTCCAGTCTAAAGTCCTTCGAACAATAGTCAATGCTCCATATTATGTCACGAACAAGACCCTACACCATGACCTTAACATCCCATATGTCCATGACATCATCCCATCCAGATTCTCCAACTTTCACCAGAACCTCATACATCATCCCAATCCTCTAGCCCAATCCCTATCCAGCTCCGAGCATCCATACCATCCCCCTCGAAGGTTGAAACGGCAGTGGCCTCGAGATCTTTTGTAAATATGCCTTTGGAGTCCTGGCAATGGCCAGCTTCTCCACTCATGTCCTGAGCGTCTGTGGCTCTAGTGCCCTCTTCCAGTCTCCACTGGCTTCTAATACTAGTGATGCGGCTGGAAAAGTGGCACTGGGATCTTCCGGAGTCTTGCTTTGCCTTCCACGTGTGGGGGGAAAAGCCTGGTTCGGAGATTCTTGGGCGAATGTATATATTGTATATAGTTATAATTGTGTTTAGAAGTTTTTATTTTATTTTATTTGTTTATTATTATTATTTTTTCTTTTCTTTTTATTTATCTTCTTCATCAGTATTATTTATTTACTTCTTATATTTATATTTATTTCTTTATTATTTGTATATATTGTATGAATGAGAACTTTTAGCCCTAATGCTTATAGCCCTCCAGCAGTGGCTGCATGTATTATTATTCAATAAATAGATTAAAAAAAGAAAAAAAAAAGACTATTTTAGCAATATAAAATAATTGATATAAAAATTAATGGACAGAAAATTATAAATATTAAAGTTTAAAGATGGAAAACAGTAATATTAAAGCAAAAAAATAAAAAAATAAGATAAAGGATTTTTTCTTTTTTGTATCAATATTAAATAAATAAATTATATAGTGATTTAGGTTACATTCATACCAGAAAGAATAGATTTTTTTTATTACTGGAATTGATAACTGTATTAAATGATAAATACAGCAAGTAAATATGAAACAAGTAACAGGACATATACTACATCAAGCGAAACTACCCTTTATATTAAAGCACTTCAATTATATTTCTTTATAAGAAGGTCTCGAGGCCGTCTTCTATTCAGACGCCTCCAAGGATTATCAGGAATAGAAGAGGAAGCAAGGTTGGAAACCAGAGTTTTCGGATGGTTCAGAAATTTATTATGGAGAGATAGGTATCTGGATTGAGCTAAATCGGAAACCTATAATACATTAAGGTCGTTATGGATGATCCTATTTGTGACGAAGTAGGGAGCATTGGGGATTTTACGAAGGATTTTGGATTGTGAGGATTGGATACGAGAGGAATTTAATGGTTTAGTAGAGCCCCAAAGCTCGATCCCGTAAGTCCAAATAGGACTTATTATAGGTAATATATATGAGTGTTTTGTAAATAGTTGGTAGTTTAGAGCGTATGTCTAGTAAGTGTTGCAGTAGTTGAAAACTTCGAACTGCTTCTAGTGGTTTCAGTCTGGTATGAGGGTTCTAAGTGAGTCGTTTGTAAAGGTGGAGTCCTAGGTATCGGATTTGTTCAATAAGTGGGTTATTGTCAAAGGATACTGTAGGACAGGAAGTCATAGGTTTACGACGAAGAGTAATGGTAATTTGGTCGGATTTATTGAAATTTATTTCAATCCTCCAGTTTTGATATATTTTTTCAATTGAAGAGTTTGGGATGCAATAGATGAATCGTTATTAACTTATAGGATACACGTGTCATCGGCATAGGTGGTGATGACAGTTCTGGAATGTTTTGGGATGTCAGTTGTATAAACTATGCAAAGGATAGGAACTACGATATTACCTTGAGGAACATCAGCGAACTGAGAAAAAAAAGTTTTTTTCTTGTTCTTCAGAGTTGGTCTTTAAACCCTATCACATCCCACCAAACATCAAATCCGCTGAAAAGATTAGCTCATTCTCACATCATCATCTTCCTTGAACATAATCCTTTTTATTCGGCTTTCCTAAACAATATTCAAGATTCCTTTTTCCTGTTTTGTAAGTAACAAAAGTAAACTGAAAACCCAGTTCACTTTGATTTTTCTGTTCTAATATTTCCCTATCTAATAGCGCTAAACTGCTGGTTATATCTTTTTCTTATTCCTCTGTTCCTAGGCATTCATTATTTTCAACGAACCTTCCTCATTACTATCCCTAATTCACCGATCATGTCGTCATCAGGAATCTTCCGTCTCACATACCTTATCTTCCAAATATGAATAGCTTAATGTAATCCATCATTTCCAATGTTATTTGAATGCACACTATCTGCAAATACGTATTGTTCTACCCTTTCAAGGACAAAGCCAGGATAATATGGACAGTTTTAACGGGGATGGAAAATAATTTTTGCCTATATTCAGAAAAAAACCAAGGAAATCCTCATCGATTCAAAACCCTCCCTTACTGGTATTGCCTAAACTCTATTACTAGATCTCAAAATTTGTACTACTGAGTTCCAAAAGATCATATAAACATTCAAAGTCACATATCCCATTAAAAAAAAAAAAAAAACCAACTACTATTTCAAGGCCAATAGTTGTGCTGAGATTCATTGGGTCGAGATCCAACCGCCAGGTTTTCTTCTTAATCAATTAATAAATTATGAGTATCCACCTTTTAGAGACTGGGTCTGGAACAAGTAGATTTCCCGAACACAGGATCAATCCACGGCTGATTAAATAAAATAAATAATTGACCGAATTCGAATTCAGGATCTTGAGTTTAGGAAGCCAATGCCTTAACGACTGAACTACTACATACATTTGAATACAATATTCTCCTCTACGTTGGATCATCCGTAACATCATTCTAATTTTTTACTTTCACTTACCTATATATGTAATATATATTAAGGGAAAGTACTGCGATCGTGAAAATTTTAGAAACTGTGTTTTCAACCAAAATACATGTTTTAAGGTCCCCTGGTATATTCAGATTCATAAACAATACCCGAAATTTATAACTAAGTCCTGTAAATTGGTCTGTATATGACTATGTATGTTGACTGTCTAGCAAAAAAACGGAAAGTAGTAAGCAACTGAAATTACATACTCAAGGTGTGTATATGCTGGGATGTTACCGCAACTTTACCATCAAAACCGGCTAACCTTAATTTCATGAATGATAAACCTTCATACATCTTTAAGCTGGTACAAATACGTTTCTGTTTTCAATTCTCATTTTATTTATATAATCACTTATTATTAGTCATTTACTTTATAATCTAATTAATTATCCATAAATTAGCTAGAGAAATTCTCCTTGAATTCTTATTATTCATGAGTACTAATTGTAGTAAGATAAAGATTTTTATTTTTATTTCATCACAAAAGTCTGAATTATTTTACTGAAAATTTTTCTTGTAATTATTAAGATTATAAATAATACATGAGAAAACTGACTTTTTTTAAAATAGACAATAAAGACATCGTTTATATTTTAGATAATATGTAAATAAACAGTTTACTATGTTTAAACCGTTTTGTTATAAGTTTGTACAGCAACTAACCATATTTCACAATTTTTACAGGTACTTTAAATAAAATAAATAAGAAATAAAAATGTAAATTACGATTTTTGTTAACTCTGGAAATGTACCCAAATTAATTCTTGATCTTAGAATATCTTGAATTAAATCTAACGCAGTGCGTGCATCACACAACTTTCACTTACCAACCTTAGAGTAGATAGGTATTTTAATGTATAAGGAAGACAAAATGCAAACAAAGGTATAACTTCATTTAAAAGAAATAATTGACATTTTTTTCCCGCCTATGGAATCTGTTAAATTTGTTAAATAGGTTTGCATCACTTTTCGTTTCCTTTTACGCCCGTGTATAGCATCAACCAATACTAATAATTTTGGGGAAAACGGATCTTTTGGAAAAATTCTGAGTTTATCGAAACATCTTATTACTCGTAGAAAAAATAACTAAACGTTAGAAAATATTGTATATTATTAGATTTATATAAGTAGATCCCCAATATTTTGTTTAAAACCATTTTAAAAAATCGTGTATAAGTGATGTATAAAAGTTAAATTGACTACATGAAAGCTCTGTACAGAGAGGTATCGGGTATCTGTAAACGGAGAGGGTCTGCAAAGATGTGCTCTACTGTTTCCGTATAGCTTCCTCCCCTTATTTCTTCTTCAGTTACTAATCAATTTTCTTCATTAAGTATATTTGACCATTTTTTATACGAGTTTCCCATGTGAAATGGCTTATTATTTCACATATCACATAATTATTTATTAGTTTAGATAAAGAAATTTTGGAAATTAGACATTTAAACACTGTTAGAGAACATCAATGAGAACGAGAGTTGCATTATATTAAAAATCACTTAATTTTATATTGTTTTGTTGTTTTTTTCATTGTGGTAATAACTCTACCCTGAAGGGTCATTGGCATTTCTTATATTTCTTCACTAGGTGGTAAAACTTAATTTCTTTCAGGAATTTTATAAGAGATTGGACAATAGTTTCTGAGTATTCTAGGACTTCTCTTATATAGGAACTCATCTTCAGTTATTTTTCTTATAGGTGCATACTGCTGGCATTCAACCAATAAGTGGGTGACTGTTCAAGGAGCACCAGATGCGACACACATAGATCGCGGATCAGATATCCAATTTTACACTATTATAATGAATTTAATCAAAATCGTAAGAACTGTTTTTGAGAAAATTGTAAACATGTATAAAACGATAATATGAAGTCACACTTCAGGTTAGCCGGTTTTGATGGAAAAGTTGCGGCAACATCCCAGCATATAAACACCTTGAGTATGTAATTTCAATTGCTTACTACTTTCTGTTTTTGTGTTAGACGGTTCACATACACAGACAAATTTACAGGACTTAGTTATAAATTTCGGGTATTGTTTATGAATCTGAATATACCAGGGGACCTTAAAACATGTATTTTGGTTGAAAACACAGTTTCTAAAATTTTCACGACCGCAGTACTTTCCCTTAATATATATTACATATATAGGTAAGTAAAAAATTAGAATGATGTTACGGATGATCCAACGCAGAGGAGAATTCCCTATCAAAACAGAACATTAATATTAAAACGGCAGAAATAATCTAAGTAATAAACTTCCTGGACTATAATTAAAAATCATAATAAAAGCAATGCGGGGAGAGGGGAGGGGGAGGAGCTGCAGGATTGCATCATTGATCAGGAACCCCGATCTAAACAAGCTGACCTATTCAACACAGATTTATACCCAATGGCCCTATATCGACCCTAATGTCACTCACTATCTCATGGTCCGAGGGCTCCGTAAAGGGTCTACTTATAAATGAAGTGACATGTCAAAAAAAGTAGTACCCTGGTCTCACTGAGAAGAATTGAATTATATTTAATAAATATATTTATTTCAATTTATAGCTATATTAACTAAAAATAAAACAAATGAATAAGAACTAGTTGGCCCGGGCGAATAATTCACAAAATATATTGTTTAGTGAAAGAACAGCAACATAATATAGAATTAAGTAGATCTTATGGATTATGTGAGGAAGGAAATAATTACGTTTTTCTTGTTGGAATACGATATTTCATTTAACATACTAGATCAAAATATTTGTAAAATTGACTTCCCTATTTAAAGATGCTGAATATTACCTTTCATATTAAAAAAAAATGCCTCGATCAGGGGGGGGGGATTTTTTAAATTAATAAAAAAATACCAACAAAAAATCCCTTTTAGAAATAATAAATTATACATATATATTTATATATATATATATATATATATATATATATATATATATATATATATATATATATATATATATATATATATGTATATATATATATCAGTATATCAGACAGAGATAAAGCTGTAGTAGAATTATTTTTAGAAAATTAAGACATCAATAGAAGTAATGATATATGGACAATATACAATAAAGGGATCGTTTATATTTTAGATAATATGTAAATAAACCGTTCACTAAGTTTATACCAATAAACTCCAATAAATCCCATCAAATTACCTTTACCCTGCGTCGCAAACCTATGACCTGTCCTACAGTATTCTTTAACAATACCCCACTTATCCCAGTTGAACAAATCCGTTACCTAGGACTCCACCTCGACAAACGACTCACATGGAATCCTCATACAAGACTGAAACGACAAGAAACCGCTCGACGTTTCCGACTACTCCAACACTTACTAGACAAACGCTCTAAGCTTTCAATCAATTACAAACGACTCATATATATGACAATAATAAGACCTATTTGGACTTACTGAATTGAGCTCTGATTCTCCACTAAACCATCGAATTCCTCTCGTATCCAATCCTTACAATCCAAAATCCTTCGTAAAATCCTCAATGCTCCTTACTTTGTCACAAACAAAATCATCCATAAAGACCTTAATGTTCCATATGTTTCCGATTTGGCCCAATCCAGATATCTATCCTTCCATAACAAACTGCAGAACCATCCGAACTCTCATGTTTTAAACCTTGCTTCCTCCTCGATCCGTAATAACCCTCCGAGGCGTCTGAAAAGAAGATGGCCTCGGGATCTTATAATATAGAACTTTAATTTGAGTTCTACCAATGGGTAGTTTCTCTTCGTGTTTTACATGTCATGTTACCAATGTCACATTTACTTGTTGTATTTTTAATGTAATACAGTTGTAAATCTCAGTAAAATAAAATAAAAAAAAGTTTAAACCGTTTTGTTATAAAATTGTACATCAACTGAACATATTTCACATTTTTTACATGTACTTCAACTGAAGTAAATAAGAAAATAAAAATGTAAAAACAATTTTTTTTTGTAAGCTCTGGAAAGGACTACCAATTTATCCAAATTAACTTTTTGATCTTAGAATATCATGGAATAAATCTAATCATTTATCTAATCATTTATTCGTGCATCACACAACCTTCACTTATCGACCTTAGATTAGATAGGTAATTTAATATATAAGGAAGTCAAAGTGAATACGACGGTATAACTTTATTTAAAACAATTAATTGACATGTTTTCCCGCCCACAGAAACTGTTAAATTTATACGTTTGCATCGCTTTTCATTCCAGAGAGTCAACTGAAAAACAATTTCGCTCGAAATCTTTTATTTTAATATATTCTTTGCCAGTTATTCCCTACTTAACGATGAGTTCAAAACTAAACATAAATTTTTTTTAAGGCTCATACTCTCTTTTAAATCCCGTTCGCTTTTACACTGAATACATGTTTTTGAAAAATGTTCATGCCTATGGTAATTTTTACGTTCATTTCCCTATATATGAAATATATAGTAAGGGTAAGTATTGCGATCGTGAAAATTTTCGGAATCGGAGTTATCAACGGAAATAGATATTTGAGGTCCCGTGATTCCAAATAACCAAGTCCCGCAAAATAGTGTGAGTGTCTCTTTGTATGTGTTTATGTGAACAACCTAGCTCAAAAACGAAAAGTCTTACAAAACGGAAATTGCATATTTAAGATTTTTATCTAATATTAAGTATTTAAGATAGATATATGCTATAGATGTTACAGCAACTTTTTCCTTAAAATTAGCTAACCGAAATGGCCACTTTATATCAACGCTGAAACACATTTTCACAATTTTCTCAAAAACGGCTCTAACGATTTTTATTAAACTCGGTGAAGCATTGCATGATTAAGTGGTCTTTAATATCATGTAGGTCTTATTCCCATTTCCATACGTCTTCTTCTAAGGTACCTACGGTAATATGGTTTAATTAAAAAAATAACTCTCTTTTATTGACAGAAACTATAAAACATAGCTAAATATGAAGTTTGAAAGAATATGATACATGAAAACTGGAGAAAAATGCTTATCCAGGTTGAAAATGAATCTTCGGAAATAACAATCAGAAGGTATACGTATAAGATATCATTGGAAAGCGGAGAATTTTAGAAAAAAATAATATTAAATAAATAAAGTTGTAGAAGGTTAACGCAGAGTGATGAAAGAAATATAGCTAATAATTTCAGAAAACTAACATTATTTAACGTAGATCACACGTTTCCAATAAAATTAAATAAAATTTACTTACTAAGTGTAAGCTTTTAAAGTTTTTCTAATTTTGAAGAAAAAGTATTTAAATGAATGAAGCCATGGAATTGTTTAAAATACTATTTCATTGTACTTGTATGAAAGAAGAAGTGAAATATAAAAATATTTCATGGATACATTTATAAACTCAAATACTTTTGCTGTAGTTTAATAACTTTAGATATGATATTGTATTTAAATAATTAGCTATCTATTGATCATTTATTCCAAAAAATCACCAAGTAACCTTTTAGTAAATTAAATTTAGGAATAATTTGATGAATTTTCCCTTTGTGAAATTCCAACTTTTGACCAATCTATTTCAGGCAACGGAAATCTCGTAATTTCATTTTAGTAAACTTTATAATGGAAAATAACAGCTTAATAACTAATAGCCCAACGATCCGTAATCATTTATTGGTTAAATATTGAGATATAATTTCAAATCTCTCTAGGCATATATGAACCTTTCGGTTGTCAGAATGACTAAATCCGAATTCAAAATTCTTTATTATTAATCTTAGAGATGGTTTTAGTGACAAAATTTATACCTACGGAGTTCTATATTCCAACATAGCAATCATTTACTCTGGAATGAACTTGCTCACTGTCTGTATAGATATAATTTTTCCAACTAGAAATATCATTAAAATGACATTACTCTAAAATGTTGAAATTGGAGTTAGTCATTCTGTTAACAGAAAGGCTCAGAGACTGAACTTATGTGGTTTATAAAACTAGATTTTTATTGCCTAGCGTCGATATAATAAATAGACTTTCTGTAATCTTATGATGTTATGGAATTGTTATCTCTAAGCTTTAAGCATTAGCTTCGTTAAAAATGCACTTAAATTTTTTTATAATACTCCAACATTTTCAGAAAATAATTTCTATTCAACGCAAAGGGATAAGTGAAAGTTGTGTGTAGCCCGCACCGGATTTTTTAAATTTCAAATAAAAATAGAAATATGACGATTTTTGTTTGTTTTAAAAATGCACCTAATGCAATTTGTAAGGTAAATATTTTAAAAAATTCACAACAATAAAATGAAAATAAATATTCTTGGGCCCAATACAATGGGAACAAACAAAAATGGAATAAAACACATTTACAAACGTATGCACCTATACGTGTCCAGATGTATAGGCATATTTTTAAGAATTATATATATATACCTGGGTCGTAGACTACGATTTCCCCATCTCCTCCTCAATTTCTGTTATCCCACTCTAGTTTACTTGGTCAAGGTAAATTGAGGGAGACAGTATGTATTAAAAATATTTTAAATGAGTAAATTAATCCTAAATGTCCTGAATATCCTATTAATCATATATATAATTCAGTGCAAATGATAAAGATTTTGATAGGAAATCCCTTATTTTTTTTTTTTTGTTATAGTTATGTATACACATAAAATAACATATTCTGAAATTTAAAATTGAATGTACAGTCTAATATTAACGAGTTTTCACTTCAAAATCTCAGTAATACTTCTATAGATTCTAATTAATAATTACACCCTAAGTGGATAAATTATCTATTTTATTATTTATTTGTGATTATTGAAAATTGCTGTCATTGTATTTTAAGTAATTCTTGTGTGAATAACGAATCCATTCGATCATTGTCTGAATGTAGCCAATGCGATCTGTATTACGCAATCTCACTTCCTCTACGTACTCCATGTCAATGACCTAAGAAAATAGTTCTTGCTCCCATTGAGCTTAGTAGTTGGTGAACTCCCCCTCCCTAGAAAAAAAGTCACCAATATCTTTTACTGACTTAACACTCACACGGAGAGGCTACAGTCAGTGGCAAACGATTTCAACAATTTTTTTTTTTTTTGGAGATACTAAATCGGAAAATATTAGACACATGCCCCGACGTTCGTTCTAAAAGGCCCTAGGAGCCGTTTAAAAAATATTTTATATAAATTCAAACAAAATTAACAACAAAATTTTTGTTTAAACTTGGACTTAAAATTAAACATCAGCCCTATAAGAAATTATTTTAGTAGAATAGTAGAAATTATTAAAAAGTAAGTACTTGTTGTTTTTTTATTTTTCAAAACTCATTTTTATGATGGGATAAAGTAGCGAATTATGATTATGAATCAGGCATGAAAGGCATGTGAACGAGAAGCATTTTGTTTTATTTTTACATTATATGTTTTTGTTATGAAAGAGATACACATTATTGTTTTAAGGTTACCTTTTAGGATGCCATTGGCATAATACAACGTCTCTAAATTTTATTATCTGTAATATCCTAAACTCTATGCCAACATTTTCCCCAACATTCCTCAGAAACGAGACGTCACTCTAGTTAATTTCTCCATAAATATAGCAGAAAATGCGTGATGCGTCACGGAACTGGAAATTGTGTGAGAAATTCCATTTCTAATGTCACGAGTAATTAAATTACCTTTAATTTGGTTTATTCTAAAGAATTAGCTATCTTTCATTATTAAGAATTTCGAAAAAAAATGCTAAATATAACTTATGAAAGAATTCGTTAATTAATAATTTAAAAAATGGAGAAAAGAGGGAAAGTATTTATTTACGTCGAAAACGAATTCCTGGAAATACTAGTCAGAAGGTATACGTATAATATATTGTTAGAAAACGGAGAATTTGAGAAAATGACAATATCTAATATAGAAAGTCGTAGAAAGTAACGGAGAGTGACAAAAAGTTATAAATAATAATTTGTAAAAACTAATATTATTTAACGGAAATCACACTTTTTCAAGGAAATATAATAATATTTATTTACTATTTTTACTTAATTTATTAAAAATTTACTAACTAAATGTAAACTTTTTGAAGTTTGAAAAAAAAGTATTTAGAATCCACCTAATAAAGGCAATGACATTGTTTATAAAAATTTTTCCTAGTAATTATGTGAAAGAGCAAGTGAAATATAAAAATATTTCATTGATGTATAAATCACATGTTTATAAACTTAAATACATTTAGTGCAGACTAATAATTCTACAGCTGATATTTTATATTTAAATAATTAGGCATCAATGTCAGTTCATTCCGAAAAACCGCCATGGAACCTTTTAGATAGTAATACTAGTGAATAATTAGATGAATGTTCCCTTTGAGGAATCCAAACATTATCCATTTAAAATTAGTGCCACAACTTTTGACGTATCTATAGCAAGTAATGAAAATCTC
Organism: Nezara viridula; assembly: GCA_928085145.1. Taxonomy (NCBI): domain Eukaryota; kingdom Metazoa; phylum Arthropoda; class Insecta; order Hemiptera; family Pentatomidae; genus Nezara; species Nezara viridula. The sequence continues at coordinate 116,078,728 of OV725077.1, forward strand.
GTAATTTCATTTTAGTAAACTTTACAATGGAAAATAACAGTTAAATAACTAATAGGCGTGCATGCCATAATAATTTATAGGTTGAATATACTTTCAAATCCCTCTAGGCACATATATATTTCTCAGATACTGGGGTTAGGTGATATACAAACAGTGGAGTACCAAGGTTTTTATTGTCTATCGTTGTTATAATTATCAGGGTTTTTGTTATTTTACTGGTGTTAATTATTTGTTAGCTGTAAGCTTCTAGCAAAATAATTATAGTTTTCCTACATTGCCAGAAAATTTTTTTTATTCAAAGTAGATTAGTGAAAGTTGAGTGTCGCGTGCACCAGATTTTTTTATTACATTCTATTTCAATGAAGGACAATTACAGTAATTAATTAAGAAAGAGAACATTCACAACATATTTACAGGGATGAGGAGTGCCCAGCAACGTCCCTTCCTATCTTTATTTTGAAATTTATAGTTAAGTGAGGAGATCCTTCATTTGTTTCTTTTAATCCTCTTACGAGTTTTATGAAGCATGTTGATTGTGGCCAATGTCATCAATCAGTGAGTTCGTATTTCTGTGTAATTTACATATAATCGAAAGTTATTTATCAAAATAATAAAGAGAACATAAATAAATAAATGATTTATTTATTTGTTGAATTTGACTCTACCCGATAGGGTCATTGGCAATTGTATTTTCATTTACAATTTTTTACTACTCTGCTTTAAAATCCCTTAGTTTCAAGAAAACCACTAGGACCTCCAAATCTTTTTCTGTATCTTATAATACTTCTTGGATAGTTTAGTGCATGTCAAGGTTCTCCCTTATTTCCATATGAAGTATAAAGTCTACGAATATGTGGTTTACTGTTTCAGAAGAACCACCCCTAACGCAAGTATTGGTTGGTTCTCGACTGTGGAGTAGGTAGCTGTGTGAAAATTCTTAGTGACTGGTTCTGAAACGGCACGGAGTTATTTCTTCTCTTCTTGATTTACTGTAACTCGTACTCCATTTAACACTACTCGATTTTACTTGGACTAGTTTGAAGGGGTCTCTTTTCCTGGTCTCATTTTATTGAACTATAATAAGTGATTTTGCTTCCCCCACCCGTTCCTCCACAGGAACTGTATGGATGGATTTTATCTCAATATTATCATTTGTTCAAGCCATTCGGGATGAGACGGACTGTTACAACTCCCACTATTTTTAAGTCCCAAAGAAGTTTTACAATTGCTAGTATCGTTGCGTTTTTAGGTATTTGGTTTCTGATTGCCACTAACACTCTCATTGATTCAGTTACGATGAATATTTTTTTTGGTAGTTACCTGTTTGATAAAGCAGAAAGGGTTTCTTTATAGAGTTGCCTCTCCAGAAAATATTGAGCTGGTTTCAGACAATTCAAAAGAACATTTTTGGTTTATTTGACAATCTCTCTCCTTCATATTTTGATGCATCTGTATAAATTACCGTGTAGGCTTTGAATTCTTCTAAAAGTTTGCAAGAATATTTTTAAGACACATCGAGATTCCGGAAAGTTTAAATAGTGAAATATTTGTATTTATATCAAATATAAATATTTGTATTTGTTAAGTAAAATAAACACTTAAGCATAATCATACTTAATTTTCTCTTTAATTATCAGATACTTCATAGAATTTTACGTTTTTAAAACTTATTTGTGTTGAGAAATCACGATTGATACCTGACATAAAATTGAGGCCTGGGGTGCTTCAACACGAAGAAGGAAAACCAACCTGAATCAGGTTCGAGAGGCATCCACTTGGGGAAGCTCCTTCCAAATCCAACACTTCACTTTCACGGCCTGTGAGGTTGAAGCCTTTTTAGTATAATTTATCGCGAGGGGGATAAAAGTGCCGTAAAATTTCATTCTCGACTTTCCGGACAGATCTGCTTCAGTATCGGATGCTGGGGATGATCTGCGGCACGGGAGGGGTGGCTGTATTATCGGATAGGGGTTGTCCAATTCGAGGGTCGCCTGTCAACTCGTGGCGTTGAGCTCTGCCCAATGGAGTTGAATGGATTTCAACAGATAGGCCGCTCATGTAGAAGAGTACACACACATGCTGTGTAAATTATTGGCGAAAATATATTAAATGATTCTTGATTTGTTTTTCAAAACAACAATAACATATTGTAATAATAATAAGTTCAAAACTTTAAAATAAAAATCCTGCAAATCATCACAACTGTTTTCTGAAGTGAAAAGTTCTTTGGGGGCATTTTGTGCTATTTCGTAGAGAGTGAATTAAGCCGTCAGATTTCCGATGTGTAATGCCAAATTAAAGTCGACTAAGTGTTTTTCATATGGATTAAAATACCTCAAAAACTAAAAATCTAACCTGAATATCGTTAATGAAAGAAGCGTTCAGCTTTTCTTCTTTTCAGCTTTCTCTCTGTAATGGGCTGTTATTCAAAATCATTTCACAACGCAATGCCGCATAGTGGTCGGAAATGACATAAAACGGCAAAAATCCTGGGAAAATTTCAATTTAAGCAAACTATTAGAAAAACTGAATTTATTATAGCATATCGGGCATTCTGAATTAATATACAATACATTTTTTAATTTTTTTTTGGTGAGACCAACGTTATTATTATTGGTCATTTTTTTCAATTATAAATAAAATATATTTTGCATGTAATATACTGTAAAAGTGAAAATTTATTGTATGGGGTTATTGACAGAATCAATTATAAATATCTATCGCCTATATTATTATCATGAGGACATTTAAGTTAGAAAATAAGAGAGTATCAACATACACCTAAATGAAGATAAAACCAAATACATGGGGTAGTGTGTTGTAAACAATTTATCCCAGTATCAATTATGAGTCACGAAATTGTTTGAATTTATCTTCAGTATTTTCTTTCAGTTTTTTATTTCTATACTTTTCCTCCAGTTTTCTATGACGTAAAGGAGTAAATTATAATAGGTATAAATTTATTTAGATACAGGTAGGAAGTTTTTCATGCTCGTTTTTACATTTGACTTTCTTGACAGAATTTGCCAGATAATTACCAAAATTTCAAATTATCGCAGCTGATCCTAAGCTTGAGGTACTTTTTGATGGAAAAAGGAAATTCTAGGATCCGTTGAGTGATACTTATCCTATGAAAATACGATTCTTTAATATGTATTTATAAATAACTAACTTAAGAAGTTATTTGACTCATTTCCAAAAATTAGACAACAAAAAATTATTTTTAGAATTCAGCAAAACCGCCTAAAATATATTTAATGATTTGTAACAAGTAGCATGATTAATGTGACAGAAACAGGCTTTTTATTTATATCTTATTGAATAACTCTAAAACTAATGTTTTTATTCTTACTTAAACTTTGGGTATATATGAATTAAGTATTTCAGACAATAAAAATCATAAAAATTTGAATTATCATAACATCTTGAAAATTGGGATTTTTACCGCTCTCAGACCACTGTGCACTTTGTTAGGGAGGCGAAAACGGAAAAATAGTGCCGAAAACCAAATGATAGTGCGTTTTCTTTTAAGATATAAAGTAAAATATCTCAGAAACTAAAAATTGGACCTGTATACGGTAAGTGAGAAAATTCAGCATTCCATCCTCTTTATATTGAGCTATTATTTATAATATATATTTCATATTATTATTCTCCCCTTCTTGATATTTTCACTTCTATCATTTGGTCTAATGCACACATCTTAGTTTTTTATTTATTTCTAAATTGTTATAAGCCAAGTATTTGTGGCGTGTTGCACTACTACCCATCACTTAGCGAAAAAATAAATATAAAAATTTTGGCCATCTTATTTTTTTTTTCAATGTCTTTTTAATTTTAAAACATTGCATACTATAGTTAACAGTTGCAAATAAATGTGTATTTTTTTTAAACATGTTGTAGACCAATATAACCTTTTGTCAGAGTATGGACAATTGTTATAATGTTGGAACAGTACATACATACAATATTTACAAAAAATATAAACAAATAAATTAAAACAGAAGCAAAATAACAACTACATAAGCAAAATGTATTTAAAATGAAATATACTCATTGATAAGTAAAGTAAAATAACACAGGTATACCTACATTCAGATAAATGTTTAAAGACAAAAAAAATTAAATATATATAGATGATTGACACATAAATCTTGAATAATGATATCCATTTCTTCGTTAGAACAATTCACACAAGAATATATCTGTACCCTAGAGGTATAGAACAAAATGTCTATTTTTGTATTTGTTGAAATTTTCCAAACTATTAACTATCAAGAATAACTACAAAATGAATAAATTTTGATAAATTACAAAAAAAAAAATTCTATAAATGATTATTTCTTTTGTATTTTTGGGATATATCAGTTTTTGCAAATAAATTGCAGTAATATGATATTTATTAATGCTTAATTTTTCCTCAAAATAATTTTTCGGAACAAACAATGCTCTATTTTTCTCTTCAAAAATTAAAACAAAAAAAAAATAGAACAAACTAAGATTTGATATACATTTATTGTTTAGGAATAAAATATATAACACATGAGGCAGAGAAATAATTAAGTAAAAATTCTATTATCAATTAAAATGTATAATTCTGATCTTATCTATTATTTTTAAACTAATAAATTCATTAAAATGCATTGTATTTATTGATAAAACAATCATAATACGATTAAGTAATTCCTTAAAAAATAATAATAATGTTTTAAATAATTTATCTCTTAAACAAGCTCGGTGGAAAATTTTGTTAAACGTTTTATGAATTATCTCTGGCTGTAAGTGTATATCCATCGGTTTAATAAAATATTTATCGGACCCTTTCTGTGACATCATCAATATTTAAGCATTTATTGACTTATACCTTGTATTTTCGTACCGGCAACTTCCCTGGAATGTTCCCTCAAGTAACCATTTCTGATACCAACATTTTTTTATATAAATAAATTATAAATTAATTTCATTGAGAATATTTCTAAAATATTCGAAAGTTAATTTGTATCGGTTCATAATAAAAATATATCATATTAACTACTGAAATCTTTATGGAGGAATGTTATAGTTTGTTTTCTACCTTTTTTTAAATTTCTTTTCCACATAACTTGATTAGGTAGGACTGTGTTCTTATGTTTTTTAATTTACTTATCTTGTTATTTAATTTACTTATTTTATTTTTTATTGTAGTTTTGATTATTATTTTACTTGTTAATTTTATATTTTCTGTATATATGGTGTGAATGAGTTATAATAATGTGACAGATTGTTATAATTCTAAATAAATAAATAAAAAAAAAAGTTGAGCACTTATTTGTAATCTATTTAAGTTAGATAGTGACCAGGATGTTTCGAATCTGGTTGTATATATTGTATTGGTTTGTTGTACTGGTTGTGTAAATTGTATATTTTTTTTTTTTTAAATATATTTATTGAATAATAATACAATCAGCCACTGCTGGAGGGCTATAAGCATTAGGGCTAAAAGTTCTCATTCATACAATATATACAAATAATAAAGAAATAAATATAAATATAAGAAGTAAATAAATAATACTGATGAAGAAGGTAAATAAATAAAAAAAAAATAAAAAAAAAAAAAAATAAAATAAAATAAAAACTTCTAAACACAATCATAACTATATACAATATATACATTTGCCCAAGAATCTCCGAGCCAGGCTTTTACCTCCACACGCGGAAGGCAAAGCAAGACTCCGGAAGATCCCAGTGCCACTTTTCCAGTCGCATCACTAGTATTAGAAGCCAGTGGAGACTGAAAGAGGGCAATACAGCCACAGACGCTCAGGACATGAGTGGAGAAGCTGGCCATTGCCAGGACTCCAAAGGCATATTTACAAAAGATCTCGAGGCCACTGCCGTTTCAACCTTCGAGGGGGATGGTATGGATGCTCGGAGCTGGATAGGGATTGCGCTAGAGGATTGGGATGATGAATGAGGTTCTGGTGAAAGTTGGAGAATCTGGATGGGATGATGTCATGGACATATGGGATGTTAAGGTCATGGTGTAGGGTCTTGTTCGTGACATAATATGGAGCATTGACTATTGTTCGAAGGACTTTGGACTGGAAGGATTGGATGCGTTTGATATTCGATGATTTAGTTGTCCCCCACAGTTCAAGTCCGTAGGTCCAGATAGGTTTCAGTATGGTCTTGTAGATTAATAATTTGTTTTCTGTTGAGAGATGAGATCTTCTGTTTAGTAGTCTATATAGCTGACCAAATCGTCGGTTAAGCTCTTGTCTTTTAAGTCTCGTATGTGGGTTCCAAGTCAGTCTTTTGTCCAGAAGGAAGCCAAGGTATCGGACTGTGTCTGAGTAGGGAAGAGGAATTGAATTAAAAAGGATTGGCGGACAGGATCTGCGTCGAAGAGTGAAAGTTACATACTTGCATTTTGATTCATTAATTTTGATGCGCCAGTTGTTGCACCACTGCTCAATGAAGGAAAGGTGTCTTTGCAGGTTCTGGGACGCTATTAGAGGATCCGAGTGGGAGGATAGGATGGCAGTATCATCAGCAAATGTTGCTAGGAAGGTATCAGGACTTGAAGGGATGTCAGCGGTGAAAAGGATATAGAGAACTGGGCCCAAGACACTGCCTTGTGGAACACCAGCCTCAATTGGATAATGTTTGGAGAGTTCAGTGCCGCAGCGGACTTGAAAGGAGCGATTTGAAAGGTAAGATTTGAGGACTAGGTACAAGGGTTGAGGTAAATGGGTTTTGAGCTTGAAAAGCAAGCCATCGTGCCACACCCGGTCGAAAGCTTGAGCTACGTCCAGAAAGGCACCAGTGCAATATTGCTTGTTTTCAAGTGCAGAGGATATGTGGTCCACAACGCGAAGGCCTTGTTGGACAGTGGAGTGTCTTGAGCGGAATCCAAACTGATGGGAAGGGATATTGTGGGATTCGAGTATGGGTAGGATGCGTTTGAGAAGGATTTTCTCAAAGATTTTGGAAAGGATCGGAAGTAAGCTTATCGGTCTATAGGATGATGTATAATTAACAGGTTTACTTGGTTTAGGAAAGAGGATAATTATGGAGTGTTTCCACACCAGGGGAAAGTGGGTTGTGCGGAGGATACAGTTGAATAGATATGTAAGGAATATAATTGCTTTTTTGGGAAGTTGTCTGAGGATCTGGGAAGTAAGGAGATCGTGTCCTGGAGATTTGCGAGGTTTTAGGTTCTTTAAAAGGAATTTGACCTCAGAGGGGTTGACGGCTGTAGGAGGTAAGGAGAGAGGAATCGATGAAGAGAGGAATTCTTTAACTTCAGCAGTATGGGAGGGATGGAGTTCAGGATGAGGAGTGAATGTGTACGATAGATGTTTAGCAAACTCTTCTGCTCTATTCTCATCTGACGAAGCCCAGGAACCATCATCACGGCGGAGGGGGTGGGAAAAGGATTGGAATTTAAGGATTTTTTTTGTTACATTCCAGAGGGAGTTATCACTTGCAGATAGTGAGGAAAGATAGGAATTATAGGATTGGGATCTAAACGTAGCCAGTTTTTGTTTTACCTGCTTGGAATAATAGTTATATGATTTCCGATCATCAGGATGCCTGGTTCTTTGCCAGATGGTCCTAGAGCATCGTTTCCTATTAATAAGGTCCAGTAGGTCTTGGGGTAGAGGATTTATTTTGCGGTATTTTTTAGAAGGATCAGGTGAAGATGCAGTCCAAACTGCTTGTTGGATCAAGGTAGTCATGGAATATACTGCTTCATCTAGGTCTGCAGGTGTTTTTAAGGAAACTCTGAGGTCAATATTATCATCCAGTATTTGACGGAAGAGGTTCCAATTAACTGGCCCCCTGATAAATGAAGGTGGAGGTGGTTTGGGAATTGGTGATGTGGAGACCGTTAGGATTAGGGGACTATGGTCTGAGGAAAGATCATCAAGTCTTGAAATGCTATAATTAAGGGACCCTAGACCTTTGTGGATGAAAAAATCTAGGAGATCGGGATTGCGGTTAGGATCTGTTGGCCAGTATGTGGGAGAATTGGGTGAGAGGATGTTGCTGTGATGGGAATTAAGTGCAGATAGCAATGTTCGTCCTCTGGAATTTGTGGTTCTGGCTCCCCATTGCTGGTGTTTAGCATTTAAGTCTGCACCTAGAAGGAAGTGGTGTCCTAAGGAGTTAAGGAAGGAAGTTAATTGGGATTCTGAGATAGGTATTTTAGGCGGGGAGTATGCTGCAACTACTGCTATTGGGTAAGGAGAAGTTTGGATTATCACGGCAGTGGATTGTAGGAAATTATGGGTCGGCAAAGGGAATAGGTGATGGGAAAGGGATTGATGGATAATTATGGCAGTGCCAGCATGTGCTGTTCCATCAGGATGGTCGGTTCGATAGATATGATAGTTGGGGATGTTAAGTGGTCGTTTGTTGGTAAGTCGAGTTTCAGTTATTAATGCTACATCAATGTTTTTGTCCTGTAATAAGATTGTTAGCTCGTTGATGTGATTTCGAATACCATTCGCATTCCAAAGGAGGACGGAGAGGGATTTGATTGGGGACATTTAAGGATTTCTCGGCAGTGGGATGAGGTTGGATACAACATTGGTAAGTAAGGAAATGAGAGGAGTGATGAGTGATCTGAATTCAGAGAGAAAAGAAGTCAATAGGCTTGTGAGGTCAGTGGCATTGGGAGGAGGAGGAATGAATGCCTGGTTATTAGGCCTAGGTTCAGAGATGGGATAAGGGTCTTGAGGTTGAGATGTGAATACTCGAGGTTGAGGTTCTTGTGGCAGGGCCTGAGTTTGTGTGGGTGCAGTATCTCCTTTGAATATCTGAGCATAGGACACTCTTGTATTTACGGTTCTAGAGGGTTGTCTTGGTGGCCTGGATGGCCGTTCTTCTCTTGGAGCTGAATAGATTCTTGCTTTTAGTTCCTTATATGTTTGGCAACCCTTGTAGTTCGCTGGGTGCCCTTGATGGCATAAAGCGCATACAGCTGGTGTTCTTCTGGAATTCTGGCAGTCCTCTGTTTTATGTTTATCACCGTACCGGACACATCTAGGAATGTGGTGACAATAGCGTAGATGTCTTCGACCTGGGGCGTTCGGTCAAGGTCAACGAAGAATAGTGGGAGCGGTATTTTATTTTTTGAGCCAGGCTGTTCTCTATCTTCCTTGAATATATTCACTATTTGGCGAACACGGAACCCCATCTCAGTTAGTTCTTCTTTAATGGCATCCAGCGGTGTTGATGGGTGTAATCTCCTGATCACCACCCTGAGCGCTCTCTCTTGGCGCAGTTGATATGTGTGATAATCCGCCTTAGTGTCAGATAAATACGTGACAATTTTTCTGTACGTATCTGGGGTGTCAGGCATTAATTTCGTGTCATTAATGCGGCTTTGGCATAAGTATTTACCTGAGCCCACTATATTATTTAATTGTAGACACATTAATTGAAAATTTTTAATGTTTCTAACGAATATTGGTGGGGGTTTAGGCTCACTAGGGATGGGTACTGCTTCCATTTGTTCATTCTGTGTGTTTGACAACACTTGGAATGGATTAGCTGTAAAAAAGGGCGATTCTTCTAACGTACCTTGTATTGATATAGCTTGTGTTGACATATTTTGTGATGATGTGCCAGGTTGATTTTCGACTTCGTCAACTGAGCTCTCTGGTGTAGCTGGTGGGGTATTTTTTTTAGAGCGTCTAGCCCTTTTCTTGATTGGTGATCTCTTTGTGGTATCTAGACTCCTAGATCTTAAAGTTCGATTGCTACCTTTGCTCGACATTACCATGTGAAAATATCGCATCTCATGTTAATTAATTAGAGGTAAATGTAATAGTTTGTAAAAAAAAGTCTTTTATCAATTACGTATATATTACGCGAATTTGTGGAATTCTGAGAAACGTAGATGTGCTTCCGCCGAAGGGCAGCAGCCCACTGGTCGGATTAGCGAATGTATATGGCCGGCTTGTTATCTATCACTATCCTCAGGTCTATTTACATTGTTCACAATGCCGTTATAAATAAGTGATTACTCACCTTATTTATGTCCAGTTTCAACTTAATTGTTAACTTAACAGTTCACACTACTTTTTCACAAATAACATGAATTATTTCACTGATAATAAAGTCACTTTATAAGAGACGAAATAAAGAGTGTATGTGTAGGGTTAACGCATGCGCAGAACATAAATTGAATATAGTAATTATGTTTAAATTCTCTCTTTTTCCTTGTATTTTATTTCTTTTTATTGTACATAGTATTAATTCTGTAAATATTTCTGTCAGTAAATAGATCTGTTAATCTTTTTTTGCAGCTTTATGAAATCATCCAACCTACCCCTTCTCACCTGAGCTAGCATGATAGAGTAAATATTTAATAGTGGTCAAATAATGGGTAAGTAACTTATATTCTCTATAATTATCTCTTTAGAGATGAAATGCTAGTAAAGCTAGGCGCCCAACAAATAAAAATTCCTATGGAAAATTATATTTATTAAAAATTATTTTATTATCTTTTTATTTTATCCTTTTTTTGGTCATAATCTGAAGTCCAAACAAGTCTTAGTATAGTTGATTGTTTTTTAATTAATCGGAAGATTATTTTTTGTTTTTCCCTAATGAGCTTTTTAGACTATACGGGGTTCTCCCTGGCCAGAGGGCGAGGGCAGGGAATTTAAAATTCCCTCCGGCTCCGGGACGATTTTTTAATCACATAACTTCGGTTATCTGGTTGCCGGGCAACTCGCGGTGCTGTGCACACTCGTTAGCCCATTCGTTCACCTCTCCCTCCCATTTATTACCATTTATTGATTCCAATTAATCGGAAGCTTAGAGCGTTTGCCTCGTAAGGTTGTTGGAAACGTCGAACTTTTTTTTTATATTTTCAAGAGAGACATTTGTCCAGGTTGAGTAATAGATAAGGGATTTGTTCAATAGAGATGAGTAGGGTATTATCAAAGAATATTGTAGGACAGGGAGTCATACGAAGTTTACGAAGAAAGGTAAATTTGATTTATTTTAATCCTCTATTTTCAAGAACATTCTTCAAGAATTGTGATATATCATTGAAGAGTTTATGAGGCAATTGATGGGTCACTGTGTTAGTAAATGGGCAATAAATGAAAAACTTTAAAATTTATATCCAGCATGAAAAAAAATATATATATATACAGAGCTCAAAATTATCATATATCAATATGATATAATTATTACCGTAAGTTTGTATTTGTAACTAAAGTATTATTCATTGTTATTATAATAATGTAAAAAAGAAAACAAATAATTTCGAATGGAAATATGATGGTAAGTGAACTCTAAGATGCTCCTCACCAAAGATTTTTATTTATTAATATTAGAAAATATTTTTTTAATATTTGATGAAATTATATAACAATTGATAAAAGATTACATAGAAGGTGAGACCACTATAAATGTGCCTCTTCGTAATTATTAATTATGTTCCTTCACTATAATATCTATTTTATGTATAGATAAGTGAAAGTGAAGTTTACCATAAATCGATAATCAGCTCGTATTCTATTTATTGTTTGCAATGTCACTGCCTAAATCTTCTTTTATGTTTAAGGTAGGAGTGGGGAGAAGGTAAGGTAGAAATCCATTGATCTCTTCTAAAATAAGCACTCACTTCCTTCATCAGGGAAACATAAACAACCGCAGTGGAGCAGCAGGCACTTGTTGAGATTGTAAAAGTGAAAATGGGAAGGCGAGGAAACGGATTACGTGCCTGAAAACGGGTCGCCCTAGATATTGTGACCTAGCTCCGTTGACTTTCCATTAGTCGGCCGAGTACAGCCGACTTCAGCCGAACGTTACCGAACCGTTATCTTCGTCCAGTTGGTATTTATATCGCTCTGCGTGTCTTATCTGTCACTTATCAGCTCCGAACATCCTTCTGGCTCCAGGACTGAATGAATTTAAAATCTGCTGCATTTAAAATAATAAATATCGCACAGGGACAAAAATTAAATATAATGGGAAATTTAATTGATACCATTATATTTTTCATAAATTTAATTTCAATGTAACAGTATATTATAACAACTATTGGTTATTCTTTTTTTTTTTTTTTAATAGTCCATTTAGAGGTATTAATGTCAACTAATTTTCTAAATGTTTATTATGTCATATAATAATTTTTCTATGCTCATAAAGAGGTTAATTATTAAATATAATGCTCATTAACACATTAAGAATATTATTTCCCTAATAAAATTAACAAAGTTCATAAATAAATAAGTAAATAAACAATAGCAATTATTTATTTATTTTATATTTATTTTTGTAAAATTCCATTCACTACTGATAATTTTATTCGTTATGAAATGCTCAGTTAAGCATACAAAAATTATATAAATATCTCCAATCAGTTTAAATTATAAAACAATGATTTTTTCAAAAATAGTAGTGGTTGAAAGGGATAGCATCAGGTCAAAATGCTACGGGTGGTTTAAAAAATCTTAGAAAAAATCGACTCCTGAATTATGAAAAAAAAATCGATTACTTAATATGGCTTAATTATTTTAATTGTAATATTAAAAAAAAAAATATGTACCTTTGTCGTTTTGTATAAGTATGACTACGAATAATATTACTGATAAAATAATGATAGTATAATAGAATTTGTGAAAATTGGAAATTGGGAACCTTTCTTATGGAACTATTTTGAAATATTTAAGACATTCAATAAAATCGAAAAAAATAAATAAATAAACGCAGTAACTACATTTGTTTATACTTCACAAATTAATGATAAGCACACAAGTATACATTTTGTGTTTTAAGATTTTACTCAGGAATTTGACGTAGCATTTTCAGATAAATTTTATAAATTGAATTTCAGACTTCAATTAGTTAATATATCCTCTTCTATACTCAGCTTTTAGGAAAAAATAAAATCCGCCATAAATAAACTCCTTATTTATAAAAAAAAAAATAAGTGTTCCATAACGCCATAAAAATAAATGTTCTTACAACGGACATAATAAATTTTCAGCCTGTATGATGTCATTATTAATAGCCTATTTAATGCCAGGTACGTACATACATTTATACATATATATAAACATACCTGACATAGATTTATTTATTAAATAATTATTATTATTTTAAAGACATTTTGAAAGTTGTAGAGGCTAGTCGCTGTTGCTCAAGATAACTCTGGTTCTATTATAAGGCTGGCATTATCTGTAGTTACGCCATTATAGCACGTTCCAATTCAAACGTTATGCAGGTCACAATACTATTTTGTATTGAGATATTAACTTGGAAAATAATACTTTTAAGTTAATATGTGCCTTCAAATTACCAATATTATAATTTACTTTAAATAATTGTAATAAACATTTTGGAAAACTCATTAACAAAAGCGTTTAGTATCTTATTAAAAATGCAATTATTGGGGATGATTTCAATTAATTTGTATATAAATGAATTTTATGGAGTACTTTTATACAATAAAGGATAAATAAACACAAACAAAACTCAATACTAATATTGACGGTTCATTATTTAATTAATATATATATTATATAGCACCCTTGATGCAATAACGATATGATAGATTTTGAAAAAATCGATTATTTTAAATTTATCTTAAACCTTTCTAATAAAAGTATTAAACATATATATTCATAATGAAGTATTCTTCATTTATGTTATGATTTCGATAAATAAAATAAACCTTTAAATAATTTAAGAATGTAGGTTATGAAAATATTTCGTTATTATCATTTCACGAATGTGGTTTTTTGCCTTTACGCCATATTTTCGATTGTGTTTGGTCAAATTTCGAATATTGTCTTCTCTTTCAGGTGGAAACAATAAATAAATTCCTATGGATAATCTGGAAAAGTTTTAAGAAAAAAGTATTTGTACAAAACTCAAAAAGTTTAAAATTAATTTATAGATTGTACATTATGATTTAAAATGCACCAACTGGGGGGGGGGGTTCTAACAGAGAAATAAAAAAAAATAATATATATTTAATAAAAACCCCCCCCCCCCCCTCCCCCCCCCCAACCATACCAAAAACACCCCAACAAAACATGGAAAATAAAAAAAAAAAACCCCCCCCCCCCCTCCCCCCCCTTTTCTTACATGTGATAAAAAGAATTATTATAATTATTATTACTTTTAATTCATGAGGAAATTGTACAGGAAATCGTATGAGATATTTTAGGGTAATCAGGGCAAATACAATTGAGTATTTGTGTTCTTGCAACATTACATATGTTATGCTTCACACGAAGTTTTGCCAGATGGCTAAAATTTAAAAAAAAAATTTTTCATAACCTAATCAAAACTATCTTCATTAAGAACATTAAAATTAGAGTTTAAGGGTAATTCGAAGACATAATATATGTATTTATTAAAAAAAAAATTTTAAATGATTTATTGAAGAAAAAATAATTTATTGACAGATTGTGGTATAAGATATAAGCCATTTTGGGCAGATGCTCATAACACCTGCGTGACTTTCACCGTACAAGACTAACGAATTCTTTAACTTCTCATTCGGTATAAAGAGGATCTGTGGGGACAAATTGAGTCTTGAATTCCTTGAGACAGAGGAAAGATACGCTGAGGCTATTTCTGGGTTCCTCCTGCCATTTACTGGATCCGAGCTTCTATATTTAGTCCTACAAGCGTGCATCCAATCGCTGGCTACAAGCATAATGTATTGACGATATATGTAAGCGAGTAATAATAAACTACTATTACACAATTTCTAGGAATAGTTGCATATCTAAAATTAATTTATAAAATATTATGTTAAAAATATCTCACTATCATAACAAGTTTATACAAGTTTTTCCTGAGCCCAGAAATTATTTTGGAACGCATCAAGACCAAATACGAAAAAAAAACATATCAAAATAAAACAATGCTCATTTTGTTTGCTAAATTGATTGGTTGGCTTAAAATTTACTAAAATAATAATGTATCTCTCTTATATTTTTTTTATATAATTTTTTATACATATTTTTTTTTTATATAATATGTATTATATAAAAATGGATTGCAATTATGATATTTTATCAACAGTTCATTAACAATAACTAACACATTTTTGGACCTATTTTTCATCCAAAAATACATAACACTCAACAATTTCTTTTTCAATATTAAAAAACTTTTATTTATTATTACATATATTTTTGTAAGATTTTGGCTGCTTAACCATTTTCAAATAATGTGTAAAATTATTTTTCAATATCATCTAGACAAAAGTGTTTCTTTTTTTCTATTAGAGTTTTTACTAGTTATATTTTCTTTCTTATTTTATATGATATGATTGATAATCATTTATCCTTTTGGATCCGCACTATTTTCAAATCTTCTACTATATACCGCATTTCTCATGTATGTCTCGTCACCAACTATTACTATTGGATTGGCAAATAAGTCCTTTCGGTTTTTCTGTTTATTTTAATGTCACTATGATACACTTCTTACCTGATGAATTAATCCCTAAAGTGGATTGTTTATCCTGTTTGTAATATGTCAACAACTATATCTGTTAACTCATGTTGAAATTAGCTTAGTATTGTGTTTGCTGTTGCACTGTGAATATGGAAGAAAATATCATTCATTATCGGCATATTTTGTTGTATTATTTTTAAAAAAGTAAGTGCTGCAGAAGCTCATACAAAAATTTACAGTGTTTATATGGATGATACCTTAATAGAACGCACCTGTCAGAATTGGTTTGCCAAACTTCATTCAGGAAATTTTGACATCAATAAAACTCAACTGTCTGGTCACCCACATAAAATGAAACAAGCAATGTTAAGGCCATTGTTGATCAAAATCCCTCCCAATCAGTGCAAGAGATTGCTATGACCCTGAATGTGTCGCACGCAAGCCTAGAAAACCACTTGCACAAGCTCGGCTATGTTTTCAGGCTAAATGTTTGGGTCCCTCACTCTCTTACCGAAGTCAACTTGACAACACGCATATATGTTTGTGATTCACTACGGAAACATGAACAAAAAGACACATTTTTGAAAAGGTTGGTAACAGGAGATGAAAAATGGATATTTTACGATAATTTAGTCCGCAGAAAATCTTGGGGACCCAGTAGTGAAGCTCTTAGAAGAATTTCAAACCCGGATTGCATCGAACGAAGATAATGCTTTCCATATGGTAGGATTTCAAGAGTGTTATTTTCTATGAGCTTTTGCCATCAGGACCAACAATTGATTCAACTCTATACTGCTCACAATTAACAAAATTGGATCAATCAATTAAAAATAAACGCCCAGAACTGATGAATCGGAAGGGTGTTGTGTTCCACCAAGACTACGCTAGGTCCCACACTTCATTGGTCACTGAAAATAAATTATTGAGCCTTGAACGGGACCTTTTGCCTCACTCTCCGTATTCACCAGAACTGGCTCCAAGTGACTACCACTTATTCCGGTTTCTGGAGAACCTCATGAATGGAAAGAAATTCCAATAGAACATCAAAAAGCACTGGGATCAATAAACATGGAATTATGCAGTTAGTGGAAAGATGGGAAAAAGTCATATTAAATAATGGTAAATATATTGTAGATTAAAAAAGATATTATAATAAATATCTTATGTATATAATAGATTGTGTTTTATTTCACCTTGAAAAATAGAAAGGACTTAATAACCTAGTATATATTTTCTAATAGTTACTGGTTTGATGTTTTAGGCGCAAATAATCAAATAACAATGGTAAAAGTGGTTAACAGAAAACTCTACTTCAAATATAAAGATATTTATTGTAATATTTTTATTTAATTCTAATTAAATAGATTTGTAACTATTTTAACCTAATGTCCCTCGCGCGGGCTCATTACCGCGTATGGGGAGCGTCCCACGGGTGGCGGATGTGGGGATGGTCGGTGGAAATTCCTTGGAAGTTCCTCCCGGCTAAGTCCGATGGACTCGCTGACCAACAATGAGAGGGACCCTCCAGACTTGCTGGAGGTAGGGGCCCACCAGACTTGCTGGAGGGTGTGACGTAGGATTGAACGCCCTACTCACATATCTTTAGTTCACCAAACACCACAAAAAGTCATGGATCTCCCTAAGGTAAAACGCTCATTATCCGGAAGTAAACTAGTCCCCCGTTCGGGTCTCCGGGTGGGGACTGCTTTAGGGGATTCATGGCGCAAGTTGAAATATAGGGATTTAAATATTGGTACGTGGAACGTAAGGAGTTTAAACACAGCAGGGGGGCTAAAATCGGTCGCGAATGAGGTAAATGGGTACAATTTGGATGTCGTGGCTCTGCAAGAGGTTCGCTGGCCAGGGGAGGGCTCGATGAGGGAAGGGAAGTACACTATTTGGTACGGAGGAAGCGAGAATCATTGTTTAGGTACCGGGTTTCTAATTAGGCGTAGATTACTATCCGCTTTGATGGACGTACAATTCTTTAGTGATAGAATTTCGGTAGCTACATTTCAGGGACGTTGGTTTAAAATCGCATTAATAAACATACATTGTCCGACCGAAGACAGTGACGATGAAGTCAAAAGTGAATTTTACGATAAACTCGAATGGGTTTATGATAAACTACCACGAAACTACATGAAAATAATTGTAGGTGACGCGAACGCAAAGGTAGGAAGGGAAGAAGTTTATATTCCGACGATTGGTAAAGAAAGTTTGCACGAATATAGTAATGATAATGGGATCCGTCTGATAAACTTTGCCATCTCGAAAAACCTGATAATTAAAAGTACGACGTTTAAACATAAGGATATTCATAAATATACTTGGACATCACCGGATTCGCAAACACGAAATCAAATCGATCATGTCTTGATACAACACAGCTGGCAAAGCAGTATAATTAATGTACGGTCTTATTGCGGAGCAGAATGTGGGTCGGATCATGAATTAGTAATCGCGAAACTTCGACAAAAACTTAATATAAAAAAGAGAAAAGAAAACCGTTTCGATTTTGAGAATTTTAATTTGGAAAAATTAAAAAATCCATCAATTAGAAACCAATTCGAGCTAGATGTTAAGAATAGGTTTGAAGCTTTAGAGCTTCCTGACGAGGACCACGAGGATATTGACAAGTTATGGATAGAGATCAGAGATAATATTAAAGCGGTCGGTAACTCGTGTCTAGGAAAAAAGGAAAATAAGGATAACAAACCGTGGTTTGATGAAGATTGCTTAAACATGTGTGAAAAAAGAAAAGCCGCTAAATTAAAAGCTCTAAATAATCCTAGCGAAGACAATCTGGAATACTTCCGAATCTCAAAGAACGAAACGACAAAATTGCTCAAAAATAAAAAAAGGGAGTATCTTAAAAATAAAATAATTGAAATAGAAACTAATAGAATTGAAAATAACGTAAGAGAAATGTACAAAGGTATAAACAGATCACGTAAATATGTAGGGCCCGTAACGTCTGGAATTAGGGATGATAATAACAATATTCTGACCGATCCGGTGGACATATTGAATAAGTTTAAGGACCACTTTAACAATATTTTAAATACGGAAAATTATGATCTGTGTCCTCCTTCTGAGTACCAGAGTGCTGAACCGTTAATAGAAGGACCAAGTAAAGAGGAAGTTGAAGTAGCTATCGGAAAATTAAAATCATATAAAGCAGCGGGAATCGATAATATTCCTACTGAACTAATTAAGGCATGCGGAGAAGCTGGAGTTTCTAAAATACATCGGTTGGTTAAAAAGATCTGGGTGAACGAGAAATTACCTGAAGAATGGAAAGAATTTATTCTTATTCCGATTCAAAAAAAGGGTCCGAGGACGGATTGTAATAACTATCGAGGAATTTCACTGCTTCCAGTATGTTATAAAATATTCACTTTAATCTTAACCAGTCGAATCACGGAATACGCCGAGGAAATTATCGGAGACTACCAATGCGGATTTAGACGGAATCGTTCGACTATTGATCAAATATTTTCTTTACGGCAAATATTAGAGAAAAAATTGGAGTATAACGGTATTGTTCACCAGCTGTATATAGATTTTAAAAAGGCTTACGATTCTATTGACCGCCAGAAACTGTATAATATTCTAATCGAGCAGGGGATTCCAAAAAACTAGTAAATCTAGTCAGGATGTGCTTGACGGAGACACTCAATAAAGTTAGAATCGGTAATAATTTGTCCGAAAAATTTGAGGTTCGTTCGGGCTTAAAACAGGGGGATTCTCTTTCGCCTGTCCTGTTCAATTTGGCATTAGAACATGCCATTAGGGAAGTAATGCGAACCGAGAAAGGGTTGGATCTGGGCGGGACAACATCCGTGCTGGGCTATGCTGATGATCTGGTACTGTTAAGCGAAGACGTTGAAACTATAAAACTAAATACGACAACGTTAATGAAAGCCGGTAAAGAACTAGGACTCGAAATAAACGTGGATAAAACAAAATATATGGTTAGCTGCAAAAATGGCGATACTACTGGTGATATCGATATAGATGGTAGTATGTTTGAACAGGTAGATAAATTTAGGTATCTAGGTTCTACGATAACTAGAAAAAACGAAATTGAAGAAGAGATTAAGGTTAGACTGAAGGCGGGGAATGCTTGTTATTTTTCTGTGACAAAACTACTTAGTTCGCGCCTCTTGTCCCGAAACTTAAAAATTAGAATCTATAAAACAATTATCTTGCCTACTGTTCTTTATGGATGCGAAACTTGGCCGCTTACATTAAGGGATGAGCAGCGTCTTAAGGTTTTTGAAAATAAAGTATTGCGTAGAATATTCGGACCGAAGAAGGATGAGTTAACCGGAGAGTTCAGACGGTTACACAACGCCGAATTGCGTGAGGTGTATCCGGGTAATATAATTGAGGTAATTTCATCGCGGCGAATCAAATGGGCTTGTAAAGTTGTTGGGCTTAGTAACGAGAGAATTCCTAAAAGGTTAATATTTGCTGTGCCGAATGGTAAGCGTCCGAGGGGAAGACCGAAGCGAAGGTGGGAAGATTGCATTAAAGCCGATCTGAAGGGACTGGGTTTGGACGGCGAACGGTGGAGGGAGGTGTGTAACAAGCGATTGGTGGTGTCGGCATCGAACCTTCGGGTTCGCTAAGCCTTATTATTATTATTATTATTAACCTAATGTCAGAATATAGACTTTTGATAGAGTGAAAAAGAAGGGCTTGAATTGAAATTTGACTTCTATGTTTAATCAGCTTCACAATAGATATGTTGAATTTTTGCACAAATAAGGTATCAACTTCCGCAAGATTTTTGTTTTTTTTTGTTCATCATCAATCCTCCCTCCACCAAAATTAAAATGGAAAGTATGTACTTGTTTTATTAAGGGTTCCAACAAACATCTATTATTTTAAAGGAAAATAGAAAAAAAATACATACTTAAAATGTAATATGTTTACTATAAATTCCTAAAGCAAGATTGTTCATTAACTATTGATTAACTAAAAAAAATGATTGATCATTGTAATGGGTCGTTGTGGAAGTAATTACCTATCACGGACCAACATTTTCCCTGAATGGCAAATATTACGGTATCGTTATTATTGGGCATTTAAATATTTACTGTCAGCAATCACTGTCATGTGGTAATCATTGATGGGCATATATAACTGGGAAATATGACAGAGAGACAGAGCTATCGAATGATGAGATATGGATGTCGTGCGTCAGGTTGACGGGGAGAGGGATAGAGAGAGCTCTTCAGCAGTCACAACCTTTCTCGTACGTGCCAGCTTGTGCCCGTTCGTCACTGTTTGTTTCTTCTGAATTACTGTCAACAGTCTGTTTCCAACAAGTCACTCGCATTATACAAAACGTTTTCATAAACTGTAATGTTTTCTGACACCGTCACAATCACGTCGTCAATGAAAATTAATTCAAATGTGTAGCACTCTTTCTCTCAGTTTATGCTGAGTTGCATTTTCTTTTTGTAATAATGATTCTTATAAATTTTAAACACTTTTTTGAACTTTGCATGTTAATTTTTTTCGTTTATTTAGATTTAGGTTTATTGTAAATCAGTTTTACAACACTTTCCCATCGCTAGTAGGGTAATAGGTTTCTTTATTTAGGCTTTGACGCGTAAAACCCTAAGGTCATCAACGCCTGTGAGTCGGTTAAATTTGTAAACTCTCTAGAGGAGAAATAGAAAAGAAGAATGAAAAATCAAAAATTAATAATAGGTAGATAGAGTAATAAATGAAAAAGATATTTAAAAACATATAACAAATAAAATATATTAAAATAAAAAAAGAACAAAAAATAAAAATTATATTTATTTTTATATTTGATTTAATAGTCTATGGATTTTAAGAAATTTTATCACTGTTTTTATGTTTGATTCGTTGTTGCTTAATAATGCTGATATTTCTGGTTTTAATGATAATCGATTTATAATAAGTGCGTTCTTGGAAAATATGATTGATTCTGAGAGGGATATTGAAATGTTGACAATTCGGTGGTGGATGATTAGTGATGAGATGTACATGAGAGGGTAGGGTAATAGGTTTGAAGTACGGATGGTTTTGATAAACCGAACACGTAGATTGCATTACCTGTTTCAAATTATCAAAATGTTTGGATTATCAAAAGTTAAATTGAAAATTATGTTAAAAATTGCACAAGGTAACGAACGTGTGTGTACAATCAGTTAAATATAAACAAATTGCATACAACAATTTTTTTTTCTGAAAATGATTACATATGTTCTGTCATATTACATATTACATACTGATTTTGTGGTTAAAGAAAATGGGTGATCTCGCAAATTCCTTAAAACGCTAATTCCTTCGCTAGTTGACGTTGTATTCATTCGCCCACTCCAAGTAACTATTAAATTATAGCGTTTATGGCCAATTAAAAAAAAATCTATAATAAAAAATAATATTTATTATTTCTAATGTGTATTATAATAAATTTACAATTTTTATTAAAATAAGTAAAGTATATGTAACTGAAAGTGTGTCACTTGTAAAATAGTTTTAGGAGATTATACAATTTAAAACGTACCTTAAAAGTTTTTTAAACGAACCTACGAAATGAATTATTTTTAATTTATGTCAATTATAATTCTAGAAATGAACACTTGTTAATGGCATGGTTATTCGATGTGAATTAGAATAAATAAAAAATGTAGAAAAAAACAAAAAATTCCGGGAGAATAAACCTTCAGTTTTTTTTATGCATTAATAATTAATAAAAACAGGTCTCATAATTAGTAACAAAATTATTTTTCGTTCACATATGTAAATATAATGTTTTTCTTTTAGTGGTTAGCTCTTACATTAAATAAATATACATTGACCACAACTTATATAAATTTATTAATGGTAAATTCACAAATAATAAATTATTTTATTTATGTAATTATATATTGATTTATTAAAATTAAAATTATTATTATTATTGCATTATTTGTCGACCGTTATCATTTGTATCCTCTACAATAAGATTAGCAATCGTTGAAAAATTAATTATTGAAAAATAATAAAAAAAAACTACTACACTCGAGACCAGATGATTAGCAATAAAACCTTACAAAAACAACGAACAGTTATATCTCAATCTGTCCATTTCTATGGCTGTTTAATTAGCAGTAAAATGTACTGTTACATTAAACAGTTCATCACTCCTATCTTTCTATTGATATGCGTAGTTGAATGGTGGGTAGGAGATTACTTACTTTTTTATAGGATTTATGTTTCAGTTTAAATGCCGAGCTGTTAAAATTAATGGATGTAATTGGAGATTTATTTATCAATTACTTGACTTTAAAAAAAATTAGTATTTTTGAAATTATAAAATACTTTATTTGTTTTCCATATCTTCACAAATAGCCCGAAATCCACCTTTTTTTTTTTTGAATAATAATATAATCAGCCACTGGAGGGCTATAAGTATTAGGGCTAAGAGTTCTCATTCAAACAATATATACAAATAATAGAGAAATAAATATAAATATAAAAAGTAAATAAATAATACTGATGAAAAAAGAAAAAAAAAAAAGTAAACAATAACATAAAAAGAAACTTATAAACACAATCATACCTATATACAATATATACATTCGCCCAGGAATCTCCGAGCCAGGCTTTTTCCCCCACATGTGGAAGGCAAAGCAAGACTCCAGGAGATCCCAGTGCCACTTTTCCAGCCGCATCACTAGTATTAGAAGCCAATGAAGACTGAAAGAGGGCACTAGAGCCACAGACGCTCGGGACATGATTGGAGAAGCTGGCCATTGCCAGGACTCCAGAAGCATATTTACAAGATATCTCTGGGCCACTGCCGTTTTAACCTTTGTGGAGGATTGTAGGGATGAAGGGCTGGCTGGATAGGGTTGAGCTAGAGGATTTGGATGATGGATAAGGTTTTGGTGAAAGTTTGAGAATCTGGTTGGGATGATGTCGAGGACAAATGGGATGTTAAGGTCATGGTGTAGGGTCTTGTTTGTGACATAATATGGGGCATTGACTATTGTTCTAAGTACTTTGGACTGGAAGGATTGGATGCGTTTGATATTCGAATGTTTAGCAGTTCCCCACAGTTCAAGTCCGTAGGTCCAGATAGGTTTCAGTATGGTCTTGTAGATTAAAAGTTTATTTTCAATCGAAAGATGGGATGTCCTACTTAGTAATCTATACAGCTGGCCATATCGTCGGTTAAGTTCTTGTCTTTTAATTCTGGTATGTGGGTTCCAAGTTAGTCTTTTGTCAAGAAGGAAGCCAAGGTAACGGACTGTGTCTGAGTAGGGAAGTGGAATTGAATTAAAAAGGATTGACGGACAGGACCTGCGTCGCAGGGTAAAAGTGATATGTTTACATTTTGATTCATTGATTTTGATGCGCCAGTTTTTGCACCACTGCTCAATCAAGGAGAGGTGAGATTGTAGGTTTAGAGATGCTATTTGAGGATCTGAGTGGGAACACCCCGAATATGGATATGAAAAACGACTGATTGGAGGAAATAAAAAAGAAATTAAAAAAAGGACAGCAATGTGTATAAAAAATATGACAGTAATGCAATATATATATATATATATATATTGACATTGAACATCAATCTTACTCCGTCATATTGACCTTAATAATATTGTCCTACCTTATTGCCTGATTTGTAGAAATAGGAAGTGGAGATTCCTTTTGTCTGATCCGCTTATATATTAAATAATCCGCTTACAGTATCTGGTAAATTAAAATGTTATATAAATAGAGTGAATTTAAACAAATACACTCTTGATAATGTAATTGCAATAATTGTTATGTTGTTTCTAACAGATTAAATTGTCTTTAATGGTGAGTAAGTTACCCGAAACGTTAGAATGAAGGAATAAGAATAAAGAATTATCATGGACAAGATGATAAATATCTAGAACCATTATAAATCTTCCGCATAAAAAATAATATATGAGATGATGAATGAAGTTATATTATAAATATATTTTAAAGGGTGCCTCATTTCTTAATGGTCATACCCTGGGGGGAGGGAGAGTAGGAAGTGATTTATCGTAAAATAGATAAAATGGTTTTGAGAAAACAGTGATTAAATTTACTAATTATATAAGGTCAATTATAAAAGGGACTTTCAGGAGATCTGATCTAGCCGCTATACAGACAGAGCTATGTTGCTCATGTATGGGCACTATGACAATACAGCGGCCATATTAGACTTCCTGAAAATCCCTTCGATAGAATGATAATTGACTTTATTAAACTTGATCACTGTTTTCTCAAAAACATTTTGTCTACTTTACGATGGTATATTTAGAATTTTATTATCGTGAACAGTTTTTGAGAAATTCCTTTTATTCAATAAAAAAATGTTCCCCAAATTTCTTTCGTCGTCATTTTACAGTCACAACTCCTTTTCCGTACCTAATCGGCCCATGCATCAAATGAACTTTTTTGTTAGAAATTGGGTGTGTAATAATCTTTCCACTTCCCAGAGTTCTGCTATTGACGGCTGAGTCACTGTTTTTTTTTATTTATCGCAGACGGTCAATGTGGATTTATTTATTTAACTAATAACTAACTAGATGGTTGGATATTGCTGATCTTTCTCCTTCGGTGTACTACATTGAAATATATTATCGTGAAATCCAAAAGTTTAATGTTACCAATTAATATGAATTAGTTGGCATAAACATTAATCGATGAAATCAGATTCCATACCTCGAAATGATTTTATATTATTATAAACACTTACAGGCTAACAGAACCATTCTGGAAGAGATTGAAATAAAACGCCTGAAGTAGTATGGACATTTCAAAAGAATGCCTGAAGGAAGACTACCAAAAGAAGTCCACTTATGGAAAACTAGGGAAAGAAGAAGACGAGCAAGACCAAGGAAGACCTGGGATAAGGAAGTGGAGGAATCCATGATGGATCATGGTCAACTGGAAGAATGAACCTTGGATAGGACATTATGGAAAGAAGCCATCCAAGCACTTTAGGTTAAGGAAACTCATTATTAGTGGAATCTTCTAACTAAAAAAAAAAAAAAAATAGTAAAAAATTTGAAATAAAAAAAAATCCCAATGAATTCTTGGGAACGGCAGAGTTATTCGATGTGAATTGGAATAAATAAAAAATGTAAAAAAAAAACTGCCTGGAGACTAAGTCTTCAATTTTTTTTACGCATTAATAATTAATAACCATAGGTCTCATAATTAGTTACACAATTATTTTCGGTTTACATTTGTAAATGAATTGTTTTTTTATTGTATATTATATTTTTGATTGTATATTGGTTGATTTTATATTATTATAAACACTTACGAGTACAATATAATCAAAATAAGCAGCTAACAATACTAGCGGATCCAGGATTTAATTTTGGGGAGGCTTCAGCTCGAAAACTATTTTTTCATAAAAATAACGATAATTACTTTGGAAAAAAAGGAAGAAACTAACTACCTATATGAAATGGTGTTTAAGTGATTCCTAAAGTCCATTTAAACGTAGTTACACGAACAAAAATACTTAAAGAGATATATTTAAAATTTTTTTTTGTATAAAAAATGGTTATATTATACCATTTTGGGGAGGCTTCAGCTTGAATGCCCTCCCCGTAGATCCGCCCGTGGCTACTAGCTGTATAAGTTTTTTAAATGTCCTGAGGGAAAATATACACTGAGGAATAAAATCAATCTTCTTACAATACCCTCTCAATCTTAAAATAACGTGTTTTTTTTTTTTTAATTTTGCTATCATTAATCAGCTTAACTTTCATTCTTAAAATAGCACAATTTAAGTTCCCCGTGCTTTTGTAATTTTCATCACAAAAAAAAAAAAAAAAAAAAAATCCACAAACATCCTAAGCCTTCTTTATTCGAAAATAATAAAGAAGTCAGGTGGTCCATTAGCAAGTAATAATCAAATTTATTAGCAATAAAAACATTATGAGTTCCGAGGTTATTCACTTCTATCACAACTACACAACCCGACACAAAGCCTGTTTGTGAATTAAGTAACGAAGAAATGGGTTTGTGTGAACGAAGCAAGGGAGCCCTCCAGTTGTGTAATAGACTCAATTGTTATGCAAATCCGATTAATTCCGTCCTTCATATGCTCCGTTCGTCGTAACTCCAGGGGTCAGCTTTCCAATCATCTCTGTGCTCCAATACTCTTGGAATCGTTAATTATAATATCATGTTTTGATTAAAATATATATTTATTCTGGTGCATTAATATCTTCCATTAGCATTGATTTAATGAGTCAGAAATATGACGAACCAGAATGAGTACATGTCTTACAGCAACCGAATTTAATTTTGAAAGCGAACCTAAATATAATGAAAAACAGTATTAATGAAGAAGATACATATTTATTTTTAATAAAAATATTATGCATGGAAATATAAAAACATCATATCATACCAATTCATCAAAATAAAAGTTTTTTTACTGCTACTACAACTTTATTATAAAAAAAAAAGTGCATTTAGTAAATGTGCACTCAGGAATATAATAACATGCAATCGCTTATTATACCCGCTGGTATCACTCAATTCTAAAAATAAAAGATAAAATTTATACAATGGATTAAAAAATAATATATATATATATATCAACTGCAGCGTTCTTGTAAAAAAATCTATATTGGCGAATCAATGCATAATTAAAAAAACAGAATTATAAAAATTCTATTAAATACAACGGAAACCACATAGCTTTAAGTTCACATAAATTAGATAGTAATCATAGCCATGAGACTAATTTTTATGACATAAAAATATTATACAAATAAAGTAATATAATAAAAATAAAAGGAACTTCATTTTAAAAAACAATATTAATAACAAAATTTGAACATAATAGAGGATTTGAAATTTATTCATGATACTACTATTCATAGATCCATACTATAAAATAGCATATTTAATATCTTTATCCCCCTTACTTATAACACTAACTGTTGCTATAATCCATTTAGTTAAGTACAATTTAACCAATCTTATTGTATTAAAATTCTGTGACACCTAATTGTTTCGAGAATAATAAGTTCATTTTATTTTTAGCAAATGATGTACTAAGAAACGATTTTATTTATTGATGAAATATTGTTTTTAAATGTTTTGTATTTTTAGTTGATACATGGCTAAACCTAAAAAAAAACATAGATTTATTGTATTATTTTAGATAGCTAAAAATGGGAACGTAGATTTCCTGAAACGTTCAATAAATCGCAATCAAAGGCTGATTTGATTAATTTAGTCTGTACAGTATGCAAATGCATCAATGTAAAAATATTATATGTATATTTTATTTGTTCGATTCATATGTCAAAGAAGTTAGCTAATCGATCAAACATGATTGTTTCCAAAATATTTTTTTTTTTTTTTGCACTTACATTTATTTATCCGCACCTGTCAATTATTATTGACAATCAGCAGATGTGCTGGCTTAGTAATGAGAGAAAAATAAAATAAAAAAAAAAAAATAAATAAATAAAAAAGGCTTGATAGGCATGAGGAATAGCAATACCCAGCGGTATCCCTTCCATGGCTTTTATTTACTAACATTATTTAAGCAGATCCCTCATCCAGACCCTTTTCAGTCGTCTTCTGGAGTTCTCGGGCATACTAGTTGTGGCCATTTCTTTTACCAGCTGGTTGGAGTGCCCGTTTAACATGTTATGAAATCGTTTGTAGTACGTTCGTATGTGTTCATTGACTGTCGGAACGTGTAGGTCGGTGTGTAAAGTGTGATTGTTTACGTACCATGGTGCTTGAGTGATTAGTCGTAGTATCTTAGACTGAAAAGTTTGAAGTTTATTTATGTGAGTTGGTTTTGCAATTCCGTATATTTGTAGTCCGTAAGTCCAAAGAGGTTTTAAAAGATACGTGTAAATACTTAGTTTCTGTCTTGCTTTTAATTTGGAAGGTCGTCTTAACAGTGTATGTAACAATTTTAGTCTTAGATTTAATGTGATTCGTTTTTTCTTCACATGTGGACCCCATGTCATTCTCCTATCGAACGTAAGGCCTAGGTATTGTACTCTGTCTGTTTGTGGAATCGGTATGTTGTCTAAGTATACAGGAGGGCATGTTTCTGGTCTTAGAGTAAATGTGATGTGCTGTGACTTTTGATAATTTATTTTAGTTTTCCAAAGTTTACACCAATCGAGTATAATTTGTAAGTGATGTTGTAAGTTAAGTGATGCCTCTGTAGGATTGTCGTGCCTGGTAATGATAGCAGTGTCGTCTGCGTAGGTTGCTGTAAGAGTGTGGATACTTTGAGGAATGTCGTGTGTGTATGTGATGTACAGTAGTGGGGCTAGGATTGATCCCTGAGGTACACCAGCTAAAACTGATCGAATTGAGGATAGACCTTGGCCATGTCGAACGGAGAAAAATCTATCTGAGAGAAAGGAATGGAGAATTAAGTAGTAAGTATGTGGAAGTATGGTCTTAAGCTTGAAGAGAAGCCCCTGATGCCATACTTTGTCGAACGCTTGGGCGACATCCAGAAATACTCCGGTTGCATATAATTTCCGCTCTAGTGCTGTAGAGATGTAGTCAGTCACCCTGTGCAATTGTTGTGTTGTTGAATGTAATTTTCGAAACCCGAATTGATGGTCAGGAATAATCTGTCTGTCTGTTAGTATATGTAATAGTCGTGGGTACAATAGTTTTTCGAATAACTTAGAACATACTGGAAGTAAACTAATCGGTCGATATGAAGAAGGGTTGTTAGTGTCTTTGTTTGGCTTTTTAATCATGGTTATGTGTGAGTATTTCCATTGTATAGGAAATTTGGTGGTCCTGAGAATGCAATTGAAGATTGTGGTAAGAAACACTAGAGCTTTCCTTGGCATTTGCTGGAGCGCCTCAGCAGTTATCAAGTCATGACCAGGGGTTTTTCTTTTGGGCAATTGTCTAATTTCTTGTGCAACTTGTGATGGTGTGAAAGGAGGTGGTGGTAGTGTGAGCTGTAGCGGTATGTCTAAGTTATTATGTACAAAAATATCGTGTTCTGTATTAATTAAGTCTGTATGTGGTTTAAAAACAGTGGAAAGATGGTTAGCAAAGAGTTCAGATCTTTCCTCGTCCGAAACAGCCCAAGAGCCATCCTCTCTTCGTAGGGGTGCTGACACCTCACGATGCTTTAAAAGATTCCTTGTATGTCTCCATAAACTTCCATCGTCCGTCGAAAGGTTGTTAATAAAATTGTCGTAGTTTCTGCTTTTGAATTTTTGAATATGTCTTTTAAGTTCGTTGTTCAATCTGTTAAAAGTTTGTCGGTCTGAAGGAAGTCTGTTAGTCTGCCATACTTTACGTGCTCTTCTCTTTGCTCTAATCAAGTCCCTTATGTACATTGGATAATGGGGCAAGTTCGCTGCTTTTTGTGGCCTGGATGTTGATGAGGCCCATGCTGCATCTTGTATGCTTTTTGTGAATTTTTCAACAGCTTCTTCTAATTCCTCATGATTTTTAATTGAACCTGAAACGGAAAGATTGGTGTTCAAATAGTCTCTATATGCGTCCCAGTCCATGCAGCCTTTTATGAGCCTAGGTCTTTTTTGTGTTTCGGAAGGCTCATCGAAGAGAACCATGTGCACTGAGGAGTGATCAGAACAAAGATCGGAGGTTGCATTGACGGAAAATGGTACGGTTCTTAGTCCTTTTGTAATAAAGAAATCAAGTAAGTCGGGAGTTTTGCGTCTGGAGGTGGGCCAATAAGTTGGTGAATTTGGTGTTACAGTGTCTAATGAAAGTTCATGGAGGACAGACCAGAGATTTCTGCCTCTTGGAGTACACAGCCTTGAGCCCCAGCCTTGATGCTTAGCATTATAGTCTCCACCTGCGATGAAGCATCTTCCGAGGCGTTTGAAGAACTCAGAAAACATCGTGGGTGTAAGCTTGTACCTAGGGGGACAGTAAACTGAGGCAAATGTTATAGTGTAGTGTTTAGTGTATAGTGTTATTCCTGTCGATTGTATGTCGGGTGTAATGGGTAAGTCTACGGGATTGTGTTTCAGTGAATTTTTGACGAGTATAGCTGTTCCTCCATGTGCAGTTTTATCTGGGTGATCAGTTCTGTAAATTGTGTAATCCTGGATGTAAATTTTTGATCGGGATGTCAGGTGTGTTTCTGTGATGAGTGCTACGTCGATTCGTTTTTCGTGCAAGTATAAGTCGAGTTCAGTACTGTGCTGTTTCAGTCCGTTGGCATTCCATAGAAGAACTGACAAGGAGCCTACAGTTAAATTATTGTGGGCCATAATTTGGGCACCAGACCTGTGTAACCTGTGACAGTTGTTGAAGAAGAATGAAAAGGGGCTGGATTAGGTTATTTAATCCATTAATTATATTAAATAATTGAGAAGAGCCATTATCTACCGGAGGTATCGGTTGGGTAATGCCTCTCCTCGTACCTGTACATGTTTTCTGGTTCGGGGATGCTGAACTAGATGATGTTTGGTTTTGTTGTTGCGGAGGTCCTGCGATGATCTGTGATTCCCCTTGGTTGTGACGTTGCCGTATTGGAGGGAATTCATGCATGCCTGGAGGTCCCTGCGCTGGCTCTGCTACTGTGGAACGCTGAAGACGATTTCTTGCATTGCGCTGAAACCTGAGATCTTTCAGCGTCTGGCAGCCTCTGTAATTAGCGGGGTGCTGACCGGCACAGTTGGCGCATTTCGCGGGGGTGTCTCTCGTTTTCAAACATGAGCTGGTTTCATGATATTCACCGCACTTTACGCATCGTGGTCGATGGTTGCAATAAGTTTTAGTGTGCCCATATTGCTGGCACCGAACACACTGAGGAATATTTCTCTTTTGACGCGGTTCCTCAATTTTAATATGTGAATAATAAAGAAATTCAATACTAAAAATTTCTTCTCTAAATGTCTCTTTTGTAATGTCCACAAAGAACATAGGAAGGGGTTTTTTGAATCTAGATATGACGTTAACTACATTGGTGGCTTCGTAACCCAATTTTTTAAATTCCTCTTTAATGATATCGATTGGTGTTCCATGGTGAAGATGTTTAACAACAATCCTTGGGCATTTGTCCTGTGGAAGTTGGTAGGTATGGAAGTCGGCGCCTTTATTTCGCAGGCTAGAATTTAATTTTCGATAAACGTCAGGATTTTCTGGGTACACAGTGACACCTTTCAATGTAGACTTAGTTTTAAACATATTAGGACCCGTTTCGTTTTCTAGAAATGAGATTAATGCATGGTAATTTTCAACACCGTTTATAAAAATTGGTGGAGTTTTATTGTTTTGAGGCGGTCTTCTAACTTCTTCTGTTTGTAAATTAGTGAATGTTGGTTAGAACCTGAAAACTGTTCGAGGTTGGGATAGATTCTGTCGGTCTTTTTTGAGCTCTTGGCTCGCTCGAATCTATCATAGGTCTTTTACGACCAATAACCAGTTCCCAGGAGCCGTCTTCATTGTTTATATCACTGTTTTCAAAGTTCATGTTACTTACCTCAGTTTGAGATGATTCCACCATTGTTGGCGGTGAAATCCGCTCAATCTTTGTTTGGTGTTTTGTCCTTAGCAATCTTGTCTTGATAAAACACTTTTGTTACACAAAAATTAGGTATTTACACTTAATTAACACTTTTTTGGAAGACAATACTCTCTAAAATATTTAATTTGTATGTTCTAAGTTTTCAGACTTAAAAAATTAAGAAAAATGATAATACAGAATGAGTTTTTCGTTTTTATTAATTATATAACCACTTCTTAAATGAAACTTGTAACCATTTTATTATAATAACTACTAGGAGTCCACTTTGTTGTATTAATTAGTTATTATATCATACCCTGATTTGCTCATATTTTTAAAATAGTATATTAACATCATATTATTAGACTTAGATATTTAAAAAAAATTGTTTTAATAGTTAATAAATTCATTTTTATAATAATAATGTTTGAGGTTGAATTAGTTTTTAATTTATTTTAGTAATTTGCAAAGCGTAGCATTACATATGAGGCTTGCATCCAATCATATTGGTATCTCTCATTTTTAAAAAAATTTTTATCTATTTATTTCTTTTTCCCATCTCGTTATTTAGTCAGAAAATCTGCCGATTGTTAATAAATGCAATTAACAGTTGAGGATTGAAAAATAAAAACATATTATTGATATCATTAATAACATAATTTCTTGAATAAAAAGTACAGAAATGGAAAATTCTTGAGTACATACCACGATACTTTTTATATTTTCCCGGAAATAGTAGTTATTTGTACTTTATAGAAATTTATCGGTGAGGGAGAATGTGCAGTACATTAATCAATGCCAAAGAAGTGAACATGAATTTCAGTTAACATTTCGTCTAATGATTTTTCATGTTTTTATATGAGAGCTTTGAAGGTTTTAAGCAACTATACAGCAACTCCGATATGAGTTATAGTGTTGAAAATTTGAATGTATAGAAAGATTACAGAGTATTACGACAGAATCTAAATTATATTTTCACTTACGCCGATGACACATGTTTGCTATATGTTAAAAACGATCCTTTAATTGCATCCCAAACTCTTCAGTCACATATCACAAGCCTTGAAGAATGGTATAAAAATTGGAGAATTAAAATAAATTCCAACAAATCCCATCAAATCACCTTTACCCTCCGTCGTAAACCTATGACTTCTTGTCCTACAGTAACCTTCAATAATACTCCACTTATTCCTGTTGAGCAAATCCGCTACTTAGGACTCTATTTGGATAAATGTCTTACTTGGAATCCTCATACTAGACTGAAACGACAAGAAACTGCTCGACGTTTCCGACTGCTCCAACACTTACTAGACAAACGCTCCAAACTTTCTATTAATTACAAAAGACTTATCTACATAACTATAATAAGACCTATATGGACATACGGAGTTGAGCTTTGGGGCTCCACCAAACCATCGAATTCCTATCGTATCCAATCCTTACAATCCAAAATCCTCCGTAAAATCCTTAATGCTCTATACTTTGTCACAAATAAAACCATTCATAAAGACCTTAATGTACCATATGTCCGCTGATTTAGCTCGCGCCAGATATCTATCCTTTCATGATAAACTTCAGTCCCATCCATCCTCGTGATCTTCTTACTTATTTTATTACTTACTTATTATATTACTTATTTTAAATTATTTAGAGAGTGCTACCACTGGGTAGTAACTCTTCAAGCCTGTACATGCCATTATTTATATTTCCGCATATTTACTAGTTGTATTTGTATACAGTTGTAAATTCCATTAAATAAACAAAAAAAAAAAAAAATTATATTTTAGCCTCAATGAGCCTTTATG
This sequence comes from Nezara viridula, assembly GCA_928085145.1. Classification (NCBI taxonomy): domain Eukaryota; kingdom Metazoa; phylum Arthropoda; class Insecta; order Hemiptera; family Pentatomidae; genus Nezara; species Nezara viridula. Next base: position 116,112,466 of record OV725077.1, read on the forward strand.
GTAGCGGTGAGAAAGAGAAAGAAAAATATTAAGGTGAATTAACTTTTTAAGCAGGGAACTGAATAAGCAATAATGTTATTTAATTTCTTCTAATTTGCAACGATAAAATATTACCTTGTGCTCAATTGTATTGTACTAATTAAAAATATATTCGATGATAAAATCACAGGAAAATAGGAAAAAAAAAAAGAAAAAAAAAATGCTGATGAGGAGAAGCAGATAGTAAGGCCTAGGCAACACGACTAACGGAACATTCTTCCCCGAGTTCCCGTTTGACCTTACAGCTGCAGTACACTTGCTTTTGGCCATTTCCCTGCTAAATCTACAAACGTTGTTGATGCAAACAAACAGTTAGCTGAAATATACTTTAAACACAGTGTTATCTAATTTAGCATAATTTTTAATCTTTGTTTTTGGCAATAAAAACTTCCAAGTATACAAACAATTAATTTATTTGTTGAAATTCATGTTAATTTGACGTTTCGGGGAAATTATTCCCAGGTTCAAAACTTGAAGAATAGTTGGGGTGGTCAGTCAAAAAGGAAGGCAAAAATAAATGATAATATTTATTTTTTACATATGCCGACGTTTCGACCTGAAGTTCAGGCCTTCATCAGGGCTAAGAAATACTATACATTGTCTGTACATCTTGATAGACTTTACAATATCTCAATTTTCTATCTAACTACTCCATTCTCAATGTTTTAATTTTACTATTTATTTTCATTTCTTATATAACTTCATATTTCTTTTTTATGTTTTACATTTTATTCTAAGATTCCCATTGTAACACTTATGTCACCTTTTTTGATTATGCCTACTTCTTCATTCTACACTTTGTAACGGTTATTGTTGTTTATCTCTTAGTTCTTAGTCATTATTCTAACAATTTCATTTTACTTTATATTTATTTATTTTATTTTTCTAATATTTTTATTTTTGTTTACCATCACTACTTATGTTTCTCATACCTTGTTATCTGGTTATTTTCTTAGCCCTGATGAAGGCCTGAACTTCAGGTCGAAACGTCGGCATATGTAAAAAATAAATATTATCATTTATTTTTCCCTTCCTTTTTGACTGACCACCCCAACTATTCTTCTCTTCATTATCCACGATAGTCAACCAATTACGAATTCTTAAATCCTATGCTGCCATAGCAATTAATGGCTAGAAAAGAGTTAAATAAAAAAGAATGTATGTTACAATACGTTTTAATGTAATGTTGTTATCTAATTTGCTATAATTACCTAAAACCTTGTGTGCTCCTTTGTCATTTTTTGAAATTTTTGTGTTGTATAAAAAATAATAAAAATATACTATCTAGAGCATCACATTCCTAGGACTAATAATTGGGTTTCTGCTAAGGGCAATGTTATTTTAACCTTTAATGATCAGAGTAAATGCTATATTTATAAAAGAAGAGGCGTTATTCTTCGATTTTCCCGATTTATTCCTCTAATGAGGTTAAATTTAGCAAAAAAAAGCTGCCTTTATATGAGAAAATGAAACAAAAATTGAACTTATAAAAGCAAATATAAGTTTATTTTTCAAAAAATTTATTTGATTCATGTCCAGAGGACAGTAAAACACGTTATACAAGACTGTCCTATATTTTAAACTGTTAGAAAAAAACGAGACATGGCACAAAGCCTAAAAGATATCTTGAACGGCAGGAAAATAGCGGTTAAAAAAATATGAATTTTTAAAAAGAAGAAAATTCTAAAACAAAGTGTAAATAAAAGGTGTTGCCGATGACCCTACATGGTAGAGACATCGAAAAAATAAATAAATAGCTTTATTTTTCTTAATTTACATTTTTCCTAAGTGAACACGTTTTTTTGACATGACAAAAAATTTTCATACTTAAATAGTCAAAATAGAAGTATAGTAATTTATAAATAGTGCAAAATTGCTGAATAGACGAGATGAAATACGTATACGTGATAAAATCAAGTAAACGTCATTAGATATTTTTACTTTAACTTATCTATGAATGTATTCTATAGTAAGAGAAAGTATTGCGAACGAGAAAATGTTTGAATCTGAGTTTTTAACGGAAATACACTTGGTGAGGTCCTCTGAATCTAAATAACCAAGTCTCGCAAAATGGTTTGTGAGTATGTGAACAGTTTAGCTCAAAAACGGAAAGTCTTACGAAACTGATATTACGTATTTAAGATAAGTATATGACTCAGATGTGACAGCAACTTTTTCCTTAAAATCCGTTAATCGGAAGTGCCACTTTATATCAACGGTGAAACACATTTTTTCAACTTTCTCAAAAACAGCTCTAACGATTTGAATTAAATTCGGTGTATCATTGTATAATTAAGGAGTGTTTGATATAATTTAGATCCTATCCTCATTGAAGTCACTTTACAGGGCTTAAATGCCCAATGTTCATATACGTAACCTCTAAAATACCTTTAATATGGTTTATTTATAAATATCAACTCTCTTTTATTGAAAGCAACTATAAAAAATGACTAAATATGAAGTTTGAAAGAATAAAATAACTAGAAACGGGAGAAAATAGCCTATTCGGGTTGAAAATGAATCTCTCGAAATCAAAAGCCAGAAGGTATATGTATAAATAAAATCGTAGAAGGTAAATGAGAGTGACAAAAAAAAAAAACATAAATAATCGTTTCTGATAACTAACATGTTTTAAAACGTAAATCACATGTTTCCAAGGAAATTAAGTAAAATTTTCTTACTAAATGCAAACTCTAAATTTTTTTTTTAAATTAAAAAAAAAACATTTGAAATCTGTCGAATTCCTGCCAATATTGGAATAATTGAAGACATTTCCGAGCCCTGCCGAACTGAGAAAAATCAGTCACAGAGGAAAGATTGAAGGATAAGGTAGTATGTGCATGAATGGTAAGTACAGTCCTAAGTTTAAAGAGAAGACCCTGGTGGCAAACTGTATCAAATGCTAGAGAAATAGAAAAAAAGACACCAGTTGCATATAATATAACTATAGATATCCATTTTTTAATATAACAATTTATTAACTTTCTATTTACACTGTAATCTATTGTGAAATTGTATTTGTCATCTGTAGTTTTGTTACTTGAGTAATACTATTAGTTAGTGTTTCCCAAAATCGGTGTTGGTCTTGCAATTTGCAAGAACAAGACCAAAGCCACCTAACTGTTGCAAGACCAAAACCAGGACTGGTAAAAAAAAATCAATTTTTTAAATAAAAATTAAGGCATAATAGTTACTACAATTTTATTTATTACATGTTAATAATTGGTATGACCAATATACTTTTGCATTTAACTCCTCTGATTTTTCATCCGGGCTTAGTTAGGTTTCTCTTATCTAAAAAATTACAGTAACATCTCTATAGTAATAAGGTAATAAGTTACTGCAAGACTGTTGCGAGACTCTTGCGCAAGACCAAGACCATGATGAACATTGAAATTGCAAGACCAAGACTCGTCTCGATCTCGCATTGGGGCAACACTACTATTAGTTGATTAAATAAATGTAATATAGTGCGAAAATGACCCAGAGGGTTGTAAAGCCTGAAACATTTTGTAAATAAATAAAATATACTAAGTGAAACTAAACTATTCTCAAAAAAGAAAAAACTAAAATAAAAACATATAAATAAATAAATTAAAATTTAAAAAAATGTCTTCATTGATGTAAATAGGCAGGTTTCAAGTGTGTTATTTTAATATAAATTAATTATCTCGCTTTACTAAAATTTACAATTTATATATAATTAAAAAGCAACAGGAAAACTTGTGATTTATTACAGGGTATTTCTCAATTAGCGGAGATGAGGAGCTAAGATAAATAAAAGATAAATGAGGTTAGGAGACAATATGGCGAGGAGAGGACACAACTCCCCAGCGGCGGGGCTCATTCCCTCCTGATCAGGGCACAAATCGATTACACGCTTATTAGCAGGCTGGCTTCATCACCTCCCCGTCCTCCCTGTCTTGTTAATGTACTCCAACTTATCACTCCTCCCGATAGCAATCGTCGACCCGCTTTACTCCATCTTCCACATCTGTTCGATTTTAAATCGTCATCGAGAGAGTCTCAATAAGTAATGCGCTCGATGCGGAAGAATTAGTCACGTAAAATAAATAATAGTAACTAAAAAAAGAACCTAATACAGAAATAACCCTACCCATCCTAAGTGAATGTGTGTGTGTTTTTTTTTATCTCCCATTCCCCGCCTTTTAGGCTATAAGGGGTTTTCCCGGACCAGGGGGTGAGGATGGGAGATTAATGCCATGTTAAAAGAGCCCCTTGGCACCGGAACGAGAACTCGCAATTATTTTATCGTTTATAACTTCGGTTATCAGGTTGCCGGACAACGCGCGGTGCTGTGCACACACGCGTTAGTCCGCTTGACCACCCCGCTCCTTGATGCATTTGTATACATAATAATAATAATAATAAAAGGCTTAGCGAACCCGAAGGTTCGATGCCGACACCACCAATCGCTTATTACACACCTCCCTCCACCGTTCGCCGTCCAAACCCAGTCCCTTCAGATAGGCTTTAATGAAATCTTCCCACCTTCGCTTCGGTCTACCCCTCGGACGTTTACCATTTGGCATAGCAAATATTAATATTTTAGGAATTCTCTCGTTACTAAGTCCAACAACTTTACAAGCCCATTTGATTCGCCGCGATGAAATTACCTCAATTATATTACCCGGGCACAGTTCACGCAATTCGGCGTTGTGTAACCGTCTGAACTCTCCGGTTAACTCATCCTCCTTCGGTCCGAATATTCTACGGAATACTTTATTTACAAAAACCTTAAGACGCTGCTCATCCCTCAAAATCCCAAGACGCGGCCAAGTTTCGCATCCATAAATAACTGCAGGCAAGATAATTGTTTTATAGATTCTAATTTTTAAGTTCCGGGAAAAGAGGCGCGAACTACATTCCGTCATTACAATCCGTCCTCGGACCCTTTTTGTGAATCGGAATAAGAATAGATTCTTTCGATTCTTCAGGTAATTTCTCGTTCACCCAGATCTTTTTAACCGACCGATGTATTTTGGAAACTCCAGCTTCCCCGCATGCCTTAATTAGCTCAGTAGGAATATTATCATTTTTATTCATACTTAAACATTTTTATAAATTGTTAGGAAAATCAAAGTTTGATAATATTTTAAACTGGTGTAGTATTTCGGAAATTCAACACTTTTTCGGATACTGACATTTGCAAGGAATGAAGTTTACTTGCAAGGAGCCTTAATGTGTAGAGAAAAGATCTACCTGCTACACAAATTTATCGTACGGGTATTTAATTATTATTATTATTTTTTTAAATAGTTTTATTGAGATATAATACATTTTACCACATTTAAGGGTACTGAGTATTAAAGCTGTAAGGTACATTCATACCATATTTAAAAATATAATAAAATTTAAAACAATAAATACATAAAAATAGATATATAAAAGATAACAATGAATATATAACAAAATAAACTGTAATAAAAACAAAGAAATATAGTAAAATAAAGTAAAATAATACAGAAAATTCATAATGAAAAAAAAAATTAAATTAATATTAATGATAATAAATTATTAGAATTGAGTAAAAAAACAAAACAAAAAAAAAAACACACACAAACGAAAACAAAACTAACACTCACGAAGCTCCTAATCCAGCCCTTTCCCCCACATTTAGAGGACAAGACTAGGCTCTAAGAGATCCCAGCACTACTCCCTCAGCCGCCACGCCGGAATCAGAGTCCAGTGGAGACTAATTGAGTATTTATTAGTATTTTTTTTTAAACTTTACACAGATAAACTACATTTATTATTATTTATTAGTCTGGAGAGTCGTTGCTCAGTGGGTCATGCCACTGACTTCTAAAGTGTTGGTTCGGATTCCGTCAATGGTAGGTAGGTAATATTTATGTTTCATCGGCGGAGGATCAAACCTGCCGCCAATAGACCCTCTATGGATCACCCAGCCTCAATAAAGTGGATATTGTTAATTAATTAACTAATAAAGGCATAGGCATAGACTTTTTAATAGAGGGGCGATAGAGAGAAAAAAAAGGGTTGTCGTACTTCATTTTATGTGTGAAAACCATAATTAATATGAAATGATCAAATATAATAAAGTACATTATGAAATCAATTTTTATAAATGATTGTTTTTATATCCGAACAAAACAATTGGTTATATTACAAATTGTATGTTATAGGTTGGAATAAAAATAAATATAATTTATTTATTTTGACTTTGTTCTTTCTTAGTTTGCACAACCGTAAAATAAAAACACTATATTTTCGTAGTCTGACTGTAGAAATGTTTATAAAAATATTCTTTATAAAATATAATTATACTTGTAATAGTCAAATATATTTTTTCCTATTTTATCTCAGAACATTTACAAGATAAAAGAAAATTGCTTGAAAATGGACATGCGAACATAAGAAGTGAAATGAATCATAAAGTCTTAAGACATGTTTCTATATTATTATCCCTGAATATAAATAAAATTTTAAATAATAGAGATATTTAGTTCGTGACAAAATAGTTACGTACGTACTTATAGGCCCTATTTAAGTAGCTACTTAAACAAAGTATAAGTACTGTGATATAGAAACCGATTCAGGAGGCATTGTCTCTTTCCTATTCATTAAAACATGAATTTATTTTTATTTTTAATTATTTCTGTATAAATTATGTCAACATAAATTTAATGATATATTTTAAACTTTTTTCTTTTCATAAAAAGTATCTAAATACAACAGTAAATGAAGAATCTCAATAGAAAAGTCTACTGTTGATTCGAGGGGCCTGTTGGGTTAAAGCTTTTGGTTTCAAAATAATTATCGTTACTTTTAAGCTACTTCCTTTCGTCATTGGGTCATTATTATTTCTATTAATATAATCTTACCTTTTTTTTTCTTTTTTTTTTATAGTTTATTCATAAGAGTGATGAGGATTCAGGAATATTATTTCCACATTTAGTTATTCGATTCGAAGGCTTTATAGTGAACGAATCGTTTGTCCAATAGATCCTGTGGGTTTGACTAAACCGAAGTTCACGGGTGTTCTTACATCCTTAGCGTTTTCCTCTGGGTGGGGCGAGAGTGTTTCCTTGGATTGTCCAGCCCAAGGTTTATATACCTTTTTTGTCGATTTTAGCTTACATATTTTATACATTCATGTAGCTTATTTGTTATCATTTTTTATTTTTTTTGTATTTCAAATTATTAGAGGGAACAAAACGATATTCTCATCTCTTCAGCATTGTTATTTGGAAGGAAATCGCTCCCCCCACTCCTCCCCCTCGCTCTTCTGAAGTCTACGCCTATGCATTAAGGCAGACAAATCTGGGGATTGAGATTGAAATTCAATTAATCTCCCTGCACAAACGTTGACATATGGTTTGTAGTGGTACAAGTTTTTTTAAAGGAATAACTATGCATATCGCCCTTTCTTTTGTTTTTTCATCTTCTAAAATTTAGTCTCTTGCGTGTTATTAATTTTTTGAGCTATCAATTAATTTCTTTGAGGCATATAATATTTCATCACAGTTTTAAATACAAGAATATGCTTAGAAACATTGATATTATTCAAATTATATATTTTGAATCTTTTAATAGGAATCCAATTACACATACAAACTGTCGTTGCCTTAAATGGTAATTGGTAGATTGCTAACGGATCGCGCCATGAACCCAAAGCGAATGATACATCACCTGCATAGAGATGACTCACAAACAACTACCAAAAAGGAAGGCAATGACGCTGTCCACTCACGCCCCTGCCTTGGCTCTCAGTATATTTAACAAGCTATCTTTATCCCACACCCTATTATTAGAAACAAATGTGTTGAATATGTGGTCTCTGCGTCCGCTCCGCTGGTATAGTTGGAATTTCGTTCAGTTTAAAAGGAGATTAAATTATTTGAATTTCATTCAATCGGAATTAAAACAATAAAACATTTTTTTTTTCATTTTATTCATAAGAAAAACATATTTCTGTCGAGGTAAATTTGCAATCTACTTATCTATTTGGTAGATACGATATAAAAAAATATATGTGATGACAAGGAGAACAAAATACAATAAAAAAAACATCAAACATGAAAGGATATGAATAATGCAGAACCAAGAGAAAAAAACGTTGAAAATTATTTCACAAAGGTTTATTATTTTCAAATAATTCTACATCTAAAGTAACATCACCTTCCTATTAACAAAGAAAAATAAATAAAAGATGATTCCTATTATTGGCCTAAACAACTTTTTCTTCATCATTAGAAATTTGCTGAAAAGAATAGCATTACTTTAGGAACACTTTCAAAATCAATAGCCAAAACAAAGGATGTCACTTTTGCAGTAGAAAATACAAAAAATATCTAGAGACATGTCTTTGCTCTAAATTGTACGAGAACAGCACAAATCTGTGGAGTGCAACAAACCGATACAAGATCCTGCAGGGTGTGCACAATGTCTGGAGGGACACCCGGCGAACTGCAAAGGATGCCAAATTTACAAGAACCTCAAATCCAAACACCAGAAAAACCGGATTCAAGATAAAGCAGGAAGACCAAGAAGAGAGAGAGAATCTTCTAGAGTAGCGGACAATAGTGTATCATTTTCCCAGCTACTTAGAGGTAAGAACTCAACCGATAACTGTAAGGCCCTGCTGCAACAACAACCTCAACCCCAACATCAAAATCCTATTGATTCGAATATACCTATCAACAAGAAATTCACCAAATTCCTCCTCCTTCAATTGCAACAGATCTCATCAGTTTGTTGGCATCTTTCCTCACCGATTTCAAATCCGTAGTTACTCCACTCATATACACCTCACAAATCTCGTATCTCATTTCATTCCTCCTTTAAAAAATCCTTGATGACTCTAATCCCAAAACCCATATCCATTCTCCTTTGGAATGCGAATGGTGTTAGAAATCACGTTGACGAACTAACAGCTTTATTACTGGACAAGAACATCGACGTGACACTAATTACGGAAACACGACTGACCAGAAAACAGCATTTAAAAATACCTCAATACATAACATACCGTACTGACCCTCCTGAGGGTAAAGCACATGCCGGTACTGCTGTTATTGTACACCACTCCCATTATCATCACTAGCTCCCAGATAAGTCTCTAGTAATTTTTTATTTTCTACTCAAAAAGTGATATCCTTTATTTTGTTTTTTAAATTGAAAAATAACGAATGTAAGCCTGCATAACATTTCAGATTCGTTATTTTAATATGGTGGCGACGACATGTCACTTGAAAGACAATAAGTTCTACTGATATCGGTGAAAACTATTTCTTCATTCTATCGGTGAAAACTATTTCTTCATTCTACCGTTGAAAACTATTTCTTCATTATACAACCACAGAAAAACGTAACTAATGTAATAATTTGAAAACGACCGATGCCGATATCAATATCGGTATATCGGCCATATCGGCCGTTCGGCCGATATCGAACTCCGATATATCGGTTTTTTTCTTTTCTGCTTATCCTCTTCCGATCAGCAGGTATGGATATCCTAAAGATCGATATATCGGCCTTATGACCTCATTTAATCGAGATTCTATAAATTTCACTTTGAATATCATTTTCATTGCTAATAAATGAGCAAATCAATCGTCAATGGGTCTGTATAAACATAAATTTGAGTAAAGGCCGATATATCGGCCATATTACCTTATTTTATTGAGATTGATAGTGTTCGATCAATTTTTTTATTTTGTAATGTATTGTTTCGGTCCTTCTCCTCTACAAATTTGAGCAGATACCGATATTCCAAAGACTAACATATCGGCCTCCCTACCATATTATATCAAGATTAGTTGAGTTTGATTTCTTCTTTTTTCTTAATTAATTTTTTTTTTTTGTTCACCACATTTTTCTAAAACAGAAATATCATTGGACCGAAAAACTGGTAAGAACAGACGAGCTCAAAATTAAAAAAAAAATTATCAAACTCTATCAATCTTAATAAAATTAAATGTTAAGGTCGATAGATCGATCTACACGCACATTGATGTTTATCGATTCCATGGCGATTGATTGGCTCATTTCTTATCAGTGTAAATAATATCCGACGTGAAACGATATTAATTATGTTAAAATAATTTCAAAAGGCCGACATACCTTCAAATACCTATGGTATTAACGGCCCTCCCTCCACCTCTCCCCCTGACCCGGGAAAACGTCGTATAGCCTAAAAGGTGAGGAAGGGCTAAGACCCTGAAAAAATAAAATAAATAGTGAGGGTGATTGATTTCTCTTCGCTCAAATTTATGCTTATGTCAAAACTTTTAAAACTGATTGACACATTTATTAGGAATAGTAATAATATTTCTTTCATGTGATACTCTATGAATCATGATAAAATTAGATCGTAAAGCCGATATATCACTGTTTAGAATACCGGTATTTGCTCAAATTTTGGGGAGAGAAGGATAAAATATATATATATATATATATATATATATATATATAAACATTAAGTATTTTAAAATACTCTAATTAAAAAACAAAGTATATTGTTTTTCTCAAACAGTTTAATCACCTACCATTTCAGTTATTGCTAACTTTGAAATTACTTCAGTTAATTATTCTCATTTACACTTTATTAAATAATTTTTCTGTAAATAATTTAAATATTTATTAATTATAAATGTATTTTAGAAACACAAAATATTTGGTTCTTAAGCTAAGTATTTTAAAATACTTTTTTGCCCAGGTCTGGTCGAAATAAAAGCATTGAAAGAAAAGTTTTTTATTTTTGATCCTCGTACGGATCATTCACTTTATTTTAATGAATTATTTAATTATGTTAACTATTCGATGCGCTATATGGTTAGTATTTTTTTTTTTTGTATGTGTGTGTATTTACCACTTTTCATTGAATCCTAAAATTAGGTCTGAAAGTGTTTTACATTTTTAACCTTGTATCCTCCCAGATCAACAGGGTACGTCTTACTGATATAATATATGAAATATTCAGTCTTATATTATCTATTTTAATTGTTTGTTTTTCTTAAACACTTCATGTTGATCAAGAAGACACAGAATTGCTTAGGACAGCTCAAGCTAAAAGCTGACATATAAACGGTTACCAATGCCTGTACCACTCACTGGAGAATGTCTCTTGCGTAAGCTTATGTAACAACTTCAATTTTTTGGTTTCGGTTTGGTAAAATTACTAAAACAGGAGTGAATGATTTTAATATCAGAAATTCATTTACTTTTCATTTACAACTTAACATTGGAGGAACCGAATAGGCCATTGAACTGTTTGGTTTATCATATATCAAAAAAGTTCTTAATCATTTATAATAAACTACAACTTTTGGTTAACCTGCATTTGCCTCGTTAAAATGGTTAGTATTTTTTTTCTCTATCTTAAAACTACTAGTGCAGAGAAACAAAGTAAATCTTCAAATGAAGATTCATTCATTTAAATTTCATAATGAATATTTACTTGCTGATCTGAAACCCTAAAGGATCAATAAATATTGTTGTTCTTAGAGAAAAATTTAGTAATATAAATATCGTAATATTTAAACCATATTTGGGCAGTATTTCAAGTGAAGTATTTTAAAATACCAATAAAGTAGTGAATTCTCAATGGTTGACCGTTTATTGTGGAAAGAGATAGTCTGGAGTAGCGATTATAAAAAATTAAAATTGTGAAGAAATTATTTTATTGTAAGCCAATGTTTCGGCCCAATTATGCCGGTCTTTGTCAGGGCTCTAACGAACAAGATACAAAGGATAAAAAAAAATTGTAGAGGTTACAAGATATTTAGATAAAATTTTTACTTATATTTATTCAGAAATATTACAATTTGTTACAATTAAGGACATTTATAATAGTGTTCAGAGAGCACAAGATAAAATTAAGAAAATTATGAACAGTGTAAATATAGAGTATACAAGTATCGAGAAGGTTAATACCTTGTATTTATACTTTAATGTTCTCTATTTACATTGTTTATACTTTTCTTAATTTTGTTTAAATATCTAGTAACTGATACAATTTTCTATATCTTTTGTATCTTGTTCGTTCTAGCCTTCATGAACACCTGCATAGTTGGGTCGAAACGTTGGCTTAGAATAAAATAGTTTTTTCACTATTTTATGTATTTTTTTGACCTCCATCCCAAAACCAAAACAAAATATAATACATTTTTTTTTTATTTTAAGAAGTAAAATATAAAATGGATTACTTGTAATTTTGTCATTCAGTGTCCCAAAGATTTTACTAGACAAAGCTAAAATATAATTTTGTCAATCAAATTTTCATTATTGTATTTATAAGAAAATACAATAAGTGCCTCTAATTTCTAATTAATACATTAAAGTAGCTCAAACGAAAAAATATGGATACCTCAAGCCAGCTAGATCTAACTTGTTTTTTGTTAAGGCATAAAATATATATAATCGATAAAGGTATAAAGATGAGACGATATTGAGATGAGTGCTTTATCTGATTCATCGAAAATTTCTGATAAGTTAAAAAAAGGAAAGTTTGATATTAAAATAAGAAAGGTAGACTTGAAAAAAAATTGTATTTGAATTCGAAAAAATTAAATTTAATATGGAGAAAGTCGTATGTTAAATTACTGTATATAAAGGTTATTAATATTTTTTTTAAATTTAGAATTAACACTTATCATATCAAAACATAAATATGCAATCAGACTGTAGTATTTTATATTTCTAATGATAAACAAATAAATGTAGCCTAATATAGATATAAGAGACTTAGAGTATATTTAAGAACAGGATAGTATATTTTATGTTGTTATTAATTATTTTCTTTAATTTTCGTTCTCATCCTAAAATTATAATTGATAACTCATATTTAATAAATAGGTTACATAACATAACATAACAAACAACATCTTGCGTAATCATTATTATCTCATATTTATAAGGTAATAGTCAACATAACTTTTAAAAGCAAAACGTAAATAAACAGAATTGTTACATTACGCGATAGTGTTCTACTACGCCAAGATCAGGTGTTGAATCAGGAATTATATGATTTTGAAATTACTTCCTGTAATCTTATCTGTCCTCAAATAACTGATCACGTTACTATTTTTAGAGTATGGAATTTCTTATCCGGTTTTACATAGCAATTATTACATATCAACTGGTTTTCTGGATGGTGATACATTAATAAGTTAAAGCACAGAAGACTTATTTGGACTTAGTATTTTCGAGAGCTGCTTGGAGAAGAATTTTGGCAAGACCTTGGCCCTGTTTGAAAGAACCTTGCCTCTCGTCACGGAAGTCAGGCCTGATCAACTACAAACCTTGTGTATGTCTTATCCAGGATCTTCCAGAGTAACCATCTTGTTTCCGAAATTGTAAATTTTTTGAAATCTTGCGGAGTTCTTCAATTGAAAAGCAATAATTAATATCAATAATTATTTATAAATCTATCAAAATATTCAAAATGAAAAATAAATTAAATGTTTGGTTAGAATTAGGAAAATCCTAATATGCAGATAAAAACAAAATAGTTAATAAAACTATTATATTGAATTTTATAACATACTCTCAAAATAAGGACAATTTTTATAGTGAGAAGAGAGTTCATTAAATCATTTTTACAGAAAATATAAATAAACAAAGTGAAATAATTGTTAATTAATAACTACATAATATTCATTTAAGGTGATTTTAGACTTTTCACAAACTATGAGAAATACAAATATTCAAATTGTTATTTTCCTGTGCTAATGTTTTTGTTTCTTCTTTCTGATGTTTTCTATTGATTATTGGTAACTATATAAATAAAAATGGTGTTTTTTAAAATTTCTTTTGAATTTTAATATAATTTTTAATCATAAATATTCTTTCTTTTAAATTTTCTCTTAATTTAATATATTTTTCAATTTTTTTATTTGTTAACCTTTAGTTGGCTGTCTGTTTACCTACAGTTATTAAGTGTAACCTCTACTAGATTGTTATCCACTGATATCTTATTATTATATTATGTTATTCTGATTTTACATTTACTAGATCATTATTTATTTATTTTTCAATATCTTTTTCGTCAACCCTAATTTTCTTGCCAGTTTTTATCCATCCATATCTTATCTTTTCATCACAATCTTTTTATTTTAAATTTATATTTACCTTTGTTTTATATTTTTATACACACTTATTTTCTATTTTTGTTTGTATCTTCTTTATTTTTAGTACTTGATATTTTAATTACACTGTCACCCTATATTTCTGATGTCTTTTTATTATTTCTTTATCAGACAACTGTTTCTTGTTCAATATGACTAATAATTCGTTTTTTTTCACCATGTTCCTTTTATTTTTTCTATCTTTTTTCTGGCACTGATAAAGACATACAATGTGGGTTGAAACTTCGGCGTAAATAATAAAATACTATTTTGATATATAGTATTCATTTGTCCGCATTCCCCGACCAACTCCTTCTCAACAAAAAATAAGGTTGGCATGGGACTAATCGCTGTTAGAAAGTTAGACAATAGTGTTTTCCATACTTTGTGAAATGTTTAAACGCATCTTTAGAATCTTGTATACGCAATCACATGTTTTATATTATAACCTTCCTCCGTTATGAAATTTTTCTTTCTTTTGAATTTTTTTTTTCTTCTTATTAATTCTCTTTTTACTAACTCCACAATTTTTTTTTATTTTGACTGTTGAATTTTTTCACCTGTTCCTTTTTCCTGATCATTTCATTAATTATAACCTTCCTCAGTTGTATTAACTACCTTTTCTTTCAGACTACTGTCAAGATATTTGTTCTAATTTGTTTGGTTATTGTAGAATATAATAATTTACTTTTCCTTCCTGATGATGTCTATAACGTTGGCAAAATCTTGGCGGTTTATTTTTTTTAATTATTTATTATTTAACAGCATGTTAGAGACGCAAGGCAGTGCGGTTTATGATTATCTATTTTTCCCAATTGAAGTTCATTAGTAAATATTAATATTAATTAGTAAATACTAATAATAAACTGAAATTTGACCCTTTATATTAATCATAAATTATTAGAAGGAAGACACGCTCTTCTTTAATTTGAAGTCAACATATCAATACCCTTTCGTTACCGATGACTGTAATGTAACATAACCTTATTATGAAGAACGACATTTTTTATTCCATAGAGATAATAGTCACTTAAATAAATTACAAAACAAACGGGAAAATCCAAATGACCAAGTTGTCAATAAAGTAATTTATGGAAAAAAAACAGGAAAATACTCTAAAATGTTTAGTTGATGTCCAGATACTCAAGAGAATGAAAACTAATGTAAATGAAAACCAACAATGGTAACAACAGAACGATTTTCAACTACTATTTTACAATTTTAAAACATAAAAATAAATAAAATTATGAATCAAATAAATAAATAAACAAAAAATGTAATTTAGGTTAGGTCCATGTATTTTTCTTCTTCATTATTTAATAATTTTTTTTTTTTATAGAAAACGCCATAAATATATGAATGTTTATCTTCTGACAAAAATAAAATTGTCCTTACAGTAATATTTTCAACTTTCTCTTTATTGATTTATTTAATTGATAAACAAAGATTAATGTTCCCCTTCATTGATAAACTTAGTGTATGTTGATTCCTTTTTCGAAAAATATTTAAAACTTTAGATCGAAGTAAAAAAATAAATAATTGAAATATTTTTAAAACTCTTAAAATGTCAGTAGTACCACTCAGTTCAGAAACCGTTGGAAATAAATCTTTAAATCTCTTTAAGGTGTTCTGAATATGAGAATTTCTTCCTTAGAGTAGCGCAAGATGGCGGTTGACGAACACCACAAGAATTCGAAATGAGGTTTCGACCAATCTTTCCAAGAACACTCGTTTGTATATTCAGAATCTATCGCGTGAAAAATCCTTCCTAAGTAGGCAATACTTGTGGAGCTATGCTCATATATTGTTGAGAAGTCTGCATTGTTATGTTTCGCATTTTGTAAAATTTTTCCATCACAATTTGAAATACTTAGATTTAACATTATTAGTGTTTTTTTTAATATCAGTTGACTACTAAATTCATAACAAATCTACCTATGAATTTTTTCGATTTTGATAAAACTAAAATTAGACAACACAAACACGTCAGTAATAATACGTATAATGGAAAAAACCAAAAAAAAAAAAAAAAAAAAAAATGTATATGTATATATATATATATATATATATATATATATATATATATATATATATTCACCTTCAGTGCTGTTATAGCACTCACCATTAACTCATTCTAAGTCACCGTTATTCTTTTTTCTTCCCTTTTTTGACTTTTAGGCTTCTCCTCTGAGGACGCGGAATTATGTAGAGTTAAATATCCCACCGGGCACCGGATCTGAACTCTTTACCGATTTACTCCATCTTCCACATCTATTCTATTTTAAATCGTCATCAATAGAGTCTCAATAAGTAATGCGCTCGAGGCGGAAGAATTAGTCACGTAAAATAAATAATAGTAATTAAAAAGAACCTATTACAGAAATAACCCTACCCATCCTAAGTGAATGTATTTTTTTCTCTACCATTCCTCGCCTTTTAGGCTATAAGGGGTTTTCCAGGACCAGGGAGTGAGGGTTTGAGATTAATGCGATGTTAAAAGAGTCTCTTGGCACCGGAACACGAACTCGCAATTATTTTATCGTTTATATCTTCGGTTATCAGGTTTCTGGACAACGCGCGTTGCTGTGCACACGTATTAGCCCGCTCGACCACCCCACCCTCCCTCACTGTTATTCTAAAAACACGGTCAGTACTCGAAAACTCTTTAGAAATCCCAAATTAAGGATGGTATGATAAAGCTAAGATATAATGATGGTATAAAAATGCAACTTAGGTATAAAGATAAAGATGATGGTGCAAAGATTGCACAATTTTGATATTGTGCAAGACATAGCCACTTACCAGCACCCTAGAAAAAACTATTAAATGTTTTATCAATAATAAATGAGATGGATATATTTAACTCTATTCAATGCATGGATATCAGATCTAATAAGGCTAGACATATGTGGAAATGAATAAAGGTATGCATATAAATAATAACATTTATTCATTCAATGAAGTTTTGTCATATTTGAGAGTAAAATAATCTTCAGGATACCCATAGGTTATTTAACAAAATATAGATATGTATATATTTTTTTGTTTAAGCATTTTCATTATTTTGTTATTATTATCCCCTCCTATTTTTTCTCCTTCAATGGAATTTCTGAACTTCAGAGAACAAAAATAAATAACAAACCTGTGGTGTCACGCCTTAAAGCGCAAATGAATAAACAAAGAATCGTCTTCGATATAAATGGTGCGTTTTGGGATCAGAATACTAATGCACGGGTGATAAGAACCGATAAATAACTGTTTACCCAAACTGGTCAATCAATATTTCATGTTCTGAAAGCAAGTTGGTGAAAATGGATAATACGTATCCTGGAGAAATTCATCAGGAAGTCTCTAGGCCACAACCAATATCTAAACAATATGCAAAAGACCACGAGGAAGACAAAAACTATAAAAGATGAGAACGACAAAGATGCGATTGACTTACATGTAATAACTGGAAAGAAATAGCTCGAGATTAGCAGGGATAGAAAATGCTGGCAACGGTGGAAAAAAATACAGGTACTGTTGTGAATAAGATAGGTAGAATTGTTTCATCTATGAAACATGAATACTTTAAAATTCATAAATTTCGATAATTATCAAAGATATATTATATGAATGCTAATTATTACAACGCGTAAATTTAGACAGTAGAAATAATAAAGATGAATGGGAATGACGTTTACCTCACGGAACAAAGCTTTAACAGATATATTTTCATAAATCATCTAAAACCCAATGAAGCAAATTATTAAACAAACCTATGTTCTGAATCCAAACAATATTCAATGTTTAATTTCAAATTCTTCTGAAACCCGTACGTAACATGTGATGAGAAATTTATATCATTGTTCCAACTGATAAGTAAAACATTCTAGTACACTTAGCAAATAAGAAATTAAAAAAACTTTTTGATCAATAAAAACGCTTTTAATTCTTTCAGGATCAATTTAACTGTCAGGCACATTTTGACTGAATATAATGAATATGAAACAAAACGGACTGAAGTTGAATTGGAGAACGACATAATGAAATTCTGAAAAATACCATCAAATTGGCAAAAAATTCTTTACATTTCTTCAAATAACGCACCTATACAACAAAATTTAAAATTTTCTGACACTTTTTTTTGTTTTAAATAATTTATGCTTTCAATTTATTGTCAAATTTAATTTTATCTGATGCAAAATAAATATTTTATAAAGGCTAAAATGACCCGTAAGAGGTTGATGAGGCCCGCCATTGTTATAAATAAATAAAAAATTCTTTCAGAAAATCTTTGAAAATAATATAACCCTTTTTTTTTACCAATTTTATTATTATTAGATTTATAAGCGTGTTCAGATTTAGATGTGGTACGACTAATACAATTGTACAAAATTAGTACGAAAAGTAACGTTTATTTGTTATTATTATCACCTTTATTGTCTTTCTTATCTTTATGTTGTACATAGAAGTTAAGTTTAAATCTTCTCTTTTCACTTTAAATTATTATTATTATTTTTTACATATTATTAATCCTCTGTATATTTGTTTCTGTAAAGACCAATAATTTCAAACATTTTTTTTTTAATCCAATGATCGAAATTCAATTCATGCTTTATGCTATACAAATCTTAACCCTTTCACCTGAGCTAGGATGTTTGCATGACTTTTATTATGGCCAAAGATTAACCAATGTGCAAGTAATTATTTGTAGTTGTATCTTTGGAGATTAAAGGAGAAATAAAAAATAAATAACCAGTTGCCTATGTTGTTCCAATAGAACATTATTATTTTTAAAAAATATATTATCTTTTTCTTATCCTTTTTTTGGACATTGATGCCATTTAAAATTAATGGAGAAAAAAAATTAACCAGTAACATAATAGTAATATTTTTTCATAAGAAAATGGAGGGATATGTAACGGAATTGTGGTCTTCATGAAGAATGTGTCTCGATAGAGGAATCCGGAAGGCGGTCACAAAAATCTAAGAAAACCCACTATTTTATTGTTAAATATATGAGCATATTGGATATAAAATAATCATGAATATTACTAATAATTATTAATCATAATGTATGAATAAATCCACTAGGTCTGGATTAATAATAAAAATTCCCTTGGTAAAGATAATAAGGACACCCGGATGATTGAATTCTTGTGGAACTTTGCTCTAAGTCGTCATTGTGAGTAGACATCAACATTAAACTAGTTATTTACAAGCGACTCAAAGAACAACTAGCGAATCTCTCCACTCCACATTATTTCGCCATTTCACGCTTCCCTTTCTCACTTGAGAGCACACATAAAACATTAAATAGTGTTATTGAGAA
Organism: Nezara viridula; assembly: GCA_928085145.1. Taxonomy (NCBI): domain Eukaryota; kingdom Metazoa; phylum Arthropoda; class Insecta; order Hemiptera; family Pentatomidae; genus Nezara; species Nezara viridula. The sequence continues at coordinate 116,131,933 of OV725077.1, forward strand.
ATGAAATTTAACAAGATAAGCAATTTTAAATAAATTTTAACTGATGTAAAACTTTTTTTTTTTTTTTTTTTTTTTTTTTATTGCTGATATTTACAACTGTATTACAAGTAAAAATACATTCAGTAAATGTGAACAAAGGAATAAAATAGCATGACATCACATGTTGAGAAACTACCCATTGGTAGCACTCTAAAAATGTATTTACAAAAGGAGATCTCGAGGCCATCTTCTTTTCAGACGCGTCTGAGGGTTGTCAGGGATCGAAGAGGAAGCAAGGTTAGAAACGAGAGGGTTTGGATGGTTCTGAAGTTTGTTATGGAAGGATAGGTATCTGGATTGGGCCAAGTCAGAAACATAAGGAACATTAAGGTCGTTATGGATGATTTTGTTTGTGACAAAGAAAGGAGCAGTGAGGATTTTACGAAGGATTTTGGATTGTAAGGATTGGATACGAGAGGAATTCGATGGCTTAGTGGAGCCCCAGAGCTCAACTCCGTAAGTCCAAATAGGTCTTATTGTAGTCATGTATATGAGTCTTTTGTAATTGACTGGGAGGTTAGAGCGTTTATCTAGTAAGTGCTGGAGTAGTCGGAAACGTCGAGCTGTTTCTTGTCGTTTAGTCTGGTATGAGGATTCCAAGTTAGACGTTTGTCTAAGTGGAGTCCAAGGTATCGAATTTGTTCAACAGGAATAAGTGGGGTATTATTAAAGGATACTGTAGGACAAGAGGACATAGGTTTACGACGAAGGGTAAAGGTGATTTGATGGGATTTATTGGAATTTATTTTTATTCTCCAGTTTTGACACCATTCTTCAAGGTTTGTGATGTGTGATTGAAGGGTTTGGGATGCAATTGTTGGGTCGTTATTAACTGATAGGACACATGTATCATCAGCGTACAGTGGAAGTATTTTAAAATACTCTAATTAAAAAACAAAGTATATTGTTTTTCTCAAACAGTTTAATCACCTACCATTTCAGTTATTGCTAACTTTTAAATTACTTCACTTAATTATTCTCATTTTCACTTTATTAAATAACTTTTTCTGTAAATAATTTAAATATTTATTAATTATAAATGTATTTTAGAAACAAAAAATACTTGGTTTTTAAGCTAAGTATTTTAAGATACTTTTGCCCAGGTCTGGTCGAAACGAAGGCTTTGAAAGCAAAGTTTTTTATTTTTGGTCGACGTACGGATCATTCACTTTATTTTAATGAATTATTTAATTATGTTAACTATTCAATGCACTATATGATTAGTATTTCTTTTTGTATGTGTGTGTATTTACCACCTTTTATTGATTCCTAAAATTAGATCTGAAAGTGTTTCACATTTTTTACCTTGTATCCTCCCAGATCAACAGGGTACGTCTTACAGATATAATATATGAAATATTCAGCCTCATATTAGCTATTTTAATTGTTTGTTTTTCTTAAAAACTTCATGCTGATCAAGAAGACACAGAATTGCTTAGGACAGCTCAAGTTAAAAGCTGACATATAAACGGTTACCAATGCCTGTACCACTCACTGGAGAATGTCTCTTGCGTAAGCTTATGTAACAACAACTTCAATTTTTTGGTTTTCGTTTGGTAAAATTACCAAAACAGGAGTGAATGATTTTAATATAAGAAATTTATTTACTTTTCATTTACAACTTAACATTGGAGGAACAGAATAGGCAATTAAAGTTTGGTTTATTATATATCAAAAAAGTTCTTAATCATTTATAATAAACTACAACTTTTGATTAACCTTAATTTTCCTCGTTAAAATGGTTAGTATATTTTTTCCCTATCTTAAAACTACTAGTGCAGAGAAACAAAGTAAATCTAATTCTTCCAATGGGGATTCATTCATTTAAATTTCATAATGAATATTTATTTACTGATCTGAAACCCTAAAGGATCAATAAATATTGTTGTTCTTAGAGAAAAATTTAGTAATATAAATATCGTAATATTTAAACCATATTTGGGCAGTATTTCAAGTGAAGTATTTTAAAATACAAAATAAAGTAGTGAATTCTCAATGGTTGACCGTTTATTGTGGAAAGAGATAGTCTGGAGTAGCGATTATAAAAAATTGAAATTGTGAAGAAATTATTTTATTCTAAACCAATGTTTCGGCCCAATTATGCCGGTCTTTGTCAGGGCTATAACGAACAAGATACAAAGGATAAAAAAACTGTAGAGGTTACAAGATATTTAGATAAAATTTTTATTTTTATTTATTCAGAAATATTACAATTTGTTACAATTAAGGACATTTATTATAGTGTTCAGAGAGCACAAGATAAAATTAAGAAAATTATGAACAGTGTAAATATAGAGTATACAAGTATTGAGAAGGTTAATACCTTGTATTTATACTTGGAATGTTCTCTATTTACATTGTTTATACTTTTCTTAATTTTATTTAAATATCTAGTAACTGATACAATTTTCTATATCTTTTGTATCTTGTTCGTTCTAGCCTTCATGAACACCTGCATAGTTGGGTCGAAACGTTGGCTTAGAATAAAATAGTTTTTTCACTATTTTATGTATTTTTTTGACCTCCATCCCAAAACCAAAACAAAATATAATACATTTTTTTTTTATTTTAAGAAGTAAAATATAAAATGGATTACTTGTAATTTTGTCATTCAGTGTCCCAAAGATTTTACTAGACAAAGCTAAAATATAATTTTGTCAATCAAATTTTCATTATTGTATTTATAAGAAAATACAATAAGTGCCTCTAATTTCTAATTAATACATTAAAGTAGCTCAAACGAAAAAATATGGATACCTCAAGCCAGCTAGATCTAACTTGTTTTTTGTTAAGGCATAAAATATATATAATCGATAAAGGTATAAAGATGAGACGATATTGAGATGAGTGCTTTATCTGATTCATCGAAAATTTCTGATAAGTTAAAAAAAGGAAAGTTTGATATTAAAATAAGAAAGGTAGACTTGAAAAAAAATTGTATTTGAATTCGAAAAAATTAAATTTAATATGGAGAAAGTCGTATGTTAAATTACTGTATATAAAGGTTATTAATATTTTTTTTAAATTTAGAATTAACACTTATCATATCAAAACATAAATATGCAATCAGACTGTAGTATTTTATATTTCTAATGATAAACAAATAAATGTAGCCTAATATAGATATAAGAGACTTAGAGTATATTTAAGAACAGGATAGTATATTTTATGTTGTTATTAATTATTTTCTTTAATTTTCGTTCTCATCCTAAAATTATAATTGATAACTCATATTTAATAAATAGGTTACATAACATAACATAACAAACAACATCTTGCGTAATCATTATTATCTCATATTTATAAGGTAATAGTCAACATAACTTTTAAAAGCAAAACGTAAATAAACAGAATTGTTACATTACGCGATAGTGTTCTACTACGCCAAGATCAGGTGTTGAATCAGGAATTATATGATTTTGAAATTACTTCCTGTAATCTTATCTGTCCTCAAATAACTGACCTTGATACTATTTTTAGAGTATGGAGTTTCTTATTCGGTTTTACATAGCAATTATTACATATCAAGTGGTTTTCTGGATGGTGATACATTAATAAGTTAAAGCAGAGAAGACTTATTTGGACTTGGTATTTCCGAGAGCTGCTTGGAGAAGAATTTTGGCAAGACCTTGGCCCTGTTTGAAAGAACCTTGCCTCTCGTCACGGAAGTCAATCCTGAATCAACTACAAACCTTGTGTATGTCTTATCCAGGATCTTCCAGAGTCACCATCTTGTTTCCGAAATAGTAAAGTTTTTTGAAATCTTGCGGAGTTCTTCAATTGAAAAGCAATAATTAATATCCATAATTATTTATAAATCTATCAAAATATTCAAAATGAAAAATAAATTAAATGTTTGGTTAGAATTAGGAAAATCCTAATATGCAGATAAAAACAAAATAGTTAATAAAATTATTATATTGAATTTTATAACATTCTCTCAAAATAAGGACAATTTTTATAGTGAGAAGAGAGTTCATTAAATCATTTTTACAGAAAATATAAATAAACAAAGTAAAATAATTGTTAATTAATAACTACATAATATTCATTTAAGGTGCCTTTAGACTTTTCATAAACTATGAGAAATACAAATATTCAAATGGTTATTTTCCTGTGCTTATGTTTTTGATTCTTCTTTCTGATGTTTTCTATTGATTATTGGTAACAATATAAATAAAAATGGTGTTTTTTAAAATTTCTTTTGGATTTTAATGTAATTTTTAATCATAAATATTCTTTATTTTAAATTTTCTCTTAATTTAATATATTTTTCAATTTCTTGATTTGTTAACCTTTAGTTGGCTGTCTGTTTACCTACAGTTATCAAGTGTAACCTCTACTAGATCGTTATCCACTGATATCTTATTATTATATTATGTTATTCTGATTTTACATTTACTAGATCATTATTTATTTATTTTTCAATTTCTTTTTCGTCAACCCTAATTTTCTTACCAGTTTTTATCCATCCATATCTTATCTTTTCATCACAATCTTTTTATTTTAAATTTATATTTACCTTTGTTTTATATTTTTATACACACTTATTTTCTATTTTTGTTTGTATCTTGTTTATTTGTAGTACTTGATATTTTAATTACACTGTCACCCTATATTTCTGATGTCTTTTTATTATTTCTTTATCAGACAACTGTTTCTTGTTCAATATGACTAATAATTCATTTTTTTTTTTCACCATGTACCTTTTATTTTTTCTATCTTTTTTCTGGCACTGATGAAGACATACAATGTGGGTTGAAACGTAATAAAATACTATTTTGATATATAGTATTCATTTGTCCGCACTCCTCGACCAACTCCTTCTCAACAAAAAAAAAAAAGGTTGACATGGGGCTAATCGCTGTTAGAAAGTTAGACAATAGTATTTTCCATACTTTGTGAAATGTTTAAACGCATCTTTAGAATCTTGTATACGCGATCACATGTTTTATATTATAACCTTCCTCCGTTATGCAATTTTTCTTTCTTTTGAATTTATTTATTTTTTTCTTCTTCTTAATTCTCTTTTAACTAACTCCACATTTTTTTTCTATTTTGACTGTTAAATTTTTTCACCTGTTCCTTTTTCCTGATCATTTCATTAATTATAACCTTCCTCAGTTGTATTAACTCCCTTTTCTTTCAGAATGTGTTTTTGATGTCAAGTGTGTCTTTTGTGACTGCTGTCAAGATATTTGTTCTAATTTGTTTGGTTACTGTAGAATATAATAATTTACTTTTCCTTCCTGATGATGCCTAAAACGTTGGCAAAATCTTGGCGGTTTATTTTTTTAAATTATTTATTATTTAACAGCATGTTAGAGACGCAAGGCAGTGCGGTCGAATTATTGTAATTGTAACCTGTTATTTATGATTATCTATTTTTCTCAATTGAAGTTCATTAGTAAATATTAATATTAATTAGTAAATACTAATAATAAACTGAAATTTGACCCTTTATATTAATCATAAATTATTAGAAGGAAGACACGCTCTTCTTTAATTTGAAGTCAACAATTCATTACCCTTTCGTTACCGATGACTGTAATGTAACATAACCTTATTATGAAGAACGACATTTTTTACGGCATAAAGATAATAATCACTTAAATAAATTTTACGAAAATCACAAATCTCACGTTAACGGGAAAATTCAAAAGACCAAGTTGTCAATAAAGTAATTTATGGAAAAAAAAAAAACAGGAAAATACTCTAAAATTTTTAGTTGATGTCTAGATGCTCAGGAGAATGAAAACTAATTTAAATGAAAACCAACAATGGTAACAACAGAACGATTTTCACTTACTATTTTACAATTTTAAAACATAAAAATAAATAAAATTATGAATCAAATAAATAAACAAACAATGTAATTTAGGTTAGGTCCATGTATTTTTCTTCTTCATTATTTAATAATTTATTTTTTTTATAGAAAACGCCATAAATATATGAATGTTTATCTCCTGACAAAAATAAAATTGTCCTTACAGTAATATTTTCAACTTTCTCTTTATTGATTTATTTAATTGATAAACAAAGATTAATGTTCCCCTTCATTGATAAACTTAGTGTATGTTGATTCCTTTTTCGAAAAATATTTAAAACTTTAGATTGACGTAAAAAAATAAATAATTGAAATATTTTTAAAACTCTTAAAATGTCAGTAGTACCACTCAGTTCAGAAACCGTTGGAAATAAATCTTTAAATCTCTTTAAGGTGTTCTGAATATGAGAATTTCTTCCTTAGAGTAGCGCAAGATGGCGGTTGACGAACACCACAAGAATTCGAAATGAGGTTTCGACCAATCTTTCCAAGAACACTCGTTTGTATATTCAGAATCTATCGCGTGAAAAATCCTTCCTAAGTAGGCAATACTTGTGGCGCTATGCTCATATATTGTTGAGAAGTCGGCATTGTTATGTTTCGCATTTTGTAAAATTTTTCCCTCACAATTTGAAATACTTAGATTTAACATTATTAGTGTTTTTTTTAAATATCAGTTGACTACTAAATTCATAACAAATCTACCTATGAATTTTTTCGATTTTGATAAAACTAAAATTAGACAACACAAACACGTCAGTAATAATACGTAGAATGGAAAAAAAAAAAAAAAAAAAAAAAAAAAATATATATATATATATATATATATATATATATATATATATATATATATATATATATATATATATATATATATATATATCCACCTTTAGTGCTGTTATAAACACTCACCATTAACTCATTCTAAGTCACCGTTATTCTTTTTTCTTCCCTTTTTTGCCTTTTAGGCTTCTCCTCTGAAGAGGACACGGAATTATGCAGAGTTAAATATCCTACCGGGCATCGGATTTGAACTCTTTACCGCTTTACTCCATCTTCCACATCTATTCTATTTTAAATCGTCATCAATAGAGTCTCAATAAGTAATGAGCTCGAGGCAGAAGAATTAGTCACGTAAAATAAATAATAGTAATTAAAAAGAACCTATTACAGAAATAACCCTAAGTGAATGTATTTTTTTTCTCTACCATTCCTCGCCTTTTACGCTATAAGGGGTTTTCCAGGACCAGGGAGTGAGGGTTTGAGATTAATGCCATGTTAAAAGAGTCCCTTGGCACCGGAACACGAACTCGCAATTATTTTATCGTTTATATCTTCGGTTATCAGGTTTCTGGACAACGCGCGTTGCTGTGCACACGTATTAGCCCGCTCGACCTCTCCACCCTCCCTCACTGTTATTCTTAAAACACGGTCAGTACTCGAAAACTCTTTAGAAATCCCAAATTAAGGATGGTATGATAAAGCTAAGGTATAATGATGGTATAAAGATGGTATGATTGCACAATTCTGATATTGTACAAGACATGGCCACTTACCAGCACTCTAGAAAGAACTATTAAATGTTTTATCAATAATGAATGAGATGGATAAATTCAACTCTATTCAATGCATGGATATCAGATCTAATAAGACTGGACATATGTGGAAATGAGTAAAAGTATGCATATAAATAATAACATTCATTCATTCAATGAAGTTTTGGCATATTTGAGATTAAAATAATCCTCAGGATAGCCATAGGTTATTTAACAAAATATAGAAATGTATATACTTTTTTGTTTAAGCATTTTCATTATTTTGTTATTATTATACCCTCCTCTTTTTTCTCCTTCAAAGGAATTTCTGAACTTCAGAGAACGAAAATAAATAACTAACCTGCGGTTTCACGCCTTAAAGCGGAAATAAATAAACAAAGAATAATCTTCGAGATAATGGTGCGTGTTGGGATCAGAATACTAATGGACGGGTGAGAAGAACCAATAAATAACTGTTTACCCAAACTTGTCAATCACTATGTCATGTTCTGAAAGCAAGTTGGTGAAAATGGATAATACGTAGCCTGAAGAAATTCATCAGGAAGCCTCTAGGCCACAACCAATATCTAAACAATATGCAAGAGACCACGAGGAAGACAAAAACTATAAAAGATGAGAACGACAAAGATGCGATTGACCTACATGTAATAACTGAAAAGAAATAGCTCGAGATTAGCAGAGATGGGAAATGCTGGCAACGGTGGCAAAAAATACAAATACTGTTGTGAATAAGATAGGTAGAATTATTTCATCTATGAAACATGAATACTTTAAAATTCATAAATTTCGATAATTATCAAAGATGTATTATATGAATGCTAATTATGACAACGCATAAATTTAGACAGAAGAAATAATAAAGATGAATGGGAATGACGTTTATCTCGTGGAACAAAGCTTTTACAGATATATCTTCTTAAATCATCTAAAACCCAATGAAGCAAATTATTCTGTCTGTTCAAAATTATTCTGAAGCAAATGTTCTGAATCCAAACAATATTCAATGATTAGTTTCAAATTGTTCTGAAACCCGTACGTAACATGTGATGAGAAATTTATATCATTGTTCCAACTGATAAGTAAAACATTCTAGTACACTTAGCAAATAAGAAATTAAAAAAACTTTTTGATCAATAAAAACGCTTTTAATTCTTTCAGGATCAATTTAACTGTCAGGCACATTTTGACTGAATATAATGAATATGAAACACAACGGAATGAAGTTGAATTGGAGAACGACCTACTGAAATTCTGAAAAATACCATCAAATTGGCAAAAAAGTCTTTACATTTCTTCAAATAACGCACCTATACAACAAAATTTAAAATTTTCTGACACTTTTTTTTTGTTTTAAATCTTTTATGCTTTCAATTCATTGTTAAATTTAATTTCATCTGATGTAAAATAAATATTTTATAAGAGCTAAAATGACCCGTAAGAGGTTGAGGAGCCCCGCCATTGATATTTTATTATTATTATATTTATAAGCGTATGCAGATTTAGAAGTGGTACGACTAATACAATCATACAAAATTAGTAGGAAAAGTAACGTTTATTTGTTATTATTATCACCTTTATTGTCTTTCTTATCTTTATATTTATCTTTATGTTGTACATAGTAGTTAAGTTTAAATCTTCTCTTTTCACTTTGTTTCATTACTATTATTATTTTTTACATATTATAAATCCTCTGTATATTTGTTTCTGTAAAGACCACTAATTTCAAACATTTTTTTGGAATCCAATGATCGAAATTCAATTCATGCTTTATGCTATACAAATCTTAACCCTTTCACCTGAGCTAGCATGTTTGCATGACTTTTATTATGGCCAAAGATTAATCAATGTGCAAGTAATTATTTGTAGTTTATATATTTGTCTCTTTGGAGATTAAAGGCGAAAAAAATAAATAAATAGCCAGTTGCCTATGTTGCTCAAATAGAACATTATTATTTTAAAAAATATATTATTTTTTCTTATCCTTTTTTTTGGGACATTGATGCCATTTAAAATTAATGGAGAAAAAAAATTAACCAATAACATAATAGTAATATTTTTTCATAAGAAAATGGAGGGATATGTAACGGAATTGTGGTCTACATGAAGAATGTGTCTCGATAGAGGAATCCAGAAGGCGGTCACAAAAATCTAAGAAAACCCACTATTTTATTGTTAAATATATGAACATATTGGATATAAAATAATCATGAATATTAATAATAATTATTAATCATAATGTATGAATAAATCCGCTAGGTCTGGATTAATAATAAAAATTCCCTTGGTAAAGATAATAAGGACACCCGGAGGATTGAATTCTTGTGGAACTTTGCTCTAAGTCGTCATTGTGAGTAGACATCTACAGTAAACTAGTTAGTTACAAGCGACTCAAAGAACAACTAGCGAATCTCCCCACTCCACATTATTTCGCCATTTCACGCTTCCCTTTCTCACTTGAGAGCACACATAAAACATTAAATAGTGTTATTGAGAAATGAAATTTACCTAGATAAGCAATTTTAAATAAATTTTAACTGATGTAAAACTTAAAATTGATATCTTTTTTTTTTACTATAGGAAGTATTTCGTGAAAATAATTAAAGCAATAAGCATGTTTCTTTATCTTAAACATAAATATTAGGGTTGTAAAGATTTAGTTGGTGGCTCATAAATATGGATCATTTCTGTAATAGAAATTTCGGTAAAAAAAAGAACAACACTGTTGCATTATCACTTTAGATGATAAATATTGTAAAAATCATACTTGCGGGACACCATGTATAGTGATTATGTTTTAATTTTCTCTTTTTCCCATCTTTTATTTATTTATTTTATTTTTTGCTTCTATATATTATTAATTCTGTATATATTTGTTTTTGTAAATAGACCACTAACTTGAAATAATCTTTTTATTTTTGCTTCTTTACAAATCTAACCTATCTCTTTTATCTGAGCTAGCTTGGTAGTATGAATTTTATTACGGTAGATTAATTAATGGACAAATAATTATTTATAGTTTCTGTATTTCTCTCTATGCAGATTAATATTATTATTATAAATATATTTTTTTTATTTATCTTTTTTTGGAGCTATTTTAATCAGTTTAAATTTTTAGGTGTACTTTTAACTATGCGTTTCAGAGCTTTTTCGTGAACAGAACGCATTTTCATGCACTTGTGTCTGTTTCCCACAATCGTATCTTAAAGCGGTGAATTTACTTTATTAATTTTTTTTTTGCCACCAAATCTGGCTGGCACCCTTCAAGTGATTAAGGCTGTCTTAAACTCGAACTTTTCATAACCTACAGATCTAAACAGGTTTAGCAATTATGATAGAAATTACCTTGTCTTCAAAGACTAGGAAGTTCTCTATTATATTATCCGATATAAAATAAAATAAAAAAGATGTCAACTAGATTATTTAATATGGCCATAATTTAATATACAAAGTATACTATGTAGATCATTAAAAGAAAGGTTTATAATATTGAAAGTCTTTTAAAATATAGTCTTGATAAAAGATTTAAATATTGTAAATGTTGTCTTTCACGATGGGTGAGTAACTCGAAACGTTAGACTAAAGTATAAAATACAGATTACCATGTAAGAAAAAATTTTCACTATATACACCCAGTATTTAACCACTTATTGAGTGAATCACTTGACTGATTTTTTAGTTGTATGGTTCAGATTACTTATTAAGAATTTATAAATATTTTGAAATAATTTTAGTTCTAATAAGTTGAAAAACTATTTTATGTGTTCTCAATTTTTGTTTGTGATTTCGTATCATATAATGTGTAATTTCGTGATTATATAAGTTGTACAGAAAACTAAAAATCTTAAAATGAAAAAAATATTTAAAATAAAATTATAGTAAAAACCAACTTAGAGAAATGGTACTTGAATACCTACTTAAACACCTTGGTAGACTGTTAGGGAAATTGACGTCTATGAATATTTAAAATTGATGTTGCAGTCGGATGCCCTTCTATTACATTTTACGACTCCAGGCAATAGATTTCATCTCATATAACAAGTGCTGCCCAAATGCGAGACTGAGACGAGTCTTGTTCTTGCAAACTCAGTCTTGGTCATGGTCTTGGTCTTAAGAATAGTCTTGCAGTTACTTATTAGCTTATTACTATGGAGACATTACTGTAATTTTTTAGATTGGAGAAACCTAGCTAAGCCCGAATGAAAAGTTAAATGCAAATGTATATTGGTTATATTAATTATTAGCATATAGTAACTAAGATTGTCAAGTATTAGTAACTATTTTGCCTTTATTTTTATTTAAAAAATCAATTTTTTTTACCAGTCCTGGTCTTGGTCTTACAACAATTAGTCGGCCTTGGTCTTAGTCTTACAAAGTGTAAGACCAAGACCAATTTTGGGCAACACTGCATGTAACGGCGCATGTCGGACGCCGTTTGTAATTCGTGTATGGTTGGAAGCCACTTGACGTTATTTTATTAACAAATACATTACGTTATATAAATAAGAGAAAAGAAAACTGTAATACAAACCATACTGGCCATGTAGATATTAATGGAAATAAAATGGCTGATTGAGAATAGAGCATTAAAAGAAGCTCTTACCCTTCCAGTACGTGTTAAAGCTTTTTGAACTGCATCGGAACTGGCGCGACCACTAAAAGATGTCATATACCAAGATTGGCAGACACTGTGAGAAAAGAGCTCTCCAGGTAAACTGTAAGTCATAAGGAGGGAAGTGAAGATCAGTTCTAGCAGCAGTAAGTGCAGAGAGGAAGTTGTTCTTCGGTGACTCAGAATAGGACCGGCATACGAATCTTTACTTAATTAATGAAGGAAACCGATTATCGAAGGTGGGGAGACAGAATGACAGGGTCTCATATCTTTGAGAATCGCGCTTTTTACATCAGAAAGTTAAATAAAAAAATTATACCAGAAAATACATCATTAGCTCTGGTAAATAAGGAAAACAATCTTGAACAAAGTTTTATCTTAACACTCCGAAGAAGGAATTTTTGAAGTGAAAACTTCTTTAGGAACGATTTGAATTTTTTTGCGGAATGTTAATTAGATTGAGCCGTCAGACTTCCGACGTGTAACGCTCGAGTGAAATCAGCTGGAATCGACTAATTGAAGTGTTTCTGCATCTGGATTAAATTATCTCGAAAACTAAAAATAGGACCTGCATATTAGTAGCGAGGGAAATGTTCATCACTTTATCCTCTTTGCAATGAGCCAATATTCAAAATTTTATCTTAACGTGATGCCGTGATAGAGAGGTGAAAAGGGAAAAATAGTATCGAAAACCAAACTATAACTAGTTTTATTGAAGATCGATTAAAATATCTTACAAACTCGGACCTGCTGTAAGCCAGGAGATTGTCCAGTTTTTATCCTCTCTATAATGGGCTATTATTTATAATTTATATTTCATATTATTAATCTTGCCTTGTTATGTTTTCAGTTCTATCGTGTGCTCTAAAGCACAAACCTATGGAAGATTTTTCAAAGTATCTGAAACCTTATCTCTCCTTTTTATTTAATTTATATTTATTCATGCACAACCAGTTGATATATCATATCTCTATCATAGATAACCTACATGTTTCACGCCTTAACTACATAACAACCAACCCATAACACATCTATCCTTGAGCTCACTAGCGGATCCAGGATTTAATTTTGGGAAGGGGGAGGAGCTTCAGCACAAAAGGTTTTTTTTTCATAAAAATAACAATAATTACTTTGGAAAAACAAAAAGAAACTAACTACCTACATGAAATGGCGTTTAAGTGATTCCTAAAGTCCTTTTAAGTGTAATTACACGAATAATAATACTGTAAGAGATATTTTTAAAATATTTTTTCCCATAAAATATGGTTATATTTTACCATTTTGGGGGTTTCAGTCCCAAAGCCCCACCCCCCTGTAGATCCGCCAGTGCCTGAGCTTATACCAATCCATTATTGAACTCACAGAAGTTTATTTCTGAGAATGGAGAAGCCATACTGGGATGTTTTATTTTATTCATTACCGTATCAAAAAGTTTCTTCCTATATTATCCTAAACACCTATATTAACCTAAACATCTGATTTTTATCCTGCATAGTCTGTGCTTAATCGATTTCTGGAATAGGTTGAACGCTCCTTTCGTTAAATATTGACAAGAAATACTACAAAGATTCGCTATAATGACAACGAATTGTTGGCAAGGATATTAATTTGGAAAAGTGGACGAGATAAGGGAGTTGATAAATACAAATTAAAGCGAGGAGGAGGAGAGAGGGAGTTTATGAGGAGAGTGAGGCGACAAGGCGGTCGATAGGAACAAAGAGTAAGCTTTTCCCAATTTCCCTTCCTCAGCCTCATCTTCTCTTTTTCTTATTCTCACACGCTTTTGGCCTCCCTTTAAACCTCACTTTTACTGAAATCCGCTTTCGCCTTTCTCTCCGTCCCTATTTAACTTTAAACTGTTTTACATCACTATCCGCTTATGGTCCTACCTTATCATAACAAGTCGGAATCAAATCGTACTTACAATATCTTATTTCATTTTTTATGAATGTTAGTTTGATCCTTGTAGATTTAAAAAAAAAATCAGGTGGGCTAATTTCTTCTCAATTAGTTCTAATTGGCCATTAACATTTTATTATGTTTAGAGTTGATGGAAAAACTATAAAATTAAATAAAAAAGTGTAGTTAATAATATGATAATTTAATGATAAAAGAGTTATAGAACATGAGTATATTTACATACTACAGTAGTACTCTTCAAGGACACTCAATGTTCTTATGTATGGTGTTTTCAAAGAATATATAAGCCTTTATTAAATTTAAATAATTTAAATTATATTAAATTATATATAAGCCTTTATTAAATTCATTTTATTCAACTTCCAACGACGTTTCGAGCTGATTAGCTCATTATGAAGCCATCAAAAATTGTTTCTACTAAAATGTATTTATATATTATAATTTCATTTTCATTACAACAAATACAAAAAATAACCATATTCGTAGTGTCCTTCTTTGCGCATTTATTGATACTTGGCATTCCCATATTCTACTACCTCCTCCCTCAATTGTTTAACATGACAATAGACTGTTAAAGTAACAGGTGATAGTTTTTTTCAAATCGTTTAATATAATTAAGTTGCTTTATCCAATTAATTATTTGTTTTTAATTTTTGATAAGTTGTGCAATTTTAAAGTTTAGTTTCAATTTAAACTCTATACATTTTTTTTTTTTTTTTTTCAATAAATCGTTAACATTGTCTATTGACAAGATGAAATGAACGAAAATAAATGTAAATTGTTTGACAATAAAAAAAGAGTGTTATTTTAAAAACAGTTAATTTTATTGATGATATTTAAAAAGGTCATTAAAGATTTATTGTAAAGACTTATTTACAATTAAGTGAAATATTTCAAGATGCTGAGTATGGTCGGAGGCCAAAACGTACATGTGAATTAATAATAATTTAATAAATAAAAATATTGTGGAACAGAAGATCAAAAGAATATTTTATCTACTATTAACATTTTATTTCTCAAAAGTGTTTTTTTTTTTCTTTAGGTCATATCTTTGTTAAAACTATCGAGACCAATAACTGTTATTTTCTTTTATTAAGCTGATAAAAAAAAATCGAGAATAATTGATAACTATTTTAAAACAGAACTTGGCTTAGTTTAGCCACTCAAAAGTCCTCTGTAAATGATTTTAACAATCATAAACTTTATATTTTAACATTTTTGAAGTGAAATCTTTGAGATCATTTATTCAAAACAAGTCAAGAATACATAACAACAATTGATATTTATTGTTTGTTATAAATTATAGGGTTATTTTTATTTTATTTTATTTTATTTTTTTTTTATTTTTTTTTCCCCTTATATGGGATATCACAATCAGGCCATGTCTAGTAGAGCTTCTATCAAGAGAATTCGGCCGTTAGGCTCAACACCTTGTTCTTCGCCTGTCAAACAAAAGCCTCGTCAATGTCGTCAAACACCTGCAGTAACGCCTATTAGCTCCAGAGAAAATGAAACCCAGCCAGGAACATCATCAAAACCAACAATTGAAGAACTTCAGCATCAACCAGGTACATCTTCACAAGAGATAACCGAACAATCTCCGTTTTTCACCCCTAACCCTTCAGGTGCTTCAGAATGATAAAGAAGTGATGGAATCCGCTTCAATACCAAGAGATCCCCGACCTCCACCCATATTCGTTAAAAACATAAACAATTTTCAGTTACTATGCTCACAACTGAACAAAATAACAGGCTCTGGAAGCTATTCATGTCTAAGCAGAACAAAGGACACGAAGATATCACCAGATACAGCTGAAACCTACAGAAAAATTGTGAAGTATCTAACGGAAACCAACGCGGATTTTCATACGTACCAATTACGGCAAGATCGAGCTTTGAGGGTAGTCATAAGAAATCTACACCCCTCAACACCAACCGAAGCAATAGAAGAAGAATTGAAAACTTCAGGTTTCATAGTGCGCCAGATTACAAATGTACAGAAGGAGAGTAAAGAACAGCCAGGAGTAAAAGTTCCTCTACCCTTATTTTTCGTAGATTTGGAGCCAAATCAAGGGATCGAAAAAATATACGAAATAAGAAGAATATACTACACAAGTGTTATAGTAGAGAAGCCATATCCTAAGAGGGAAATCGTACAGTGTCACAATTGCCAGGCATATGGCCATACCAGGACTTACTGCCATCATCTGCCGCGCTGTGTGAAATGTGGAGAGCAGCACAAATCCGGGGAGTGCACAAAACCGAAACGGGATCCTGCAGTTTGTGCATTGTGCCTTGAAGGACATCCAGCGAACTACAAAGGCTGTCAGATCTACAAGAATATTAAATCAAGATATCAAAAATCCCGGACCCAAGAAGAAGCAGAGGCATCAAGAAGAGAACCTAACGCATCAAGAAGAGGACCTTCAAAAAAAATTGACCCAACGGTGTCTTTTGCACACTTATTAGGAGGTAAGAATGATGTTACTTATTGTGAGACCCTGCCGCAACAACAACACATACCTCAAAATTCTCAACCCCACCCTCAACATCCTAATCAAACTTCACCTAATCAACAGTTTTATCAACACCAAATTCCCCGCATTCCTCCTCCCTCAAATACCACAGATCTCACCAGTTTACTTACATCTTTCCTCTCCGAATTCAGATCCCTTGTTACTCCTTTGATATCTCTTCTCACCAATCTTGTATCACATTTTATCCCTCCCGCGAAAAATCCTTAAATGACTTCCAATAAACCTTTATCCATTCTCCTTTGGAATGCGAATGGTGTTAGAAATCACACAAACGAACTAACTACATTATTACTTGACAAAAATATTGACGTGGCACTAATTACTGAAACTCGACTAACCACTAAACAGCACTTCAAAATACCACAATACCTGACATATCGTACTGACCACCCTGACGGAAAAGCACATGCCGGTACTGCTGTCATTGTACACCAATCCCTCTCCCATCACCTACTCCCGTTACCTACACATGATTTCCTACAGTCCACCGCTATCGTGATAAAAACCTTTTCCTTTCCGGTTACCCTTGCATCAGCGTATTGCCCTCCTAACCGATCCATATCCAATGCCCAATTCCGTTCTCTCCTCGACTCCTTAGGACATCACTTCATCTTGGGTGCAGACCTAAATGCCAAACATCAACAATGGGGTTCCAGAACCACGAATACTCGTGGCCGAACCCTGCTGTCTGCACTCAATTCCCAACATTTTCACCTCCTTTCCCCCAACTCTCCTACCTACTGGCCTACAGATCCCAACCGTAATCCTGATCTTCTTGATTTCTTTATCCACAGCGGCTTAAGTCCCCTCAATTGTTCCATTACACGTCTAAATGAACTTTCCTCTGACCATAGTCCTCTAATCCTTAATGTTTCACTTGAACCCGTTCCCAAACCTTCTCCACCGTCATTTATTAGGGGCCCAGTTAACTGGGACCTTTTCCGCCAAATCATCTCCGATAAAATTGATCTTAACATATCCCTCAAAACTCCCGATGACCTTGATAGTGCCGTAAATTCCTTTACTACCACAATCCAACAAGCCGCCTGGACTGCTTCCTTCCCAAAAGACTCCTCCAGAATTCCTAAAAAGACCATTCTACCCCAACACCTCCTTGACCTAATCCAAACCAAACGCCGTGCCAGATTATTGTGGCAACGTACCCGACATCCTACCGACCGCTGCTCCTATAATTATTACTGCAAAAAATTAAAACTGGAATTAGCCACCTTCAGATCACATTCCTTCAACTCCTACCTATCCTCCCTTTCTTCTCGCGACAATTCCCTTTGGAAAACCACTACCAAAATCTTAAATCCTCACCGCATTTCCCATCCCCTCCGACGAGATGATGGCTCCTGGGCAGCATCTGACGAAGATAAGGCTGAGGAGTTCGCCATTCACCTATCCAATACATTTATTTCACATCCGGAATCCCATCCTGCCCACACCGTAACAGTAGAAGAACTCCTTACATCACCAATCCCACTTTCCTTGCCCCCAAAAGCTATTCATCCTTCCGAAGTGAAATTTCAATTAAAAAAATTAATCCCCCGTAAAGCTCCTGGACATGATCTCCTTACCCCTCAAATCCTTCGACAACTTCCATCCAAAGCAGTCATATTCCTTACATATATCTACAACTGTATCCTACGCACCACCCACTTTCCTCTGCTATGGAAACACTCCACTATTATCCTTTTCCAAAAACCAGGCAAACCTCCCAATATCTCAACATCCTATAGACCAATTAGCCTACTCCCAATCCTTTCAAAAATTTTTGAAAAGATCCTTTTGAAACGAATCCTACCCATTATAGAATCCCAAAATATTCCTTCCCATCAGTTTGGTTTTCGCTCCCAACATTCTACTGTTCAACAAGGACTCCGAGTTGTTGATCATATTTCCTCAGCCCTAGAAAACAAGGAATACTGTTCGGGTGCATTTCTGGACATTGCACAGGCATTTGACCGGGTATGGCACTCCGGACTGCTCTTCAAGCTTAAAATCCATTTACCTCAGTCCTTGTACCTAGTCCTCCGATCCTACCTCTCTGACCGCTCCTTCCGAGTTCGCTGTGGAACAGAATTTTCCAATATCTACTCCGTTAAAGCCGGTGTTCCCCAAGGCAGCGTCTTGGGTCCCGTGCTTTACATCCTCTTTACTGCTGACATCCCTGTTCATCCCGATACTTTTCTTGCAACATTCGCTGACGACACCGCAATCTTATCATCCAACTCTGATCCCAACATAGCATCCTTAAATCTCCAAAACCACCTCACCTTGATTGAGCACTGGTGTAATAACTGGCGCATTAAAGTTAATGAATCTAAATGCCAACATATTACCTTTACACTCCGACGCAGTTCCTGTCCACCAGTACACTTTAATTCCATCCAGCTTCCTTACTCAGACACAGTCCGGTATCTTGGCTTTCATTTAGACCGAAGACTAACGTGGAACCCACATACTAGACTCAAAAGACAAGAACTCAACCGACGATACGGCCAGCTATACAGACTACTAAACAGAAAATCCAAACTTTCTATTGAAAACAAATTACTTATCTACAAGACAATACTGAAACCTATATGGACATACGGACTTGAACTGTGGGGGACAGCAAAAGCTTCTAACATCAAACGTATTCAATCCTTTCAATCTAAAGTCCTTCGAACAATAGTTGATGCTCCGTTCTATGTAAATAACAAAATCCTACACCATGACCTTAATATCCCATTTGTCCTAGACCTTATTCCAGAAAAATTCTCCAAATTTCACCAAAACCTTACCTATCATCCAAATCCCCTTGCACAATCTCTATCCAGCACCACCCATCCTTACAATCCTCCTCGAAGGTTGAAGCGGCAGTGGCCCAGAGACCTTTTGTAAATAAGCATCTATTGGAGTTTTGGCAATGGCCAGATCCTCCACTCAAGCCCGAGTGTGTATGATTAGGTTAGTTCTTTTGTTTATATACATTTATTTTATTTTATTGTATTTATTTTTATTTTATTTTATTGTATTTATTATTATTAAGTTTCTGTATTATTTATTTTTTTTTTATTGTAAATAGAGTGTGAGTGTGCTTTCTCTGATCACTATTATAAATGTCCTTGATGTGACAGAATGTAATATTTCTAAATAAACAAATATATAATATAAAAAAAAAAATAAAAAAAATATTTTAACAATTATTAAAAACTTTTAATTTAAAGTAAATTTCAATTTATTAACAATGAAGAATCTATTAATTACTTAAATTAAATATTCTTTTAGTTATAACTTTCGATTCAATAAAAAACATAACTCACTTAAAAAACACAAAACCTGGATATTCTTCTTTTCTGCTAAAAGACGGCCCATTATTTACTTGAACTTTTTTATGGCTCTTGAAGTCAGCTAGCTATCACTCCTATAAAAATTTCGCTCTGCTTACGTGTTAACTTGATAAATGTATATTAACAATTCTAGTTGCCCTTCTTCTTTTTTTTTTTTTTGTTTTGTTTGTAGAGTCTTATCAGCCACGTATTTCTTGATATTAAAGCGCAAATAAAACTCTAACATAACAAATAATATTTATATCGTATAAGTAAAGGATACATCCCTAGTTTTAAATTAATGTGCTAATTAGATCCTTGCCAGAAGGCGTATTTAAGTGTCGACACCTAAGTTAAACCGTGGTTACAGTAATTGTTTAGAAAATTCACCAAATCAAATCAATAGCAAAAAGTGTTATACGCATTTATTTCTTTTAAAGTAGTGTATAGAATTTGATAAATATTATATAAAATAAATTAAATATTACTTGATCATGTTTTCACCAATCCCTAACATGCCTTCAACTTTGAGCCAAATCTAAAGTATTGATACTTAATTGATGAACATTTTTAAAAACTTACTGTCATCCTGGAATAAATATATAGTACGGGGGAGCATTGAATTATATTATATAATAATTTTCGTTGGTTCATGTCAATGGTTAAAGTCATATTCTTCAAGTTTATCAATCTACATTTTATAATATTGTAGCATATGTACCTTTTTCCGACTCTGAGGAGCAATGGATTTTGATGATTGAGGCATCAAACGTGAGGAAATTCAATGGAAAATTAACGGATCTAAATGTAGGTCCTGAAATATCCTACTACAACATTAGCAATAGTCACTTAAATAAATAAGAGATTGTTAAGCCCAACATTGATCTTTCGATGAATCGAAATTGGAAAAATAGCATTTTAAAGATTTTTACGCGAGCAACAAGACACACAGTATTGTGAGAGTTTAGTTCCTTTGGTTCATAATGGACCGTGTGTTTTAAAACCAAAATTGTATAGTTGTCGGATTGGACTGTTATTCTGTTTTTTTAAGTGTGCTATTTATTACATGTCAGATCTGAGAACGGGTTGGCCGAGCATGTTGAGGCGTGGGTCCAAGAGTGCCCGGTTTTGAACGTTGTGGGTTCGATTTCCACCTGGGTTGGTTAATTTTCATTTCTCGGCGACCCCGGGAAATGCATCGTGACATTCCCACTCTGGCAAGAACGCGGCGGCAACCTTAAAGTTAAACGTCAGAGGTTCGCAAAAAGGACCACTATACCACCACCCACTACCAGTACACGAAAAATTTGCTATTAACTATAATAAATAAAGCAGTATTTAGATAAATAATAAATAATAAATAATAAATGTAATATACGTCAAATTTAAAATTTATTGAAAAAATATACGAAGGAGGACTGCTCTGAGGTACTTAAAGTATATCTCATAATATAAATTTATTTATTTTTGTCTTATTTTTCGTTTATATTTTCCAGAAGAACTCTATTAGAGAGATCCTAATATATTCCGCATGTACCTTTATTTTCTGATTTTTTTTTTAACTTATGAAAAGGGCAGTCTATGGAAACCAGTTGAGCATCGCAGAATATTTATGTATTATTTCTGGAAGATGTTTTTTGTTGATTGATGCTATGATTAAGCCATCATTTTTAAGATTATTTTCCTCTTCAAATGCCAAAAATCAGAGCAATCCCTAGGAAATATGTTAAGGAAGTTATGAAGAAAACGATAATCATTTGCTTATTAAACAAACATAATAGTGAGTGAAAGTTACGTGATGCGCGCGCCGCACAAAATTTGATTATTTTGAAACACGAAAAAGATTTGAAGTGAGCTTTCACAACAATCATTCCCTAACTAAGATAACAACTGGGAAAGGATCCAGCCTTCAGCGGCTGCTAGATAAATCCACCTGTCAGACTAGTTTGTTAGTACAAGCGCATTCTGTCTAAAAAAGCCGTATGCGCTCTTTAGTCCGACACAGGGGCATGAAACGCTTGAGCAAGCCCCATTAACATTAACTCGAGGAGATTGTAAGCGTTGTTGATCGTGTCATTCGGGATACAATAAATAATTGTACAGCTCAAAGAATCATGTCTTAATGATCCAACGGGAGCAAATCCTTATTTCACTCTCGATCGGGGAAAGGGACTGTCGATTTTGTTAAAACTTTCTCTATTCCGAAATTAATGGGACCAGATTTCCGCTTGATTCGATTTTGGATAACATTTGCTAAAAACAGTATTACTATTTATTAAATTTGCTTTATTCTCCATTGCCTTCAGTAATTGGTGATCTCAGCTAAAAGAAATATTGTCAGAATTTGTTGTTGTTAGTTGGAGTTCTAAGGCGTCAAACCTCGAGGTCATCAACGCCTATGTTTAATTTTGTTTATCTGAACTGGATTTGAATTTCTAAATTTTGTTTCACAAGTTGTTTAATTTTAGAAAATTTAATACTAACTGTACTGTATCTTCATTAGTGTTGCCCAAATACGAGACCGATACGAGTCTTGGTCTTGCGCAAGAGTCTCGCGACAGTCTTGCAGTTACTTATTACCTTTTTACTATAGAGATATTACTGTCATTTTTTAGATAGAAGAAACTTAAATAAGCCCGAATGAAAAATTAGAGGAGTTAAATGCAAAAGTATATTGATTATACCCATTGTTTACATATAGTAACTAAGATCGTAAAGTATTATTAACTATTTTGCCTTAATTTTTATTAAAGAAATCGATTTTTTTTACCAGTTCTGGTCTTGGTCTTGCAACAGTTAGGCGGCCTTGGTCTTGATCTTGCACTTTGCAAGACCAAGACCGATTTTGGGCAACATTAATCTTCATCAATTTTAAGGATATTTGATATTGGGGATGTGAGTCTGGAACTAGTTGAATTCGGGAAGAAGAAAGATCATTATTGAGTAAGGTGGCTAACTGTAAGTGTTCTATTACAGTGTTGGCATTTTAGTGATGGCTGCTTTCTGATGAGATGTGAATGGGTTAGATTGGTATGGCCTATTCTTAGTCTGGTCAAGACAACCTCCTCTCTGTGGATAGAACGAATTGTCAGAAGTGTCTTCAGCTTTGATTTTGGAGTATAAGGACCATAATTCAAAAATAGGTTCAACAACATTTTCAAAGACCTAATAAATTGGGAAAGCACTCTATTTTCAATGATATAAGCCATTGGAGTATAACATAAATATTGGCTCAAATAAGAAATATTAGTATCTTTAATTAAGAATAACGATATTTAAACTTTACAAGTATAATCAAACATAGAGCATTTAGTCAGCTTAGCCAATTAAATGAAACTCACGTTTTATAATAACAGAATGGCCCGCAAATAGAATATGAAGAAAATTGTACTCTATGTTATCTCCGAAAGCCGCAAAACAGACACCGCTTTTTAATTAGAATACTCAATGTATAAAGATTTTAAAGGTCATTACATAATTAAATATACAAACGAAAATAGCAACTAAATTTTAGGGAATTTACTAGCAATAGGGAACCTGATGAAGTTGAATGACATATTTTTTTCACAGTAAGAATTCGTAGAATAAGAATTTATTATGTACGATTAAAGGTCTGTATCATAAATGTTCATGCATTCCACGCTTACTCATCCCATAATATTCGACTAATAACCTCTAGTTTGATCATTATATATAATACGCTTATTTTTAAATTTTCATTTTTACCTCTTGAACAAGAAGCCATATAATATTGTTGCTACTATATATGTTTTCTGTGTATTTGTTTGTTTTGAATATTTGTGAAGTCAATATTTTTTGTTTATATTTTTCTACAGTTCTCCTATGTTCTTCTTTTTTTATTATCTGTTTTATGTTATTTATTTATATTTTCTAGATATTCGATTTATTTTTATATTTATGTAATATTATTGCTAAATTTTTTTTATATGATAGCTTTTTTGTGTCTACACATACCTCGCCTTTTAGACTATACGTGGATTTTCCCGGGCCTTGGAAGAGGGCGGGGAATTGATTCCAGAGTTCTGAACTCCCCTTCCCCTGAATCGAGATGTGAACTCGTAATTATTTTATATCTTGTGAACTTCGGATTATCAATCATTTCATTATCGGACAACGCATGTTTTGCACACGCGATATCCCACTCGACCATCTTTCTTCTTCTTCGACCCTTCTTTCTATAATAATGTTTTTGATGGAGGTCTTCTTTAATTGAATATTATACAAAATATGATATTTTTTCATTCATTTATTTCGTTTTCATGCTCCCATCCCCCAACCAAAAAATTAAAATAAAACATATAATAGATTTCCCATATATATCCGAATTTCCCTTCTAAATGCACCCTCTCCGAACGAATGTCGTAATATTGTCGGTTTTGATTGAAATGCGTGGGTACACCGTTTTAATTTTCTACATGCAGCATAAACAATGAACCGTCTAATTTATTTGTGGTTATTTATTCATGTTGTCATTTAATATTTTTCTTAGACATAACGTATTCAAAATATTATTTTATATAGTATTAGTTGTTTTATTATTTATCAGTTATTCATGGATATGTAATTGTTGTAGAGTCTTTATTTGTACTGTACCTGTAAAACATAAAATTTCCGACAGACCAATAATCATGTCGTATAAATGTTCTATGTATTTTGGAAATTTATAATTTATGCATATATAATAAAGCATTTCTTATTTATAATAGATTTCTCATAGCTTAAGGTTATAAAATCGAAAATGTTTTTGAGACTGATCGTATGACGGGCATTTAGTTAATTCACATTGGCAGGTATTACATTTCCCCTGAATATGAACATAGAAAGAACATCAATAAGAATATTACGTTTTTTTTTTTTGTTTTTTTTCTGCTTGTCTTACTATTTCTACAATCTGGAGCCCTTGAGATTGTTAGCAGTGCTATCCGGATGTGGTTAATAATGAGAGTTAAGCATGAGGACTGGCTACTGATACACGAATCTACTATTATAACGAATTACACTTTCATTTAGGACAGTAACGTGTAATTGAAGGAACAGCTGGTACTCCAAGAGTTGAGTTCTCATGAACAGATGCACTCCACTTCAGCCCACATGTTTCTACTGTGTTTAAAGTACCACCAAGGAGAATATTGACTAACTAAAACATTTCATAATATTTAGAAATGATGGCTTTCAGTTTCTAAACTATGCAAGTTTCCTTTGGCATATATTTTTATTTCTTTTTATTATATTTTCTGTAAAGAGCGAAACAAATGCATCTATGAAAAAAACAAAACAATAAAATAACTGGTAAGCTCTCTCTGGGTTTAAATTAAATTCTGAAAGAAGCTTAACGACGATTTGATTAAAACAGATCATAATAAAAAGTGAACTGTAACGATACTTGGATTAAACAATTATTTTTCAATAATTAAATATAATAACAATGAAAGGAAAAAAATTAAATCAATCTTACTATTACAATTAAAATAAAATAAATGAAAATAAGGATAAGCTGAATATAATGATAATAAAACATTTAAGATATATCCAATAAAATAAAACGATGTTTGCCTACGGAAATTAAATTGAGAAAATAATATATGACTGGCCCATAATTAAATCAATAACAGAGACAAACAAACAAATATTAATTTCCCCAGAATAAATTATTACAAAACAAAAAATAATAAAGTTTGTACAATGCTACTTCGTCGCAAGCAGGTGAAGGTGGTAGAGAATGGACGAACCGCTGGTACTCCAATCCTTCACCTGCAACTAAATGTAGATTTTTTATGAGTGCTCATATAATCAAACTGCATGTGAGCAGCTGCGAGCATGAGAGAAGTAGTTCTCTTCAGAGTATGACAGCGATGAGCAATATAGAGGTTAGCAGCACTGAGTTCAGCAACGAATGGAGTCAGACCGTCCATTGTCTAAGTCTACGGCGTTAGGACTTGAACTCAGCACTTGTCCATAAAATGTCCTACAATCCATAACAATATATATAAACTATGAACCAGTATATATTGAATATAAACTATGTACCTACAAACAATATAATTAATAATTAATTTAATTTTGATGAAATAAACCAAAACAACAATTAAATAAATTATTCTTTAATAAAAAATAAATAAATAAATTAAAGCTGTGGAGTTAACAACAATAATATTAAAATAAAATAATAATTAAGTTGTTACATTCGAATATTGACTAGTCTTCTTTCTTATATCGATGACATATTTTTATGGTATACTTTGACCCAACTTTATTTGTTTTAAGAATCGCATCTCAATTTTATAAATTCAAAATCTCATGGCATAATCAAGTGAATAAGAGAAATCAAAAAGTTAAGTTGTTATCCAACTAGGACCATATGTATATATATATATAAAACTAAAGTGGAATTTTCCAAAGTAAGTTTAGCCAGCTAT
The DNA here is from genome assembly GCA_928085145.1 of Nezara viridula. NCBI lineage: Eukaryota > Metazoa > Arthropoda > Insecta > Hemiptera > Pentatomidae > Nezara > Nezara viridula. The sequence goes on from OV725077.1 coordinate 116,158,178, forward strand.
GAATCTCTAGTAGAATTCATAGGAGACAAAAAAAGAGGGAACAGAAATAAATTGTTTACTGGAATTTGGAATCCAGCACCTTTGACAACCAGCCAACCACAGTATCCGCCTCTTTATAAAACGAAAAAATTCAAAAGTTATCCTCTTGAAATTTGTTATAATTATATAACTATACCATATGCAATATATAAATAATCTAATCTTTTTGTTCTTTAATTTTATTTTTTTTTTGTTTATTTAGTAGAGGTAGAGTTGGGATATAGATTGTAAATTATTGATCTATATAAATTAGTGAACTAGATAATAACTGGGAAACTGTAGTTAATAAATAATGAAATAATAATTTATCTAAAATTCAGTTATGAATGAAAAAATAAGTGTTAAATTTGTAAGAATGGTAAGGCACTTGATCAATTGATATACAAAACTCATTTTTCGAACATTTGGAGCGACAAATATCATTTGTAATAATATGTGTGTACATCAGAATTAGACATTTAAGTAGGATGGTCTATCATGAATTTTCATATTCAATACTTTGGAGTCTGGATCGTTTTTTTTTTTTTTGAGAAATAACATGAATAATATAATGTAATACTTATTTAACTACATATTATAAGTTAAAATACAGTAGTATTACATAATGATATTTTGTCATACTAGCCATCATCCTATTTTATAATTTAGTATTTCATGAACCTTTATTTTTGAATTTTGAAAACAAAACATCTTCTGATTTTTATTTAAAAAATATATTTTATTCTAATATGTGGTGGCTAAAGGTATATCAAAATTCAAGGAGGAAAAACATCGGGTTCACAAGATAGAAATTATTGTCTTACAATAGGTACACTAAAAACACCGTCAAGGTTGGCCAATATTAAAAAATATTGACAATTTTAAATTTAATTTGATGCGTATAACTAACATTTAAATATATATTTTTATTATTTATAGATATATTAGATACAATTCCTTGTTTAAACTTTTTAAACAGCCAATGTATATGTATTAAATATATATATATTTATATTTAAATGTTAGCTACGTGTAAGTTTATTGAAAGCAGTACCAAAACTTGAATATATAATACATACAAATAATTGTTCAAGTGTCTCTTATTTTTTATATATTTTGTAAAATGATCGTTGATTTATTCCTTTTTTCACTGATTAGTGTAAATGACCTCTCAGTGGCAGTTTTTGTGACACATTTTTCAGTAGAAAAAAAATTTCCATGTGAATTTAGAATTAGTAATAAAAGCATGAAATCATCTACAAATTTGACATATTTTGGTTTGCACTTCAACAGACATTTGAAATGTACAAGACATCTTGACAGCAAAATTAAAACAATAAGATCACAAAGTATAAGTCTAACAAATCTAAAATGTTGTATTTTTCTTTATAATAATGCATTTTCGCGTGCATGGCCGCTGGTGTTCCTCAAGGTACCGTCTTGCGCCCCGTCCTTTATATCATTTTTATCGCTGATATCCCAGTCCTTCCGGTTCCTTCCTGGCAACATTTGCTGATGACACCGCCATGAAAAATAATATATATACAATAAATAAGAATAAAATAACCTAAAAATAAATAAATAAAAAGAACACATACACACCTATATACAATATTTACAATTTGGCGAGAGAACTCCAAACCAGACTTGTCCCTCCAACTGTGGAGGGAAAAGTATGACTCCAGGAGTTCCCTGCACTCCTCTCTCAACCGCGTCACTAGGGCTAAACCCAGTGGAGATTGAGCAAGAGTGCTTTAGCCACATACACTCATGTCGTGAGTGGAGAATCTGGCCATTGCCAGAACTCCAATATTTACAAACTATAAAAGATCGCGGGGCCACTGCCGTTTTAACCTCCTTGGAGGATTATATGGATGGGTGGTGCTGGATAGAGATTGTGCAAAGGGATTTGGATGATGGGTAAGGTTCTGGTGGAATTTGGAGAATTTTGCTGGGATAAGGTCTAGGACAAATGGGATATTAAGGTCATGGTGTAGGGTTTTGTTGGTTACATAGAAAGGAGCATTGACTATTGTTCGAAGGACTTTGGATTGGAAGGATTGGATGCGTTTGATGTTAGTAAATTTTGCTGTTCCCCACAGTTCAAGTCCGTAAGTCCAGATAGGTTTTAGTATTGTCTTGTAGATCAGTAACTTGTTTTCAACTGAAAGTTTTGATTTTCTGTTTAGTAGCCGGTATAGCTGGCCGTATTGTCGGTTCAGTTCCTGTCTTTTAAGTCTAGTATGAGGGTTCCACGTTAGTCGTCTGTCTAAGAGAAAGCCAAGGTACCGGACTGTGTCTGAGAAAGGAAGCTGAATGGAATTAAAGTGTACTGGTGGACAGGAACTGCGTGCCATCCTATCGCTCAAATCAGATCCCGAAACAGCATCCTTAAATCTGCAGACACCTCTCCCTGATTGAGCAATAGTGTAATAAATGGAGCATCAAAGTGAATGAATCCAAATGCCAACATATTTATTAGCTTCACGCTCCGGCGCAGATCCTGAACATCAGTCCACTTTAATTCCACCCAGCTTCCTTTTTCAGGCAAAGTCCGGTTTCTTGACTTTCTCGTAGACCTAAGACGCCACATACTCGACTTAAAAGACAAAAACTTAGAGACAATACGGCCAATTTTCTAACATCAAATACATCCAATCCTTTCAATCCAAAGCCCCTCGAACATAGTCGATGCTACGCTCTATGTAACCAACAAAACCCTACATCATGTCTTTAATATCCCATTTTTTCCTAGCCTTATCCCTGAAAATGTTTCCAAATTTCAATAGAACCTTATAAATCATATAAATCCCCTTGCACAATGCCTATCTAGTTCCACTCCTCCCTATAATTCCCCACGAAGCTTGAAGCGGCAGTGACCCACAGATCTTTTGTAATATATATCTTGGAGCTCTGGCAATGGTCATATTCTCCACTCAAGACATGAGTGTATCTAGCTAAAACGCTCTCGCTCAATATCCACTGGAGTTAGCCACCAGAGGGTTGAGGGAGTACCACAGGGATCCCTTGGAGTCCTACTTTCCCTTCAATAGTCTTAGGGACAAGTCTGGCTTGAGGTGCCTTGCCTGATTGTATGTATTGTATAGGTATGACTTTGCTTTAATGTTTTTAATTTACTTATCTTTAGGTTATTTTATTTTTTATTGTAATAGTTTCTGTTATTATTTTACTTTTGTGTTTTCTGTGTATATAGTGTGAATGTGTTCATATCTCACTATAATTATTGCCCATATGACAGGTTATTATATTTCTTAATAAATAAATAAAACTAATATTAATGCATACATCAAATTACCAAAAAATTATAAAAATTCAAGACTCTCTGAGTTAGCTCCTGGTTGGTTTGACAAGGAATGACTCTAAATATAATTTGCAGAACTGTATTATAATTATTATTTATTTTATTTAATAAATCTATTTAAGATAAATATATAAAAGTAATGGATTTTATTGTTCTAATAATTTCGTGTGAGCAGCTCCGAGAGATCGTAGTAGCGGATATATACCGCTATATCCTGCACTCATTTGCCGCAAAGCTACACAAACAACAGTAAATTCCAATTTCAAAGCGTTCTCGGTGTCGTATAAAACTGTTAGCGAAAATACGGCAGAACGTAGTTCGCAACACTTTCCCCGTCAAATATACAATTCTATTCCGAGACCTTGTTCTATTTCCACTGAGGAGGAAGAAGATAAAGCCGGCCGTTCGTCTATTTCCATCTGGCCCGGGAACGTTTAACTTGGAACAAGAACGTAAATAGAGGTGAGAACCCCGTCCCGGTATAGATGTAATATTGGAGCATGACCTCTTACTTACATTTTACATGATACTCGTGGTAGCAGCAGTATGTATCTCAACCGGCAATATTGGCACTACAGACAAGACGGGGATAATATGTGGTTGATAAACAGCTTACTATTAAAATTGAATTTAACCATTTTTTAGACAGTTTGATTATTTATTAAATGGTCATCTAGGTCGCAAGTCCTCATCTTGTTGTAAGAATGATACGACACATATAGTTGAGGTACAAAAATTATTTATGGAAAATTCTTAGTAACACGGCAGATAAGACTTGTAATATTATTTAAAAGACAATTTTTCAAAACGCTCTATTCTAAATTTTTATAATCAAAATTCTGTAGCCAGGATCACATTTTTCTTAAAAAAGGGTAGGAATAAGTGAATCTCTATTATATATTGATAAAAGTGAGAATATTCATCGTTTCGGGGTGACGGACTCGATGAGTGCAATACGTGCCATTGAAAACACGAGACCAAAATTTCATTGGCGAAAGCAATACGGAAGATTTAGTGGCTAATAAGGGAGAAGGGAAAATAATAATGTTTATTTTCTTACACAGCTGGGGTCTGTTCACGTTTTAAAAGAACAACTATTCGAAACAGGGCCGTCGAGCGAGAAAGGACGGCAGTGAACCGAGGCCAGAGAGCGCCACGGATTGGATCAAACATTAAATGTAATCAGAAACACATACTTTTATCACATCCTGACTGTTTATCGTAACATAAAACATTTATGTGTCTTGTTTATAGTTTAAAGAGGCAAGATGAAAACATGAGACGATTTGAGATGGAACAAGCGAAAGAGAGTCGGAGGGGCACCAAGTAAAATCTCCATCCCAATCAGCCAATACAACAAGAAAGATAGGAACAACTTAGGTTGTATCAATTAATGAAGTATATTTAAAAGACTACATAAAACAAAGAAGATTGCAATAAAGATGAATGTGTAGAAAATCTGGCAGAATTAATGGAAAGAAATTAATCTAAATTAAATTAAACAAAAAGCCACCTTTTCAAATAGATAAGTTCTTACCCATCCTGCAGAAATGAATAAATCTTACTCTGCCAATTAAGCATTGGGTATTGTGAGTTTTAACATGCATATTTACCAAGAAGACATGGAGCTCTAACTTGTGAGATTTGTAAGATGCAAAGAACATTTGAAAAAATTAAGTAAATTGAAACTTGCACAAAGTCTGAAAGAAGATTCAAATAAATGCAAAAATACGGTAATTAAAACATTCGAATTCTTGAAACTGTATAATATGTTTTATGTTAAAGATGGTGTCAATAATTCTGAAGGAAAGAACTACAAGCATTTCTGATGATGAAAAAATATTTCCGAAACGTTAACATTTAGGGATATATGACAAGCATACTCATTCATAAGAAAAAAAGTTTTCTTTCCCATACTCATGAATAGTAACTCGGAATATACCACCTAAGGAAGAAATATATCTTGAAATCTTATAAATTCTTGAAATTTTTCATACAGATTTTTCGATATCTATATTAAACTTTAAGTACAATATACCTAGCTAGCTAAATAACGTATCACTTCGCGTCCTGAATGGTTGTGGAAAGAAGGATTTAAGTCAAGAATCCGATGATCAGAAATCGTAGCCTTTTGATTTCCTAACTTTCACAAACATATTGTTTTGCGACTTTATTCCTTAGCAATCTCTCTTTCATTCTTTCTTTTTATTTTCTTTCTCAATAAACAGAACACTGCTTATTTACTTTTCAATAGAAAATTATATTTTGGAATTGTTATCAAACATAATTTTTAACAATTTCATTTATTGTCGTAAATTATATTTCTAAATGTTTTTCAAAGTGTCTATTAAGTAAAATCGTTCAGGGTTCATTTTGTAAATGATCAATTTTTATTTATTTAAGATAGATCAATAAAAAAATTTGATGAAACAAGAGCACTAATTGGGTTAAGATTAGAGATATAATTTATCCAGAAGGAAATTTCCTGATTCTCATATCATCTTTCTTTGAGTAGCTGAGAATGTACTGTATAATTATTTTATTGTTTGCCATTTTATGGCCAAACGAATTGTTTTAAAAGAACTTTAAGATATAACTTTTTTATGTGCGAGTAATATAAAACTGTTGATTAAAATGGTTCATGAAAAAAGTAATAATTCCAACATAATAAAAAAAAAACACATTGATATTAAAGATTCCAATCTTATTAGACTGAATAAAAATAAAATTTAACGCTTCGTTAAGTTCAGCTTTTAATAATTAATTATTCTGAGTTTTATAAATTTCTTCATTAGTGAGTGACGTCAAGTTGGGAACTTTGCAATCAATTTAATGCATTTTTAATTTAATTTTAAGTTTAAAAAAATATACTTTGTAAACAATTAATATTTGTACTATTTTTGTGATATGTTTTCTTGCACTATATGAACCATGTACGCGTAAATATCATTTTAGAATGATTTGGTCGCTGATTTAGCCCGAACCAGATATCTTTCCTTTCATGATAAACTCTCCCATCCAAATCCCCTTGTTTCCACCCTTGCTTCTCCCTCGATTCCTGATAATCCTCCTAGGCGTCTGAAAAGGAGATGGCCTCGTGATCTTCTTACCTAGAATTATTTAGGGAGTACTAACACTTGATAGTATCTCTTCAAGCCTGTTCATGTCATTAATGATTTGGCTTAGGCCAATGAAAGTGACTGTTTATGAAATAACCTGAAATTAGACTTTTTATTTGCATAAAAAATTAATATGTGTCTCTCAATTTTTCAAAAATTAATGCGAAGTATACAATTACATTCGAGACTTTCTGTGACAAGACTGTCTCGTTTGTGGGGTACGCCAAGGAGCTGTTTTATCTCCCGTTCTTTTCCTATTATGTACTGCGGAAATAGCGGGAACTAAACACCAAAATGCTTCTGTGACAGCATTTGCTGATGACATAGCTGTCTCAAATATCAGAATGAATGCCAAAAAGGTTATGCAGCAGGAGGAAACAGCTTGTGAAAAAATTAAAACAGATAAAAATCCTAAACATGGAGGTTAATTCTGAAAATACAAAAGGAATTCTATTTTCTTATAAAAAAAGAAAATGCCAAATGAATTCAAAATTAACAACAACAGTATTAAATTATCGACTGACTTGACATAGGTATTCACTTCGACAGACATTTAAAATTTACTAGCCACTTTAACTGAAAAATTAAAACAGTAAGATCTAAGACGTACAGACTCCAAAAATTAATTAGAAATACAAAACCTATCTTAACGCCTAAAGCTCCTTATCTGTATATGTATTATACACCACCCTCTGTTGTATGTTGCACATGTGTTGCATCATGTCTGGAAAAAGATCACAATATTTCCAAAATGAGATATTATTAAAACTGTAAGAGGAACCACGATGCAGAGAAAGAAGACATTGGATATATAAGCAACACTAAATTTATCAACAATAAAGGAATTTCTCACAAAACGAAAAAAAAATCACTTTTCGAAAAGTTCTAACAATTGGCAAATCCTCTTTTCAACAACTTATTACCAACCAAAATTCCAAAACGTTGGCAACAACTCACATGAGATAGGTGTTTTATTAATTTAGTTGTAAGTTCTAGAGGATAAGGTCAACTCAAGCCTGAGGTGAGCCCCATCATCTTTTATATTAGAGATGTAGATCAAAATACTCAGAAACGACAAAACAATTAAAAAATACGCCTTACAATGCTTTTAAGCAGTAAAAAGGCTATCATGAAGACAATGAAAACCCAAGGATTCAAGAAAAAAATAGATTAAAAGGGGCTATGAAAAAAAAAAAAAAAATCTGTAACAAAATGAACTTCATAAAATCCACTGAATATTAGCGATTCAAAATCTAACACAAATTAAGCACTACTTTTAGCATCTTATATCTCTTATTTATTAATACCCTTTGACAAACAATGTCTGTCATCGGATGATTTGATCGGTGTGAATCAGACGCAGGTGAATCAGTTAGCTCTCGCCGCAGTCCCTTTCTAAATATAACTGGGTTTCCGTGTCAGCTCCCAGCCGCTCTGCCCCATTATTATTTAACGGCTACAAACGAATCGCTTATAATTAATATTTATATTAACATTATTCATTTATTAATATTAATATTATTTAGTGAACTTCTTACTATCAAGTCGTAAAACAGCTTGGATCTTATTCATTTTAATCATGGAAAAGTGCTTGATAAACAGAAACATAACTTCGTTCATTACGTCCATCTCTTTTTAGGTGGATTTATAATATACTTAATTCAATTTAGGTAGCTATCATTTTGGCGATTTCTGTGAGTTTTCTGGATGTAGATAAGCTTTCACATAATCATTTATGCTCACCACACATTGTTCTGGAAATAGGTTAAAGGTTTAAAAAACTAAATAAAGCTGGGCTATTCGGGTTCACAAAATTAGGGACATGATCTTGGTACTTACAGGTATATCAGAAAGGGATATTGAATTTTCGGCTGTTTTGAAATAATGCTAGAAATTGATAATCTAAACACCAATAAGTAAATTTAGCACAGGCATAATATATTATATTATAAATCTTTTTTTAATTATTGGCAAAAAAATACTTTGTTTATAATGTAGTATAGAAAATATCGAGTTTTCAAAAAAATATTATTTTCAATTGAGGATTTCAAACTGAACCGTAATATGAAACGATGTTTTCGGAAATCGAGATATGAATTAATTCTGATTTAGTACGATGTTATTTTTTTTTTAAACATATGTAAATACAATTTTTTTTTTTTGTAATAATATGTTTATTTCCAAAACACATCTTGATACGGTAAAAATAAATTATTGCAAGAATTTTAACCTTTTTCCAAAAAAAAAAAAAAAAACGAAAAATAAATTTATTTTATCGTACCACAATTGTTAGAAAATAATAATAAGTTTTTACAGTAGAATTATAATGACTTTACTTCAAGACGAACTCCAAACAATCTTTTTCAGGTCCAAAACGGGTTTTAAATTTTAATTCGTTTCAAAAGTGCCCCTACTTAACTTCTAATGTCTTCTAATTAATATTAAAATATATTTCTGATTTTCGAAAATATGTGCTACTAATTAAAAAGTTTTAAATTTATGTTTTAAAAATATTTTAGTTCGATATTTTAATTTTTTTATTTATTTTAAATGATATTTACAACTGTATACAAAAAAATACATCTAGTAAATTTGCACATTGGTATAAAGACATGGAACACATGTTGAGAAACTACCCATTGGTAGCACTCTTATAATATGTCTATATTAGAAGATCACGTGGCCATCTTCTTTTCAGACGCCTCGGAGGGTTATCAGGAATCGAATAGGAAGCAAGGTTAGAGACAAGAGGGTTGGGATGGTTATGAAGTTTATTATGGAAGGCAGATATCTGGATTGGGCCAAATCTGATACATAAGGAACCTTAAGTTCATTACGGATAATTTTATTTGTAACAAAGTAAGGAGCATTGAAGATTTTACGAAGGATTTTGGATTGCAAGGACTGTATGCGAGAGGAATTTGAAGGCTTGGTGGAGTCCCATAGCTCAACCCCGTAAGTCCAAATAGGCCTTATTATAGTCATGTAAATCAGTCTTTTATAATTGATTGGAAGGTTAGACGTTTGTCCAGCTGGAGTCCTAGGTAACGGATTTGTTCAACAGGAATAAGTGAGGTGTTGTTAAAGGATACTGAAGGACAGGAAGTCATTGGTTTACGACGATGGGTGAAGGTAATTTGATGGGATTTATTGGAATTTATTTTAATTCTCCAGTTCTGACACCATTCCTCAAGGTTTGTGATGTGGGATTGAAGGGTTTGGGATGCAATAGATGGGTCGTTATTGACTGATAAGATACATGTGTCATCAGCATATGTGGTGATGACAGTGTTGGGATGGGTTGGGATGTCAGCTGTATAAACTGTGTAAAGGATAGGACCTAGGATACTACCTTGAGGAACACCTGCAGACTGGGAAAAACGGGATGTATATACATTGTTGTGATTTACTTTAAAGTATCTATCAGTAAGGTAGGAACGGATAATGAGGAAGTAGTTAGATGGTAGGAATTTTCGGAGTTTTTACAGCATTCCCGGGTGCCAAACTCTATCAAACGCCTGTTCAACATCGAGAAAGGCTCCCGTACAGTACATACCGCGCTCCAATGCAGAGGATACTACGTCTACCACACGATGGCATTGCTGTATAGTGGAATGGGAGGAGCGGAATCCAAATTGGTGATCTGGGATTATGTGATTAGAATCTAGGATTGGGTACAGGCGTTTTAAGATTAGTTTTTCCAGGATTTTTCCCATGATGGGTAACAGAGAGATGGGACGGTAAGAGGATGGATATTCTGGTGGCTTTTTGGGTTTGTGGATCATTTTGACAATAGATATTTTCCAACGATCAGGGGATATTTTAATTTAAATAGAAGATATAGGTTATCGCGTTGGCTAAACAATTCTCAATGATGATTTGGGTTCACTTAAGGTTTATAAAGTTAATAACTTTCTAAATTTATATATCACATATTTTTTCATTCCTTATACTTAATAATGTTAAGTTTAATTTCTTATATGTATATTAGTCTAGTTATTTTTATCTATCTAGCTTTTTATTTTATTTATTTATTCAGTATTTATTTTCTAATCATTGCTTAGCCTTGATAATTCTTGAAAATTAGGCCGAAACGTCGGCACAAAGAAAATCAATATTAATTTTGTATGTACTTCTAATGACTGCAATCCCCAAATACCTATTGTAATGAAATCTATAAATTTTACAGAAAATGTAGCTTTGCGTATTAGTTGTTTACTCATATATTAAAAGTTCTTTATAGATTTTATCGCTTATTATTTATCTGAATTGGTTCGTTCTAACCACAAAACATTTTTTTTTTACTTGTTAATAAATAATGGTAAAATAGCTTTTAAAAATGTTTTATCTTGTTTACAATTTTAAAAACAGTTTAATAGCTGAATAAAATTTTTGTGCTATCTGATGTTATAGGAGTAACTGTTATTAGTAGTCTGAAGTTAATTTTACAAATATAAAATTATTTGTTTGTTAATACAATTAGCTAACACTTTTTACATTGTGAATTTGTATATCTTTAGTAGTACTTATAATATAATAGAATTACGATATTGAATTAATAAAAGTAATTTAGGCACGTTTTTAATAAACCACCGCCAACTTTAAAAGCACTTCGTATTTTCATCGCCAACAAGACAAAAACTATTTAAGTAATACCACAATTTATAATAATTCTGTAATTATTTCTCACATTTCCGATGAAGTATAGAAAACAGTAATTAATGATCATAAAACAATGAAAAGCAAAATATATTGCTGAATAATTCGTCAATGTAAATAAATGTTAATTGGAAAACCAATAGGTCTGTAACGAACATAAGTGCTGAAACATTAAAAAAGAGACAACAATACATCATAACCTTGCTGAGAAAAAACACGTACTCAGTGAAGGTCTCCTAAGTTATTATCGCAATATTCAACAAATGGAAGTGTGGATAAAGAATTCGACACTGAAAACAAAATCTTTCCTGATGCTTGAAAGCTCTTCTATTTGGAAATATGAAAACTACGGAATTATCGATTTCAGTAAACATAAATATCTATGACGCAACGTATTACTTTTGAAACGCAAAAAATACTTCTAGGATTATAATGCGTTATACGTTATATTTTAATATCTTTCTAAAAATTAATGCAGAAATTTAGATGTTGATCGATCGGAGGGGAGGGGAGGGGGGCATTAGTGTGGTTCTCCAAATATACATAATGATCAAATTCGAACTATAGGCAAGGTTTAATAAAACGAGATACATTGGAACAAAGAAATAGACATTGATAACAGTAACTATTAGGAGAAGACTCATCAGGAGTCAGACAGCGAGTTAACGGCGTCTTCATCCGGTCGGTGCCACTTCCTCCCGCCGAATCTGGGCCACAGCCAGTGCAAACTAAATCGTCAGCCGCTTTTCGTCACCTGTCGCACTTTATTACACGAGCTACTATATCGCTGCAGCATCTGCTAATAATATATTTTAGTAGCTTTTAATATGAGCCAGTATGAGTCCAGGCTGATATCGAGAACTGGTCCGCTCACAGGAAACAGCTGTTTACCGTTCATTAGCACTCAAGCCGTCAATGAACTTCTCACTTGACTGCTCTCGGAGCCTTATCTGGTTTGGAATCCTCATAGCAACAGCTCCTATCAATTATTTGGACTCAACCCAAACTATTACGCTACTGTCACGAAGTATTTGCATGCTTAGTTGACCTTGTGAGACTCTCGGACTGAAGCTCCCTCCTACATAATATGGAAATAATATTTGTATATATTTGTTTCTATGAGTGTTCTCTTCATAAATTAACACACATGTACTTCGGCCACCAAGTGTAAGAACGTACAAAGTAAAAATATAAAAATGATGAATTAAAAAAAAAAAATATTTTTATTAAAAAATAATACATTTTACTACACTTAAGGGCATTAAGTATTACAGCTGAGTGAGGCACAGTCATACCATTTGTACAAGACAATAAAAAACTGTAGTAAAAACAAGATAAATTTAACTTGAAGTGTAATTCATGGAAAACAAAATAAATAAATAGATGAAAAAATATACATTCATACTTTACAACAGCTAAATTAGCCGAGTCCAGCGAGACTTAAAGAGTTCTCAGTAGTGTTGCCCAAAATTGGTCTTGGGCTTGCACTTTGCAAGACCAAGACCAAGACCGCCTAACTGTTGCAAGTCCAAGACCCGAACTGGTAAAAAAAATCGATTTTTTAAATAAAACTTAAGGCAAAATAGTTCCTAATACTTGACAATCTTAGTTATTATATACTAATAATTCGTATAATCAATATACTTTTGTATTTAACGTATCTAATTTTTCATTCGGGCTTAGGTTTCTCCTACCAAAAAATTTACAGTAATATCTCTATAGTAATAAGCTGATAAGTAACTGCATGACTCTTGCGCAAGACCGGGACCATGATCATGACTGAGTTTGCAAGACCAAGACTCGTCTCGGTCTCGCATTTGGGCAACACTAGTTCTCAGTGTTAATCTCTCAGCCGCTTCACGCGCATTGGAGTCAAGAGGTCGTAATGACGTACAGCCAGAACTATAAGTGATCAACTGATATGAAGAGATCCATTTGTGCTGAAGTGGGCCACGCTGAACGGAAGGGAACAAATATAATAAATATTATAAGAACAGGAGTATACGACTAACAATAATAGAAGTGGCTAATAATAATATAAGAGATTGACGAACATAGTGATATAAAAATAAGGTCTAAATAATTTATAATTAATGTGATATAAATAAATGTAATACACTGGAGTACACTACTTTGATAATACAAAAAAAAAAAAAAACTGAAATTCTAAAATCAATTACAATATACTAGTAAACTAAATCTAAAATGCATATATTTAATGATAATAAGCCAATAAGTTAGTAATAGATAGTAATAATATAATTTATATATAAATCTAGAATTGTATTGAAACAGGGCTTTGAAACGGAAAAAAAGAACTTTTAATTTTAAAAGCTTTATGTATTAGAATTTTAACTGTCAATAGTTTTTCAGTTCTTTTGAAACTAGAACTTTTTTCCTTCCGACTTTTCCAGTAAAGGTTTTAAAGAAATTGAAAAAAAATAATTTAAAACTTCTGTCGATTTCTCTGAAAAATCTTAGCTCCTCTAACAACGGACACATAACAGTCTGTAGTACAGACCCTTTTTTATCAAATTATTAACATCCGCTAGAAACTTCGTAAATAGTTTCATTCCATCTTAAAATATAAATATTTTACTCTCGAAAATTCTTGGTATTGGTTCATTTTCAATCTGGAGATAAGCAAACTCTGTATATTTAATGAGGTACTAAAAACACGGAAATACCCATCTGTTTTTCACTTGAGTCGTAAGATAATTTCAGCACAATGTCGGGGAAAAAAAAAGGTGGTATTAAAAAATATTGAGCCGTTTAGCGTGACCAACATCCTCAAATTCTCAAAATAACGAAGATATACAGACCAAACGGTCCAAGGTTTTTATAGGCCACCTTTTCTATCGATTTCGTGATCAAATTATTTGACGATCCAATTGGAAACCAAATGAGTATTTATGAGTTTTTAGTACCTAATTAAATAGATAAAGTTTGCTCACCTCCAGATTGAAAACGAACCAATTCCGAGAATTTTTGTCAATAAAATGTATGTAGGTTACGATGAGATAAAACTATTTGAGAATTATCAGAAGGATGTTAATAATTTGATAAAAAGGGGTCTGTACCCCATCATCTGTTATTAATTGAAGACAGATTATAACTGCAACCCAAGCCCAATTTCTGTATGTATCCGATTTAATGCAACGTTTTTTACTAAATTAAATAAATAAAAGTTAAACTTTTACGTAAATCTAGAACTTTAATTAAAAAAGTTCCTTAGAACTTTAACACTTTGACCTTATCCAATAGGCCGAGAAGCGATAATATAGCGATAGAGTAGCGCAGGGTTCTCCTGTACTTTCCTCGCCGGATTGTAAATAGTGTACATAGGTATGAATGTGTTATTTGCTTAGTTTTAAATTTTTTTTTATGTTATTTTATTTTATTTATTATATATACTTTTTGATTATTATTTATTGTTATTTTGCTTCTATTTATTTCATGTTCTTTGTACGTAAAGTATGAATGTTATCCAGATTGACTATAACTAGCCCATAAAAATATCTATGTGACAGATTGTTGTAATACTCAATAAAAAATAGAATAAAATAAAAACAAACTTTTAAGTGGGTACATATAATAGTTTTATTTGTTGAGCCAATTTAAATATCCGACATTATAATCAATCAAGAGTCCTAAAATATGGCTAAATTTTCTTTGGCCGTCATTAAAAGAGATATTACTTAGAAGCGTTTAATTAAAATAATATCTTTGTTTGTTTATTATAAAATGAATGGATGAATATATAAATAAACTCAACGAAGTAATAAAGCGGTTAATCGAGGCTAATACCGGGGCAGATGGACGATATCGGACGGTTCATGCTCCAGTTGCTCCGCGGTCCTTGAGTTCTCTCCGCTACACAATGCTATCTTAACTGTTCACTGGGTTTTTAATCCGATGGCATTGTCTCAATATTGTATGGAATCATGAGGTTGACTGGGCACCGAAAGAGGAGTGTTATAGCTTTAGCTCCGATACAACGACTCTTGGAGTCGAAACAAAAGCCACCGTTATAGGATACTCCATCCTAAGTGGGATCGTCCCCGGATCCTTTTTCCCAAATCCGATAGCCTTTTGAGGGGAAAAAATACTTGAATATCGTCTCGTAGCTGTCTCGCATTCATTCATAATACTACCCCAATAGTCATAATAAAGTAATACTATCATCAGGGGATTGATTTGAAAAGGAAGTTATTGAATGACTCGATGCCTTATTGTATAACGTTTCCAAGTCTAATTTAGAATATTCTCATACTAGACTGAAACGACAAGAAACCGCTCGACGTTTCCGATTACTTCAGCACTTACTAGAGAAACGCTCTAAACTTCCAATTAATTACAAAAGACTCATATACATGGCTATAATAAGGCCTATTTGGACTTACGGAGTTGAGCTGTGGGGCTCCACTAAACCATCGAATTCCTCTCGTATCCAATCCTTACAATCCAAAATCTTTCGTAAAATCCTCAATGCTCCCTACTTTGTTACAAATAAAATCCATAGCTCCATAATGACCTTAATGTTTCTTTTGTTTCAGATCTGACCCAATCCTGATACCTTTCCTTCCATAATAAACTTCAGAATCATCCCAACCCTCTCGTTTCTAACCTTGCTTCCTTTTCAATTCCTGATAACCCTCCGAGGCGTCTGAAAAGAAGATGGCCCAGTGATCTCCTAATGTAGACATATCTAATGTAGTGCTACCATTGGGTAGTTACTCAGCAAGTGTTTTCATGTCATTATATCCATATGTTCAAATTTACTTGATGTATTTATTTAATACAGTTGTAAATATCATTTAGAAATAATTAAAAAAAAATTAGAATATTTCCCAGAAAAAAATTATTGTTCCAAATTGAGTTTATAATTAATTAATCTTCTTTATTAGTAAATGTTGTTCTATTAAATGTACACTATTGATGAAGCTATATAACTTTTAGTGAGCTTTTTTTTTTTTGTCTATAAAAATATATTTATTTATACGCCTTTCAACTTATTGTTGACAAACAGCAAATGTGATGGCGAACCATGAAATAATGACATGACAGGCATGGGGAAGCAAAGTACTTAGCAGTACCTCTTCCCTAACTTGTTCCAATTACGCAGGTTGTTTAAGAAAGGAGATCTCTCATCCAACGCCTTTTTAGTCTCCTCCTCATGTTCTGAGGTATGTCAACTGTGGCCATGTCTCTTATTAGTATGCCCGTTTGAATTTGTGAAAATTCGTTGAGAAATGGTCGTTATATGTTGGTCAACTGTTGGAAAGTTTAGGTCAGTATGTAGAGTTTTATTAGTCACGTACCATGGTGCTTCTGTTATAAGTCGCAATAATTTTGATTGTAACGTTTGAAGTTTTTGTAGGTGGGTATTTTTAGCAATACCGTATATTTAGGATGAGTACGTCCATATGGGTTTAAGTAAGATTTGGCAAAAAGAGAGTAAAGTTGTTTGAATCGTTTGTTAAGTGCCGTACGTTTCATTTTAACATGTGGGCCTCATGTCATCCTTCTGTCGAAGGTGAGTCCAAGGTAAAGTACCGTGTCCGTTTGAGGAATTTGATTGTTATCAATATAAACTGGAAGGCAGGTGTTTTTTCGAAGAGTAAATGTTATATGTTTGGATTTATAATGATTAAGTAGAATTTTCCATAGTACATTAAATTTTAAATGTTCATTTTTTTCTATACATCGGATTTTCCTGCTTTCAATATAATGATTAATTAATTTTCAACAAACTATATAAAAAATACATTTTATCGAAACAAATCATCAACTACGACGACTTTATGTATGATAATTCCTACTTTCAAGTGAAGTAAGTACACACGGCTATGTTTGCATATACACAGTTGTGAAGGTATTAACAGATGTACATCAAAATTGATTATTGGCTATAAAGAGTTCTCCTTCGGCACGCTATGTAAATAAATGATAACCAATTTCAGTTGATGAAAGTTTAAGATCCTCCTGGCATACAACACGGATCTATTTTCAGCCCTTTATTATAGTGATTATCATTCTGATTTGAATATATCAAGATTTAGGAATAATAAAGTGTGATAAAACTGCAAAAATCGTAAAACACAAGTACAAATAAAATATGTCAGTGGCAATAATGCAAAAATCTTAGAAGTGGAATAATTTATAAATTTTTGTATGATACCGCCGACATAAATATTTCTATAGAATATTATTTGAATTTTTGTTTTATTGAATTCTAACAATATAGGATATTCTGAGGCAGAAATATGTATGTTGCATACCATAATTCATAAATATATATCTATTGATTACATATAATTTATTAATGCAGATATAAATTATTGTAAAATGTAAATACTGTTAGTTATTACAAGTTTAAAATCGAAGTTCATAACTGAACATTAGAATAATGGATTCAATACAAATGTAGAAAAAAAATTCAAACAATTTGTGTTTAATATTTAAAATCTTCTAAATGGATATTAAGATTATAACATCGTCAATTAACACACACACATATATATATATCGAAAGTTTTTCTTAGGCATTGTCGTTTGTGAAAATTAATGAGGTAGTGAATGCGCTTAAGTTTTATCATAAACCTAGATATTTCACTACAATTTTACTCTTTTCTGATAAACAATAGATAAGAACAAAAATGATCTGCTGTGTTTTGAAATATGTATTACTTTCACTTACATATATGTGTAATATATAGTAAGGGAAAGTATTGCGATCGTGAAAATTTTCGAATCTGAGTTTTCAATGAAAATCCGTGTTTTGAGCTTCCCTGAGTCCAAATAACCAAATCCCACAAAATAGCCTGTGTGTATGTATGTGAACAGTCTAGCTCAAAAATGAAAATTTGCACGCAACTGAAATTTCGTATTTAACATGCTTTGGATGGTATAGAAATTTTTTTCGTAAAATTGGTTAACCGATAGTGCCACTTCATATCCTGGATTTTACTAATTTCTTACTCAAAAACGGCTATAACGATTTTAATTGAATTCATAATATCAGTGTACAATTAGGCGGTTTTAAATATAACGTAGGTCTTATTCCTATCGATGTTTCATAACAGAATTAAAACGTTTAATTTTCAAAATTTCTTCTTCTAAAGTACCTTTAATTTTTTTTAAATTTGAAATAATTAACCATTTCACATTGAAAAGTGATACAAAAATGGTTAAATGTGATAAATCAAGAAAATTGATTGGTAAATAAAGGAGAAATAAAGTTTGGAAGCTATACGAAAACAGCCGAGAGCGCCCGACATTTACCGATCGACTCCCATTACCGATGACTGGATACCACTCTGTACAGAGACTTTCATATTGTTTATACATTACTTGTCTATAATTTTTGAAAAAGTGTTTTCACGCGCAATGTTGAGGATCTACTAATATGAACCTAATAGTTTACTATATTTACTACCATTAAGTTATTTTTAGACCAATTCATGATATATATTTTCGAAAAACTCATAATTTTTCCAAAAGATCCATTTTTCTAGACAATCATTAGTATTTTTTAATACTATACACAATCGTAAAAGAAAATGGAAAGTGGTGAAAACGCATAAATTTAATAGAGTTGATAGGCGGGAAAAACATCATAATTAATTACTTCAAATTAAGTTATACCGTTGTTTACACTTTGGATGCCCTATATATGAAAATACCTATGTACTCAAAGGTTGATAAGTGAAAATTGTATGATGAGCGCACCGCAACAGATTATTTTTTTATTAATATTCATCTCTATCATGAAGGATCATCGGCTGTAAGTTTTTATATTCTATTACAGTACTTGGTTTCTATTAATTACTAGAACAGAGAGGCGATTTTTGTGAATTTTTGTGTATTAGTTCTTTTTTTATTTATTTATTTTTTTTATATTTTTTTTTAGCTTTAATGTTTTATTCACACCTGTCATAACGCTAATGACAACCAGTGAATGTGAGATCGATTGATTAATAGAATGTCATGAAAGGCATGAGGAGGATCAGTGCCCAGCGGCACCTCACTCGGCGTGATATCTACATTAGGCGAGGAGGTCCCTCATCCAGCTCCTCTTCAGTCTTCTACAGACGTTACCTGGCATATTCGTAGTGGCCATGTCATTTATAAGTGTATTAGGATGTCCTTGTAAGTTGTCATGGAATCGTTTGTAATGAGTACGTATGTGTTCGTTAACAGTCGGCATATGGAGGTCAGTATGTAAGGTTATGTTGCTAACGTACCAAGGTGCTTTTGTAATTGTTCTGAATGTTTTTGCTTGAAAGATTTGAAGTTTGTTTAAGTGAGTCTTTTTAGCAGTTCCAAATATCTGTGATGCGTAAGTCCAAATAGGTTTTAGTAAGTAATTGTATGTGTTCAATTTCTGTCTAAGTTTTAGTTTCGAATTTTTTGAAAGAAGTGAACTCAGAATTCTTAATCTTTGATTTAGCGTTTTTCGTTTCTTGATTATATGTGGGCCACACGTCATTTTTCTGTCAAATGTCAGACCAAGGTAGTGAACGGTGTCTGTCTGTGGAATCTGTGTATTGTCAAGGAAAACTGGAGGGCATGTTTCATGTCGAAGCGTAAATGTGATGTGCTGTGATTTGTCTTGATTTAGTCGGATTTTCCAAATTTTGAACCAGTCATGTAATCTTGTTAAATACTGTTGTAGGGTCTGTGAGGCGTATGTTGGATTTTTGTGTCTTGCTAAAATTGCTGTGTCGTCTGCATATGTCGCTGTTAAAATGATGGGACTACAAGGTATGTCATGGGTGTATGTGATATAGAGTAGTGGAGCGAGTACTGAACCTTGAGGTACTCCTGCTGAGATAGACCGGATGGAAGATAGTTCTGACCCGTGTCGGACCGAGAAAAATCTATCGGAAAGGAAGGATTATAGAATTAGATAATATGTTGGTGGGAGTATTATCTTGAGTTTAAAGAGAAGACCCTGGTGCCAGACTCCGTCAAACGCTTGAGCAACATCCAGAAATACGCCAGTGTCTGGTTCCCCAGAACTGATCTTTGGCGTTGTAGTCGCCTCCTGCAACAAAGCATCTACCAAGACGTTTAAAGAAATTACTAAACATCATGGGTGTCAGAACATACCTCGGAGGGCAATAAACCGCAGCAAGAGTAATGTTTTGTTGTTGTGTTGATAGTGTAATGGCTGTAGCTTGAATCTCTGGTGTTATGGGTAATTGTAAAGGATTATGTTTTAGAGTTGTTTTGATAATTATGGCAGTGCCTCCATGTGAAGTTCCATCAGGGTGGTCAGTTCTGTAGATTTTTTAACCACGGATGTAAAATTTAGAATGTGATGTCAGATGTGTTTCTGTTATTAGTGCAATGTCAATGTGTTTCTCGTGCAAGTATATGTCTAGTTCGGTTCTATGTTGATTCAGTCTGTTTGCGTTCCATAGTATAATAGACATGGAGCCCACAGCCGTCTGATTACGGGGCATATTTTTGGGTAAGAGCGAGAGTAGCCAGAGATAGCTGTTGTAGAAGACTGAAGAGGGGCTGTGTGAGGTTATTGAGACCGCTAATCAAATGTATGATACCACCTGAGGCGTTTTCAATAGTAGGGAGCGTTTGGGCAATGCCCCTACTCATACCTTTAGGTCTTTGTTCTTGGTTTGTTGCTGTCTCTGCTGCTCTAGTTCTGGTCCTGAGGGAATCGGATGAGGGTATTGAGGCTGATGCAGTGGTGGGAACTCGTGTAGTTCTGGTGGTGGGGGTTGAACTCTAGGAGGCCTTTGCAGAGTATGGTTTCTTGTGCGGGTCTTCCTAAGCTCTTTCAGAGTTTCGCAACCTCTGTAGTTAGCAGGATGTGGTCCTTGGCAGTTGGCACATTTTGCGACTGTTTCTCGAGTCTTTGTACAGGAAGTGCTTTCGTGACCCATACCACACCTGACACACCTCGGCTGGTGGTTGCAGTACGTCTTGGTATGGCCATACTGCTGACAACGTACGCACTGCGGAATGATCCTTTTTTTCCTTGGCTCTTAGATCTTCACGTGTGTGTAATACAGGAATTCAATGTCGAAAATTTTATCATTGAACGTTTCTTCGGACACATCAACGAAAAACATTGGCAACGGTGTTTTAAATCTTGATTTAACATTTACGATGTTGGTTGTCTCGTAACCATAGTTGGCAAGTTCCTGTTTTATGGTCGCTGGAGGTGTGGCGTGATGTAAATTTTGAATAACTATTCGAGGCGTTTTATCTTCCGGGAGTTGATA
This sequence comes from Nezara viridula, assembly GCA_928085145.1. Taxonomy (NCBI): domain Eukaryota; kingdom Metazoa; phylum Arthropoda; class Insecta; order Hemiptera; family Pentatomidae; genus Nezara; species Nezara viridula. Next base: position 116,179,548 of record OV725077.1, read on the forward strand.
TGTGTGAAAATCAGCTCCACCCTTTCTAAGACTGGTCACTAACCTACGGTATATTTCTACATTTTCAGGATACACGCTGACTCCTCTCATAGACGTTTTCAACCTGAAACTGTTAGGGCCACTCTCATCGTGAAGATCGTGAAGTTTACTAATGCCGTGTAGTCTTTCACATCGTTTATGTGAATAGGTGGAGGTCTAATAATAATGGGATTATTATATGCTGGCTGTCTATCTTTCGGAGTATTTGATAAAACTTCGAATCGATTGTTAGTAGTAATAGTATCACTAACCTTTATTTGTTTATGACGTGGATCTCTGTCTGAAGCTACATGTCGTTTTCGTCCAGACACAACTTCCCAGGACATAACTTCTGGTGCATTATCGTGGTTGACTTCAGTTGGTGAACCGTTTGAAGCCGAAGGTTCCGTAATTTTTAGCGGATGAATCCGCTGCACCAGTAATTTTACTTCACGACTTATTTAACTCACGAATATGGAAGAGATAAAGGAAATCAACATGCAGTTAATTGACTTAAACTTGTGATAATTCAATAGAATTTGGAGAGAGAAATAAATTACGTTTGTAACCTTCAATCAATCACCTGTTTCTCAACAAGTTAAATAAATATGAATTAATTTTAAAATTTTGAAGAAATAAATACTTATTTTAACATTATTATGATACATTTCATAGATCTGTTTCAACAAGATCTTAAAATGAAAGTTCAATATTTATTTTTAATCAGTTTTTGTATGACTGAAAGCTTTATTTTCATTTTTTTTATTATTATTTCGTAACCAGAACATTCCTCAGGTAACTTTTAAAGATTTAAACAAATAAAGGTTTCTCTGAATTTTCATTTTTCTTTTAACTTTTATTTAAAAAGGTTCTGTTGCCGAAAATTCGAAATAGAGAATTATTCTATCATTAGCTAATTAAACGAAAGACACATTAGAATCAAGTAATTCATTTAGGATAAATTATAAATCCAATTTATCACAATTAACGTAACGTTTTTATCTTAAGAGCTTAAATAAATAAATTATTTTAAGACAATTGTTTTTTCCTAAAATGTTTTATAGAAACTATTAAAATAGAACATTCTAAAATTTTTCCAATCTCGATTTTGAACTATCAAAAATCGATTAATTTTGACCTAGTGAATTTTATTTATATATTTTGAACATTTCTTTAAATGATAATAAGCCGAAAATTCCACCACAATAATAGTATCTGCGTAGATGAGAAATAGTAGAAAAATTCAATTACCTCGGTTCAAGAATAACCACAATGAATGGCCAGAAAAAGCTTCCGGAGCGATCTGGGACTAGTGTACTAACACATGGAGAAGCAATACCAATAAAGAGCTGCTTACAGAAACAGGTCAATCAATATCTCATGATACAAAGGCACGGAGGTTAACATGGCCGGGGCGTGTAGCTCGGAGTAATCTATTAGGAAGCCTCTAAGCAATAATGAATGCCTCAATAAAAGGCAAGAGACCACGTGGAAGGCCTAAAAGCAGATGCATAGATAGAATAAACCAAGATGCAATAGAGCTTCGTGCCGATAACTGGAAAAAATGGCCTAAGATTGATAGATAGAGATGGAGTAGGCTTATTAAGGCCGAAAAATATCTACAATATCTTTAATACCAACTCAATTTTTTTTTTACGTTTAACAATTTATTTATATGCATAAGATTTATGTTTTTTACATCAAATCCCCTTACAATCCGTTAATTATCGACCAACTGAGTGTTGTGAGGTCTTTATTCAGTTAAAAGGTCCAAGCCTGCGTCGCGTGTTTGCTGTCAACGTGACGCCTCCCATCGGAAAGCGTTGTAGACCAATCTCTCTTTTTTTTTTTTTTTACATCGACGGACAACCTCCAATTCATTTTCTAGTGATGGCCTCCCGTTTACTGTTTATTACCAGCAACGACAAGAAAGCGTCAAGAGATAGGGTCCCTGTTATGACAGCTATTGTCAGAGGGCATTTAGTACGTGCCCGCCGGGCCCACGAGATTGGTTAGGTGTCCGATGCAGTTAAAAAAAAAGTCATAACAGAAACAAAAACCAGGGCCTTGGAATGATCGTAATAGACTCAGAGGTGAAGCAACTATTTCTGACGTAATTGGAGGTCTCTCTGGTTGGATTAATTCTTTTTCTGCAGCTGCAATGCTGATTCTGCTTACATTTAATAATATTTCCTTCAGAAAAATCTCTATTTTCATTTCGCTCTGTTTTTAGCTAAAAGTAATATTAAAATAAATATAAAAATACCACATGAAATAATGTTTTTCATGCTACGTGTTGTAGCGTTTATTTTGAACGAATGGTTTTGTTTTCCTCTCTTATCAGCGTCTTATTGTGTAACAACTAACAACGCATCGCTTTTTAATCATTAAAAACGACAGCTAAAGGATTTTAGTATACGAATTAGAACTTTTAATTTTAATAGGCATTAAATGCTGCTACAGTCAGTTTTGATTATAGTTATTATAATCAATTGTTAGTTGATTCATTCAATTATAATATATAATTAGATTATAGTTGATTATAGGCACCTCCTTCCGATCTAACTTGAAATAAATAAAAAGTTGAAATAAGTTTAGTTTAAATTTGCGAAATCGTCGAAAGCTTAAAGAGAAATTGAAAGCTGTTTTCAATAGTTTTATGTTTCAATATCCGTGAAATCTAAAAATCGAACAAGAAATCAAATTCTTCTGTACACCGTATTTTCTTTCTTCTGAACCCTACCCTCCTCTTCCTCCTATCACCAACCCTTTTCTGGTATAAGCTGTGGTATAAGTTATTTCTGGTATAAGTAATACAACAGGTTGCCAATTTTTTCTAACCAGAAAGGTTGGGGTTCATATTTCAACTCGCTCAGGCAGGATTCGAACCGGCTATTGTCGCCCGCAGCTTTTTTTTTCCAAGAACACTGTTGTTTTAGTCGATTGTTTTGAGATTTGATATCAAAATGAAATGTTTCGCCAAGATATTTTCAACCACATCAGTGCTGACATTACCATCAGAATATCTCGAAAAAAATCCGTATGACACTTATTATTTAACTGTCTGAAAATCTAAATATAATTCAGTACATAAAATATTTTTGATATTGTTTTCAAATAACAAATAATAGTGATTTGTTTGTTCTATGATAGCTGGCTAATTTGCTGGAAGGTGGACACCTTCATATCTATTTTTACCGGTATAAGTGATGGACAACAATTATTCTCCATCAATTGGAGAAAACGAATATTCTATTTGTTTGAAAAAACAATATTATTCTCCATTATAAGGAGAAAATATGTGTGATAGAAGTGGAGCTTATATAAATACTTGGAAAACTATACCAGATTCAATCGAAATTGGAGATATCCACTTTTTTTTTAGCAATCTTCTCAACTGTACAACTTTTTTTTTAGCTTTAATGTTTTATTCACACCTGTCATAATGCTAATGACAACCAGTGAATGTGAGATCGATTGATTAATAGAATTGTCATGAAAGGCATGAGGAGGATCAGTGCCCAGCGGCACCTCACTCGGCGTGATATCCACATTAGGCGAGGAGGTCCCTCATCCAGCTCCTCTTCAGTCTCCTACAGACGTTACCGGGCATATTCGTAGTGGCCATGTCATTTATAAGTGTATTAGTATGTCCTTGTAAGTTGTCATGGAATCGTTTGTAATGAATACGTATGTGTTCGTTAACAGTCGGCATATGGAGGTCAGTATGTAAGGTTATGTTGCTAACGTACCAAGGTGCTTTTGTAATTGTTCTGAATGTTTTTGCTTGAAAGATTTGAAGTTTGTTTAAGTGAGTCTTTTTAGCAGTTCCAAATATCTGTGATGCGTAAGTCCAAATAGGTTTTAGTAAGTAATTGTATGTGTTCAATTTCTGTCTAAGTTTTAGTTTTGAATTTTTTGAAAGAAGTGAACTCAGAATTCTTAATCTTTGATTTAAAGTTTTTCGTTTTTTGATTATATGTGGGCCCCACGTCATTTTTCTGTCAAATGTCAGACCAAGGTAGTGAACGGTGTCTGTCTGTGGAATCTGTGTATCGTCAAGGAAAACTGGAGGGCATGTTTCATGTCGAAGCGTAAATGTGATGTGCTGTGATTTGTCTTGATTTAGTCGGATTTTCCAAATTTTGAACCAGTCATGTAATCTTGTTAAATACTGTTGTAGGGTCTGTGAGGCGTATGTTGGATTTTTGTGTCTTGCTAAAATTGCTGTGTCGTCTGCATATGTCGCTGTTAAAATGTTGGGACTACAAGGTATGTCATGGGTGTATGTGATATAGAGTAGTGGAGCGAGTACTGAACCTTGAGGTACTCCTGCTGAGATAGACCTGATGGAAGATAGTTCTGACCCGTGTCGGACCGAGAAAAATCTATCGGAAAGGAAGGATTGTAGAATTAGATAATATGTAGGTGGGAGTATTGTCTTGAGTTTAAAGAGAAGACCCTGGTGCCAAACTCTGTCAAACGCTTGAGCAACATCCAGAAATACGCCAGTTGCATATACTTTCTGCTCTAGTGCTGTAGATATGTAGTCCGTTACTCTATGTAGTTGGTGTATAGTTGAGTGATGTGCCCTAAATCCAAATTGATGGTCAGGTATTATTTGGGTGTTTGTTAGTATATCAACAAGTCTTTTGTTCAGTAAGCTTTCAAAAATTTTGGAACAGATAGGTAGTAAGCTGATTGGTCGGTATGAGGAAGGTGAGTTTTTGTCCTTTTTAGGCTTGTGAATCATTATTATATGTGAGTATTTCCACTGTAGGGGAAATTTAGTTGTCCTCAGTATTGCATTATAAATAGTTGTCAAAAGCACTAGAGCTTTTCTAGGCATTTGTTGGAGCACTTCAGCGTTAATCAAGTCATGTCCAGGAGCTTTTCTTTTAGGCAACTTTTTGATTTGTTCAGCAATCTGTGAAGGTGTGAATGAAATAGGAGGTGAAGTTAGTTGTAAGGGCATGTCTAAAGTGTTTAGTACGTTGTTATCGTGCACAGTGTTAGTGAAGTCTGTGTGTGGTACAAAAACAGAAGAAAGATATTCGGCAAAGAGTTCTGATTTTTCTCCGTCCGTCACGGCCCAGGAATCATCTTGTCTTCGAAGGGGTGCTGACACTTCACGATGCTTAATAAGGTTTTTGGTATGTCTCCACAAGCTTCCATCGTCGGTTGAGAGATTTCTGATGTAGTTGTCATAGGTTGTTCGTTTGAATTTTCCAATCTGTCGCTTGAGTTCATTATTAAGTCTGTTGTAAGTTCGTTTATCTGATGGGAGTCTGTCAGTCTGCCATATTTTGCGAGCTCTCCTCTTCGCTCTGATCAAGTCCCTTATGTATTGTGGGTACATTGGTAGGAACTCATATTTTTGAGGTTTTGCTACTGATGAAGACCATGCTGCTTCTTGGATATTTCGTGTGAAGTATTCAACGGCATCCTCAAGTTCTTCTTCGTTTTTAATGGATAGAGGAACAGAGAGAGCAGTGTCCAATTGGTTCCTGTACCTGTCCCAATCCATTATGCCATTGATCAGGGACAGTTTTTTTTGTAGCTTCACAAGGCTCTTCAAACAATACCAAATGCAAAAGGGAATGATCAGAGCAAAGATCTGAACTCGTTGTTATAGTGTGAGGTGTTGTTCGGAGTCCTTTAGTTATGAAAAAGTCGAGTAAGTCTGGTGTTTTCCGTCTAGAAGTTGGCCAGTACGTGGGTGAATTAGGTGATATTGTGTCTAATGAAAGCTCATAAAGAACATACCTAAGATTCCTTCCTCTTGGAGTAGATAGTCTGGATCCCCAGAACTGATCTTTGGCGTTGTAGTCGCCTCCTGCAACAAAGCATCTACCAAGACGTTTAAAGAAATTACTAAACATCATGGGTGTCAGAACATACCTCGGAGGGCAATAAACCGCAGCAAGAGTAATGTTTTGTTGTTGTGTTGATAGTGTAATGGCTGTAGCTTGAATCTCTGGTGTTATGGGTAATTGTAAAGGATTATGTTTTAGAGTTGTTTTGATAATTATGGCAGTGCCTCCATGTGAAGTTCCATCTGGGTGGTCAGTTCTGTAGATTTTGTAACCACGGATGTAAAATTTAGAATGTGGTGTCAGATGTGTTTCTGTTATTAGTGCAATGTCAATGCGTTTCTCGTGTAAGTATATGTCTAGTTCGGTTCTATGTTGATTCAGTCCGTTTGCGTTCCATAGTATAATAGACATGGAGCCCACAGTCGTCTGATTACGGGGCATATTTTTGGGTAAGAGCGAGAGTAGCCTGAGATAGCTGTTGTAGAAGACTGAAGAGGGGCTGTATGAGGTTATTGAGACCGCTAATCAAATGTATGATATCACCTGAGGAGGTTTCAATAGTAGGGAGCGTTTGGGCAATGCCCCTACTCATACCTTTAGGCCTTTGTTCTTGGTTTGTTGCCGGTGCTGGTTTCGTTGCTGTCTCTGCTGCTGTTGTTCTGGTCCTGAGGGAATCGGATGAGGGTATTGAGGCTGATGCAGTGGTGGGAACTCGTGTAGTTCTGGTGGTGGGGGTTGAACTCTAGGAGGCCTTTGCAGAGTATGGTTTCTTGTGCGGGTCTTCCTAAGCTCTTTCAGAGTTTCTTTAAGGTGTGAATGAAATAGGAGGTGAAGTTAGTTGTAAGGGCATGTCTAAAGTGTTTAGTACGTTGTTATCGTGCACAGTGTTAGTGGAGTCTGTGTGTGGTACAAAAACAGAAGAAAGATATTCGGCAAAGAGTTCTGATTTTTCTCCGTCCGTCACGGCCCAGGAATCATCTTGTCTTCGAAGGGGTGCTGACACTTCACGATGCTAAATAAGGTTTTTGGTATGTCTCCACAAGCTTCCATCATCGGTTGAGAGATTTCTGATGTAGTTGTCATAGGTTGTTCGTTTGAATTTCCCAATCTGTCGCTTGAGTTCATTATTAAGTCTGTTGTAAGTTCGTTTATCTGATGGGAGTCTGTCAGTCTGCCATATTTTGCGAGCTCTCCTCTTCGCTCTGATCAAGTCCCTTATGTATTGTGAGTACATTGGTAGGAACTCATATTTTTGAGGTTTTGCTGCTGATGAAGACCATGCTGCTTCTTGGATATTTCGTGTGAAGTATTCAACGGCATCCTCAAGTTCTTCTTCGTTTTTAATGGGTTTCTCGTGTAAGTATATGTCTAGTTCGGTTCTATGTTGATTCAGTCCGTTTGCGTTCCATAGTATAATAGACATGGAGCCCACAGTCGTCTGATTACGGGGAATATTTTTGGGTAAGAGCGAGAGTAGCCTGAGATAGCTGTTGTAGAAGACTGAAGAGGGGCTGTATGAGGTTATTGAGACCGCTAATCAAATGTATGATATCACCTGAGGAGGTTTCAATAGTAGGGAGCGTTTGGGCAATGCCCCTACTCATACCTTTAGGCCTTTGTTCTTGGTTTGTTGCCGGTGCTGGTTTTCGTTGCTGTCTCTGCTGCTGTTGTTCTGGTCCTGAGGGAATCGGATGAGGGTATTGAGGCTGATGCAGTGGTGGGAACTCGTGTAGTTCTGGTGGTGGGGGTTGAACTCTAGGAGGCCTTTGCAGAGTATGGTTTCTTGTGCGGGTCTTCCTAAGCTCTTTCAGAGTTTCTTTAAGGTGTGAATGAAATAGGAGGTGAAGTTAGTTGTAAGGGCATGTCTAAAGTGTTTAGTACGTTGTTATCGTGCACAGTGTTAGTGGAGTCTGTGTGTGGTACAAAAACAGAAGAAAGATATTCGGCAAAGAGTTCTGATTTTTCTCCGTCCGTCACGGCCCAGGAATCATCTTGTCTTCGAAGGGGTGCTGACACTTCACGATGCTTAATAAGGTTTTTGGTATGTCTCCACAAGCTTCCATCGTCGGTTGAGAGATTTCTGATGTAGTTGTCATAGGTTGTTCGTTTGAATTTTCCAATCTGTCGCTTGAGTTCATTATTAAGTCTGTTGTAAGTTCGTTTATCTGATGGGAGTCTGTCAGTCTGCCATATTTTGCGAGCTCTCCTCTTCGCTCTGATCAAGTCCCTTATGTATTGTGGGTACATTGGTAGGAACTCATATTTTTGAGGTTTTGCTACTGATGAAGACCATGCTGCTTCTTGGATATTTCGTGTGAAGTATTCAACGGCATCCTCAAGTTCTTCTTCGTTTTTAATGGATAGAGGAACAGAGAGAGCAGTGTCCAATTGGTTCCTGTACCTGTCCCAATCCATTATGCCATTGATCAGGGACAGTTTTTTTGTAGCTTCACAAGGCTCTTCAAACAATACCAAATGCAAAAGGGAATGATCAGAGCAAAGATCTGAACTCGTTGTTATAGTGTGAGGTGTTGTTCGGAGTCCTTTAGTTATGAAAAAATCGAGTAAGTCTGGTGTTTTCCGTCTAGAAGTTGGCCAGTACGTGGGTGAATTAGGTGATATTGTGTCTAATGAAAGCTCATAAAGAACATACCTAAGATTCCTTCCTCTTGGAGTAGATAGTCTGGATCCCCAGAACTGATCTTTGGCGTTGTAGTCGCCTCCTGCAACAAAGCATCTACCAAGACGTTTAAAGAAATTACTAAACATCATGGGTGTCAGAACATACCTCGGAGGGCAATAAACCGCAGCAAGAGTAATGTTTTGTTGTTGTGTTGATAGTGTAATGGCTGTAGCTTGAATCTCTGGTGTTATGGGTAATTGTAAAGGATTATGTTTTAGAGTTGTTTTGATAATTATGGCAGTGCCTCCATGTGAAGTTCCATCTGGGTGGTCAGTTCTGTAGATTTTGTAACCACGGATGTAAAATTTAGAATGTGGTGTCAGATGTGTTTCTGTTATTAGTGCAATGTCAATGCGTTTCTCGTGTAAGTATATGTCTAGTTCGGTTCTATGTTGATTCAGTCCGTTTGCGTTCCATAGTATAATAGACATGGAGCCCACAGTCGTCTGATTACGGGGCATATTTTTGGGTAAGAGCGAGAGTAGCCTGAGATAGCTGTTGTAGAAGACTGAAGAGGGGCTGTATGAGGTTATTGAGACCGCTAATCAAATGTATGATATCACCTGAGGAGGTTTCAATAGTAGGGAGCGTTTGGGCAATGCCCCTACTCATACCTTTAGGCCTTTGTTCTTGGTTTGTTGCCGGTGCTGGTTTTCGTTGCTGTCTCTGCTGCTGTTGTTCTGGTCCTGAGGGAATCGGATGAGGGTATTGAGGCTGATGCAGTGGTGGGAACTCGTGTAGTTCTGGTGGTGGGGGTTGAACTCTAGGAGGCCTTTGCAGAGTATGGTTTCTTGTGCGGGTCTTCCTAAGCTCTTTCAGAGTTTCGCAACCTCTGTAGTTAGCAGGATGTGGTCCTTGGCAGTTGGCACATTTTGCGACTGTTTCTCGAGTCTTTGTACAGGAAGTGCTTTCGTGACCCATACCACACCTTACACACCTCGGCTGGTGGTTGCAGTACGTCTTGGTATGGCCATACTGCTGACAACGTACGCACTGCGGAATGATCCTTTTTTTCCTTGGCTCTTCGATCTTCACGTGTGTGTAATACAGGAATTCAATGTCGAAAATTTTATCATTGAACGTTGCTTTGGACACATCAACGAAAAACATTGGCAACGGTGTTTTAAATCTTGATATAACATTTACGATGTTGGTTGCCTCGTAACCATAGTTGGCAAGTTCCTGTTTTATGGTCGCTGGAGGTGTGGCGTGGTGTAAATTTTTAATAACTATTCGAGGCGTTTTATCTTCCGGGAGTTGATATGTGTGAAAATCAGCTCCACCCCTTCTAAGACTGGTCACTAACCTACGGTATATTTCTGCGTTTTCAGGATACACGCTGACTCCTCTCATAGACGTTTTCAACCTGAAACTGTTAGGGCCACCTTCATTGTGAAGATAGGTTACTAATGCCGTGTAGTCTTTCACATCGTTTATGTGAATAGGTGGAGGTCTAATAATAATGGGATTATTATTTGCTGGCTGTCTATCTTCCGGAGTATTTGATAAAACTTCGAATCGATTGTTAGTAATAATAGTATCACTAACCTTTATTTGTTTATGACGTGGATCTCTGTCTGAAGCTACATGTCGTTTTCGTCCAGACACAACTTCCCAGGACATAGCTTCTGGTGCATTATCGTGGTTGACTTCAGTTGGTGAACCGTTTGAAGCCGAAGTTTCCGTCATTTTTAGCGGAAGAATCCGCTGCACCAGTAATTTTACTTCAATTGATTGCACTTATTTAACTCACGAATATGGAAGAGATAAAGGAAATCAACATGCAGTTAATTGACTTAAACTTGTGATAATTCAATAGAATTTGGAGAGAGAAATAAATTACGTTTGTAACCTTCAATCAATCACCTGTTTTCTCAACTGTACAACTTAGAAATGTTTTGTAATTAATAAACAAAGGTCTATTCAAATATTCATGAATAATAACAATATTTCACCAAGTCAGAACGTTTAGGAAAAAGATAATTAAGCCTTCCGTTAATTTATAATTATACCAGCGAAGTTGTTTATCTTGATAGGAACTACCTCTTTGGCGGAGGCCAAAACTTAATCCATTTATTATCATCGTTGAAGTGGCCCCCTTTTCAACGTCATCACTCACTGAACAGATTATTGCCATCTAATTGAAGGTTCATCGCAATGGCTCATGGGTATTTGGAACTTGCATAGAACAATGGATCCGTAAAATTCACCTGTAATGCCAACACATATGGCGCTACAATTATAGTAAACAAACTCCATAATTGCTTGTTTCAGAAAATGGACCCTTATTGATCCTTAAAGAATCCTTTGTTTCAGAAGGAGGACAAATAACTCATTAAGAGTTATCTTAATTTATCAAATTTCATTTTAATTTTTTTATCCATTTTTCATCTTCTGTTACCAACCTATTTAAAAATGGGTTGTTTCCGATATCCAAGATTATCGTTTCCGTAGTGAATCATAAACAGAAATGCGTGTTGATAAGTTGACTTCGGTCAGAGAGTGAGGGACTCAAACATTATGCCTGGAAACATACACGAGCTTATGCAAATGGTTTTCTGTGCTAGTGTGCGACACATTTAGGGCCATAGCAATGTCTCGCACAACAAAATATGCCGATAATGAATGGTATTTTCTTCCATATTCACATTGTAATAGCAAATACAATACTAAGCTAGTTTCAACAAGATTTAACAAGAATTATATAAATATTCTAACGTAAAAGGGTTCAGCTTCTCTTTCTCCTGTATTATTCAATTGATTTTCTTCCTTCTTTTTTTTGTTCAATAGCTATTAACAATCTTTACTATTACCAATAAATAAAAATATGAAATAGTATATATAAATATAAATTTAAATGGTAGTTTATTCAAAACACCTAATCTCCGTTAGTATTTCACTAATTTATTTGAAATTTCCATACAACATCGCTATAAAATTTAGGAGTGCGTTTGTATACATTCCATTAACATCCAGCCTTTCTTTTCGAAATGATGGCCGTAAAACGTGATTCGCTTTAGATTATAGCGCGAAAACGGCTGCAAAGATTTTTATAAAACTTGGCCAAAATCCTCCCATTGAAACCTTAATAATTTATGAATAGAACATACTTTCCCGAAAATAAGCTGTATAAATTTTTACGACAAATTCAGAATTTTATTTGCGAATAACTCAAAAGTACACAATTTTTTATTGATAATACCAGTATTTATTTATAAGCTTCCAGAATCCCCTACAAAATAAAAACAAATCATCAAAATCGGACTATTTGGTGCAGATATGTATCGTTTTAAACATTTAGTGCCCTTTATTTTGGTTTGGATAAATCGAAAACATTACATTTACTTAAGTAATCGGGACTATTATTTGAAATGGTGATATTCAATGTTAGTGGAATTCCACCTCATAAATTAAGTTTAAATGTAAATTCAACATTTATGCTCAATCGTAACTTAAATACTGCACAAGCATTAATTAATGGAACATTAATGAGCGTGAAGTATTAACTGTAAATTAGCTTTATGGGAGCTGCTGTATATTAAAGAATTTTAATTCCAAAAATTAATTTAACATTTTCTGGGACAATACTTCCATTCGAATTTCAAAGAACACATTTCCCAGTAATAGTTGCATTTGCGATGACCATAAACGAATCCCAAGGAAAAAATTAACCATAATCTTCTGGAAAATATTTAGTATTATTGTGACGTCCAGTATTTTCGAATGGACAATTATATGTTCCTTAATAAGTTCCTTTAACAGTTTGAAATTTTATATTCCCAATGGCAATGTGCTCGGCCACTTACTAAACAATAACAGAAAATTCACAAAAGAATATTAATTGCAGAGAAGTTCTACATAAAAATTGATTTAAACTGATAATAACATATACAAATCAAAATGGAAATTAAAGATTTTTGAATGGGTCCATTTTGTATTCTTTATAAATAATTATAAGCAGTTTAAGCTTTAACAATACTTGATTCTTAATTGAAATTAAAATTAAAATTTTCTTTTTATTAATTTAATTAATTGAGGATTTTTAAATCATCATTTACCCTTTTTCTATTGAATTTATTTTTATTTAATTACGTTTTCCTAAAACTTTTGATGATTATTGTCGAATTCCGAACACTAGTTATTAATTACTAATCATATGTGGTTTTGTCCTCACTATCATTTTTTGTTTTTCTTAAATCTATTATTTGTACACTTTCTTAGCTGATCCTTTTATTACATAATTTTATTTCTTTAGTTTGTAAATAACCAATATTTTTGCTAACTGATTTAATTATTTTTTTATTTATTCATGATATTTACAACCGTATTAAAAATATATATCTAATCAATTTGTACAAATGAAAACGATGACATGAAAACACTTGTTGAGGAACTACTCCATGGTAGCACTCTAGTATTATAAAATCTACACTAGGAGATCACGGAACCATCTTCTTTTCAGGTTCCTCGTAAGGTTCAGGAGTTAAAGAGTACGCAATTTCAGAAACGAGAGGGGTTCTGAATTTTGTACTATAAGTTTAAACCTCGTTATTTTTATACCTTTATAGAATTTTTTGTAGGTTTAAGTTCAGTTTTTTTTTTTTAGATGTTTAATTTCTGTTATAATGCTTGATTATTATTTACACAGTACTCTGATATGGAAATAACAATAAAATGGAATTTGGAATAAAATAATGAAGTGATAATTTTTCGCGAAGAGTGTATGATTTATACCAACAATTTCATACAAAAATAAAAATTATTAATGTTATGAATTTTCCGCTTCCGTTGTGATTCTTTATATAAATATTAAATCAACCTTAACAGTTATAAATTAATTGTTTGTTTGTTTTCTCAACGCCCCTTACTTTGTCACAAATAAAATCATCCATAAAGACCTTAATGTTCACATGTTTCCGATTTGGTCCAATCCAGATACCTATCATTCCATAACAAACTGCAGAAGTATCCGAATCCTCTCGTTTCAAACCTTGCTTCCTCCTCGATCCCTAATAACCCTCCGAGGCGTCTGAAAAGAAGGTAGCCTCGTGATCTTCTTGTGTAAATTTATTATTTGAGTGCTATCATTGGGTGGTTTCTCAACAAGAGATTTCGTGTTATTATATTCCTGAGTGCACATTTATTAGTTGTATTTTTTTTTTTTATAATACAGTTGTAAATATCAGTGAATAAAAAAAAATGTTTTTTTTTTCAATTTGCAAGAAGAAAAAGGTACTAATTCAATTATTCAATTATTTTTTTGAACATTCAGTATGAATGTGATCTTTCCTCACTATAACCAATGTCCAAGTGACAGAATGCCGTAATATTCAATAAATAAATAGAAACAAAACTTCAAGATTGCATATTCACCACATATGTTAGGCCAGAAGTGGATAGATCAATTTAAACTATAAAAAATCAAGCCCGTGGGAAGATGACCATTTTCATTAATACGTTCTGGGGATATAAAACTATTTCCAAGAGGTGGAAAACTTTTATATTTTAATTTGGGCCATTTCATTCAATTAGGAGTGGAATTATAATTATGAGCTGGTTATTTCTTAGCAAGCTTCATTACCAGCTCCTCTAGAATTCAAATGGGATTCAAGCTCACCATTAGCGCCAGGCCGGCTTAAGCTTCCACGTTTACTCTAATTCTTTTAATTTTAAGAATGTGATAAAGAAAAGCTGAAAAGAATATTTCTCAGTACTCGGATGGAAAACAGCTTTCGTACAACTTCTATTAAATAAGGAGATTAGGGAACTTCACAACTTTAAAGTTAAACAAGGAAGCAAAATCTGTAAAAATAAATTAATTACACTATAGTTTATTAGTTCCAAACAGTGATGGATAACATTTAGATTTCAAATATATATTTGATGGATATTTGAATGGCTCCTACTAAAAGACTACTAAAGACGAAAAATTCATATGTTTTACGTACATAGATTTTGGAAAAATAAAATATTTTTAAATTATATTATATATTAAAATTATTATATTTTTATTAATATTATATTTTAAAATAACTTAGGAGTGAGTAACTTTTTATTTCTGTGAAGATGTTTTTAGGAGTGATAGCAGACCCCAAGAACTACAAAAAAGTACATATAAACAATGGGAGAATTTTCAGCAGAAAAGGAGGAAATCAAGTTTTTTGTTTTTTTAGGAGTAATTTTTTTTTATTGAATCGAAAGCACTAACTAAAAAAAGATATCGAAAAAAAAAGTCATACTCAAAATCTCAACTAACATGTTGATTTTGTACATATAAGAATATTTATTATAAATCAAAATGTAAAGATTTTTATATATATATATATATATATATATATATATATATATATATATATATATATATATATATATATATATTCGGTTGGCACTACAGACCATGAAGATCTTTGGCCGCGAGATGTGGTCTCCATACAGACGTGTGATACTTGCGGGAGGTCAGATAGCCTGGACGGGGTCACCCAACCTCACGTTGCTACGAACCATGGTTTTCATGGTCCAGCGGCAGGCTACCCGTAGCTCCATAGCCGATCCATTTGGGGCCAATCAGGCAATGTCCTTCCCACCGAATTTCTCGGGTTCAAGGACAGTGACAAATCGGTCTAGACCCATGGCTCCATAGATGATCCATAGATGATTCTGGCTGCTAGGAGTCAGCAAGCACACGAGAACCTATATTTCTTTCCATGAAACACACCGTCCATGGACCGAACCTCAGGTGAGCTACTAACATCCTGGCAAACCACAACTGGCAGGCCTACGCTCGGTCGGTGTGAGTTGCCTCCAGTAGGCCGATGGGTCTCACATATCCGGGGGTGGAACAAACTCGGGCAGCATAGTTGTTTTTCTCTGCTGGATGGTCATCCAAATCGGACGGTCACCCATCCAAGTGCTAACCACGCTCGACGTTGCGTAACTTTGATTACCTGTTGCAAGCGCCTTAGCCCGTACGGCTATCCCAGCCCCCAAATATATTTTTTTGCACTGTATGTACAAATAAAGGTTATTATATAATTAATTATTACTTCATTATGAAAAAGATGAAATTTATTTTTAATGGATATGGAGTTTATCATTGTTAAAACCATTTACAGAGGACTTTTGAGTGGCTAAACTAAGCTATGTTCTGTTTTTAGAAAAATCATAAATTATTCACATTTTTTTTTAACATTGACCAACTATACCACTGCTACCCCACTTTTACAAAAACTTCTTCGTTTAATGAGCTCGTTTAAGTTCGTATTAATTAAATTGGGGTTTATTAAGGAAAATTTTCAAATTCAGCTCAAGTTTTGTGAAAAAAATCAATGGTGCTATTGTTTATGCTGTTAAGTAAATGTATCCCTGTTCTCAGCAAAAATGACTACAATCAATTGTAGAAAAGCTTTTATTTCTTGTTTTTCTATGATCTGGAATGTATTTTTATAAATCCAAATGCCTACACACATATTTTGTTTATTAAAAAAATTAAGTAGAAAAATACTAATTTAAAAAAGTATTTTCTGGTAAATCGGTCATTATCTTTACTATAGGAAATGATCCGTATTTATAAGTGATGATCCTAAATGTTCCTGATTCTAATATTAACATTTTAATTAAAATAATCGAAGTAATCATCAGATTTTTTTTTTTTTAATTTTGAAAGTAAAGTTTATGACTAGAAACTTTTATTTTGTCACTCTCAACTACAGCGTTTATTAATTCAATTTTGTCTTACTTATACATATCGATCAACAAGAGTATTTGTCAAAATCCAATATCCATTTTTATATAGAGGGAAACAGATACATTAGACGCTGTTATGGGACTGAAGGAATCGAACAGCAGTCGCCATACTTTCTCTTTGTCGCAACTCTCCAGGAGTAGTTTCGTAAGAAACTCCAACTTTACATGTAATTTTCCATTTAGTCACTGGCCAGTTTTTCATCAGCATTTATTCTAATAGCATCCATCACGGAACAGGGGTTAAAGAAGTGTATCAAGCAAGCTACAAACATGACCTTATTTTCGCTTCAAGAAATTACCAACTTCATTATCATGAAACCAGGGGATGATGGACACATCACGACTGGTTCGCGTGAACTGTTACATTCCATTATCCCAAGTCAGTGGCTATAACAGGGGTGAGTTGTGTCGCTGTACAGTTTAAAGAAATATTATGTAAAATCCTTATTTCACTCTTCTAGCAAGAAGCTAAGTATATTGTTAGCGTATTTTGATTTTGATTAAAAGTAAGAACAAAGAACACGACATTAATAGCTCGAACCATAATATTTATTTTTCTATGGGGAAGACGGAAAATATTTTTTGTGAAAGATGGAACAAGTGTTTTAGTACTGGTATATTACAGGATATAATTATGAAATACTTAATGTTTCATTTTCAATTCAATATTATATATTACTAATAAAAAATTGAATAAAATATGCATATTACATATAATATTTTAGCCAGAATGGCAAATTTCGAACAAAAAACATCCAGTCTCCTTCACGATGTAATAAAGATATTTTTTACCCCCGAAATTCTTTTTCCACTATAGGTTTTTATTCGCCATCTATACTTTTTTTTATCGAGCCATCCATATCTTTTTAGATTTTTTTATCGTAAAAATACCTCAATAAAAAAAAAAACGGATTTCGTAATTTACATTATAGTTGAAGCTCTTCATACATTTTCGCGTAACAAAACCAGGTTTTTCCTTTTCATTTCATTACCATTTAAATACCCATCTTGCAATACTTAATAATGTTTATCGTCCTGAGCTTCTGTTGCTCTAGTGTCTTCCATCAATCTCCATTTGCTTACAATACCAGTGACGTGGCTGGGAGAGAAGCACTGGGATTTCCTGGAGTCCTGCTCTGGTTTCCACATTTGGGAGACAAAGCTTGACTCAGAGTCCACTGGGCCAATGTAAATATTGTACATAGGTGTGAATGTGTTTTATTTATTTCATTATTATTCAGCTTTACTCTGTTATTTTACTTATCTTGTATATTACTTTATCTTTTTATATATATATATATATATAATATATATATATATATATATATATATATATATATATCTTCTTTTTTTTTTTTTTTCTTTCTCTTTTTACTTGGTTATTTTTATTTGTTTTCCTTTCTTATGTACATATTGTGTGAATGAATGCTATAGCCCTAGTACCAATACCCTTCAGTGTGGCAGACTATATTAATACTTATTAAAAAAAATAATTTTTATCATTTGAATTGCCTACATTTATTGAAAATATAAACTTCAATTCTAAATAATTGTTTAGTCCTAATAATACATGAATTAAGCCCCATAATAATAGGCCTTTGAGGATTTCGGTTACAGTTTTGTAAATATTTTTTTAAATTATTTATTGAGACATATTGCAACCTTTCTCAATTAAGGACATTTATAATAGTGTTAAGAAAGTTCATTCACACTCTATGAACAATCAATAAAAATAAATTAAACAAAGAATAATCAAACAAAAATAAGTGTGTATATACAATGAGAAACTAAATTAATCAAAATAGCAACTTAATTACTACCATAATTTTGTAAAATAAACGTTTAAAGGTTAAAAATAAATAAGGTTAAAAACAAAGAAATATTAAATAAATTTATAATTTTACTCTCTAAAATAAAGTAAAATTAATCAATACCTAAAATAATGTTATATTAGCTATATAAATATGTTTTGCTTATTTCGATTTCATCGTCAATCAATCAAGCTGAATTGACGAAATAGAAATGGGAAAAACATACTTTATTGGTGAAATTAGTTATTTCAATTGCTTTTGAACATCAAGAAATACTTGGTTATATTCTCTTAATCCGTATTACTAGCATAATTTTTGTAGAGGATAAAAAATATGTAATTGATCCCTTTGTTAGATCTATCAGTGAGTTTGCAAACAAAACAAGGCTTTTAATAAAAGAAAAAAAAAGATTAAAAACAGTCATTGAAACAAGCTAAATTGGAAAGAATGCCGGTAGTCATCACTGATAAACAGCAGACAGAATCCAACTGAAGGAACATGAAATCTTTTCATTCAATCCACTGCAAAGAAAAACTTTTTAACAAATCTCTTTTCCAAACTGCTGTTGAGGTTTTCCACTGATAAAGATACCGCTACTAATACATTTTTATTATTTCCTTTTGTATTTTGACCAGGCGGATATTCTTAAAATTTCTTTTAAATTGCTCATCTCCCTTGAAATACTTTTTATTACATAAATAATTTTTAATTCTTCATTATTTGATGTATATTTTATAAATTAAATATTAAAGATAAAGCGTATTAGAATCAAAAAATATTTCTCCACTATTTGTTCTCATTTCAAACCAGAGAAACGTGAGTGGTTTACTAACCAATTAATAAACTGTGAATTATAAAATACAATTTAATTATTATGAGATCAGTAGTTCTAAATCGGTTCGAATTATTTAAAACAATTTATATTTACATGTTACTGTGAAAATGTATACTTTATTTGCGAAAAAAAAAAAAAACAGGAGCATGTTAACAGACCAAAAATTGTTAAGGTTCACTGTAAGAGTTTTTTTTAATTTACTGTGAAATATAAATATTCTATCACATGAAGAATGAATAAAGTAAGGTAAGACTGCATTCACACAGTATGTACAGAAAATAGAAAAGAAAAAGAAGCAAAATAATAATCCAAAAGTATATGCTATAAATAAAAATAAAATATCTTAATGATAAGTAAATTTTAAAAAACACAGATATACCTCTTCACACTGTTTACAATCAGACGAGACACTTCCAAAGCCATACTTGTTCCTCCAACTATATAGGCAAAAATGAGATTTTAGAAAATTCTTGCACTACTCTCTCAACCGCGTCAGTGGTGTTAAAACTAATGGAAATAAAGCGAGAATGCTTTAGCCACATACACTCATGTCTTGAGTAGAGAATCCATTGCCAGAACTCCAATATATACATACTATAGAAGGTCTCGGGCCCACTACCGTTTTAACCTTCTTGGAGGATTATATGAATGGGTGTTGCTAGATATGGATTGTACAAGAGGTTTATATGATACGAAAGGTTATGGTGAAATTCGGAGAATTTTTCTGGAACAGGAGTAGGATTAATGGGATGTTGAGGTCATAGTGTAAAATTTTATTGGTTATATAAAGACCAGAGCAACAACTAACATTCGAAGATCAATGGAGTGAAATTATTAGATGCGTTTTATCTTAGAAATTTATGCTGAGATATTTATAGAGAGTTGGATTAAAATTTAAAAAATAAAATATTTCGTTAATAATCATTCAATGTCACTACTGTAATTAAAAAAAGTCTAATATAAAATGTTGTCCACTACTATGAAAAATAGCATAGGGAAACAAATAATAAAATTATACTAATAAATCATAAAGAAAAAAATAGTGTTTGATTCTCTTTTGCAAATATTCAATTTTTACATACGACCTTTTTCACTAACTGTAGCGATATTAATAAATGTAGTAATGAATGTTTTAATACTTTTATTAATAGGTATTACTATATTTATTAAGTATTTTAGTTAGGTGAGTAAAGAATTATGTTTGGAAACTTAAAAGTGATGATTGACAAAACATTCCTGTGAAGGATGCAAAACGTGACCAATAATGCAAATAATTGAACTAACTGATGTATTCAATAATTGACTCGAAGATGAATGAATTGACTGAAGAATTTGAATGTATAAACAACGTGGAAATAAGTGAATGACCTGAAGTAGATAAATATAATCGAAATGATACCGAAAGATATGGCCTCGCAAAGTTCCGTGGTGGATAACTGAACCGATAGCTAGATCCGAAACGTAGATGGGAATGGCGACTCTGTAGTACCCTTTCTCTCTTTATAAATATCCCAAAAAATAAACAATATCAGAATGGCTAACCTGCTGCTGGAAGCGACTTGAATAATAGCGGGGAGAGAGACCTATATCGTACACTATCGTAAATTATTCCATTAAAATCAGAAACACATTTTAAATTCACTGTAAAATACATTTACCATAACTGGTTCGCCATTATTTCCAATTTTTAAAAAATGTGCTGTTAGTCAACATTACCTACCAGTTGTGCAAGGAGAGCTCAAAAAAAAAAAAATAAATAAATAAAAATAAATAAATAAATAAATAAAAATGTAATTATTGGGGTATAGATTTGATCTTTTTAAATTTTAAATATTTATATAGGTATAGCACAGAGCGAAAATAACCCAAAGTCAAAAGAAAAAGCAATTATGTGCATAAAAACATAGAAGAAATAAGTATTAATATATGTAATTGGATACCATAATGGAAAAACAGTGTGTAAATTAGAGCTGCAGTTTAATTCAAATGATATAAATTTATAAATCGAATACGATTAAAATTACATATTTCAAGTAACAAAAAAAAAAAGAAGGTTCATATTTGGCTAAAAACTTAAAATAACAGTGCTTTTGGAAGGGGTGGTGGGAGGGAACTAGGATTGTGGCCTGAGTCCACCGTACAGTATACCGTAATACGACACTCTTAACTCTACTTTATAAAACATGGATTTACAAAAGCTAATACAATATATATTTTACTAAGTATTTTTATTCAGAGACGAAAGAGAATGGGTTCTATTCTAATCTAATATGAATAAGATACCCAATGATATGAGCAAGGTTATCGCGACGCTTTTGTTCAATTTGTATATTATGCCTGATTATCTTTCCTAATGTCTCTCAAAATGCATTTTTTAAGTTTGAAAACAAATTATTTAATATCCACCCAATTATGGAAATGAATTGTTAAAAAAATTATTTCATTCTACTTGTGTTAAAGAAAAAGTGAAATATTTCAAGGGTGTATAAAGCTTGTGTTTATAACCTTAAATACATTTGCTGTAGTTTAATAACTCAAGATCTATTTGCGCTTATTTTTTTTAGGTGAAATAATTTATAATAATATAAAGTAAGGCTGTGTTTTTACTTCATCACATTTATTTTAATTTTTGCATTGGCTACGTTTCGGCTAGCAAGCCATTTCCAAGACATTTTATCATGCTTCTTACAAATAGTCCATAATTGGATTGAATCAAATGGCTTGAAAATATCATGTTAGCCGAAACGTAGCCGATGCAAAAAGGGAAATAAATGTGGTGAAGTAAAGACATAATCTTATTTTAGATTAATACATGATCTCATATTATATTCAAATAATAGGTATCAACGTCCGTTTATATCGAAAAATCTTGATGTAACATTTTAGAAAATTAAATAAGTGAATAATTTGATGAATTTTCCCTCTGTGAAATCTAAACAATTATTGTGGCAAATGTCGACCTATATATGGCGGGCAATGAAAATCTCGTAATTTCATTTTAGAAAACTTTATAATGGATCACAACAGTTTAGTAACTAATGTACGTACAATCCATATTCATTTATAGGTTGAATATACACACATTCTTTCAAATCTCTATAGGCATATATATATATATATATTGTTCAGAGACTGGAGTTACGTGGTTTACAAAAACAGATGAAGTAACTAGGTTTTTACTGACTACCCTTGATGTAATTAATATGATTTTTGTTATAGTTAATGATTTGTTAGCTATAAGCTTTAAGCTATAGCTCCGTTAAAAATGCAATTCAGAAAATTATAATAGCACAACATTGCCAGAAAATAATTTCCCTTCAAATTAGATCAGAAAGTGAAAGTTGTGTGTTGTGCGCACCAAATTTTTATTATTATTACCAAATATTCACGACAACTGAAATTTTTATCCAAATAAACCTTGAATAAATTAAGCCAAGGATGTGCCGCCAGCACTTATAATTACCACAATGAATACATTTAAATAATTGTTTTTTTTTAATTTATGATATTTACAACTTTATTAGTATAAATACATCAAGTAAATAGGGTAAAAAGTACAAAGGAATATAATCGCAAGAAAACGCTTGATATAAAACTACCCATTGGTAGTACTCTAATAATATGTCTACATAAGGAGATCGCGAGGCCATCTTCTTTTCAAGGGGTTATTAGGCCTCGGAGGGTTATTAGGAATCGAAAAGAAAGCAAGGTTAGAAACAAGAGGATTTGGATGGTTATGAAGTTTATTACGGAAGGATAGGTATCGGGATTTTGCCAAATGGGAAACATATGAAACATTAAGGTCTTTAAGAATTATTTTATTAGTAACAAAGTAAGAAGTATAAAGGTTCTTACGAAGAATTTTGGATTGTAAGGATTGGATACGAGAGGAATTTGATGGTTTAGTGGAGCCCCATAGCTTAACTATGGGTACCCGTAACTATGGGTTAACTTAACTATGGGTGACCATAAGTCCAAATAGGTCTTATTATAGTCATGTATATGAGTCTTTTGTTATTGATTGGAAGTTTAGAGTAAGCTTAAAGTAAGTGTTGGAGTAAGCTGAAACGTTGAGCAGTATCTTGTTGTTTCAGTCTTGTATGAGGATTCCAAGTGAGACGTTCGGTCAGGTGGAGTCCTAGGTATTTGTAGGTATTTGTTCCTAGGTAGGCATTTGGTTTACAGGGATAAGTGGGGTGTTATTAAAAGATATTGTAGGACAGAAAGTCATAGGTTTACGACGAAGTGTGAAGGTGATTTGATGGGAGTTAAATAATCTTGTTCTTACTTTTTGGTGACATCCTGCTATCTGCCCTTTGTTATATTTTTTATAAATTTCTTTTTTCTTTTCATTTATTTATATGTATATTAACAGTGAAATTGAACAGAATAATCGATCGACTGGAGACTCCCAGAAGCTGGTAAGTGGCGAACCGGTCTATCCTGCAAAAAGTGGACTTCAAACTCAACTCGACAGGTTTCTTAGTTACGAGTCAATCGGAAAGGAACAAGTAGCTATTAGTACAAGCTACCTTGCTCACCTTCTTCAGCGGTTGCAAGAAGGTTGCTTCAGTTGTAACCGTCGGCCCGAGCACGCGTGTTCTCCACATTCCTGTAAAGGATAGACCACAAACTATGCACGGAAAATACTTGTATATTTAAGAAAAGGCCGCTTCTATGAATGAACTGAAAATTTTACAATTTTTTTTATTATTTTGGGTTAAATTTCTTTTAGAATGATTACGAGAGAAAATAACTTAAATAAAAGTCATTTGTGTGTTTGTGTGAATGTGTACTTCCGTGTGCTCATGTGTGTAAATATTAAAATATACTTGAAAAAATAAATTTTATTATTTTTTTTAATTTATTTATTTATATGATATTTACAACTGTATACAAAAAATACATCTGGTAAATTCGCACATGGATATAATGACATGAAACACATGTTGAGAAACTACCCATTGGTAGCACTCTAATAATATGTCTATACCAGAAGGTCCCTATGCCATCTTCTTTTCAGACGCCTCGGAGGGTTATCAGGAATAGAAGAGGAAGCAAGGTTAGAGACAAGAGGATTCGGATGGTTCTGAAGTTTATTATGGAAGGATTGGTATCTGGATTGGGCCAAATCGGAAACATAAGGAACATTAAGGTCATTATGGATTATTTTATTGGTGACAAAGTAAGGAGCATTGAGGATTTTCCGAAGGATTTTGGATTGTAAGGATTGGATACGAGAGGAATTCGATGGCTTAGTGGAGCCCCAAAGCTCAACTCCATAAGTCCAAATAGGTCTTATTGTAGTCATGTATATAAGTCTTTTGTAATTAACTCGAAGCTTAGAGCGTTTGTCTAGTAAGTGTTGGAGTAGTCGGAAACGTCGAGCGGTTTCTTGTCGTTTCAGTCAAGTATGAGGATTCCAAGTTAGACGTTTGTCCAAGTGAAGTCCAAGGTATCGGATTTGTTCAACAGGGATAAGTGGGGTATTATTAAAGGATACTGTGGGACATGAGGATGATGGGATTTATTAGAATTTATTTTAATCCTCCAGTTTTGACACCATTCTTCAAGGCTTGTGATGTGTGATTGAAGAGTTTGGGATGAAATGGTTGGGTCATTATTAACGGATAGGACACATGTATCATCGGCATACTTGGTAATAACAGTGTTAGGATGGGTTGGGATGTCAGCTGTATAAACTGTGTAAAGGATAAAACCAAGGATACTACCTTGAGGATTGAAGATTTTACGAAGGATTTTGGATTGTAAGGATTAGATGCGAGAGAAATTTGAAAGTTTGGTGGAGCCCCATAGCTCAACTCCGTAAGTCCAAATAGGCCTTATTATAGTCATGTAAATAAGTCTTTTATAATTAATTGGAAGGTTAGAGCGTAAGTGTCTAGTAAGTGTTGAAGTAGTCCGAAACGTCGAGCTGTTTCTTGTCGTTTCAGTGTGGTATGAGGATTCCAAGTTAGACGTTTGTCCAGATGGAGTCCTAGGTAGAAAATAAATTAAATAGAAAAATGGCATTGATGACTATTGTAATTTTACTCCGTTAAACAAAAACAAACAAACATTACTTTTACAATAAAATAAAATAAAAATAATAAAAAGTTTTACAGTATAAGTAAATACAATATTAATTAATTAAAAATGTAGCATAACAGAAAATAAAATTTGACTGGTTGACCGTTGTACATTTTAGATGTTTTTACATCGTTATATTGTTATTTTTATACTGTTATATATTATCTGTATATTTTTATATTCTAGAACGCACTCAGCTGAAGAAGACCTCCAAAGTCGCGTCGAAACGTTGGCTTTAAAAAAATATTATTTTCTCTATTTTATTCTCTTTATGACCGCCACCCCGGACCATCTCTTCCTCTAATTAAGAAAACATTTGAAATATAAAAGAAAGTTATTTGATATAAAATATTAACTATTATTATTATTTATTATATAATCTTTATATATTCTTTCTCAAAGATGTAGCGAGTGAAAACATCTTTGACAAAAATAGGTCCAGTTGCCTCGGAGAAAATCCGCGAAATACGAACGACTGACAGACAAAAATATGTTTATTATTTTTTTCGAGTTATACGTATCCTGAAACGTAACCTCAAATTTCAAGAGGATAGGGTCAAGTATTTCAATTTTTTGGTTAATTATAATGATTAATTATTGAAAAATAATAAATCAAAATATTACCACACTAATTGGTAAAGGAACATATCGTTTTAACTTCTTGTATATGTTATTATCTTTAGATATTATTATTTCTGGAAAGTGTTTTTTTTTTTGTCGGTACGCCATATTTTCCTCAATTCTTCATTTGTTCAATGATCAATATTATTTGGGAATTATACTCACGAGAAAACTAGTATATTGTTATTTAATAATGATAAAATATTATTAATATTAATCAGACTGGGAGAGGAAATGGTGTTTGTAAAGCAGAGATTTGAGCAAGGAAATCTCTGATCCATTAGGAACATAGGATCGGATGAAGTCCCAGAGGGAGGCAGCTAGAGAAGTATAACTCTGTATTTTTTGTTTTTATTTTGTTTTAATAATTTAGTTGTATTTTAGTATTTTCTTTAATAATTAAAAACAACACATTGTAAGTATTCAACTTTAATTAAATGCAATTTATTAGCTTTCATCTAAACGTCACTAAAGCTTTCATCTATTCCTAATTTTTTTTTCCACAGATTGAATTAATAAGATGCTCAGCATTGTTATTGTTTAACATAATATAATATAAAAATTAAATTAAACAAAGAAAAAAAAAGAAAAAACAAATGTAATGTGAAAGAGCGTGGGAGTAATGAATGCCATTTGTCCAAGGTTGCCATCCGACCCCTGTTAATTCATTAGAACTGCTTGAAGTTTACTATCAATAAAAGGATAAAAAAAACATACAATTATTCTTACTTGCTTTCCCTTTTTATGCGTTCAAATCACAACGTATAATACAAATAATAGCGTATTTCAGTAATATTTAAGTAACTTCCTAAAATTTAAAAGAAATAAAGTTTAATGTCCATTGTTTTAGTATGGTAATTTCCAAAGCAATAAAAAATAAATAAATAAGATGTATTGAAAAAGACCTTTCGATTAATTGAGTATAGTTTCTTCACCAATTTTATGGGGTAAGTTAAAACATATGCATGTATTCATAGACTTCACTAAAACTATAATTTTATTTAAAGCTGAATATAATAAACCTATAAAAACACATCTGATAAATACATTAAGTTCAAAAACTAATTTAACCTCACATTGTCATGTATTTAATGCCTGCAATGATTAACATTATATTTTTAATAATTACATTAACATTATTAAGTCAATGGAAATTGATACCAGATGATTTTTACATTATTTCCCGAATTTTCGCCAACTTTTGTTAGTTGGTGATAGTTTCGGTCAGACAGATTTGGCTACAGACTTTTTTCGGTTTTTCCCCAATTTGACCATCAAGTGGCAAGTTAAAAAAACAGTTTATACATTTTTAAACCCGATTAAATGTGCTACAATTTTAGATCATGATAGGCTCGATAAACATAAGTTTCGAATTACGGGTTTTCAAAATTTGGTAAATTTTCCAAATACTTTTATATTTTTTCATCTCATTGTAACCTACAACTATTTTATTTACAAAAACTCTTTGGATTAAAACGTTTTCAATCTCGAGAAAAAAGGTTTCAAAGTCGAGAAACGACACCCATTTTTGTATGTTTTAACCTAAAATGTCAAATTATGGACCTTAAAAAATAGGCAATTATTTAAGCAAAACAGATAAGGTGAGGGGAGCTATACTGATCCCACTTGGCAGACCTTTTTAGTATTATAATCTACTTCGTAAGGTATTAGTAATACTATTGTCATAATATTTTTTTTTTGAGAAGTATTACAATCGGTCTCAAAGGACATCCTAGATTATTAAATTAAAATTGAAATTTGAATTAGTAATGTATGGTTTCAAGGAAAATACATAACTGACAAACTATCAGATAGGTATTATTTGGAGCTTAATGTCTATATGTAAAGTTGGGTTCGTAATTAGTTTGTTTATGGCAAGTAGAGACAGGTTAACACGTGAGAATGTTAAATTGACTGTATATTGTTTTCTTGAGAACAAATTTGTATGTTACAATGTATGTACTGTAAGATTACTAACAAGTAATTACTCTCATCACTCCTAATTAATTTATTATTCTTGCACTCCACCTTGTATGTCTTTCCTCTACATTTATTCTCTGAGGTTTTCTTATTTATAAAGGCCTGAAGATCAACAGAGTAATATATGTATTTTATTTTATTCTTAACACTTTCTATCTTCATCTACTCGAGGGAAATCTTAATAACTATCGTTTATAATAATATCTAAACCATACATCTATAGTCACCTGGAGTAACTGTGTTAGTAGAAGAATAATCCTCACGAGTTATTTTCCAAACCTTATGAACAGAGTGTAAAAGTAAGTGATTTTCCAGTTCTCATCTAGACCTTAGAAATATTTTTATTTTTTTTTATTGAATAATAATACAATCAGCCACTGCTGGAGGGCTCTAAGCATTAGGGCTAAAAGTTCTCATTCATACAATATATACAAATAATAAAGAAATAAATATAAGAAGTAAATAAATAATACTGATGAAGAAGGTAAATAAAAAGAAAAACTTCTAAACACAATCATAACTATATACAATATATACATTCGCCCAAGAATCTCCGAGCCAGACTTTTTCCTCCACACGTGGAAGGCAAAGCAAGACTCCGGAAGATCCCAGTGCCACTTTTCCAGCCTCATCACTAGTAGTAACTTCTTCATTGTGTGCATCTGATTTGATCATAAATACCATTGCATGTTGACCTTAATTTAATAATTTAACAGCTAAAGCATATGTAATTATGATAGCATTAGAAAAGATATTCTACAAAAACAATAATAACATAGTGAAAAAGCCAAAACAAATATATAGGCTCAAAAAATAACATAAATGGTACACCAATTGATCAATTGATGAAATAATAAGATCATAGGACCTTTAGTAATTTTGTATTTATCAGCTTATTTATGAATTACGAATTAAATTGAGGAATATTAGGGAGAGTTAGCACAAGGGGTAGGTTGGCCAAGTACTTTTTATTCCCACTACCGGAAGCTTCGGTGTCCCACTTTCCCTCTTCGTTAAGTCCTATTCTACTACACTCGTTACCCGGCATCCAAATACACGATAAACCGAATTTACAAGATAATTACGAGCTCGAATCTTGGTGGCAGGGGAGCTTTTAACTCTGGTATTAAACCGCCTCCTTCTCCTCTGGCCTGAGGAAAATCCCCGTATAGCCTTAAAAGGCGAGGAAGAGGTGGACTCGATTTTCGCTTATCTGGACTTTTGAAATACGGCTTCGAGATGCATAAAGACCAATTCTATCTTATTTTTAAACTATTGACTATTTTTCAATATAGAATCTTCATATCATGTGTCGTTCTTTTATGGAAATGTTTCCCAACATCGCGGTGGGGATTGATTGGTACAGCATGACTTTGAATCACACCTGAGGATTCATCAATTACCTTAATGTGTAGAAAAAAAAATGATAATATAGCCTCTTCGGTTTGGTATCAAAGATACACTTGCACATTTCAACTGCAGGTTAACATAAATAATAACATCAAAGCATCATTACGAAGGTTGCATGAATAATTAAATCGGTAACTATTTTTCCAACCAGCACCGCCCTCCCTTTATTAATATTAAATATTTATAAATGACTAATTCGGAATAAAAAAATAATTGAAAATATAACATCATAGCAAAAGGCGTTTATTTTCTAACTAATCTTTACTTACAATGCATCAGGGAACGCGGTAAACTACATTTTCTATTCCCATTATAATATCAAATCCAATATTTTTCAAAAAGCAAATTAAAAAACTCTTTATTTGTAGAATAATAATAATAATAATATTAAGCTTTATTGCCATCAATTATTGACAAAAGCCTCTCCCTAAGGAGGATTTTAACGGAGTTGGCTACAGCATATAAAAATATTATTATTCTAATATTATTACAATAATTTTTTTTAAATGTTTAAAACAAAACAGATAACATTTTTTTTTTTAAATAGCCATGTAGGACCTAAGAAAAACAAATCCATACAGTAAACAGATCAGTCTTGGAAGCAAGCGGTTAATAAAAAGACAATATCAAGAACATAATAAATTAAAACACAACAATTAAATATATTTATGAAAATATTAAGGATTATTCCAATAGCAATTAACATTGAAACTTGAATAGTGCTCCTTTTGGAAAGTAATAAGCTTCAAAGGCGGGTTTGAAAAAAAAAAAAATGTTGATTGGGTTTAGTTTTAGAGATAAAATACGGTTTATGATTCGAATGGAATAAAGTTATTTTTAATTTTGATTTGAATAAAATGATGGAAGGATTTTTTTTTCCAAAGAATTCTTGTAATGCAATTTTCATTTAAAAAAAAAAACATTTTTAACATTCGTTATGAAGAAAATAATGCACGATCAGATTCATGTTATTACTCGAGAATCGATAAATATGTCGATTTACAAAAATATCGATTAGGGTCCACTGTGAAAATAAACGACTCAACTTAGACATTTCAATTAATAAATAAATATCTATTAAAGGCTAAGCGGTATTGGTTTCAATATTTTTATACAAATTCATTAAAGTCATTCATATTTGATACTCATTTCAAATTCTATGTTATTCTAAATATTCAGCTCTACCAATTCTTAAAACGGACGCTCTTGAGGGCCTAGCGATAAGGAAGTGGTGACAAATGGAAGAGCGGCGAGACCGTAATCCGACCTATATACCGAAGGCAGTGGCTCTCTCAATATAGCAAGGATATTAACGAAAGAGAACCGATCCCTCCCTCCACCATCCATAACCGCAAGAGAATATAAATTTTCAAAACGAGGGCTACCATTTTCTAAATGACTTCCCTTTCTCCCGGTCGTCTTAAATAATTCAATTGCTTCTTATCGATGCCATCATAGAAAGTTACTGCTTCCTCCCGCCTTTGAAAGCTCGTCTTTACGACCTTATGTATATGTACTACATGCATTATGTCTTCCATAGCATGTCGGAATGTAGGAATACAAATGACATTAGTTCTTGACACCATGTATAAAAGAAAAATACGGTTGCTCCAATTCACCTTTTGAGAGAGACAGCGAATGATATAGAAATTTGCTCTCTCTGTTACATATTTATCAGTGTTTTGATCCTTTTCTATAAAATATAAAAAATATACCTCATCCTCACACCTAATACGAGCGTTAATCGTTTTATTACCCGACTATGAAAGTAATCGGAATGTGAGATGGATGAGTCCCATCATCATATTGTTAACTTCAAAAGAAATAATAAACAGCACATAAAAAAACATTGGAATACCAAATAGAAGCCTTGAAATGTAATACAGTTACAAAAAAATACATTAAAAGTACCAAACTGTGACAATAACCACATTATTAAAATTATTTTAAATTAGGGAGAGAGAGAAACACTTAATTTTCATAAAAATATAAAATATAAAATATTGCTGCCCAATTATATTGGGTTGCTATATACACAGCATACTCTTCAATCCTTAGGACAATAGATGAACTTATATATAAATATACAGAAGTATTAGTTTATATTAGTAGAACACATTTTTTTTTTCCTTCCTTTCATTGTTCGTGCTTCCCCACCCCCTTTCTCTCACTTCTCTCTCTTTATCTCTATTGTTTTCAATTTTGCATTAAATAAATAAATAAATACATAAACTAAAACTCTCAGGCTAGCCATACACGTGGTGGTGAATGATTCCCAGGGAGTCGAGGACTATATTTTCAGCCAACCTTGCTACGTCCTTAATGTCGATACCTAGTTCCTCGAGGAAGCTCCTTGTTCTTTTTGGAATTGTTTAGCGAGACCCAAACCAGAGGCCTCTTACAGTGAACTCTCTCTCTGAAGGTCTCACGGAATTGCTCTTTTAGGAAAGGGATACATTTATCGTAAGTGTTCTTCTTTTTCATTTCCAGTTTACCCACCTGATCAAGGTCATTGCTCTCAAAGCGGACAGTTGGATCCAAGATCAGCGCTGTCCTTCCTGTATTGGGAAATGCGGCGATATCCGCGTATCTCGTATACGCGTATCGCGCCTTCACTATCGATGCAATATACCTCGTCAAAGCAGGTGAATTTCCCTTCCCTAAGGAGCCTCATCAATAAATAAAAATAAAAAAAAAACCGAAGGGCTATATGTTTAGGTTAGGTTTGGTTACGAGTTGCCTGAGTTGACTTCTCTTTGCCTTATACACTTCTAGTGAGATTCAGTTAATAATTTCTAATTTTTTTAGGCTGTCATCGTTAAAACATCGTTAAAAGCTTTTTAACGATGTTTTGAGCGAACGGCTGTGTCGATTTTTACGGTGTCTAGAGTTAAAGTAATATTTATCACCTTCTGTTTATGATATTTTACTAGTATAAATATAACAATATTTATTCACTACATTGTTTATCATATAACATTCTCCTTCCCAAAACAACTGCAGGTATTTATTCTACACTCAATGATATCTCCAGAAATAAAAATATATATTTTATAGTAAATGTGAACAATAGATTCCGAGTATGAAATCTCAACAACAATAACCAATATTAGACTGGAGTTAGTAAAGATGTCTAGTGATTATAACATTTATGATGTGAAAACAACGGGCAAGGAAGGGGGGTTTTATCTACGTATAACTTTTATAAACGACAAAACATCATTGCGGTTAAAAAGAGTCGAAACATGTTAAGTTTTTAAAAACTACAGCAGATCAGGATCAAGGATGAATTGTCATTCAAGGTTTCCCGATGGTGTTCGTCAAACGCCACTCTCTTATCAAGTCCAAGCCTATAAAAAAAAAAAAAAAAAAAATTATACTGACCCATATACTATGCAAATTATTTATACGGGCCGGCTAGTTACATATTGACTTTATTGTACTTTTCTTATGTATATAAATGGTTTATTTTCAATAATGAACCATTGTAATCCTCCGATATTTCAAAAAGTTAACTGCTCTACCTCAAAGTTAACGTATAACTCAAAAATCGAAAAAAAAAAAATTGCCGTCCGTCGTCCACCAGTTTTCCCGTCTGCCATCCGCTTATTTTCCGAGAAAACTGGATCGATTTTTTTTTTCAATATGTAACATACTGTAACGAAGAGAAGCTGAAAAAAAACGTTATGTGGAGTGGTAAAATTAGATTTTCGAATAATTCTGAAAGTATATATTTTCTTTGATCTTGTACATATTCTTTCAAAAGTTTATAATACATAAAAATTAATAAACTTGAATATTTATAATAATTGAAAATATCCTAATATGTAAAACAATGAAATCGTACTATTTGGTACAGTTCAAATATGTATCCGCACCTGTCATGGTATTGACAATCAGCAGATGTTGTGATAAATAAGGATCGACATTATAGGCATAAGAATAGCACCCAGCAGCACCTCTTCCAGATCATTATTTACTTCCACGATTTATGAGAGATCTGTTATCCAACTCATTTTTAGTCTCCTCCTCTGTCTTTTTGCCGAACCTTAAATCTGAGAGGCGTATGTCCAGATGGGTTTGAATAGGTAAGGCTATTTATTTAAGTAAGTGTAAATGAGTTCCAAGAAAAAATAATAGGAAGAATCTGAATATAAAAGTTACCTAGAAACTTTCAAACCTGATATTCAGGAGGAGAAACAGAATATGACTGATATGAAAGATTTTTTTTTATTTTATTTATTTAGAAATATAATAATCTGTAGCATGGACAATAATTATAGTGAGATATGAACACATTCACACCATATATACAGAAAACATAAAATTAACAAAAGTAAAATATGATAAGCTGCGGAAATATGATCGACCACTCGTAGTCCTTTTTGGACTGTGGAGTGTTATGAACTGATGGGAAGGAAGATTTTGGAATTCTCTCTTTATAGAATCCTCCTTTATAGAATAGTTATGGAATCCCCTTGAAACCAATCCTGCCCTTTGGTAGGATTGGTTTCAGGATGATCTTTTCAAAGGTTTTTGAGAGGATAGGACTACAGAGCTAATTGGTCTGTAGCATGTCGAGGTGTTGGGAGGTTTGCCTGGTTTTGGAAATAGGATAATAGTGGAATGTTCCCACAAAAGAGGAAAGTGGGTGGTTCTTCTAAGTAAGTGAGAAATATAACAAATTTAGGAGGAAGTTGTTGGAGGATTTGAGAGATAAGGAGGTCGTATCCAGGAGATATAGGAAGAGGAAGTTTTTGTAGGTGATGTTTGACATTAGAAGGATTAACTACTTTAAGGGATTAGGAAATTGGAATGAGTGATGTGAGTAATTCTTCTATTGTTGTGGTATGGATGAGGTTAGATTCCGGATGAGAGATGAAAGTTCTGGAGAAGTGTCTGGCGAATTCTTTAGTTTTGTCATCATCAGTCGCTGCCCAGGAGCCATCGCATCTACGGAGGGAATAGGAAATATGATAGGTTTTGTTGGTGATATGCTTTAGGGAATTGTCACGAACAGAGAGGGAAGTAAGGAAGGAGTTGAAGGATTGGAATTTGCAGATGGCCAATTCCTGATTTAATCGTTTACCGTCATAATTGTAGCAGCGACGATCTGTGGGGTGTCTTGAGAGTTGTCATGATATTCTGGCACGGCGTTTCGGCATGAATTAGGTCTATCAGGTATTGAGATAAATTACTTTTCTTAGGAATTTTTGAGGAGAGATTTGGGGATGAAGAAGCCCAGATTGGTTGTTGAATAGTGGTAAAGGAATCTACGTCATTATCAAGGTCTTCTGAGGTTTTCAGAGATATTCAAAGGTCAATTTTATCGGAAATTCAGACTGTATGGAAGCGTTTCCAGTTAACTGGACCTCTGATGAAGGACGGTGGAGCAGGTTTAGGAATAGGATCTATTGATAATTGAAGTATTAATGGACTATGATCTGAGGAAAGTTCGTCAAGCCGGGTAAGGGACCTAATTGAGGGGACTTAACCATTGTGGAGGAAAAAATGTGGGGATGTTGGGATTTGAGTACAGAGAGAAATCTTCTGCCACGAGATTACTTGTTTCTTGAACCCCATCCATGATGCTTGGCATTTAAGTCTGCACCCAGGATGAAGTGCTGACCTAAAGAGTTGAGAAAGGAACTGAACTGGACTTTTTAATGTGGATCTGTTAGGAGGGCAATATGCTGATGCAAGAATGACCGGAAAGGAGAAGGTTTTGATTACGATAGCGTTTGATTGTAGGCAATTTTGAGTAGATTATGGGAGTGAGCGATGGGAGAGGGATTGGTGTACGATGATAGCAGTATCGGAATGTGCTCTTCCATAAGGAAGGTCAGTACGGTATGTTATATTATGTGGAATTTTTAAAAGCTGTTTTTTGGTCAGTCGAATTTCTGTAATTAGGGCTAAGTCAATGTTCTTGTCTAGTAGTAAAGCTGTTAGTTCGTGGACGGGATTTCTAACACTATTCACATTCCATAGGAGAACAGATGTGTGTTTGATGGGAGTCATCGATTTAGCTCATTAGTTAAAAATAAAACACTATGAATGCTTTAGGTTGGTAAATACAATAGATATATTGAAAATAATAAGGACACAAAAACTCGATTGTGAAAAAAAAGAACCTAGCATAATGCATGAAAACACAGAATGAGGCTCCAAAGACCGTGGATAAGAGACTTATTCCCGTTATCTCTTTGAGTAGTCTATTGCAAGGAAGAGGTTTCGTTGGGTATTGTTCCTCTTCATGCCTCACATGCCATTAGATAGATGATTTCGACTCTCCATGATTATCAATCTATATTTTCACCTTCCCGGAAGTGGTTCAATAATATCTTTACCATTAAAAGAAGGCTTCATTTCCACACCAGCAATTTATTTATAATTTAACCTTTTCATGACTTTTACAAATTTAATTTAATGTGAATGTTACCATTTCATCCACTTTACTGACCTATAACTGTTGATTTAAGACCAAAAACCCACTTTCATGTATCTGTAACAAATATACTAGAACCAACCTATTTACCTAAGGGCTTCTGTGACTAATTTATAACATTTAGTTTGAATACACAGTTTAATTAATCTAGGTTTGTTCCCAAATATCATGCCCCTTTATTTTCGTGACAAATATCAACTTTCATAACAGTTAGGGTTTTAAAGTATATATTACAAAAGCAAAAAATTGAAATTATATGAGGCGTGTAAAAGTTGCATCACCCAAGCAACAGTAAATCAGCTTTTGAGTCACTCTACAGGTAGTTTGCGATAGATTGTGGTTTATTCCGGACTGTCTACAGTGGAATATTTCAGTGATAAAGTTAGAATTCTAATAAATAAAATTTGACCAATACACATTATAATACGATAGTATAAAGTTTCAGTCCCGTAGCTACTCTCTCAACCGCCTCACCGGTGCTAACGCCGGTGGAGTTTGAGCGAGAGCGCCTTAGCCACATTCACTCATGTCTTGAGTGGAGAATCTGGCCATTGGCCACTCCAAAATAAATACTATAAAAGATCTCTGGGACACAGCCGCTTCAACCTTCGAGGAGGGTTGTAGGGATGAGTGGAACTATATAGAAATAGAAATAGAAAATAGAAAAATAACTTTATTCTGGGACACAGTCCCTTGAGAATAACAAATTAGAACAAAATTAAAATATTACATCTGGCCAAAACAAAATAAATCGAAAAAAAGAAATAATGTAAAAAAAATATAAGGTAAAAACTCTATATACAAAACAAACTAAACTATATACAAAACCATTAATACTATTACAAGAAACTTAAAGCTATTTAGACCAGTATACACTTTTCCGAAAAAAATAAAGAATTAAAAAATAAAAATATCAAATTCTCTATTAAAATACACTCGAATGGTTAGCAAGTATCTGACTGTTTTTGTGATAGGAATTGGAATAGGAGGGATTTGAATGTGGATATGGAGGGGGAATGTCGAATTTTGATAGGGAGGGAATTCCAGAAATTGACAGAGCGAACAATAAAGGAATTTTGGAATGAGGCAGATCTGTGAGAAGGCATGTAAAGGTCAGAAGGTCGAGATCTTGTGGACAGGGAATGGACTGAGGTTTTGAACTGGAGAAGGTTGTAGGCGTAAGAAGGACGATGATTGTTGATGATTTGGTAGAGGAACGTACCTAGAAAATATTGTCTTCGGAAGGAGGGGTAGAGCCACCTTAACTCAGTGTAGTGGTGAGAGACATGGGAGTACCTCGGGGCACCAATAACAAATCTTACGCAGCTATTCATTAATCTTTTCAGTCTATCACGGAGCTCCACCGAGAGGCCATCATACACCACACAGCTGTAGTCAAAGTGAGGGAAGATGAGAGAGGAAATTAGGAGTCTACGGATATGTTGAGGTAGGAGATGGCGGAAGCGATGAAATAGTTTAAGGGTAGAGATTGTCCGACGGGAAATGTGAGAAATATGGTTGGTCCAGGAGAGGGTTTGATCTATGAAAAATCCTAAATTTTTAACAGAGGAGTAGAAGGAAATTGGCTGGTCATTAAGGTGTAATATGGGAAAGTCAGTATGGGATCTAATGAGGGGCTTGGAACCAATGACGATGGCCTGAGTTTTGGCAGCATTTAACTTTAATCCATTTACATTTGCCCAGGCATTGATTCGATCAAGATCTTCTTGAATCTTGGCAAATGCCCCCAGTAACTCAGAGGGAGAAAAGGATAGGTAGATCTGGGAATCATCTGCATAAAGGTGATGGGAACAATGGAAAATTGATTTAGGTAGGTCGTTAATGTAGGAGCTGAAAAGGAGAGGAGATATGCTTGAACCCTGGGCAACTCCAGAGGATAAAGAAAGGAAAGCAGATAGTGGGTGGTTGGGTATGGAGACTGCTTGGGTGCGTTGGGAGAGGAAAGATTGGAACCAAGAGATGGAACTATTGGAGAAAGATAATGATTTTAGTTTGTTGAAGAGGATGGAATGGTTGATGGAATCGAAAGCTTTGGAGAAGTCTAGAAGAATAAGGACAGTTAATTTTCTATCATCTATTGCAGATTGAATGTCGTTGGTAATTTTAATTAAGGCAGATTGTGTGGAATAGCCGGGACGGAAACCAGATTGGAGAGGATCAAATTGGTTGGAATTTTCGAGGAACTTGGAGACTTGGGATTGCACCAGTCTTTCAAGAGGCTTTGAGAGGTTAGAAAGAATTGAAATTGGACGGAAATCTTCGGGTGAGGATGGATTAGGCTTTTTATTTAAAGGAAGGACAATGGCTTTTTTCCAAGAGGTAGGGAATACTGAATTCTGAAGGGAGAAATTGTAGATAAAAAGGAGAGCTGGGAGGATTTCAGGTAGACATATTTTTATTAATTTGACAGGAATGCCGTCTGGCCCTATGGAATTGGTGTGGGATTTCATTAACGCGGTTAACAAGTCTGTGGGAGAAATGTCGTAAAAATAAAAGTTATTGTCGTTATAGGATATCTCTGGAGCAAAGCCAGAAGAGGAAGGTAGAGAAGAGGTATTAGCGACAGATATAAAATAAGAGTTTAAATCATCGGAGGATACAGGATAGGCTGCGGTAGGGGATCTGGAAGGATTACCAATGGAAAGTTTACGAAGCAGTAGCCATTTCGATTTGATATCAGGAGCTGAGGAAAGGGTTTCATGGAAGTAGGAAGTTTTCGCACGCCGGATCCTTGTCTGTGCCAAGTTGCGAAGCACCCTGAACGCTTGGTAGTCATCTGCAAGCCTCGTACGTCTAAAACGTCTTCGGGCAGCGTCGCGCCTCTTCTGCAGATCTTTGATTTCCTGACACATCCAAGGAGCAGGCCGGTGACGAAAGGTAGAGGTTTTGAGGGGAGCATGGGTATTGAGAATATTGAGAAGATTGGTGGTAAGAATGTCAACCATGGAGTCGATGGAAGAGCAAGAATATATTCCGTTCCAGTCTAGGGTTTCTAGGTCAGGTAATATTTTTTCTCGAGTAAGGGAATCTAGGTGACGGAAGGTGATAGTTCGAGGGTGGATTGAAGGAGTTTGGATATTATATGTTATTTGTATAAGATCGTGAGATGATAAGAATGATACTGGTAATTGAGAAGAGGAGAGGAGATTTTGTACAGAGTCTATAATGTAGAAGTCTAACCAAGTGTCTGACCTGCTGGTGTGGTGGGTGGGGGAAAATGGAACTATGAAGAGGTGCAGAGAGAAAATTAGGTTTTCTAGATAGGATTTGTCATTGGAGTTAGAGAGGAAATTGGTATTGAGGTCACCGGAGATGATTATTCTGGGATATAGAGGAACGAAGTTGAATAGGGTTGATTCGAAGGACTGATCAAATGGAACATGGGGAGGACGATATACCACAGTGTAAAGGAGAGGAAGATCCTTACAATGGATTTCTACTAGAAGGTATTCAACCTGAGGATGATCGGAGGGTGGTGAGGAATCGAGGATTCGAGTCTTCAGGCTATTATGGACAAACATGGCTACTCCTCCGCCATTCCGGCTTACCCGATCATGACGGAGGAGGGTGTGATTAGGCAAGGAAACAGAAGAGGAAGGGATGTAAGGTTTAAGCCAAGTTTCCGAGATTGCGATAATATGATAAAAGTTTTGAGTGAAATATTGCAGGAACTCGTCATAGTGGGAAGGGAGGGATTGAGAGTTAACATGACAGGTGATTAGGGTACTAGACATGAGAGGAATTGGGAGGGAAACAGTCAGAGTTTGGTAGAGAAACTCTAAAACAAATAGAAAATACAAAAAGGCGTTTACAATTAATGAAAATAGCAGAAAAGAAAGTGTAAGCAGGAACCGAAAGAAATAAAAAACATATGGTCAATAAAGTATAAATTAGTGTGTAAGTGTGAAGAGATATCTCTATGCGTAGAAGTGAAAATGTTCCTTTGTAGATAATTGAGTTCAAAGTTATTTTAATGAGGATGAGGAGTAGACGAATTCTTCGTGGTCAGGCAAATATATCGAGGTCCGAGGCCTGTTCAATCAGAATAACTTTATGCCCGTCCTCCTTTCGACATCGCACCTTTCCGGCGGCAAACCACGTATATTTGATTTTCCCCGCAGCTCTCTTCTGTCGGGCGAGCCAATATAAGTGTCTGTTCGTGGGAGTCATTTCCTCACTCAGATATATCCGGTGACAGTCATTCTCCTGCCAGCCGATATCCCGAGTAGTGAGGTCTCTCTTGACTTTCCTCTTCGTTATTAAGTCGTCCCTGACTGACTGTTTGACAAAGCGCGCGATGACAGGCGGCGGTCGTGGGTCATCTTTTCTACTTCTGCGGCGATGTACTATGTCCAAGTCATCTGTACTGAGCCTGATGCCCAAACTTGCTCCAATGCAGGTCACCAAAGCGGCGGGCGTTTCACCGGTTCGCTCCGGTATCCCTCGGATCTCCAGTGATCTGGATAACAAGCCCTGCTCTGCGTTATTCAGGCGAACCTCCAATTCACCCACTCGAGATTTGAGGGCTTTATTTTCCAGTATAATTTTTTCGAAATTACTGGCTTGACTTTCGAGGTGTTTCTCAATTTTCGATAATTTTTCATTAAGCTCAAAATTGAGCTCTCCATATTTATCGAGGGTTGTTTTTATGTTTTTTATGTCTTCATTGACACTCGAGTCTAAGCGATTTACTGCCGCCAGTATTTCTGAGGCGGACGGCTCAGTGTTAGATTTTTTGGTCTGGTCACAATTAGGGCATACCCAAGTTTTTT
Organism: Nezara viridula; assembly: GCA_928085145.1. NCBI lineage: Eukaryota > Metazoa > Arthropoda > Insecta > Hemiptera > Pentatomidae > Nezara > Nezara viridula. Next base: position 116,219,796 of record OV725077.1, read on the forward strand.
TGTGTGCTTTTAAGGCTTCAATTTCTTTTTCACTTAGATTGAGACACCGACCGTGAAATATAATTTTGCATTTTACACAACAAAGATTGTTTTTATCTTCGCGTGCAATAGTATTATTGCAAATATTACACTGCACCATATTTAATTAGAATAAAACAATTAAAATGTAAATAAATACCGGGAGAGAGTTGTTTTGATGAACGCAGTAAACAGTGTTGTCTAATGCTGTAGGGATTAGTAGACGTTTACACTCCCGTAGCTTCTAGAACTCAATTGGATTCACGACACTTTCTTTAAGTAGATAAAAGTGAATATATTACACTAATCACAGTGAATACTAATACTGTTAGAAGAAAAATACACTCAACTATAATGAACTGTACTGAACATTAAAATTTTAAAAAATCAGAACTGATAATATAAGAGAGTAATAGCGATGTGTACAGGTAGCTGTCTCTGGCCAGACTCCTGGCCATATAGGGATTGGGCTAGGAGATTTGGATGATTGATAAGGTTCTGATGGAATTTTGAAAAATTTTCAGGGATAAGGTCAAGGGCAAATGTGATATTAAGGTCATGATGTAGGGTTTTGTTGGTTACATGGAACGGAGCATCGACTATTGTTCGGAGGACTTTGGATTGAAAGGATTGGAAGAGTTCGATGTTAGACAATTTTGCTGTCTCTCAAAGTTCAAGTCCGTAGGTCCAAAAGGGTTTCAGGATTGTCTTGTAGATCAGTAATTTGTTGTCAATTGAAAGTTGAGATTTTCTGGTCAGTAGTCTGTATAATTGGCCGTATCGTCGGTTAAGTTCTTGTCTTTTAAGTCTAGTATGTGGGTTCCACGTTAGTCTTCGGTCTAAGATAAAGCCAAGATACTGGACTGTGTCTAAAAAAGGAAGCTGGATGGAATTAAGTGGACTGATGGACAGGATCTGTGGTGGAGTGCTAAGGTAATATGTTTGCATTTGGATTCGTTTACTTTGATGCGCCATTTATTACACCAGTGCTCAATCATGGAGAGGTGCCTTTGAAGATTTAAAGATGTTATTTCGGGATCTGAGTTGGATGATAGGATGGCGGTGTCATCAGCAAATGTTGCCAGGAAGGTATTGGGATGGACAGGAATATCGGCGGTAAAAAGGATATAAAGGACGAGACCCAAGACGCTACCATGAGGAGCACCGGCTTCAACTGGGTAGGAGTTGGAAAACTCTGAACCACAGCGAACCCAAAAGGTACGATCAGAGAGGTAGGAGCGGAGGATTAGGCACAAGGGGTGGGGTAGATAGGTTTTCAGCTTGGAAAGAAGCCCGGCGTGCCATACCCGGTCAAAAGCTTGAGCTATGTCCAGAAAAGCACCCGAGCAATATTGCTTGCTTTACAGTGCTGCGGAAATATGATCGACTACTCGAAGTCCTTGTTGGACTGTGGACTGTTGTGAACGAAATCCGAACAGATGTGAAGGAAGATTTTGGGATTCTATAAAAGGGAGGATCGTTACAGGAGGATCTTTTCAAAGATTTTGGAGATGATTGGAAGTAGGCTAATTGGTCTGTAGGACGTATAGGTGTTGGGAGATTTGGCTGGTTTCGGAAACAGGATAATAGTGGAATGTTTCCACAAAAGAGGAAAGTGGGTGGTTCTAAGGATGGTATTGTATAAATAAGTGAGAAATATGACAGCTTTAGGAGGAAGTTGTCGAAGGATTTGAGAGGTAAGGAGGTCGTATCCAGGAGATTTACGGAGAAGAAGTTTTTGTAAATGATGTTTGACCTCAGAAGGAATAATTGCTTTAGGGGATAAGAAAAGTGGAATGGGTGATGTAAGGAATTCTTCTACTGTTATGGTATGGGTGGGGTTGGATTCCGGAAGTGAGGTGAATGTTCTGAAGAGGTGTCTGGCGAATTCCTCAGCTTTGTCTTCATCAGACGCTGCCCAGGAGCCATCGCATCGACGGAGGGAATGGGAAATATGATGGGATTTAAGGATTTTGTTGGTGATCTTCGATAGAGAATTGTCATGAACAGAGAGGGATGTAAGGTAGGAGTTGAAGGATTGGGATTTGAAGATGGCCAATTCCTGCTTTAATCGTTTAGTGAAATAATTATAAGAGCGCCGATCGGTGGGGTGTCTTGAACGTTGCCATAATATTCGGGCACGGCCTTTGATATGAATTTCTTAGGAATTTTCGAGGAGAAATTTGGAGAGGAAGCAGTCCAAATTGCTTGCTGAATAGTAGTGGTAAAGGAATTTTGCGGCATTATCGAGGTCATCTGGGATTTTTAGGGTTGTTCTGAGGTCAATTTTATCGGAAAGGATTTGATGAAAGAGTTTCCAGTTAACTGACAGATGAAGGACTCTGATGAAGGACGGTGAAGGGGGTTTAGGAATAGGAGCTATTGATAATTGAAGTATTAATGGACTATGATCTGAGGAAAGTTCGTCAAGACGGGTAAGGAATGATTGAGGGGACCTAAACCACTGTGGATGAAAAAAATCAAGGATATCAGGATTGCGGTTAGGATCAATGGGCCAGTAGGTTGGTGAGTTGGGTGGAAGGAGACTGAAACGTTGGGTATTGAGTGCAGACAGAAATGCTCTGCCACGAGAATTCGTGGTTCTTGAACCCTAAACTTGATGCTTGGCATTTAATTCTGCACCCAGGATGAAATGATGACCTAAGGAGTTGAGGAGAGAACTGAACTGGACTTTGGATATGGGCCTGTTAGGAGGGCAATATGCTGATGCAAGGGTGACTGGAAAGGAGAAGGTTTTGATTACAATAGCGGTGGACTGTTGGAAATCTTGAGTAGGTAATGGGAGTAAGTGATGGGAGAGGGATTGGTGTACGATGACAGCAGTACCGGCATGTGCTCTACCGTCAGGATGGTCAGTACGGTATGTTATATACTGTGGGATTTTTAAATGCTGTTTTATGGTCAGTCGAGTTTCTGTAATTAGGGCTACGTCAATGTTCTTGTCTTGTAGTAAAGCTGTTAGTTCGTCAACATGATTTCTAACACCATTCGCATTCCAAAGGAGAATGGACATGGGTTTTGGGATGTGAGTCATTAAGGATTTTTTAAAGGAGGGATGAGGTGAGATACGAGATTTGTAAGGAGTAATATGAGTGGAGTAACTAGGGATTTGAAATTGGTGAGGAAAGATGCTAACAAACTGGTGAGATCTGTTCATTTAAAGGAGGAGGAATATGAGGAATTTGAGGTTGTTGATGTTTATGTGTGTTAGGATGAGCAGAATATTGAGGTACCTCCAAGTAGTTCGGAGTATGATAAATTATTATTAACAATTCTAGAAGGTTCTCTTCTTGGTCTGGTTGTCTCATCTTGAGTCCGGTTCTTCTGGTATCTGGATTTGAGGCTCTTCTAGGTTTGGCAGCCTTTGTGGCTGGTCGGGTGTCCCTCCTGGCATAGTGCACACACTGCAGGATCTTGTATCAGTTTAGTGCACTCCACAGATTTGTGCTGTTCACCGCATTTCACGCAACGCGTCCTCATGTATTTTACAACAACTCTATGCCGAATTTTGAAATATTACGATATTTGGTTCTCTAAATAGATAAACAAGTGCATGGAGAACCAGCTATGATGAAAAAGAAAAAAACCTAATCAGTAGTACAGTCTTATCTCTAGCTCTATCCAGAGTCACAAACTCAAACGATTCACTCAGAAGACAATTTCCAACTTGTATTGATAGATTTGCACTTTTTTTGTGGAGAGTGAATTAGATTGAGCCGTCAGATCTCCGATGTGTAACACTCGAGTAAATTGGGCAGAACTTTAAAACTAAAAGTCGGACCTGCATACTGTAAGCGAGTTTAGCATTTCATCATCTCTGAAATAGGCTATTATTCAAAATTTTATCTTAACTCAACGGCATATTAGCTAGGCGAAAATGGAAAAAATAGTGTCGAAAACCAACTTATAACGAGTTTTATTGAAGGTGTGGAATAGAATATCTCATAAACTGAAAATCGGACCTGCATACTGTAAGCAAGAAAACTGCTCATCCTTTGATCCTTTTTTCAATGAAATATTATTTATTTATTTCATATTATTAATCTCGCCTTGTTGATATTTTCACTTCTATTTTGTGTTCTATAGTACAAATTTTAGTTTTGTATTTATTTTATGCTTGCGCCCAAAAAAAAAAAAAAAAAAAAATTGGTATGATTTTCTTATTTAATCAATATGATACTTCAAATATATGTCTAGATAATGATGATAAATAAAAGTATGACAGTGTCACTTGTAGAACAATGAAGCGGATGGATCCAAAATATATTACAAAACATTAACGAAATATAGCGAAAGAGATTATAAAAGGGAATGGAATATAAAATAAGCGTTCTTATTTAAAGCTCAATAAGGCTGAGAGGGTTATTACCGCCCTAACGACATCCCATAAAACACAACATTTTACGCCGTCCAACCTTCCAATAAACTATTATCGCCAGTGAGGGATTAAACCGGGTTTGTTGGAGTCGAGCATGTTATCTCTTGTACCGGTATCTCTACCTGCTCCTCTGGTACCTTCCCTCTATTAGCATATGTCTAATAATAGTTAACTGCACCGCTCTAGTAGATTGATTTCACCGCACGCAACCATAAATAGCTACCGTTGTGCTTAAGGCCATCCCATCTTTTGTATCTATTTTTATACAGCAATTTTATGAGTATTATTTCAAGGTAATAATTATTTTTACTGTCCAACTTCTGCAAACATAATTAAGAAAAATATTATAATCGGGTGCAATTTTCGAACTGAATTTACAAAAAAATTTTCATTTTAAAGATCCCAAAAAAAGTCATTAGTTAAATGCTTTTTTTTCCAGTATGGTTTCGGCCTTAATAATAATCAAAAAAGTATATAATATATATTACATATATACGTAAGTGAAAGTAAAAATATATTAAAATCGCGATATCTCTCTACTAATAGTGCTTTGATTTTGATGAAACTTCTTTCATTTTTTAGGCAATTTAAATACCTTTGAAACACCATATCTCAACATCCCCAAGAAAGTGTATACGTTTTGAGTTATTCGGAATTTAATTTTACCATCACTCGTAACTTTTTTTCCAGCTTCTTTTCGTTGAAGTATGTTATATAGATAAATTCAAAGGATGTCTAGGATTCTTAACTTTAGCGAATTTTCATTGAAATCAGTACATTCGTTTAGGCGCTATAGCAATGCAGGTTTTTCTGCATTTTTATTTTTTTTCTTCTTTATTAAATTATCGAATTCTTTCAAACAAGTTATATTTAGCATTTTTTCGTAACATTGAATGTGAAATGATTAACTTTTTAAAATAAACCATATTGAAGGCACTTTAGAGGAAGACATATATGAACATTGGACATTTAAGCTCTGTAAAGTAACATCAATGGGGAAAAGACCTAATTGATATTAAATACCACTTAATTATACAATGATATACCGAGTTTAATCAAAATCGTTAAAGCCGTTTTTGAGAAAATTGTTAAAATGTGTTTCAGCGTTGATATAAAAATTGAGTGCAGCGCCAAACAGGCTATAAAGATGTTTATAAATATTTCCTCAAGTTTTTGTCTTAGAATCTTTTAAGATTTCATATAATACTATCCGACCCTTATTTGATAAATTACATAGACAATAAAAAATAATCATCTAGTACTAACAAAGATACGTTGAATTGAACTTTGTTCTATATTATAATAAGTATCGAGTTTCCAGGTTCATATTGGAAATAGTTCTATTTAGTTTCTGGAATAATCCTAATATCAAAAATCACGTTGAATATTGCAGAATTTTGCAATCGCAGGATTTTAAAATTTTTTAAAGATGAATAAATTGTGTAAAAGGACAAATTTCCAAATAAGAAGTTTGTTTGTTGTTGGTTATCCGACCAGTTTGAGCCTGACAGAGTATCAACGAGAGGCGCCCCCAGACATGAAGGATAGTATATAGAAAATAAGCTATAAATATAACAAAAAAATTATAAAATCTTATTAGGACCCATATTACCGAAGATTCATCTTATAATTTTTGTATAAAAATGTTCACCTTAAATTGTATATAATCTCGTGTAACTGTGGTGTCAGATATATGTTTAGACTTTAGTTAGTGTTACTTTCGTGTTTCCTCGCCTACTTCAGTAACAATAAAATTCTTTGTAATGTTTGTAATGTTAAAATGTTTGTAAAGCTATGATTATTTTCTTAAGTATTGAAATGGAAGATGGATCAAACATATTTAAGACTAACGATAGTGGTTGAATTATTTTTTTTTATTTCTTAAAGACATTTACAATTGTATTAAATAAATACATCTAGTAAATTAGAACATAATGTATATAATGACATGAAAAACACTTGCTGTAACTACCCAATGTGCTATGTATTGTAAAGACCGCCGGTGGAATAATTATTTTAAATGTATAAATAAACATCATAAGTGTCCACATCTGGCGGTACCTGACTGAGGGTAACCCATTAGGACAACCTTTTGTAAGTGGTAATAAAAACCCTTAAGGACCACCGACAAAGACCGACAACTAAGTGTTTAAAAAGGATCCCAAAAGACCTTTTCACACCTTCCACCAGAAATACCTAAGTCTGTACCTGCTGCTTTACCTTGGCCTGGGGGAGAGGGCGTGGTCATCCCTTAGGCTGAGAATATTCAGCCAATCAGGAAAAAGACTACCAAAAGAGAGGGGGATGAAAAAAGGTGGAAAATATAGAACTTGGACGAAGACACTTCTTCTTGGGAGACGGAGGAGAACACTTGCTCTTGGGGCTTCAAGCGGGGGAGTCGAGGGAGGAAGACGAAGACAGCCGGAGAGGGCAGATGGACGGACTAGACGCTGAAGGAGAGCAGAGACAGGGAATCCAGATATGACGGCTAGAAACACCTAGAAACACTATGAAGGACCAGCTAAGTGGTAACAAGCATTTAGTTATACTAATGTAAATTTGTGTTGGCAACCATCAATCATTAATTAATAAAATCAATAGAACATAAGTAACTCTAATCAAGCATTCTCCTCCAGTATGATTCGCAACTATAATTATGTATATAGATTTGTTCATTATCATTGTATATATTTTTTGGATATTCAAATTTGTAAATATAATAGTTAGTAAACCAACGTAGTACTTTTACATTCTACCTTGCATGCCACCAATTAGTAATAGAAACAAATAGTACATTTATAAACATGATACCTTTAGAAAGGAAATCCAATAAAGAGTATATGGTTCAATCTAGGATACTACAGTAGGGGGTCTGTGGTATTTTAATTTAAATACATCATTAATATATTTTAAGTTGATCGGTTCCCTTCTGGGACCGATATAAATACATATTAATACAAATAAATGCGATTCCTGGAACCCCTTACTCGCCGTAGAAACGCGAGGCCAGGAACATAGCAAATGGTAGCACTCTAATTATATGTTTACATTAGGAGATCACGGGGCCATCTTCTTTTCAGACGCCTCGGAGGATTATCAGGAATTGAAGAGGAAGCAAGGTTAGAAACGAGAGGGTTGGGATGATTCTGAAGTTTATTATGGAAGGATAGGTATCTGGATTGGGCCAGATCTGAAACAAAAGGAACATTAAGGTCATTATGGATGGTTTTATTTGTAACAAAGTAGGGAGCATTGAGGATTTTACGAAGGATTTTGGATTGTAAGGATTGGATACGAGAGGAATTCGATGGTTTAGTGGAGCCCCATAGCTCAACTCCGTAAGTCCAAATAGGCCTTATTATAGTCAAGTATATGAGTCTTTTGTAATTAATTGGAAGATTAGAGCGTTTGTCTAGTAAGTGCTGAAGTAATCGGAAACGTCGAGCGGTTTCTTGTCGTTTCAGTCTAGTATGAGGATTCCAAGTTAGTCGTTTGTCCAGGTGGAGTACTAGGTATCGGATTTGCTCAACAGGGATAAGTGGAGTATTGTTAAAGGAAACTGTAGGACAGGAAGTTGTTGGTTTACGACGAAGGGTAAAGGTAATTTGGTGGGATTTATTGGAGTTTATTTTAGTTCTCCAGTTTTGACACCATTCTTCTAGATTTATGACGTGTGATTGAAGCATTTGGGATGCAATTGCTGGGTCATTATTTACTGATAGGATACATGTGTCATCGTCATATGTGGTGATGACAGTGATGTCAGCTGTATAAACTGTATAGAGGATAAGGCCTAGGATACTACCTTGAGGAACACCAGCGAACTGGGAAAAAAGGGATGAATAGGCGTTTTTGTGATTTACTTTAAAGTATCTATCAGTAAGGTAGGAACAGATAATGAGGAGGTATGTAGGTGGTAGGAATTTTCGGAATTTGTACAGTAGTCCCGGATGCCAAACTCTATCAAACGCCCGTTCAACGTCGAGAAAGACTCCCGTACAGTACATTCCGCGCTCCAATGCTGAATTACTTAAATAAGTGACTAAACCAACACTGTGAAGATATAAAAACGTTTTCCAAGTTTATATTTGATTGTTTAAACTATGAATTATTTTACTTTATGGCGATTCTTCCAGTAAAGGGATGACCAGAATGGGGCGTAGCATACCTCCATCAAAATTCTTAAGCGCATTTTTAGAGGGATTTGAATTTTTTGGGTAACCAGTCTTAATGACTGGTAGCCTGCTGGTAAAGCTTTTTTACTTTCCTACCTATACTAGGCAAGGAAAGTATTGCAGTCTGTTCAAATTTCTGATATGCGGTTTTTGACGGATCTATACTTTTCAGAGCCCCCTGAGTCCGAAAAACACATTTTTAGCCATTGATCTGTTTGTCTGTGCCAAGATTTTCTCGGGAACTACTGAACCGATTTTCTTGCTCATTTTTTTGTTTTGTAGGGTTTTGACTACTGATGGCTGTGACAGAAATTTGGTGCTCCATGCGCAACAGCTTGCGCGCAATAGATGAAAAGCATGTTTTCCTATAGACTGTAGTGCAAAAACGGCTCCATCGATTTTTATGAAACTTTCCTGTAATGTTCTAATCATTGTTCTTTCAATTTTCGTAAATAGACTAAATTCCCGAAAAAAATCAGGAAAAAAAGTTATAAAGAAAATAAAAATGTTATGGGGCCTAACTCCGTAAGTATATATTATACGGTAAAATTTATAAAAAAAAAAAAAAAAAACTTTTGAAAGGTAATTAAATTACTACAAAAACAAAAAAAAAATCATAGGAATCGAATCAGTATTAACGATGATTCAGCTTATTCTATTTTTTACACATTTTTTAAACTTATTACTTTCCTACCTACTTTCCGGCATGCGGCTTTCGACGGATCTATCCGTTTCAGAGCCACCTGAGTCCGAAAAATACATTTTTAGCCATTGGTCTGTCTGTCTGTGCCAAGATTTTCTCGGGAACTACGGAACCTATTTTGTTGCCTCTTTTTTTATTTTGTAGGGTTTTGACAACTGATGCCTGTGACAGAAATTCGGTGCTCCAAGCGCAATAGCTTGTGCTCAATAAATGAAAAATTTGTTTTTCTATAGACTGTTGCCCGCATCTCACAATCTTCTCTATTTCCTCTACTTTTAACAGAAATTATTGTTTGACAATACTAAGCTATGGCAAAAAGTTTTTGATCATCAATATTAGGAAGTATTGAAATTTGTACACTGATCTACCTTAAGCCGGTTTACATTGCTTGAGTTTATCAAATAAATCGTACTCAAATCTTATGTTTGATCAATCTTCATGAACAGTTTTTATATCTTTATGTAAAGATATAAAAACTTTTCTGAAATAGGTAGGAAAGTCGTGTAAGTGGACACACCACATATTTTTAAACATAATTTCCTTGAATATTTTTCTATTTTTAGCTAATTTAGTCTTTAAAAAAATATAAACGAATAATTATAAAATATATTTATTACAGTTTGTTGTTATGATAATAATTTCTTTTTCTTCGAAATCAGTTTACTTGAAATGAGATTTCGTATTCTGATTTTATATTTTTTTTTCAAATCATGTTTTTTAAAATTTAATTATTTATTTTAATATTTTTTTTTTTTGGTTCCCAGAATTCCAGTTTTCTACGAAAAAAAACAAATATGATATTTGTATTTTCTATTACAGTATTGAACCATACAACGCCAAACGCTAAAAAAGAATCTAATATCCAAACTGACGGTATAACGGATTTCTGTATCTGAAATGCTCAGGATAACACGTAGTTGATCTATTAGGTAATCAGGTAATGATTTAGTGGGAGAGTTGTGAGGTATATAGCAACTGTGAGCCTGAGGACTGCGTCGACAACAGCCTTGCAAGGTCCCAGGGGTAGACGACCTCACTCCCACTATACTGTCTTCGCTCGCCCAACTTCTCTTCACATACTTGTTGAACAGGCAACTTTATATGTATCCCTTATTCCCTCATTCCATATTGATTTCGTACTTTATCGCTTCTTCAACTGGTAGGTCCTCGTGGGCTATATGTCGTAAGTTCGAAGTGTTGTTAAGTTTGATTGTCAGTGTCAGAACGGCAACAAGTACGTAATATTACTTCTGGTTTTGTGTATATATAAAAATTATTAAAACAAAATAAACAAATTATATGACTTTATTATGAATTTATTTATAATAGTATTCTTTATATATATATATATATATATATATATACATATCAAGAATACTATTATAAATAAATTCATAATAAAGTCATATAATTTGTTTATTTTATTTTTATAATTTTTGTTGTTATAGAAATAGAAATAGAATAATAATTGTTTTCAGAGGCGAAGTTCCTTGAGAATTCCAAAACCATACAAAAAAAGATTAATTATTCCTAAATGACTTGATACTTAAATTTAAAAAAAAAACAGAAAACTTTAAGTAAACTAGCTATGTACGAAAAAAAGAAAACTAATAACAAACAATTTAAACCGTGCAGAAAATACATCAAAAATTGTAAAATACTATGGCTATTCACTTTTAGGATGAAGGAAAAAATATAAAAATAAATTAATTAGATTCTTCTAATAAAAAAGAAGTTTTACTTAGAAGAATAAAGAAGAGAGAAAAAAAAATTAAAAGTAAATTATAGATATATAAATTTAACACTATTTAATCTTCATTTGTACTTCAGTTATATAAATTATATATTTAAATGGTCTTTAAATTAAAAATTTACAGTACAATTATGTATATATGTATTTAAATTTTGATTCAAATTAATGTTGTAATTTTCTTTCATTAAGTGGAGACGGTACTGTTTTGCATGATTTCTTATTTGTTTTTTTATATAGTTTTTAGTATTTTGTACATAGTTTCATTTGTTTTGTATAGTATATATAGTTAGTATTTTTATTTATTTATTTAATGTAACAAATCTGATCAAAAGTAATTCTTTTACTTATATACAACTATATTCGGCGAAAATTGAAACTATCAATGACAATGAAAGAAATATTAAGAGACAACGAAGAAGGAGTCACCACCCTATTGCGGTACTTAATGGAGACGAATTATTACAATAGAATATAGAAAACTAGCCGCCAATGACCCTCTAGGGTAGAGGCGATTACAAAAAAAAAAAAATTATATTTTTCTCAAGGGACTTCGTTCCAGAACAAAATTATTTTTCCATTCTATTCTATATATTGAACATTATATTTTATCTTTAAGTCAAAGATGGTTCCATTCTACTTTGGTTCTGTTTACTTATTTTTTTCTACTTTGAAGGCTGAATCCTAAAATCGGTTAGAAGTTATTTTAGAATAATACAATTTTATAATATCCGTTATAAGTTCGATTTATTTTTTGCCTAAAACTATATTTGTATCATAAATATAATAAAATTAGATGTTCGAACTTATTTTTCATAGAAAGTCGTAAGTGTCATGGCCGAAACTGAGGTTCTATATTCGTATCGTTCCGTCTTTGCTAGTTTGTTATGTGCTTATTATCTCAAATCCTGTTCTCAGACTTTGTAAACAGTGAGTTTATAAACAATTTAACATTTTTACATTACAATCAGTGAGGTGAGTGACTTTTATTAACAATTAGCAACATTAAATTGGTACTCAATTGCTAGAGACAGTTTACGTGGCAGATAATTCCCCTCAGCGGGTCTTATCTTTCAAATTCAAGGTCACGGCGCTTTATTTTACGTTCAGAATATCTTGAGTTCGTACCTAAGACAGTATATATATTTTTTTTTCTCTGTTTTTATTTCTTAATTGATTATTTTATTTTAATATTTTTTTTCTACTGAGACTCTATTTTATTTATTTATAAAAATGTTTTTTTTAATATTTGTATATATATTTGTAAATAGATTAGTTATTAAGTATTTGTTTTGTAAATTTTCTTATTAGTGATACTTTTTTTTTTTCTCTCTTCTTTTTGTATATATTATTATTTAGAGGTATGGATTCTGATAAGAACATTTCTTTTGACGAATCAGATGAAGAGACTCCTTTCTCCGAAATCAGTGAGACTGATTCTCAATATTTAACAAGGCGAACTCTCCAAAAGCGCCATAGAAACTCTGCCCCCGGTTCGGCGGGCAACTCACCTAATAAAAAAAAAAAACAAATCCGCTAAAACAAAGCAAGCTCTCAAAGTAAATAAAGAATCAAAAACTAGTAATAATTCAGCTATGAAACCTGACACTAAACCATCAACTAACACATCCAGTAACAATTCTGTTACAGCCAATAATAAAATTAACGAAATCACTGAACCTAGAACTTTCACTGAACCAGTGCCACCTCCGATTTATGTAAGCAAGATTGACAATTTCATTCAGTTCGGTCAAGAAATAGCTAATCTGATCGGACCGACCAACTTCCGGTGTTTTTCTCGAGTCAACGATATAAAGATTAACACCAATACTAAAGATGATTATAAAAAACTTATAAATCATTTGACAGCACTCAATCACGACTTCCACTGCTATCAACTAAAAGAAGACAAAACATATAGAGTGGTTTTGAGAGGTCTTCACTCTACCACACCCACTACCGCTATAAAAAAAGATCTGGAAGATATCGGCCATTCGGTAAGACATATATCTTCTATTTTACATCCTATTGATAAATATCCACTGCCATTATTTTTCATCGATCTAGAACCAGCCCGGAATAATGCAGAAATCTTCGAAGTTAAAAGACTGCTGTATTCTGTTGTAAAATTTGAAGAGCCGAGGCAGAAACCAATAGTCGTTCAATGCACCAAGTGCCAAAACTTAGGGCATACAAAGGCTTACTGCCATCACTCGGTGCGTTGCGTTAAATGCGCCGGGCCTCACGCCTCTAACACCTGCCAGAAACCGTTAAATGAACCACCAAAATGTGCCCTTTGTGGTGAGGACCACCCTGCAACCTATCGGGGCTGCATTATCTATAAGAAGCTATATAAGCAAAGAACTTATAATTTATCATTAAAAGAAGAACAGAAGAATTCTACCCAGGCACAGGTACAGGCACCTGAACTCCTAAATTTGGCAGCGTTTCCTCAACTGCCGAACGAAATAATACCACAATTGACGCACAACCCTTCTACATCAACAGATCATCCCCATCAAGACTCTAGGCACCTATATTCAGACACTACGGTGAAGAATCAACAGCCGCGACGTCAGACGCCTCAGATTTCCAAAACTAAGACTCAGGCTTCCAAACCTAAGATCCAGACCTCCCAATCCAAGACTCAAATCTCCCACATTCATTCAAAATCTCCACGTCAGCAAATGCCTCCTCACCAGATACCTATACGTGTAAAATTACCGCCCGAACATCCAACTCCTGTTTATTCCCACCCTACTGCTCATATTTACTCTCCTTCCCAAGTTCCAAGGGTACATCCTTCATCAGACACTCCTTATCATAAGATCTTTCCCTCACGAACTCCTAATCAAAACCAACCTGACCAACAAAACCCGATCGATTTAATAAACTCCACCCTTGCGTCCTTCCTGAAAGATCTCCAAGAGACTATCAAGCCACTAATTACCCTCCTCACAAGAATCCTTACCGAAATTCCCTTCAATCTCTCACGATGAGCACTAAGCCCCTAGCTGTTCTTTTATGGAATGCTAACGGACTACAAAACCACCGAGACGAACTCGACATTTTTCTTCATGACTATCACATTGATATTGCTCTACTGACAGAAACTCACTTCACTCGACGTTCATATTTCTACATACGTGACTATATCACTTATAGATCAGACCACCCCGACAACACTTCCCATGCCGGTTCTTGCATCCTTATCCATAAATCCTTATCCCATTCTCTCATTCCTTCTACTCCAACGGAGGCTATTCAAGCAACCTCGGTTATCATTTCAACTCGTCCTTTCCATTTAACATTCTCAGCTGTATACTGTCCTCCCGGTCATACTCTTACCTATAACTTACTTGAATCCTTATTTCAATCCTTCGGATCGCGCTTTATTGCTGGAGGAGACTACAATGCTAAACACCAACGATGGGGTTGTCGATCATCCAACTCCCGTGGTAACATACTATCTTCTGTCTCAACTTCCAATAGTTACTCTGTCCTCTCTCCTATGAATCCTACCTATTGGCCAACATCCCTCAAAAAACGCCCTGATATCCTCGACATATTTGTCACCTCCCAAATTTCCTCTTCCCATGTCACAATAAAATCCCTGGATGACCTCTCCTCAGATCATTCTCCAGTTCTGCTTTCATTACACACAACCTTCGCTCCTAAGCCCTCGTCCTCTCCTACACTGATTACAGGACGAGTAAACTGGGACAATTTTCGTAAAGACCTGGAAAATAAATTGGACCTAAATATTCCACTTAAGACGAAACGTGATATTGACACAGCCATAAAAGAACTTACTACATCTATAAGTGACAAAATAAAGAATAATACATCTACCAATAAAACTGACAACTCCCAACAGACAAATTTGCCGCAGCATATTCGTATCTTATTAAGGGAAAAACGCAGAGCAAGATCGAAGTGGCACAGGACTAGATATCCATCAGATAAGACATATTACAACAAATTAACTAACCAACTAAAAGCTGAAATTAGAAAATACAAAGTTCAAAATTTACATAACATGACAGAAAAACTTACTACTTGTGACAAATCACTATGGTTGACCACTAAAAAACTCCTTAAATTCAAAGATTTTAACCACCCACTTATTACTGAAACCCAAACCTGGTCCAGATCTGATGATGAAAAATCTCAAATATTTGCTCAACACCTCTCAAAAACATTTAATCCACACCCAGACATCCTTAATCCAACCCACCTTGAGTTTATTGAAGCAGAATTGGATACCCCACTCCAATTGACTCCTCCACCTAAAGCATTTCATCCTTCAGAAATATCCAATATCATTAATAGATTACCTTCTCGCAAAGCTCCTGGCCATGACCTAATCACCTCCCAGATCCTAAAATGTCTTCCTAAAAAAGCCATATTGTTCCTAACCTATATATTTAATGCTGTACTCCGCACCACATATTTTCCTGACTCTTGGAAACTATCCATTGTCAAAATGATACCTAAACCCACAAAGCCGCCAGAACACCCATCCTCTTACCGTCCTATCTCCCTTTTACCCATTATGGGAAAAATCCTGGAAAAACTCATTTTAAAACGCCTGTATCCCATCCTAGACTCTAAACACATTATCCCAGATCACCAATTTGGATTCCGCACATCCCACTCCACTATTCAGCAATGCCATCGTGTGGTAGATGTAGTCTCCTCTGCATTGGAGCGCGGAATGTACTGCACGGGAGTCTTTCTCGACGTTGAACAGGCGTTTGATAGAGTCTGGCATCCGGGACTGATGTACAAACTCCGTGAATTCCTACCACCTACATACTTCCTCATTATACGTTCCTACCTTACTGACAGATACTTCAAAGTCAATCATAACAATGCTTATTCATCTCTTTTTACTCAGTCTGCCGGTGTTCCTCAAGGTAGTATCCTAGGTCCTATCCTTTACACAGTTTATACAGCTGACATCCCAACCCAATCCAACACTGTCATCACCACCTATGCCGATGACACGTGTATCCTATCAGTTAATAACGATCCTTTAATTGCATCCCAAACTCTTCAATCACATATCACAAGCCTTGAAGAATGGTGTAAAAATTGGAGAATAAAAATAAATTCCAACAAATCCCATCAAATCACTTTTACCCTCCGTCGTAAACCTATGACCTCTTGTCCTACAGTATCCTTCAATAATACTCCACTTATTCCTGTTGAGCAAATCCGCTACTTAGGACTCCACCTTGACAAACGACTCACTTGGAACCCCCATACCAGACTGAAACGACTAGAAACCGCCCGACGTTTTCGACTACTGCAGCACTTACTAGACAAACGATCTAAGCTTTCAATCAATTATAAACGACTCGTATATATGACAATAATAAGACCTATTTGGACTTACTGAATTGAGCTTTGGGGCTCCACTAAACCATCGAATTCCTCTCGTATCCAATCCTTACAATCCAAAATCCTTCGTAAAATCCTCAACGCTCCTTACTTTGTCACAAATAAAATCATCCATAAAGACCTTAATGTTCCATATGTTTCCGATCTGGCCCAATCCAGATACCTTTCCTTCCATAACAAACTGCAGAATCATCCGAATCCTCTCGTTTCAAACCTTGCTTCCTCCTCGATCCCTGATAACCCTCCGAGGCGTCTGAAAAGAAGATGGCCTCGGGATCTTCTAATATAGAACTTTAATTTGAGTTCTACCAATGGGTAGTTTCTCTTCATGTTGTACATGCCATGTTACAAATTTCTCATTTACTTATTGTATTCTCTATGTAATACAGTTGTAAATTCCATTGAAATAAAAAAAAAAAAAAAAAAAAAAAATTTTTCATAGAAGGGAGGGTATGTAACTTTTAAAAAAAAAATGACGAACAGGGTGCACCGAATAATAACTGTGAAACTTCAGGAACCGATTCAACACCAAAGTTATGAAAATAATTTCATATTAAATATCATTTGATTTTTAACGATCTTTCGAATAAAAATTGAAGCTAAATGAATTTTTTTTAGTCATCACAAACCTTTTATTTTTAGTATTACATTCGAATTATTATATCTCTAAAAATCATCTTTCACTAAATCTGATGATCATGGGATGTGGGAAGAAATGTCACATAAATTTAGAAAATCAGATATTATTTGAATCGAAAAGTAAGACTTCTAAACTTCAAAAGGTTTTAACCTGTTAACTGGGTAAGAAAAAATTACCTTTTTCTTTCTTTTATAATATGATATAAAATATTTGTTGAAATAAATTAAATTAATAAGTTTAAAATTATTTCCTTTTATTACTTGAAGTGTGATGATATTACTTAAAATCATGGAGAAGAAAGTCCTCATTGGGAAACGAGTTGACCAAATTTTTATTGCACGGTTTACAGGTTAATGATTAAAGAAAAATGTATAATTTTGAGAAAAAAATATTTATTGCCTTTCATTGGATACCTTCACGAGGGGAGACATTTTTCAAGAAAAATTTCTGCAATTAATAAGCTTAGCTCTTCAGTGTGGCAGTCTGTATTAATACTCAATAAAAGATTTTTTAATAATCAAATAAGCTTAAAAATTCTGGCTGATAACACGATAGATTGTTATGTTGTTCACCTTGTATAAAATATATCCTTATCATAAAATAATTGAAAATTTCAACAACAAAAAAAATATGTATATATACTTGGTAATTCTATCTATTTTATAATTGTATTAAAATATTATATAGTCTTTATAAAAACTAATCTGATATGTTATTTTAAATTATTGGTACCGAGTTTGAAGTTAGGAAGATATTATTCATTAATTTATAATAAATATTATTTTATTTTGTTTTTATTTAAATATTGTATTTTACTACTTAAGAACGTTTTACTAATTATGTTATTTTACTCATACTTTTAGTTTTATTTGTCATATCGGTCTTAATTTTATTTATTTTTTCTAGTATACCATAGTTTCATTAGAATTATAATCTGTTCCTTGTAAAGTAGGTATTACAGTTTAATAGTTATTTAATACATCAGAAAGGATATTTAAGATAAACTCAATTCTCGAACAGTAAGGATTGGAAGAGAGTTTGGAGAAATAAGATTGTTTTCGGAGATAGCTCCTCCTCGTAAAAATAAGATAATGAGGAATGCAAATGTTATTCACAATCATTACGAGATAGGAGTTAATGACAGGGCGACGGAAGAGGTTAATGGACAGTGAAGGTGTCGGGATGTGACTGACTGAGAAATAAACAAAGTGTTGAAGGGGAGTTCCTGATGAAGGAAAAAACAAAAATAAAAAACAGAAATCATACTGTCCGCCAACAGTCTCTTAATAGAACAGCAAAACACTTACAAATTAAGGAATAGCAGGTACATAACAAAATAAAATTTAAAAACCTCTATAGCTATTTAAAAGGCTAATCAACAAATCATATACTGCAATACTTGGGCAAACACTTATACTCAACACTGAGTTATTCGATGGCACCATAAATCCATCAAACCGTTCCTAAACTCTTCAACGGAATTCACCGCTTTCCTTCATTCATCACCAGTGACTCAGCGGATAAGCGGCTTTTGGGATCAATGGATATGCTGCATGTAACGCCATTATAACTCCAGTGTTATTATTCCTGAATTTATTTTTCAGATAGCTACTGTTAGTGCAGAATGTATGTAAAAATATTCTATGTTCATTTTGCTTTTCGTAAAGGTGACATTTTGTAATCTGTAAACTAAAATAATTAGTCTGCTACTATGGAAAATAGTAGGCTGAAATAAAATATGAAAATGTGCTAATATAAAGAAAGGAATAATCAGTTTTTATGCTCTTCAGTAAAAAAATCTGTTTTTACATACGATCTTTTTCACTTACAGTAGCCATAATTATATTTAGTTTACACTTTATATCTATATTTTTTTTTAATGTTTTATAATTCAATAATTCACTGGGTAAGTATTTCATTACGTATGTTTTAATCTTCATAATGAATTTAACATTGTTAACTTTCCGCTGGAATCCAGCAGGTCATTCACACTTTAGTTTAGTTTTGGAACTAGCCAATTTATGTATTTCATAAATAGTTATAGTTATTGTTTTATTTTTTTAATATTCATTGTTAGAGTAGATTGCTGTTAGAGTAGGACGAGACACTCTTTTAAGATAATTCTTTCCTGCATTAAAAATCTGTACTTTATTTAAGAAGTACTGTACTGTAATATCCTTTGGAATGTTACTATATTTACCATTATGAATAAATAAATAAATGTTACGAAATTTATAGAACGTGGTTTTTAGATTTTTTTTTTTTTTTTTTTGAACTTGTTTATTGAGAAATATTACAATATGTTTCAATTAACGACAAGAAATTAAATTAGAAACTTCATTTATCGTTACATCAGGAATGGATCAAAGAAATAGCATATAAGAAATGGGTATCTCATTCTTCATTCGATTAAGAAAAGAAGCTTGCTGCCCTGATCACCCAATAATATAATCGATGATCACCAACGTTATAATATACGTTAACATGTTCACATCTTTAAATAACTACAATGTTCATAGAATCATACGATACCATTCTAGAAAAAAAAATGTATAGTTTTTTATTGTTTTTAATTTTTATATGGTATCAATGGAGTAACGTTTGGAAACATCAAACATATTTTCTCAAATTTATGATCATTTTAATATTGTTTCCTTGAAAATAGATGTTAGAAAATTATATTAAAATCGTTTCATCAATCATCATAATTTCATCAATCACAAAAATATTAAACTATAAAATGTTATCACTTTTATTTAAAAGTACTACAGCAAATAAAACTTTAAAAAAATATATATGTATATATATATACATATATATAATGATTATAAAAAAATATATAAACTAAGTTTTCCACAACAGTTTTTTTACTGGTAATTAAATATAAAGAGGTGTTGAAGATGAAAAGAAGAATACATTTCATGAGATCATTGTCGTCGAATTCAGTTAGTAAGAGCGAAAGCAGGCTCGCTACTAACGGTATGTATAGAGGGAATAATTCAAGGCAGGCAATACTTCATAGCATTTAGCAGCTAAGAAGACAAGCAGACATTCCTTTGATAAACGCTTACCAGTTGTCAGTCGTTGTGTTGTTTAAACACTTATTGACTTTACAAAATGATATAATTCACACCTATCAGTAATGCTCACTAATACAGACCATAAATTTCCTATATGCACAGTTAAAGGAATTTCTGATTTAAATACTTACGTTTCAAATGAAAACGATTAAGAACGAACTGAGCTGGTAATTAACAAAAGTTCAACAATTAGTTTTTCAAAAAATTATTTTTAAAAAATCGTATATGATAAATTTAAAAATAGAAAAATCGAGTTACATTACAATCGACTGCTTTTTTGTTTTGAAATAATTGATCACTCATTCACTAAAAAATATCTCTGAATCGGTTCTTGAACCGACTGATCATCTGTAAGGTTTAAGCAATTTCTGATTGAAATCTTCTTAAAATTAAAATTATGAAGAAGTAATATTGAATTGTATTAATAATTTTACAAAATTGGTTCATAAAATAGTTTTCCGAAGTTCAAAAAAAAAACAAACATAAATTTAAAAATCAAAATGAATCGAGTTATTTCTCGGTCATTTCAATCCATTGCTCTTTTCTCCTAAATATCTGAATACTCATTCTCTAAAAAAAAAACATAAAATCAGTTCGTGAGGACACCGGACATCTTCAGCGTATAAAAAATGACTGTGAAAATTATCAATCATAAAACAGAATTGTAGATGTGCTTACAAGAATGAAACAGTTTCTTCTGAGAAGGTATGTGTGCGGAGTAATGAGTTAAGGAGACCCAAGGCTAAATGTAAATGAGCTTGAATAAATGATCTTTTATCATTGTTTTGTTTCAATTTTATTTTTCCTTACAAATTTTCTTTTAATTTTACAGATATCTGTATACATAAGTTTTTTTTTTGTTGCAATATTTATCCAAACAAGTAGTTAACCCAATTATTTATTGTCTATGAATTGGACAGTTTGTAACACTCAATAATTAAATAAAGGCATTAATAAATAAATAACCAAACAATTATTTGATATTTTGATGAATTATTTGATACAGGAATTTGATTTGAATGGCTAAGCTAGAGAATACAGACCTTAACAGCACCAATGCTTTGTTTTTTACTGTGCAATTTACAGAGTAAATTAAATTTTACGACCCTATTATCGGACCAATATTGAAATGAACTAGTAATTAGCTGTAGTTCCAGCATAAAATTACCATCATAAATTTATTGTGATACATCAACTATAAAAACTTTCAATCGAATTTCTATGGTATTATATTTTTTACTAATGATATATTTTATATCCAATCTTATGTCGCAATAATGGGGTATTGCGAGATAAATAGAAATATTTTGAATAACAAGCAAAATAGTTATAGAATGACAGAAAGTATAACTTATCTAGCGAAATGTTTACTAAATGGGAATGTTTACGTTTGTAATTTTTGTAATGTTTAAAAGGTGTGTGGACCATAAAAATGGGATCATTATAATGTGGGAAGTCTAATTTATTTAACAAACGTGTTTAAATATAAAATAACAAAATTGGTTTCTCTATGACTGCTAAGTGAATCTATCTTATAAGCTGTATGTAAACACTTATTGTTATTGTTATTTTTATTATTCAATTCTAATGGAATATTCGAGTACTTATGGATAGTGTTGCCCAAAATCGGTCACTTTGCAAGGCCAAGACCAAGGCCGCTTAATTGTTGCAAGACCAAGACTGATAAGAAAAATTGATTTTACCACAAAGATTAAGGCAAAATATTTACTAATATTTGACAATCTTAGTTACTATATGTTAATAATTCATATAACCATTATAATTTTACATTTAACTCCTCTAATTTTTCATTCGGACTTAGTTACGTTTCTCCCATCTAAAAAATTATAGTAATATCTCTATACTAATAAGGTAATAAGTAACTGCAAGAAAGTTGCGAGACTCTTGCGCAAGACCAAGACCATGACTAAGACTGAGTTTGCAAGACCAAGACTCGTCTCCGTCTCGCATTTGGGAAACACTACTTATGAATGTTCAATAGGAAATACATATTTAATTTTTTTTTTTTTTTATGAGTGAATATAGTAGTGTTTCTCAATTAATGGAATTGTGAAGAATTATCTTATCATCTATCAAAACAATTTTATAAAGACAATAATAATAACGTTTATTTGTAAACAGTTTCGTTTACAATGGAAAATGTACTTTTAAATTTACTGTTATAGTCTCACCCCTATTTAATTTGTATCATACATGGGTGTTTTATACATCTAATGAATATATAATTAAGTATATCTGATTACTGTTTAAAAAGCAAAGCTTATATGAACGATACAGTCCGTGAGAAAAGGTTTTATTTTAAGATGACCCCACTATGCTAAAAGACAATAGTATAAATTTGAATCCAAATAATATTTATTGTTAGCTACACATTTTTTTTTTTATTATTTTTTTTTTATACTTTCTTTATTGAATATTAATATATTCTGCCACATTGAAGGGCATTAATATTAAGGCTACATGATTCATTCACACAATATGTACATAGAATTAATATCAATAATAAAGAAAAAGAAATATAAAAAAATATAAAATAAGTAAATTGTTATGCCTGTGTCCAAAAAAAAAAAAAAAAATGAATATAATAGATAAAAGCTAGATGAAATTAAAGTAAATAAATAATATGTACAATAGACACATTTTATAAGGACAGGATTTTTTTTTCTGGCATATTTAAATGTTTTGGAAAATAAATAAAATTTCGCTGTAGACGTTCTAATTTAAAAAAAAAAAAATAATAATAATAATAATTAGGAACCTAAAATTATCTCATAATGAAATATTTTGCTAGATGTGTTACACAGTTCTGCATCCTATATATTTAAAAGTTGTTTATGTTGGTTGTTATTCATTGGTTTTCTACATAGCTCGCTTTATTTCCAATCTTACAACATGAATTACATTACATAAATATATATTATTAGTATAAATTACGATAATATAGAAATACGATTGAAAGATTTTATAGTTGACATATCAAATTAAATTTATGTTTCCAATTATACATTGGAACGACAGTGAACTACTTGTTGATTGCAACTAAGATCCGATAACGCTAATAACGTTTAATTAACAGTAAAAATACATTGCCACCATTCAGTTCTCCGCCGTCGTGCTTTGACCTTCGAATGAAGTTCAAATCCAATTCTTGTAATTTACGAGTCGTAATTAAATCATTCTCATTTTAATGCCGTCATTTAATTATTGAGTATTACAAACTGTGTAATACAAATGCAATAAGTGATGGGATTGAATGTTTAGACAAAAACTTTTGTTAAAATAACAAAAATCGTATTACAATAACAGTAAGAGAATAATAAGAAACTAAAATCTAAAATGTAAAGATCCATCCAAGCTCATTTACATTTAGCCTTAAGACCGCTTAACTCATTACTACACACACATACCGTCTCAAAGGAAGTAAAATCTTAATTTGTAATAAAGTCTACTATTCTGTTTGTTTTAGTATTGATGATTTTATCAAAGTAATTTTAAAGATTTTTTCTAAATACTACAGATAGCCGATATGTTTACTCGAATTATAGTTGTAATTGTAACTATATACAGGAATGATAACTAAGTACTTGTCGATTTCAATATTGATCCGATAGATGACTGTAAAATTTAATTTACTGTAAAAAAAAAAATCTACGATTTAAATTTCTAGCCAAAGTCCCATAATTTACGACTCTTCAACAAATCATTATTTCTAATTTATTTTTTCTATCTTTACGTAATAATTGAGCATTACTCAGTGCTTAATTCAAAGGCAATAGGTAATAGGGTTACTGTCATTTTCAGATAAATACCCAAAGAAAAAAAGATATCTACAGTTGTGGCTTAGAAATCGCATCGCCTATTTCTTTTAATTCATATGTTGATATCATTGATTCCAATGAATACTTCTCTTTTTCTTCAGTTATTTAGGATACAAGAAAACATTAATTCAGTTCAGTTTTAAGTAATTCCAGGTTAAAAGCTGTAATTATCAACAGTTTAAAAAATCTGTTCTTGTCAGAAAATATTAAAATTGTTACGTTACATGAAGTAAAGAAATCTTCACGGGAACGAGAATAGGTTACCACAAATCAACGGTAGTCATAGTTTTGAAAATTAACAAGCCACTATGGAGTGAAAGAAAGAAACTGAGAGTAGGAAAGAACAAACGAACAATTTAACCGCTTGTACGATTTCAAAACTGGCAAAGAAATAACCGGATATGTTGCAGATAGCAACCTGGTAAATAAAATAAAATTTTTACTAGCTGATGCAATTTGTATATCGGTTCTGTATAAAAATGAAAGCTGCAATGACAAATACAATTTTTAAAAATGAAAAAGTAAAGATCTCACATCTTTCATATTTAGGGTTAGCATTCCTAAATCCATTTCACTACATATCGTTTCAAAGAAAATCCGTTCCTTTTTTTAAGTAAGTCTACAATTCTATTTATTTTAGGAGTGATAATTTTATTAAAATGAATTTTAAGAAATTTTCCTCTTATTATGGATGCCCAGTCGGCTCAAGAAATGATTCAGAGATCATTTTATTTGGGAACAAAATAGCAATTGATGGAACTGAGTAAGATCTAATCTGTGTTTTTAAATTTATTACCTTTCGATTTTTGTTTGGAAAAAATATTTGAACTTTTGTTAACTACTAACTTGATTCGTTCTCACTCGTTTTATTTGAAACGTAAATATTTCAATCAGAAATTCCTTTACCCGTCCACAAAAGAAATTTATGAACCGTATGAGTCAGTATTACTAATATATGTGATTTAAATCATATTGTGGAGTCAGTAAATGAATAAAGAAGGCGACTGACAACTGTTAGACATTTATCAAAGGAATGACTGCTTGTCTTCTCAGCTGCTAAATGCTATGAAGTATTGCCTGCCTTGAATTATTCCCTCTATACATACCGTTAGTAGCCAGCCTGCTTTCGCTCTTACTAACTGGATTCGACGACAATGGTCGCATAAGATGTGTTATTCATCTCTTCTTCAGTACTTTTTTATTTTTATAATTTTTTTTTTTTTTTTTGTGGAACATCAAACTTAATGTACTCTACAAACTAGGTACATATTTTCAGATTACTATATTCCTTCTCTCTTTTAAAAAAAATAAAATTAACATTATATTTTATGTTTTATATATAATTTTATAAATTACAACAAAATTAATTGACATAAAGGATGAATCACCGGACGAAGTATATAATAATGATATGCTAAAAATTTTTGTTTATGAAATATTGCATGATAGGTGTGTAATATGCTTTAATTTTAAACCAAAATAATCAAATTTTATTATGTTATATAATCTGTTTTTAAATATTATAAAAATATAGAATAAGGACAATATATGTTACAGAAAGTTTAAAAATTGAAATAATTTAAAGAAGTATCTAAATTAAATTATAAGTAATTAAATTTTTTTTTTTTTTACAGTCTTGAAAATGGCCCAAGAAGCGTTGGCAAATAAAGATTTGCAATAATAACGCATTTCATTGGTGAGCTTTGGCCTAAAATCTATTAAGTATAAACATTATTTTATTTATTTTTTCATAACTTAATCGTTTAGAATGAGTGATCTGTTATTCCATAATTTTACTTATTGATCTAGGTAACTATTTTCAGTCAATTACAATCAAATTCTCTTTGAGCATTTATCCTGCCAAATAGCCTGATTGGAAATGAGGTTAGTCATGGTTCTTGCTAATTACCACGAACATATTTGACAATGTGAGACCCTAAGAGCAAAATTTGCTGTTATTTACATCTTAATGCTAGATCCTAATGCATTTTAATAGTTTCATACATCTTAACTGTTATTGCCACCAGACCATTAATTTAGTCATATGTTCACTAATTTAGTAACTAAATATTCGTGAAGGGTAAAACATTAGTCCAACTGTTTAGTAGTGATTATGTCCGATATTCTTCTTTGACGGTCCTGTAGCGCGCCACCATGCCTCTGTGGTTAAACAAGTGTGAACCTGTCGTTT
Organism: Nezara viridula; assembly: GCA_928085145.1. Classification (NCBI taxonomy): domain Eukaryota; kingdom Metazoa; phylum Arthropoda; class Insecta; order Hemiptera; family Pentatomidae; genus Nezara; species Nezara viridula. The sequence goes on from OV725077.1 coordinate 116,245,997, forward strand.
CAGTCGAGCTGTCTAGTTGCCCAATAATATCTTTTCCACAACAGATGTTCCACAAAGAAACATCCTTGAAATGCTTTTCCACTTTGTTTAAAATATGATTGCTTACGGAATATGAAGTACCCTCACACAGTATAAACGAACAAATAAAAAAAAATGTCAATGAATAAAACTACCAGGTTTTAGTTAGAATAAAATAAATCTGGTTTTACTCGCAGTCAGCCACATTCTCCAAGAGTGTCCTTATTATATATCAATTTTAAGTAAATTGGGAATCATACCAAAATTATCAGTTATTTAAATTTGTTAGGTAAACCACACCAAGTCCGTTTTTTATTTATTCAGAAGAACCAATGCTCCATAAATTTGAACTATTAAAATTTGTTTCTTAGTTACTTAATCTATACCCCTGAGGTAAAGGACACCATGTCACATTTTTCTATCTGTTCAGGAAGCCTATTTACCAAAATTCTGAGGTAATTAAATTTGTTTCTTAGTTACTAAATTGTTTTATAAAAAAATTCATCACCTATGGGTACAGAAATAATGATGACGTTAAAATAAGGTCGGTGATAGATTTTCTTAAAGCTAATATTTGATAAACAAAATTTTAATTGTGATTGGTTTGTTTTTATAATAATTTATTATTGAGACAATTGAAATGAAGATTACCTCGTTGTTGATGACCTCGTGGTTTTACGCCTCTAAACCCTAAATAACAACAACAAACCTGGTTTTAAAATCTCAACCTTTTAGTTGTAATTTCAAAACAAAACCTACACTCATAGTTACTACATTTATTTATAAGAATAATAAAATAAAGTAAAATAACAATTATTTCTGTTTAAATCAATCTACAGGCGAGGATTAAAAAAAAACAGAGATTCTGAATTATTATTTGGAACTTCCTAAGGAAATTGTTTTTAAATGATAATTTGAAGCTATTTTGTTATCCATAGTTTTTTTTTTTATTCTTCCACCTCTTTCAAAATTAGCCATTACTGACATAGCCTTATTGGTTTTTAAAATTGTTTATCAATTAAATGGGAAAATATAATATAACCAAGGAAATATATTGAACGCGAATAATCTATATAGCTTCATTCTTTACCACTGTTAAAGTAACAATTTACTTAATGAGTGATTATTTTGTCCTACTAGAAAATATCTATCAAGTTTAATAGTTAAATAATAAGACACATATATCCCTGAACTATATTAATTAATTATTGCACTCGCTCAACAACTATTTGTTTGATGACAAGGAGCTTTGGTTTGTACTTTTCTCACTTAATGAGGGATAACCTCTGACATAAGAGATAAAGAGAATTTACCCAAGGATAAATTAAAATTCAATTAATAGGAGTATTTAGGTCGTAATAAAATAGCCTAATTATATGTATTGGCTTAATTTTAGTTTACATATTCTATTCATTCATGTAGATTATTGTTAATCAATTTTATTTTTTTTATTTCAAATTATTGAGGAGGGGTCGAAACAATATTCACGTCCCCTCAATATTTTTATTGGAGGGAGGTGGGAAGCGATCATCCTTTCCCCCGAATCTGTCCTACGGAGACAACAGAAAATCAGCAACAAATTCGGTCCATCTGGTCAAGAAATGAAGACTGAATGGCCAATTGGTATCTTCTGGGGATATAAAACGTAAAGATCCGTTAAAATCGGATACTCGAAATTCGACCTGATTACAATACTTTCCTTAACTTGTTGCGATAGGAAAGTAAAAAAAAAAAAAATGTTAATTCTTGCAAAAATCTAAATTTATGAATTTTTGATCTGGCACACTGAGATGATTGCCTCCATCAATCTAATTATTGTTGGCCGACAGGCAGCGGCGATGGGAGGTTGGAGATGGTCGCAGGTCAGTAATCGAGATAATTATAGCCAATCTGCTCGGTCCACTTTCCATCGCTGAGTGGCAGCCGAACAGGGCTCCAGTTCAACCAACAGCTCACTCACTCCCCAACTTTACCTCCTCCCCAAATCACTGCCTTATCAGTCCTGTCAACGCTAGAAATCAATACTTACCTCATTTGGAATCTCTTTTTCAACCAGTTTCAAAAGTGGAACTGCTTTACATTGTATTTTTTCCTTCAAGCATCACTTTCTCAACCGGCATCATAGTTCAATGTTTCTCAATGAATGTATATTTATACATTTTTTTTTTTTAACTGAAAACTTCTGTAGGCGCATTTTGCACTTTTTTTGTGCAGAGTGAATCAGATTGAGCCGTCTGTTCTCAGATGTGTAACGCTTGGGTTAAGTCGGCTGTAGTCGAATAATTGATATGTTTTTGCGTATGGATTAAAATATCTCCGAAATTAAATATCTAACGAAAGGGAAGCAATAAAATATCTTAGAAGGAGGGTGGGAGGGGTAGGTTGCGCTTTCGACCTTTGGGATGGACACCTCTGACTAGAATAACCAATTTATGTAAGATTAAATATATTGAATACAGAAAATATAAAAATATTAAATAATGTATCCTCATTTTATTTTGAAGGAAAAATTTTGGTTCTCAACAAAAGAAAAAAAAACTGAATTAAACATTTATGGATGGTTTGGGAATTGTAGGAATAATTAAATGAGTATATGGGGGAGGAGATGAGAACCATTTTACTGCACACCACCATATAAATACAAATAGTAAATATTTAACACGATAACCTTGGGAAGGATACTTGATAGTAACTATAACTAGTGTTGCCCAAAATCGGTCTTGGTCTTGCACTTTGCAAGACCAAGACCAAGGCAACCTGACTGTTGCAAGACCAAGACCAGGACTGGTAAAAAAAATCGATGTCTTTAATAAAAAATTAAGGCAAAATAGTTACTAATACTCGACAATCTTAGTTACTATATGTAAATAATTGGTATAACCAATATAGTTTTGCATTAAATTCCTCTAATTTTTCATTCAGGCTTAGTTAGGTTTCTCCTATTTACAAAATACAGTACTGTAAGACTGTTGCGAGACTCTTGTACAAGACCAAGACCATGACGAAACTGAGTTTGCAAGACCAAGACTCGTCTGGGTCTCGCGTTTGGGCAACACTAACTATAACTCAATCTTGTATATTTCAGCAGGGGCGTTTACGGTATCTAGTCTTTTCTTTTTCAAATTATGTAGGGGAGAATCACGTGTCCGTCTAACGGCGGACCAACCCCCATTTTGCAAATTATACAACTGATCATTTAATTTTACTACTCGTTGCTCAAATTGTATAACTGTAACTTAGATGTATTCTGCAGTTCAGATTGTATTATTTTTTTCAATATGGTGTAATAGTCCGTGGTATAGACCTCTTTTTATCAAATTATTAACATCCATCTGAAACTTCGTGAATAGCTTCATCTCATCGAACCCACAACTATTATATTTACGAAAATTCTCAGAATTGTGGCGTTTTCATTCTGAAGATCAGCAAACTTTGTCCAGTTAATTAGATTCTAAAAACTCATAAATACACATTTGCTATTCACTTCAATCGTGGGATAATTTGAGCACTAGATTAAGAAAAATTATGGTCTTCAAAAATATTGGCTTCCAAAATATCAAAATAACGAGTTTATATAAGCCAAACGGCCCAATATTTTTATAGATATATTTTTTCTTAATTTCTAACTAGTAAAAACTATTTTACGATCCAAGTAGAGAAATCCAAGTAGAAAGAAAATGGGTATTTATCAGTTTTAGTACCAAATTAAATAGACAAACTTTTCCGATCTCCAGATTGAAAACGCTTCAATTCCGTGAATTTTCGTAAATAAAATAGTTGTAAGTTACTATTAGTTCAAGCTAATCACGAAGCTTCAACAGGATGATAATAATTTGATAGAAATGGATGTATAACGCGGACTAAAACAAAAAAAATATATTCAAGTCTTAATTCCAGCATTTAAATTCGTTGACAAGGTCACATTTTTTTTTTTTTTACTAAATAGATAGAATTCCAGCATTTATTTGTTGAGATTGGATAATAAAATATGATTGTCACTATTTTTTTTTCTTATATAATAGAAGAATATTTAGTTAATTTGTTTAAATAGATCAGTTCCCTTCTGGAATCGATAGAAATGGAGATATATATAGTAGATATATAATAATTACACATGATGTTTTGACAGTGCAATATTTACCGGTGACAAATTTTAATTCGTATCTATAAGTGAAACTTATAAAATAAATAATCTATTTTGGCATTTTCTAAATTTTTAGTATTATTTTTTTTACAGTCGGGTAACAGAAAGATAGTAATACACACATAAAAATGTTTTTAAACTACAAAAAAAAGGTCCTCCTGATTTCTAAGTATGTCCTTAACTATAAAGTTTCTCCATAAGTATGAAGAAAGGGTGAAGATAAAAAAGTAGCTGATTGGGTTCGGTTATAGCAAAAATGTTGGAGGCTATAGAGATCTAAGCTGTTGGAAAGAGTGTCACAAGTCAAACCGCCAATAACCCTCCTTGATTTAAGGCTGGGCTTAGAGGGCTTGGGGGAGCTGGTCGTTGCTTCACATAAAGTCCCTCCTGGTGCCTCGTAAAAAAGTTGTACGAAACGTCTGGAAAAACATGGCCGGTCGCCTCTATTACAGAAAAGGGCCTTTTATCCGCGTCTTCTCTCTTATTCCTTAGCCGAGGCATATTTTTAGCGTTCTTCCGCATAACTTTTCCTATAATTTAGCCATAATTTATTTTTTAATTTTTCAGATTGGCCTCGGGCATATTATTTTAATAAGATTATTACGATACGTTTAAGTAATTATAAAAACGCGCTCAGTACTTTTTTTTTTTTTTTACTTATTGAAATTGGGCATATTTTTTCTTTATATTATTAAATTATAACTAGACCGGATCATATTTTATTTTTCTGGTCATCGTGAAATGGGATTTAAAAGTGCCCTTGCTAAGCAAGAAACGTCATTGAAGCTATGATTTTTTCAGTTGCCGTAAGGAATTATGTATCATTGTTCATATAAACATTTTTTTTTTTGTATAGTTTACTAAGCCATCGGTCTGGAGCCAAACTACATTTCACTTTCCCCAATGATAGCAACGATTATATAAAGATTTTTTATTTATTTATTTTTTTTTTTTATTGAAAAATATTACAATCTGTCTCAAGAACATTTATAATAGTGTTCATAGATCACATTCACATTCCATGTAAAATAAAGTATAAAGATTAAATTTAAATTTAATGAATGAATTTAATGAATGAAGCTCAGGTGTAAGATGTGATATAGAGTAGCTCATTCATACTATGCACGACACAAAAAAATAATAAACAGCAATATAATAATACTAAAGTAAATGTTTGTAATATTTCTGAATAAAGTGTTTAATAGATAAAAAAAAAAAAAAAAAGTAAATGTATATAAACTACATGCTTTTATACAATATTTACAATATTCAGTCACTCAAGATCTCCGAGCCAAGCCTTTCCCCACACTCTTGGAGGGAAAGGCAGGACTCTCGGAGATCCTAGCGTCTTTCACTCAGCCGTATCAATGGTATTACTAATGGAGGCTGAGCAGAGACACTATAACCAGGCATACATGGCTTGAGTGGAGAATCTGGCAATTGCCAGAACTCCAATATATTCTTACATATATGCCAGAGAAGACCTTATTTTCGGCAAAAATGTTCGTATGAACCATACTAAGGTTCATACGAACATTTTAGCTAAAAATAAGATCTTCTCTGGCATATGATCATACTATTGCCGGTATGAAAGATTTTTCAATAACAACAGCATAAGCCCGTGTTCTCCTTGTAGCCGTCAGGGGTTGCCATGAAGATCCGCCCAAAGTAATTTCTTAAAGTTATCATCGAGAAAAATAGGGCTGGTTAAAGTACACTAGGGGCCTATTTCATAATAAAGAATAATACTATTAGTCTTAAAGCTTGTACTTGGTCGTATTTCGTTTCATAAATCAAAGTACACAAGTACAAACTACAAGTTATGAAATTGAAAATACAAGCTAAATACTACAGTTATCACAAGTTCAATCGTAGAAGCAAGGTTAACTGCACTGTGTTCATGCTAAATGTCAAATTATTGTGTAAAAACTGAGATCAAAAAGTAATAATAAACATGAAAGTCTCGGGCCAACATAGAAAAAAAAATGTATTCTGTTTTTGAACTAGTTTCTTAAATACGATAATAGGAAAGAAACTAGACAGCATTTTATAGATATTATTTCAAAACTTATACAACTTTAGTGATAAAATTGAACATTTTCACAATGTTCACTTGTACAGTTACTCGTAAATAACGGTGAATGACTACAAACACCCATATTAGCAAAAGACAAAGAAATGTAACTATGAATAAATTATCATTCATTAGGTATGAGAAAATTAAAAATTGACTTACCTTGAGAGCGAAATCGATAGTTGTATATGCATCATTGATCTTAATTAATTATCTTGTTGATGTTTACGAAAATCGATTTTAAATAGCTCAAGGTATGAAATAATTTCTCCCAAAAGTAAGTTAATATTTTTCCGAAGTTCTAAGGTTATGCATGTAGTGCCGTCTTCAAAAATTATCAGCATATGATGGACCAAATCAATGTAAACGGCCAATAGTTTTGTCGGAAATAAGTAATCTTTTAAGTAAAATCCAGCACATACTATAGAGATATTACTGTCATTTTTCAGAATGGGGAAACCTAACAAAACCCCGAATGAAAAATCTTAAGAGTTAAATGCAGAAGTATACTGGTTCTACCAATTCTTTACATATAGTAACTAAAATTGTCCGGTATTAGTAACTATGGACATATTTTTTATTAATAAAATGTTTCTTATTTTTTTTATTTTTTTTTTTTTAGTCATGTTACCCTCTTGGTCTCGGTCTTGCAAAAATACCTTCTATAAAATTGAATAATGTTGAAATCATTAATAATATTACGTATATTAATTATTTATTTATATAAGAAATATCGCTTAGAACGAGGAAGATATGATACTAATAAATATTAATAAAAATGAGTAACTCAAAGCTGTCTTTAAACAAAAAAAAACATCACTAGTAAAAAACTAAATAAAAAAATGCGCGTTTTAATTATAATTATATATTTACATATTCCAAATGAATAAACAATCATCTTTAATTGTAATGTGCATATGAATTAATTACAAGTTCACAATGGTGGGATCGTATCCTAAATATTAATCATTATAATAAATATTCTTTTCAGGTAGTTTAGAAGACTATTTAAAGTTATGAGACGTTAAAGAATGACATTATAATTATTTGAGATATGATGTACATTATAAATTGTATTTAAAATTATTTAGTTGTTAAGGAAACGTATGGTGGACTTATGTTTAGCATACAGAAAATAATCTTATACTATTCCTGATGTACCATTAGTGTTATTTATTTTTCTTACTTCCATTTGCAACTATGAAATATGTTTCAATTATTCGGGATGCAAGAAGACCATTTTTAATCATTATAATGACACAGTGGTGTCGTGTACGTATATTGTTAGTCGAGTAATGGGACGTGTTGTGCGATCAGCTGTGCAAACATTGAAGAGGATTGGGTCAAGGATATCGCCTTGAGGAACATAAGTCCGTTAGCGGATAACTTCTCTACCAACCGATTCCCCATCAACCTTCTAACTATGAAACCTTCAAATGCTGATCAGGAAATGCTTGTGCAATTTTCGTAAATATACAATATGATTTATTCCATTAACTGATTTCTTGTTTCACATATTATTCTATTCAATTATATTATAAAAAAATATAACTATTGATTGCAGTAAACCGCAATAACTATACATTAATATTTACTTATTTGTTAATGGAACAACTTTTATAATCCCAACCAAGAGCAAAGAAGTTGCTACTAAACTTTTTTAAATTTTAGTTGTTGAAGAGGTTTGGGTGAATCTTGAACTCTTTGAAGAAAAATATTTATCATAAAGGTGTTAGATTAACTTTTAATGCTCGAAGTTTTTCTTAATAAGTTTGCTAAATACTATTAAAATTCTACTTATTTAAACAAGTTTATGACTCTTTGGACCCCTGGAAAATATTTTAAAAATTCATACTAATAATTTCATTTCCGTTTATTGTATTACTATGCAAAGATGGCACCCTTTACGGGACATATGCCTCAATAGAATATTTTAAAGGATATTCAATATTCGATTAAACATTTTTTGTAATTTATTTATTTATGATATTTACAATTGTATTAAGAAAAAAACACATTCAGTAAATGCGATAACAGAAAATAATAATAATATGAAAACTTGTTGAGATACTACCCACTGGTAGCACTTTGAAAAAAAATTTATTTACAATAGGAGATCTCGAGACCATCTTCTTTTCAGACGCCTCGGAGGGTTATCTGGGATCGAAAAAGAAGCAAGATTAGAAACGAGAGGTTTCGTATGGTTCTGAACTTAAGGTAAAATTTAATCGTAAAAAAATAGATATACAATAAGTTACTTAATTTTTTTTTATATATACGATTTAAATAAAAGGATTACGTCACTGGACGCATCAGCCAACACTTGATCTTGAGTATTTCACATATCACGCTGCACCTGAAAGGGGTGTACCACGAGATGTACCTTCGCCGTAATTACAATACTGTTGTATGTCACTTCCAGGTATGTCACAGCACAGAGCTTTGAGCTTTTAACATCTAACAACGCTTACAACCCTTCATGTTCGAGTAGGAACAAGATTTGTCTACCGTTTGTCTGAACCATCAAACGATCCCATATTACGAATTACTTTGACGATTGACAAAGCGTAGTTTATTCTAGTGTATTTGTTCATTGAGTCATAAAAACGCTGAAAGATACTACACAATTGTGTAGTTTATTATTTCCAACAATTATGCATCCATAGTAACATTACTTTCCTCGTAACATAAAAATAGATGAAAGGTGATTCCTTATATTGGCCTATATATTTTTTTTAATTTTCATTATTAGTAGTTTGCTAAGAAAAAAAGATAAGACTGCTTCAGTTGATGTAATGCTTTCTAAAAATAGAAACAAACTATTTTGTTTTGCAGTAGAACATAAGCATTTGCGGTATGAATAATATTATCTATATGTTTATTAATATTACAGGTTAATTATTATTGAAAATATTAAACCAAAATTATTTAAAATCCTTTGAAACATCTAATCATAAAAATCACAAAAAAAAACTAAAACTTTTTTAGTTATTCGGTAATCTAATTTTACGATAGCTCGTAACTTTTTTCCAGCTTCTTGTCAGTGAAATATGTTCTATACATATCTTTAAAAGGCATGGAGAAGTAAACCTTAGTCAATTCATTTCATTGAAATCCGTTTAGGCGCTACAGTCTATACAAACACAGGTTTTCGGGCCGCCATCTTGAAAGGAAAGGGCGGTTTGTAATGTATAGGTAACAGGATCATTGTTGGTTGACTTCTGATTGTTTCCAAAGTCTCAAGTATGGTAGACAAGCAAGTTATTTACTTTCACTTATTAATATAGCAACAAAGGAATATAGCAATGGAAAGTATTGTTGCACAGCAAAAAACAATGATTTACAGCTTGAATAGGTCACTTGAATATGACACGTTATGAATAGATCCTACTAGTATCCAGCCAAATATCGTGTTTAATGCATTAGGATATCCCTTTGAACTGTTTTGTATCCCGCTAGAAAATATCTCTCCAAATAATCGATAGGTCCTGGTTCATGGTATTAAGGTCTGTCAATTTTAAATCTAGAAATTTCACCTTTACTTGATTGAGTGTAGGAATAGACGGCATATCTGCACTAATTTGGTCGATTACTATAGCCATGTAGTTTATTTAGGACTCATCTCCTGTTTGAGGTATGAGTGTGCAAGGAACATGATACTTTCCACCTATTATTGGATTGTTGCCAAAACCTAGCAATTGGTGAGGGTTACTAATCTTCGACGGTCCTAGTTGCTTAGGATATTTGGATGTAATGAAAGATAGTCGGGAACCATTGTCTATAAGTACTCTTAAAGAATGAAATTGTTCAAAGTTGTCTTTAATTCTTGTATGTGCAGTTCCATGTAGAATATTTAGATTACCAGTAGTGGTTAAAGAAAGAATAGATGTGATGTTTGAGTGGGCGGATTCGATACTACAGGCTATATGAGAATTTGGTTGCAGTGGTTTTATTGTTAGATGTTAAAGCAGTAAATCGCGATTACACAATCTGCTGTGCAATAAATTCTGTAAAACCTTGCCAAGAAGGCAACTCAGATTTTTTACAAAATATCATATCAAAACGGTTTCTGATTTTACCATCTAAGAGTCTAAGGATAAAGGTATATAATATAAACCCAGATGGGTCGAGAAGATTTAACGTAAGAAATACGGAAGCACTCTCTGGAACGCACGACTACAGATTTTCCAAGCTAGACCACGAATGTTTTGTTAATGGTGCGAAATTAAATATATTTATCAGATGGTGGACTGCTTGTAGTTTCAGACTATCATAACGCGAAGTAAGATCATCCCAAGCAATTATACACTGCCAAGTGATCTGAATGGCCGATATTGTTTAGCAGCATGGCCCTTTAAAGACGACTTAAGGTAATGGAACTTCTGGAAATCGCTAAGAACTTTGTTATCATGGATCAAGGAGATGAATGTTAAATGTTAAATACCGGCCAATCCGAAATATTTCTTGAAAACGAAAACGAATATTAATTACAGGGAGTCTTAGATGAGAATTGGGTCGGATTGGGTTTTATCACGAAACGATATATCGCCTTTTGTGGATTCATCAATTTTGTGAGGCGAAGCAGCGAACGACAGTGCTTCATAAAAATGGTTATGGATTTTATCCTTAAGTTCATTAAATTCTTCAATTGGTGTATCCGTAATTATACCTAATTTTCTAATATCCCGATATTTAAGAAGAAACTTATCATATGTTGTATCAATACAGGAATGTTTTGCCCGAAACAGTCCCTTTTTACTTGAATCAGTATCTGATGCCCGCCCCAGAGCGATAGTATCTAGAATATCATCGGCGATATATCTAACACCATCTGTCAGTAATTTAAAATCTATCTCCCTTCACTAAGTTTTGGTTTATAAGGCATTCTGATGTTATGGAGAAAAACTAATATAATAAACAGATAAAATCAATTTATGATGTGCAAGAAAAATGCTTAATATACAAAATTTCTTCTTTTTTTTTTTTTTTGTTAAATTGTCTCCTTTTTTCGTCTTTATTAAATACAAAATTGCTTATGAAAGGCTTGAATAAATACGGCAAACCAGAGGACCAAATACTATGATGGAGAGAACGATGTTGTAAAATATAAGAACATAATCACAACCCTGTTTCAATAAGTGCCCGTCATTTGAACACTTAAAACAAATAAATAATGTAAAAATGTTAAAGGGAAAAAAAGAGAAAAATTAATTGAAAAAACAGAAGAATATATTACTTTGGTTATGAATCGAGATATTACAATTTATAATTAATCTAAACAATACAAAATGATAATGGCATATAAACTATAAAAAAATTATAATCATGTGTACATATGTAAATAATAAACAAGTTTTCCTCAAGAAAAAATTAATGAAAAAAGGGGAAGAACTTCGAAATTAATTATTTAAGAAAAAAGAACAAATTAAATTTATAGTGATGTAAGATTGGAAACTAATAAACATAATGTAAATTATAAATTAATTATAATCAAGCAAAGTCTTCTATCTGCATTTCAAAAAAAAAAAAAATATGTAGAGATGCTTCTCGCTGGAAAATTTATAGCGAAGCGTCTAAACAATGGTATTGTTCTATTATAAAATGTTTGATTCCATATTAAATTAAAAATAATCAGCCCTGATTTTTCTGGTCTAACTATTGGAGGTGAACCTCTTCCTATTCAAGCTGGCAACTAAAGAATGTACAAAATAGTGTTGCCCAAAATCGGTCTTTGTCGTGCACTTTGCAAGAGCAAGACCAAGGGCTGCATGACTGTTGCAAGATAGAGACCAGAATTGGTAAAAAAAATCTAATAAAATTTTCTCGATAAAAATTAAGGCAAAATAGTTACTAATACTTTACCATCTTAGTTACTATACGTTAATAATTGGTATAACCAATATAATTTTGCATTTAACTACACTAATTTTTCATTCCGGCTTAGTTAAGTTTCTTCTATTTAAAAAAATACAGTAATATCTCTATAGAAGTAAGCTAATGAGTAACTGCAAGACTGTTGCGAGACTCTTGCGCAAGACCAATACCATGACCAAGACTGAGTTTGCAAGACCAAGACTCGTCTCGGTCTCGCAGTTGGGCAACACCGACGAAGATATACAGCAAAGTAACCACTTGATTAGGTAAATACAAACGTTGGTAGAAACTGGCTATATTAAAGGGATACGCTTACTCTACTATAGAAACTTCTGGATGGTCAGAGAAAAAAAGACTCTCGATCTCCATTCTTAATAGGCCAGTGTAGATCGTGGTGGAGAGGTACCATGCATTAGTCCATAAGGCAGGTGATTATATTTTTTATATTCAAATTAAGCTATATAAAGTTCTCTCGATTCGTATACAAATATGTTTTTGTGCAAATTAAACAAAACGAAAATAATTACTAAGCATAATTTACTATTTATTATTTCGAGTAAAACTAAAATAAAATAACGGCCTGATCAGATGGTAATATCGATAAATAATATTTATAAATTTCGTATCGATTGTTATCAATCGGTAACTGCCAAAACATATTATATTATATATATCCTAAATTTTTCATGAACAATTAACTAATTGAAAGTATAGAAAAAAAAAATGTATACGACTAAATTTTCTCTTAATTAAATGCATTTGCAAAGATCCTGAAGCTGTGTTTCAATATTGAAAATTCCGCTTAAAGTGTCTATTACTGGTATATTCGCCTTCTTTGTTAAATATGCAAAATTTCAAATTACACTTTATTAAAATTAACAAATAATTGGACAGGTCTTGAGGGGCATACATTAATTTAATTACTGTCTTATTTTATAACGCATTGATACCTTCTGAATGCTATATCAAATTGAAATATTCTTTTAAAAAATATACGAGTTGACATGGCTGTCACATCTCTCGACGAGCTCTGAATACAATTTATATACTTCCATAATAGTTGTACATGATGCTGAGAGACGATTATTTTTATTTGCATTATTTATACTCAGCTCGGACAAAGCTGTGACAGATGAGCCGGAAAGGTCAACGTTCCCAGGAGCTGCGTTATCTTAATAAGGTTCGCCTCTAACAGCTCTCAATAACCTTCCCATCAAATCCTCTTTATTTTCGTTCACGTCGTATTCATTCTTTATACAGCCATGTTTTTCTTCTGAATAATTCATTACGAAACGTAAAAAAGAAAAAAAGAATCATGCATTATAACAGAATAATAAGCGACAAATTTAGTAACTTGGAGACAGGAGCGTTATATCTGCAAAAGCTATTGGTTGTTCTTGTAAAAATACGATATGCAAAGAGATACCACTTGATGTATTAATAGAGCTGTAGCTGTATTTATATAAATGTCTCGGATTCCAAGACGTTTTGAATTATCTTTCACACTAAAACGAATTTATTTGTATTTGATTTATCTATCTAGCTATAAGATAAGATATGATCGAATTTCTCCAAGTCCATTTTTATTCCAACAATTATCTTAAGTTATCCTTATATATATAGATACTATCTTATATATATATATATATATATATATTATATTATTATCTTTATATTGCTTTTCGAATGATTTTCATATTCCATATTGTTATATAAAAATGTGTGCTAATTGAATTTTAAGTTAATATTTTTATTATAATAATTTTCTCGATAACAGCTCGAAAGATTTTGATTAAGCATTTTATTTTAATGTATTGTAAATATTCTTTAATATCACTAGGTCTCACCTTCAATAGAATGGAATAACAAGGCTTTTCTAAAGTTTATTTCATATATAATGGTTAATATTAGAAAAATATTGTTTAATATGAAATATGAAAAAAAAATATATTAAGTTTAAATGTTTTTCTGGGTTAAAGAAAAGTTTCTGGAAATCAAAGTGAAAATATATATCCAAGGTATACAACTAAAACCTCATAACTCCATTAGTCTATTTAAGTATCTTCAGACCCGGAGTTACAAAAAGAGGCATTTGAAAAAATAAGGATTTTATGCAATAAAAACGAAAAGAACTACATTTGTATCTCTTTATTAATTTTTTTTAAATAATTAGCTTTTTCTTTTGGTTTTTCTTTTTATAAAAAAAGTAAAAATAAGATTCAGAAATGTCACCATTAGTGTTGCCCTAACGCGAGACCGAGGCGGTCTTGGTCTTGATCTTGCATCAAAAAACCTTGGTCTTGATCTTGCGTCAAAAAACCTTGGTCTTGGTCTTGGTCTAGCGCGCTCGGTCTTGGTATTGATCTTGATCGTGCGCGTGAGTCTTGCAGCTTCCTATCAGCTTCTTGCTATTTATTAAATATGTTACTTTACATCTTAGAAAAACGCAAAAAAATAAGTACATTTAGATGTTTTATTGATGAAAACATAGTATAGTCCAACTAAATTAATAAAATTAACAATTAAGAAAGATAGTTCCTCAATTCCAAAAAGATAAAAAATTGAATTAGATTCATTTTCCTAAAAACCGATCAGTAAAATCATTGTGGTACGATTTCTTTGATGAACCAAGCAATGCAAACTGGCAACTAAACCACGATTAAAATCACCTAATAAAAAACAATATACTGTAACTTAAAACAGCTGAAACTGGTCTGATTCAGATGATTTTTGGAAATTTCGTTGGAAATTTAATTACCTTTCAAAAAATATTCAACAAAAATAGACTCAGACACGTTTGGATCCGTTGAAAACCGATAGGATGTAAACGTGATGAGTTAGCCCCTCCCTCAAAAACAATTTTCTTTTCTTTATAACATTTTTTCATGGATCGTCTCGGGGATTCACTAAATATACGAAAATATTATTTCGAATACTTAGATATTATGAACAAGTGCCTCGCCTACTTTACGTTCTTTAGTTTTCGATTTAGATTTTTTTGGAAAGTTTCGCCATAACGGACTGCACTGAGTGGTACTAAATGGACATGACACTTTCTACGTTCTTCTCTGGATTAAAAATACCAATACCCAATCAGATCTAAGTTATTTATGGCCAGATTTTCTTTATGTTGAATTGAACGTTGTTGAATTTAATTAAAGTATTAAAAAATATGTACAACAGAGGTTGAATTTGGCTAACCAATAATTTCAGGTTTCACTGAATTGTTATAAAATCTTTCTCGATGTCCACTAAAATAATTTTCCACACTTTGAGGACAAACACATGTGTCGATTGAGCAAAAAAAAAAACACATTTATTTTTTTCGGGAACCATTTCACATTGTAGATAATTAATTTTGGAAGTTATATGGTAATTCTTTGCATTCCCTTGAATGATTGAGATGTTTAGATCAATAATTAATAAATAATAGTTGCCACCGTTGACTTGAGGCCCTTTGCAATTAATATTTGTCTACGTTTCTCAATACCTGTTACGCTGAAAATATTATTTTACACTCGGAAGGTCTAATAATATTGGCATTATATGAAATTTAAAATTAAAAAATCTATCAATTTTCAAGAAACTAGTTTTTCGGTAGAATGAACCAAATTTCAATTAAATTCAAGATAAAGAAAACATAAAGTATAATATTTTATTTGATCTATATATGCTCATATAATACGTTACATATATATATATATATATATATATATATATATATATATATATATAATATATATATATATATATATATATATATATATAGTAGTGTTGATATAAAACGAACAAACAAGAAAATTTAATGAAAAATAATGGAGTTATAGAATTATGACCAAAAATTCCAGTTGGTGATCAATGTACGCAATGAAATTGTGAAGATCATATTCTGAAAACATTAATCCATTTTATTATCGCTTAGTTCCATTATGTGTATAAGGAATCCGGTTTTGAAATAGGATTTAGAGTATTAACCGTTTGTTGCCATTTCTACTGATTTGATTGTAATATGTCAACATGGTTTCGGTTTAATTTCATAGAAAAAGTTATGTTATTAATGAGTGTACCAGAAAGCCAAGTATTCAAAATTCATACACTCGATTAAAACTTGGTGATTAGACATTTGAAAAAAATAACGAATACGATGAACAGCGGGCCAAACACGGAAATGTTAATGCAAACAAATAATCTCTTTGTGCCGATATCTTAACGCTTCAGCGTTCGCACAATTATACTCGCGCTAGACCTTTGAGCTGACAATACATTTTCGTGATCTCTGAGTGAATATTAAGGAAGTCCTCAATGAATATTTAAAAAGTTCTCTCACCTATTACTTGGCTGAGAAACAATGCTCATTTTGAACGAGGATAGTGGAATAATTGGAACGATTTTATTTATCCATAACTATTTGGAAAACAAAATAGTTATGCTAGACCAAACAATAATTACAAATTACTATTCCTTTTTATTCTATATACAAAGAAGTTTACCTTTCTTTTGTGCAATTTTATAATGCAGAATATATTAAATTTCTCATAAAAATATTTTTAATTTGTAAATTTAAAAAGCAAAATGTTTTTAATAGTTTTTAAAATGTTCTTTTTTTTATTTTCTTTCAATTTTTATAAACGGACATCTCTCTATAGCGGACAATTTTTGATTCCTAGTGAGTGTCCGCTTCTTGTAAGAAAAGATTCATTATAGTAACTAAAATGGGCTAGTATCAGTAACCAATTACTCCTAATTTTTATTCATGAAAACGCGTTGTTGTTTTGTTTTCTAGACTGAGCGGACAATGCACAGCACTGCGCATTGCCCGGCAACCTGATAACCGAAGTTGGAGACAGTAAAATAATTATGAATTCGCCTCCAACTACTCGGGGGAAAAGGGGGTCTGTTAACTCTGACATTAATCTCCATTCTGCTGGCCCTTGAAAACTCCCGTGCAACCTAAAAGGCGGGGTGTGGGAGAACAAAAATAAAGGTTAATTGATTATTATTATATGGAAATCTATAATCTAATATACAATTCCACAAGAAAAAACAACGCTGTTTAGATTAAAAGGTAAAAAGGTTTTAGAACCGTACCATGTCTGAAAATATTCTTAGTTTGACTTAACTGCAAGACCTGCAAGACTCTGCAGGGTCTAGTCTTGGTATTGGTCTTGCAACAATTGATGTGGTCTTGGAAATGCGCAAGACCAAGACCAAGACTGCATGACCAAGATCGATTTTGGGCAACACTAGTCACTATAAAATATTATGCCTCAGTTATTTTATAGTGCTACCAGTGGGATTCTCAACAAGTGTTTTCATGTTTTCATTCCTTGTTATCACATTTACTGAGTGTATTGTTTAGAGTTGTAAAGATCAAAAAAAAAAAAAAGAAGCCTTAGTCTAGTAAAAATATTTAATCTTTGAAATAAATAAGACTATACACTTAAAGTACGAATTAAAATAAAAGCGAAGGTACCTATTGTAACAGTAATGTTGATTAAATAACTAAAAAAGAGAAAATTTCACGAATAACAAGATTTATTTTTACATCAGCTAACAAATACAAACACACCTTTTAAAAATAAATATATAAATTAAGGAAGTTATACAATTCGCCACGAAAATTGGACTCGTTTTTCCTCATTTTCATTTGTCACTTGATTGGGATAAAATGTTGTAGGGATATTCTTATTTTCACATTGAAGTCATTAAAGCTTATAGGTCATATTATGAACTAACTATCACTTATTTCATCTACAGATTTATACGATCACATATATAATAATTACAAAGAACCCAATTGGTTAAAGTAGTTATATTTATGCAAAATACTTTAATTAATATAAGCATTTATTTTTCCTGCTGCCCGTTTTATAATTAATACCACGGTAGATATTCTATGAAATGTAGATTCTTATTTGCAACGACACAAAAAAAAAATAAATAAATAAAATAATGACATTCCTATATTACTCCAATTCACTTCAACCTGGCATAGAGAGTAAGTACATGGTAGGAGTAGTGCTTGGTAAGGATTCGTTTTAACTTTCTATTGTACTAATTTTCACTTTTAACGTGTTGAAATCATAACATTTATCAAAAATAAGTAAATTTATTTTTATTTATTAAATTATTTAAAGGGTTAGTTCATAATAATAAATTTAAGAATCGTACTAACGGACACGGTACTTTACCTTGGACTCACCTTCGACAGAAGGATGACATGGGGCCCACATGTTAAAATGAAACGTATGACACTTAACAAACGACTCAAACTACTTTACTCTCTTTTTGCCAAATCTTCAAAACTAAAACTAAAACAGAAACTGAATACATATACATACTTACTTAAGCCCATATGGACATACTTATCACAAATATACGGCATCGCTAAAAAGACCCACCTACAAAAACTTCAAACGTTCCAATCAAAATTATTGCGACTCATAACAAAAGCACCTTGGTACGTGACTAACAAAACTCTACATACTGACCTCCACTTTCCAACAATTGACCAACATATAACGACCCTATATCAACGATTTTTCACAAATTTAAATAGACATAATAACAGACTTATAAGAGACATGGCCACAGCTGACATACCTCAGGAGACTAAAAAGGCGTTGGATAAGGGATCTCCTTCCTTAGACAACCTAAGTAATTGGAACAAGTTAGGGAAGAGGTACTGCTGAGTACTTTCCTTCCCCATGCCTGTCATGTCATTTTATCATTATCGTCATCACATTTGCTGATTGTCAACTTATTGTTGACAGGCGCAAATGCATATTTTATAGACAAAAAAAAAAAAAAAAAAAGAATCTAAATATATCGAATTACATATTTTCAGAAAAAAAAAGCACTCAACTGTTGAAGTACGGTTGTTCTTAATTATATATATATATATATATATAATCATATATATATATAATATATATATATATATATATATATATATATATATATATTAATGCTTAACAATTTAATTATCTTGTATATTACTTTATCTTTTTATTTATATATATATATATATATATATATATATATTTTTTTTTTTTTTCCTTTCTTAAGTACATATTGTATGAATGAATACTAGTACCAATGCCCTTCAGTGTGGCAGACTGTATTAATGCTCAATAAAAGTTAAAAAAAAAAAAATGCTTAACAGTAAATGAAAAATACAACCTGACCCTGACGATCAACTGAGATGGAAGGCAATTCTCGAATGAAGACAAGAATGATATATCAGAAAGAATCTCGAACGAACGGTTCTACCGAATAACTGTACCCTCTCGAAGGTGTGAAGTAATTGAAAATTCTTTGGAATCAAACATAAAACAGTGTAGAACAAGGAAGTGGACAAGGACAGCCAAAAATGCGAAAAGAATTAGTTAGAATTTTACGAAGGAAAAGGGAAGTAAGAATTAAATTTTCATTTCTTCCAAGGCCGTGGGTCCCAAAGAGCTTAAATTCCAAAGAGATATTGGAATGGAAAGATTGTTTTTTTGTAAGTTTTTTTTTGTTGATAAAATTCATGTTTGTAGGGCACGAGTTTAAGCAAGTATTTTTATATATGCGTGTTCTGTCTGATTTTCAGTTAAGAATAATCAGGGGAAATTATTTTGAGGGGAGTATGCATAGATATTTTTTTTAAATTATCTACACCAATTTAGAATATTAGAAATTTTAATTGATTTTCACATAAAGCAGGATTTAATGAAAATCCTTCGGTCAAGGGTAATTATAAATTGAAGATTCAATTTAAAGTTATACAACATATCTTTTACAGGGTACCCCTCAAGTTAAATTAAATATTTATAAGTGTGATACCTACAAAAAATTGAAAATAACCAATATGCCAATATTCAGTAGAAAAAAATAGGAAATCCATGTTTTATATTTTTTAAAAATAAGTTATGTTTTTTGTTGGTTAGGAAACGATAACTACAGAAATACTAAAGTTAAGTATAAAATAATTACTTCACTGTAAACTTAACAAAATTTATTTCAAATGAAAATAGAGTTTGTCATTGTTAAAACTATTTAATGAAGGCTTTTGGGCATATAAACTATGTTAGGTTCTGTTTTACCGATTTTTTTTTTTTTTTTTTTTTTGTCATCCTGTAACAGTATTATAGATACCCCACTTTTAGAAATACTTTCTCATTTAAGAAGCTTATGTCCATATTAATTAAGTTGAGATTTATTGGGTAAAAACTTGAGATTCACCTCAAGTTGTGTAGAAATATAATGTGATATGTATTTTTATCAAAAATTATAACAATTAACTGTTGCAAAGTTTTTATGTTGTTTTTTTTTCCATGATCTGAGATATATTGTAATAAACATAATTGCCTGAATAAATTCCTACTAGATGAAGATGATTATTGTCGTGGCGAAGACTGATACAAATCTGTTTCAAATGCTTGTATATGAATAAATATAATAAAATTTTGAGTAAAATAGAATAATAAATGTAGACACCTATCATAGATGATAGAAAATAGTCTGCAGTTTTCTAAGGTTCTTGATTCTTTATCGTAGCAGTTTCCTCTGTGGGTTTAAAGCGGTACTAAAATGGAGGGGCTAGATAACTTTATGGCAGTGAAATAAAATTCCTCCCTCGGAGTCTTATTTATTCATAAAATAGTTCCCAACCATGTAGACAGGAATTATGGATATTCGGTTCAAGTTCAGTTAGTAGCACGTGAAACACATCACAGTTTGCACCCAATATTGTTGATTTCAAGATCTTTTTTTAATAAAATTGGGCCGTATACATCTTAGGAAATATCGAAAATTATAAATATACTTTTTTTTATTCTTTGAATGTTAAACCTATAGATACATCATCTAATAAATATTTCATAACATTCCGTAAATAAAACAGCAGAATTTCCTTTTCATCTTTTGTTTTTGAATATTATGAAACTTATTTTCGAATGTGGCGGTGTGGAGAAAAACGAATTTCAAAGCAATTTCCTGTTGAACAAATCCGTTACCTAGGACTTCATCTGGACAAACGTCTAACTTGGAATCCTCATACCAGACTGAAACGACAAGAAACAGCTCGATGTTTCCGACTACTTCAATACTTACTAGACAAACGCTCTAACCTTCCAATTAATCATAAAAGACTCATTTACATGACTATAATAAGGCCTATTTGGACTTACGGAGTTGAGCTATGGGGCTCCAACAAACCTTCGAATTCCACTCGTACCCAATCCTTACAATCCAAAATCCTCAATGCTCCTTACTTTGTTACGAATAAAATCATCCATAATGACCTTAATGTTCCTTATGTATCAGATTTGGCCCAATCCAGATATCTGTCCTTTCATAATAAACTTCACTTGTGAAAATGCCGGAGACGAAAAAAAAAACCCTAAAAGACTCTAAAGATTCTATACCTAAATCAATTTAATTTGCCTATGAAATTTTCACCCCCTCACTAATTTTTTATGGACAGTAGAGTTGACTTAAACACGACAAAAAAATATGCACATTATGCATAAGTGTCTCGTCACATATTGGATATTCAAATAGACACTAAATTCAGAAAAATGAGAAAAGGAATGAACAAAATTTGTATATGAAATTGGTTTTTAAAATATCTTAATGGACTGAAAATTGAAAAACATATTGCCAGTAAGGTGTTGACAGTTAGGATGATATAATATTCAGATTTAAAAAAAAATTAAAAAGTTATATTATTTTTTTACTTTCCTGCCTAACCTAGGTAAGGAAAGTAAGTATTGCGATCGGGTCAAATATCCGATATGCGGTTTTCGACGGATCTATACCTTTCAGAGCTCCCTGAGTCCGAAAAACACATTTTTAGCCATTGGTCTGTCTGTCTGTCGAAAAAACATCGTTTAGACTTTTTTTTTTTTTGAAAGATAATGAAATTCCCCACAAAACTATATTAAAATCGTTCATTTTGCACAACTATTAATGAAGTTACAGCTATTCAATGTTCAATGTAAGATTACGGGTACATATCCTGGTGTCAGAAGAGGATGAATAAGAGAAAACATATAACTTAGTGAAAGTAAGAAAATATGTTGCATGAATCACACCAGCTCCACTATTACCTCTACTTTAAACAGAAATTTGACAACATTAGGCTATGCCAAAAAGCTTTTGATCAATAATATTAAAGGGTATTGAAATTTTCATTTGATCAATTTTTAGGAAGATTAATCTAGTTCAATTTTATTTGTTTCCTGATGGACATATGTAAAGATATAAAAACTTTTCTGAAATAGGTAGAAAAGTCGTGTGAGTGGACACACAAGATGTTTGTTCTTATTTTTCACCTCTACCCTTGAGGGTTGTTGGCTGTAAACCTAATCATAGTCTCGCCATATATATTTTATTGTTGTGGATAATTTTAAATTTCGTCTTTTTTTCGATTTGGGAACATTCGAATTTGTACTGTATGAAGCGGATTGTCACACTGTTAGCACCTGGGTGCTTTAAGTCCACTAAGAATGTACCCATGTGTAAAGAGGCAGTGTCCAATTCTTATTCGGCAAAATATGATTTCTTCCCTTCTAGATTTCCAGGTGCTTGTGGTCCATTTGTTGGGCTCAGTTTTTATTTATAATAGTTTAGCTTGCTTTTTTTCCACATGGCTTCCTAATTTTTAAATAGCTTTTCTTTTTTCTCCTGTAGCCAATCTTGTATTAGTATATAATTTATTACTGTTATGGTTGGTACGTCTATCTTCCTTGCCAAATGAGCAGCTTGGTCTGCTTTTTCATTGCCCAATATACCACTATGGGATGGAACCCAAACAAAGACCACACTTACTGATCTTTTTTACATCTTCCACCATACGTTAAATATTTCTCTAATTAGGGAATTGCTTGTCTACGGCTAACCAACTGCCACCACGACGCTTTTGGAGACTGTTTCTATGATCCACTTATTCTCTTTGAATTTCGATATCAAATAAAGAGCTTTCATTATCGCAGTTGCTTCTCCAGTTAAAATGGAGCTCTCTTCTGGTATGTTAAATAGTAGCTGTAGATAGTTTTCGGTAACATAGACAGCGCAACCAACACTATTTTCTATTTTGGAGGAGTCTGTGTATATGACCTTAAAAGGTACAAAATTGTACCTTTCGACTAATTGAAAGAAATAATTTTGGATCTGTAGTGGATACTCTCTGGGATATATGGTAATTAATATGTCTTTAGAATGTCTAAATTTCTTTCGATACGGCGTATTGAGGTCAGGAATGGGTTTAATTGTGTTCAGATCCATGTCCATATCAAATAATGTTTTATTGACCTTCTATTTAAATTTGCTTCTCTCCATGTGTTTAAGCCCGCGCTTTTCAGTTTACTCAAAAACAGTTTTGTACCATTTTATTGATGAATATTCTCGTCTCATCTCTAAAGATGGTTCACAAGAATCGGCATTTATCATTTCGATAGGATGTTTATTCTTTATGAGATATATAAAATTCTTTAACGAATCCAAATATTGTTAAAAAATATCAATTATAATAAAATAGCTATTACGGTTTCTCTCATTATTATTATTGCTTAAAATGATTTGAGGTAATAATTGTTTTTAATATTTTTCAGGGAAAAAGATGAACAGAAATGAATGATTATAAAACAATCGTGACGAAATAGTAAACAAATAAAATTGACGTTGGTTTCAGTATCAACAAATATATTGCAGTTTCCGTCCGTTTGGATTTGGCGACGCCATTCTATTCGGATTTGGAATCAATTGCCTGATTGCCTATGTATATTTGGTATTGACTCATGAATATTCAACACTAAATGAATACATAAAAAAACAAAACAACAAAAAATGTATAAATAGAACTTTTGTCGGAGAATTAATATTACAATTGAAAAAAATAAATAAAGACGACGTTTTCATTGACGTAGTGGCACGGTTAGTGCGCATTCAGCAATCTTTACAGTTCACTAACACAATACCCTAAAATATTTACTAACAATCTAAAGATGCGTTTAGACATTTTACAAACTATGGTAGAAAATAATATATAAATGGTTATTCTATTATTCTAGTATTTTTGTATCTTGTTTTTGATATTTTCTATCTTCCGTCGGTACCACAAGAAATAAAATAAACAGTTTGGTCATCAATCTTCTATATATTATTCTTCAATTTTTTTTAATTATAACAGTCAATTTTTTATAAAACCCAATGATTAAGGCCTCATTTTAAAGATTTTCTTCTTCGAGATGAAAAAATATTCACATCCCTCCTACAAGAAAAAAGTTATAAAGGAAAGGAAGACCAAGACCAGGACTGATAACAAAAATCAATTTTTTTAATAAAAATTAATCCAAAAAAGTTAGTAATATTCGACAAACTTAGATAATATATGTTAATAATTGGTATAACCAATATACTTTTGCATTTAACTCCTCTATTTTTTCATTCGGGCTTAGTTACGTTTCTCCAATCTGAAAAATTACAGTAATATCTCTATAGTAATAAGCTAATAAGTAACTGGAAGACTGTTGCGAGACTCTTGCGCAAGACCTAGACCAAGACCAAGACTGAGTTTCCAAGACCAAGACTCGTATCTGGGCAACACTACTGAATTCCCTATAAAACAAAAAATTATTAGCTGGGATACAGGCTATTGTAAGTCGTAAAAGTTTTAAGTTTACAACTTAAGTTCTATAAGTTATAAATTTTATAATAATTTTATTTTCCTTGGTCGATCTCAATTAGCAAAAAAATTGGTAATGATTCCTTCATCGTATGATGCGTTGAATTATTATTAGATAATTATAATTATCAATTGTAATACCCATATTTCCTTATTGTTTTGTCATTCGTTCACTGACCAATATTCCTTTTAAATTATTGGCCAACTAGTAATTCTTATTTCGATTTTTTTTTCATTATTATTTTTTTATTTTAAATCCCTGAATAAAAATATGTTATACACTTATGAAACGTTAATAATGAAATATTCATTACTAGTGAAGCTTTGGCATCTTCATAGCATATGAATTAAAATCGGGCCGCTCGGAGAGGTGTTATAATAGTGGAACGGGAAGCAGTCTTTGATAAATGTCAAGCCACGGCCAATCTGTCATGGTTGTAGTCATGCCAACGCTCCGGCCTTGCCTAGCCTGATAGCAGCATTCCTTCCCAATTAACTAAATTAGACATAATATTGTGCTTGAATATTAGACATTATTGGACATTCGTGTTCATTGTGGTTAAATAACGAAAATCATATTATTACTGACAACCATATGGTGAACATTAAAAATGAGGTTAATGTATTTTCTCTATAAATCTACTTTATCAATTCTTTCGATAAAGTAGCAGTGAAAAGTTTTTTTCTCGCATTTTGAACTGCGAAGAGTAAGCGAAAAGTAAAATGTTTTAACAATTAGGCTATTTTAGTTATTTATTTTACAAGTATTTCTTCAATAGAGGATAAGTTCTAAATAATCAAGCCTGTTTGAAGATTTAGGCACTGACCAATGGAAAATGGTAAATTATGTTGAGGGGAACAACAAATCTAATTCAACAAATATAAGAGTGTAGTTATTCCTCACGCCTACCAACGTCTTAATATACACGCTTCTTCCCGACAGCAAACTCGCTGGTTGTTGGTATTCTCACCAGATGTGAGTTTAAAAATAAAGTGAAAAAAGTATTTATTATTAATTATTTCTTTAAATATTTTTTTTTCAATTTATTAACTTGTTTTGACATTAATGAAAAAAAAACATAACGTATATGCGTCAATATCAGCAATAGCCACATGACGAAAATTTGTTATTTATTTATTATAAAAAATAATTTATTCTTGTTATTTAAATTCTAAATAAATTAAATTACCAATCAGAGATAAAGAGATCCCGGCGTTTTACGAATGGCGTTAGAAAAATAACCTGGCGAATATATGTTAAAATAAACAATAAAAAAAAACTATTTTTTTTTCATTCAATAAATTAGTGAATATCATAATATTGCTTCTTTTTTTTTTTCTAAAAATTAATTTTTTATATTGATAACTAAAAATTCTTTTTGAAAAATATTAACCAGAGATACTTTTTATTAATCTCAATTTTATGGTTTAATTAGAACTTTTTTAAAGAAAAAAGAATAGACTTAGTAGCTTTACAATTCTGGAAATATATAAAATAAATATGAGAGTGTAGTTATTTAAATTGACACCAGACTGTGGTACTTTACCCTGTCTTCCAAATTTCTTCTTTCACTTTCGATGACGATCTTCTTTGATCAGCCTCCATACAAAGTCAGTGTTTTCGCTTAGTGATGTAAAACATTGAAAAAAATCGTTTCTTTATCTAAGACGTCATTGAAAACTATTTTAAATTTTGGCCTGAATTATATTATTTTTATTTAACTTTATCGTTTACAATCCGGCGATTGAATCAAATTATACCCACAATTAAAAGTGAGTCTTAACAAAAAATCTCAAACATTTATTCTATCTTAAGTGGAGTGAAACCCAATGAGAAAGACCAAGGAAAATTAGTATTTCTATGTACAATAAAGATCATATGTTTATTTTTTTTTTTTTAGCTAAATAAGTAGATGACGAAAAAAATTCAACTCATCCATCATATGTTTTTGTTTTACAGTTCCCCATGGATTGTTCCAAGGCACCTTACATATGACAGATAGAAACGATGACAGGCAAGTCAAAATTGTATTTAGTTATGACTGTGTGATAAACAACTGACTTGAGACTAATAAATTTACTCACGAAACGTTAGAAAGTATTACTGCACAATTCGACTTCAATATTTTTGATAACGTAATCAGAAAAAATATAAACATGAACAAATTTTCATTGTGCCTGATCTTTCCTTATACCTTAAATTCTTTTTTTTTTTATTATTGCAAGTAAAGAAAACATAACTTATACTTCCTAAGAATAAAAATTTCTTTTGATAATTTTATATTGCACACAAAACATTTTTTAATTGATTATGTAATTCAAGAATTCTAAAGCTACAAGGTCTACATTTTTTCCTTAAAACTGTTCTAATTAAATCATAAAATTGAGATTAATAAACAGCATCACTGGTTAATATATTTCAAAAAGAAGTTTTAGTTATCAATATAAATTAATTTTTAGAAAAAAAAAGAAATGATATTATGATATTCACTAATCTGTTGAATGAAAAAAATATTTTTTTTTATTGTTTATTTTAACATATATTCGTCCGGTTATTTTTCTACCGCTATTCATAAAACGCAGGGATCTCTTTATCTCTGTTTGATAATATAATTTATTTAGCATTAAAAGAACAAGAACAAATTATTTTCTATGATAAATAAATGTCAAATTTTCATCATTAGGCTATTGCTGATTGCAAAATGACGAATTTTCGTCATGCGGACGAATGTATGTTATGATTTTTTTTTATTAATGTCAAAACAAGTTCATAGATTGAAACAAAAATTACTAAAGAAATCAGTAATCATATTTTTTTTAAACTGGTAATTTTGGTATAATTTTGTGAATACCAACAATCAGCGAGCGCGCTGAAGAGTGTGTATTAAGACTCTTCTTAAGGATTAAGAAGTGTGTGTTGGTAGGCTTGAGGAATAACTAAACTCTTGTATTTGTTGAATCAGATTTGTTGTTCTCCTCAACATAATTGACTAGTTTTCATTAGTCAGTGCCTAAATCTTCAAACGAGCTTGATTATTTAGAACTTATCCTGTATTGTAGCAATACTTATAAACAACGAAACATAAACATGAATAACAAATAGAGAGGCGCAACAGACAGGGAAAGGACTGTCACTGGTTTATGTAAACAGCCTGGAATCATCCCTTCCTTTTTCTCACAAAAGGAAGAAGAGCTGAAAAACAAAAAGGATGAAAAAAAAGATAATAATAAAAAAAAACGAAAAAATCTGGCTTGCAAGCTTTCCAAAGGGAAACAATAGAAAAGAGAGGGAGGAGGAATAGGCGAGTGGAAAGAATTGGAAAACTCTGTGGAAATTGGCCGGAGTTTTTCATTTACTTTAGCCAGCTTTAGGCGAAACTCTTTAAGGCAGCATTTCAATCGCGGCAATCATTTGAACTGGATATTACTTCGCAATGCGGTTTCTCTCCTCCCCCTCTATCAGATGATGAAATTATTGCCCTTTTATTTATCGGACATAACCACCCTCAAGTCCTTCCATCCATTTATGAAAATTATACTTCCATCATCAAGAACCTCATTAAGTATATATTTTATCTTAACCAATAATGATTCGTCTCTTCATATTTCGACTGACTAGCGGTGCCTAACTAGAATACAAATGCAGCACTTAAATGTTTTATTCCTTCCACACAACATACAAAATTGTTAGGCATGAGGTAGGTTCAAATCAGAAGCAAAAACAAGACAGAACAACATAAAACGATCAGCTATCAAATGGTTATTAAAAAAAAAACAAAAAAACTAAGGTGTGTTCTTTAGACCACACGATAAAAGTGAAAACGAGACGAGATTAATAATATAAAATGTTGAATATTTAATAGTTGACCTTTGCATTATAAAGGAAGGAGATGGTCCGGAATGGCGGTCATAAATAGGATAAATAGTGGTAAAACTACGTTATTAAAAGTCAACATTTCGACCCGACTTTGCAGGACTTCTTCAAGGAAGTTTTTTGTTCAGCTAGGAGTTTCACTTAAAACTGAAGTTTACCTATACCTCCCTGAAGAAGACCTGCTAAGTCGAAACGTTGGCTATTAATAAAATAGTTTTACCACTATTTAGCCTATTTATGACCGCCACCCTTTACCATCTCCTTCCTTTAATAATATAAAATATTAATTGTAAATAATAGCTCATTATAAAGAGGATTAAATGCTGATGTTTTCCCTCGCTTACAGTATGCAGGCCTGATTTTTATTTTCTGAGATATTTTAATCCATATCTTCCATAAAATTCGTTATAATTTGCTTTTCGACATCATTTTTTTCCTTTTCGGCTATCTAACATGGCATCGCTTTAAGATACAATTTTCAATAATAGTCCATTATAGAGAGGATGAAATTCTGAATCCATTTTACAGGAATCTATGCAGAACTCACTCACAGAACTAACATAGTTTACAAACCATTCAGGTAAAGTCAAAATAATTTAACATAATTTTGTATATGATACTCTTACAATCTTTATTCTTAGAAAAAATAATTTATTCTCACCTTCCTGGAAGAAAGCCCAGGACTTATTTTTAATCAGTTTAAAGAGAAAAATAGGCACATTAAGGCTAATAATTAAAGTATATTTATTTTCTCATCAGTCGCATTTAGCAAAATACGGATTAAGTATGGTACATTCGAATAAATTTGAGTTATCGTAAAAAGAACTTGCTCCAAACTGCTATTTTGAATTGCTTAGGTTGAATGTTTTCATTTCGTTTTTTTTTTTTTTTTTTACTGATAATTTTTACTTTGAAATTTCGCTTAATCGTTGTAGGTTCTGACATAAGAAGGCTAATACATGAACACCTATTGACAAAGGGGGCCTCCCCTCAGTTTATTTCAGCATTTCATCAATATTTCAATATTTTAACAATATTTCATTGGTAAATATCGCAGTAATGCACACCTAGAGACTGAGCGTTGTGCCTATAAAGAACATCGGAATGAAGTGGAGTTAGAAAATAATATTGCTGAAATATTAAACAACAGCAAGATGGCAACAAATTTTTTTTTATTTATTTAAAAAACACAACTAAACAGCAATTTCTTTTTTTTTTTTGTAATTGTTAATGTTTCCTACCTTCAAGTTTACTGTTATTTTTTATATAGTGTAATATAAATATCGTGTAAGAGCTAAAATCATCCGTAATTGGTTAGAAAGTCCTCATCGTTAGAAATAAATACAACATATACTATCTTTTATTCTCACTGGTGTTTTATTTCCCCATATCTGCGCTAGTTCCAATTATCGGATCATCGTTTTAAAAGTTGTGTAAACACAACCCCCAACATTTTAGAAAACAAACTTAATTTGGCCGTAACAGAAAAAGTATGCAATTTACGGTTGATTAAATATGGGAATTATTAAATAAATAATTTATTTTATTTACCTGAGTAATAATTCAGTCTGCCACACTAAAGGGCATTGGTACTAGGGCTATAGTATTCATCCACACAATATATACATAAGAAAGGAAAATAAATAAAAATAACTTACTAAGAAGCGAAAGAAAAACAAAGATATATATATAATGAAAAGATGAAGTAATATACAAGATAGGTAA
Organism: Nezara viridula; assembly: GCA_928085145.1. Lineage (NCBI taxonomy): Eukaryota > Metazoa > Arthropoda > Insecta > Hemiptera > Pentatomidae > Nezara > Nezara viridula. Next base: position 116,276,376 of record OV725077.1, read on the forward strand.
AGTAACACACTAAAGCCGAATGATAATAAAATAAATAAAACACATTCACACCTATGTACACTATTTACATTGGTCCAGCGGACTCTGAATCAAGTTTTGTCCCCCCATCGTGGAAGCCAAAGCAGGACTCAGAAGATCCCAGTGCTTCTCTCCCAGCCGCTTCAATGGTATTGTAAGCCAGTGGAGACTGATGGGGGCACTAGAGCAACTGACGCTCAGAACATGAGTGACGATGAATTATTAAAAGTTTACAAAATTCGTGCAAAAAAAAAAAAAAAAAATTTCGAAATCGGGCCATATTGACTACAGTAAACTGTACAAAATTTTTGGTTTATTTTATGTATTAACTATTTTAATTCGACCAGGAAAAGGAAAATGTATCCCTCCACCTGATATTAGATTTCATTCTAGTTTATAATAATACAGACGTATTTAGAGCTCATTATGCTTATTATTGCTAATGTTGGTTTTATTTTGGCAACGATTATTTTTTATTAATTTATTTTTTTTATATTTAAATATTTATTTTTTTAAAAATGGAGTAGAACGATGAGTGGTGGAAACGCAGAGCCCCGGCCTTGCAGTTCTATTGACGAGGTAGTTTAATTGAGACGGAGCTGGCCTCAGTGGCATTGGTAATCTAATAGAGGCAATAAAGGACCCAGCCGAACTTTGACAAAACAAGGCACAGATCTGATAAAGAAACATATAGCTCTACATAGTAAACATGTACCTATTGCGGTAAACCAAGAAAATAGAATAATATGCAATTTAAAAATAATGTATAGATATATATTTTTCAATTTAATATTTCTTCATAAATTTTGTATCTACATTTTCTTTTAATTGTCTTATCGTCATCTCCTGAACTAGTACTAAAAGCAAATTAAACAATTCTTCATTCCCTGAATAAATTTTTCTAGAGTTAGAAAAGAATCGAAAATAACATGACCATAGGATAAGTTTTTCCTGAGGCCAAGAAAATAGGCAATTCCCAACTATAAACTTTTTTTCCTGTCTTATAAAATTACACAACTCTTGGTTATCACTTTAGCCCTTGGCTTAACCAAAGCTCTTTATTACTTTATCTTAATCCTGATACTTGATCTTTATGGAAAGTAACTAATTATTTGTAGTGAAAACTTTTCCTTGCCACTACGAGGAAATAAAGTAATTTATGAATTTAAGTTTAGTTTGATAAAGCGCTGCTTCAACAATTAAAGAAACTTGTAAAAAAATCTCCATTCTCTTCATTTTTCATTTTTTTAATATTGCTTAGAGCTGTGATACTTACATTCTTTTTAAACTTAAATAAGTTATGACACTAATAATAATACTAATGATTCATTTAATATATAATATAAAACCTCTAGCGGGTCCAAGATAATTTTTTTTGGGGGGTTGGGAGTTTTTAGCCCGAAACCTTTATATATATTGATAATTACTTTGGGGAAAAAAGAAATTAACTGTGTATATGAAATGGTGTTAAATTGATTCTTAAAATTCTATTAAATGTGATTACACAAACAATAATTCTTTTATAGATAATACATATATTTCTTTTATAAGACAATTATATTCTAACATTTTGGAGAGGGGAACTTCAGCTCAACGCCCCTCCCTCGTTGATCGCTCTATGTACAACGTTAAACTATGATAAAAATACAAAGCATTTTACTACATGATAATCCGTCTGCTAAAAATTGTATACAATACAATACTGGCACAGTAGATAATTTATAATAATAGCATATAAAAAGATGATATAATTATACATTACCTAATACATTAATTAATAAATAATAAAGAAATGAGGAATTAAAAATACCTTCATAATAAGAAATACAAATATATAATAAAAAAAATATAGGTTAATAATTGAATCTAATAAAACAAAATAAAAGAAAGATGATCCAAATAGAAAAAAAGAACAGATAAAAATGCCTCAATGCGAGTAAAAATAAATTTGATAGACCTTGTTTGTAATTTATGACACTATATTTATATGTTGCATCAGTTTTTAATTGAGTATAAACTCTTATGAAAAATATTGAATCTAATTTATCAAATTTAACATAATTAAACTCTGCTGATAAAATTTAAAAAGAGAAGTATTTATGAATTTCATCATTCATTAGTTTACTAATTTTTCTGTATGTATATAAAATTTTATAAATTATATAAAAATGGGACATGGAACTGTTTTTTTACAAACAAAAAAAATTGTTATTATCATCAAATGGAACACGTTCATTTATCGTAAAAGAAGATACAAGGTATTAACAATCTTTATTAGCAATAAAAACCTTCATATAGTTACACTACGTATTTATTCTTTTGTAACGTTTTGGCCTGAACTAAATTATTTTTTTAAAGAGTATTTCTGGAAATTATTATTTTGTAAATATTTTGATCTGATAGTTTTTCTAATTTAACACTGATCTATTTTGCATTGTATCCTGAGCTTTCGGGAAAAAAATCAGAGAAACAATAATATTTCTTTTTTTAATTTTTTTTTATTGAACAGTAAAAAATACAATCTGCCATATTGAAGGGCAATGAGTAACAAGGTTAAATGTGTTCATTCATACCATATATACATATAATAAGAAAATAAAAAATAAATGAGTAAATTAAGAAAATATAAATATAAAAATAGAATAACAAACGTAAATAATACATGAGCGAAATAAGAAATGAATCAATAAATAAACGTAAAATGAATCATCTTAACACATTCATACCTATGTACAATAATATTTCTGGGTATAATCTATGTCATGCCTGATCACAATCTGAAACTATATTCTGAATTTATGTTCTCATAAACTTTTTATTGCCTTATTTATATTTTTTAGTAATATGTCAATCACCATTATATAACTTTTATGAACATCATTATAATTACTTTTTTGGGCCTCATAATAAAACACCCAACCGACCAGCCTAGGTCACATCTTCAAATCCATTATTCAGTTTTCCTAGAGTGATGTTTTCCTTAAGTTGACAGGAAACTGATTAAGGTCTGTGATTAATTGTTAGTTTTATTTTAATATTTTACAATTACAAATCTTAGAGATGTCTAGAAAAGTCTAGACTAAGGTGTTGAATGATTTTCTTTGAAAAGCCAACATAATCCATTGCAGTCATTATTTTTTTGCCTCAACATCCTCACTTTAATCGCGATTCTTGTCATTTTTTTTTAGGGAAAAGATTTGGATTAGGTCCAAAATCTTTTCTCTGCTTTCTACAACACTTTTTAAGTTTTTATAACATCTATTTAGGTTCGATATTTGACTTTTGAATTTCTATCAAAGAATTTTGACTTTTACATATCGGAAACATGTTAATATTAACTAACCCGGGCCAAAAATTCGCAGAAAATTTTGTTATAGTGAAGATATAGCAAAGTAATATGAAAATAACTAGTTCCTATATATTATGTAAGGAAGGAATTAATATTTTTTCATTAGTCGATTACAATATTCCATTAAACATAATAGACTAAGATATTTGTACAAATTGCTTTGCTAGGACCTATTTTTAAACGCCGAGTGGAAACATAATAAAAGTAATAAAGACAAAATAATGTCCCGATCATAAGATATTCTAAATTATTTTAAAAAATAAAATGTAAGAACAACCAAATGTCTTTAAGAAATAATAAAGTTAATATAAAAGCCAGAAAAAAATGCAGTCGACTATTCTACTCTTAAATACAATATCTTTAAACAGGAAGACATTATTAAGTATACCAAAACTAATGGACTGCATCTTTGTTAATAATTGTCCGATTTTTACGATTTTTTTTTTTTTTTTTTTGTTTTTTAGACAATTTAGTAATCTTTCTAATTATCATGGGTGCGATCAAGAAAAAATTCATACTTTTTGAGTTATTCGCAAATAAAGTTCCTTTTCCTCCATGACTTTTTTTCCAGAAATTTCGGGGAAAAGGGATTATTTTTCGCATGTGAAGGAGAAGAATATCTTCAAAATGAGTGGTCAATCATTGGATTTTATGAAGATTGACGAAGTTAAGACAAAAAAACAACTTTTAGAAATAATATATAGGATGTTTTTTGTTTTTTTTTAATAAAGATGAATGCGTAAGAGTTTAGATAGAACATAAACTTCAGAGGCAAGGATCTATCGATCAAGTGACAGCAAGTTATAGCAACCAGCAGGTGGTTGTTTGTTAGTCAAGCCCATTAACTATTTGTTTGTAATGGCCCGTCGCATTACAGTAAAGGCAATAACCGGATAATTTCCTATTACCATTGAAACGGAGTTGATACAAACAATCGCAAGGTAATCAGACGAGCTGTGAGTTATGAATCTCTAACAAAGTATTCATTCGCAATTATTCAGTTGTGAAAAAATAATCCTAACTACTACAACTGACCACTAATTGCGCATTGCTTTGTAGTAATCAATGAATAAATAACTGGACACGCACAAAACTACTTGCATCAAGACAGTTAATTAAATGATCAATTAAACTTCCAATCAATATATTTTAAATCTCTGTTATACAAGGTTAAATTATCCTTATTCTAATAATTCAACCAGTATCATCAGAACTTTTCGATTATTATGAATAAATAAACGAATATTTTTTATTTATATTTTGAGAATTTTCCATACAAATAGAGTTGGATGCAATAATGGTTATAGATTTATGGTTATAGCAATAAAAAAAAAAAAAAGGCTGCAAATTATTTCACAATGGTTTATTATTTCCAAACATTTAAAGTAACATTTCCTTCCTAGTGATAAAGAAAAATAAATAAAAGTTAATTCCAATTACTAGCTAAAACATTTTCTGTTTTCATCATTAGTAATTTTCTAAAAAACATAAACATAAAATCAAAAACCAAACCAAAGGTTATAATAACCTTTGCAGGAAAACATTTAAAAAGATCTAGAGACCATATCTTTGCTCCTGATTGTCCGATATTCCGATATTATTATTTTTTATTACTTATCAACTGTTCACTGACTAATACGTTTTGCGAATTATTCGCACAGGCCAACATGACACAGGTCATGAAAAACCTAGGAGGTTTCAAAATATATGAATTTAAAAGTCAATGGATCGATCAATGGATAAATTGTCTTTCAAATACATATTTTTTTTTAACTTATGAATCTTTATTTATTTAGAAATATAATAATCTGTCACGTGGACAATAATTGTAGTGAGATATGAAAACATCCACACCATATGTAATGCGGACATCAAGACCTAGGTCCTGAATTATGAAACTCTAAAAAGTACTGCTTTTGAGATAACGCATGAGCCTAATCTTGTACTAATGATAATGAATCTAGAGGCCATGATTGTCTTAAATTCCTAATTACATATCGCTATTGTTAGTGTAAAAGGTCATACGTTTACAATTTCGCATGTTTATTTTTTTTTCCCAAAAGGTGACATTTTGTTGTGTGCAATTGCTATAAGTAGTTTGCTAAATAGGAAAATAGCAAAGAAAAATAAAATAGATTTTTTTCTAATAAAACATACAGCAACAATCGTTTTTTATGTTCTTTTGACCTTTACGATCTTTTGCACTGTCAATAGCGATATGACTTCTAAATAATAAATGTTATTTTACTAACTTAAGTAACTGTTACTAAAATTTACTGATGATAGTTAAATAAAAAATACCTATTTATGCTCTGACTCGGAGTAGTCAGGATGAAATTGTGTTCTTCTAAAAATAAATGGAAAAAGTTATAACAAACTTTGTTTTTGAAGACGCACTAAATAATGCTCTTATGTAAAAAAAAAAAGTCAATTTTTATATACGACGTTTTGCACTAACAATAACGATATCATTCCGTCAATTCTTCATCAAATCCATATATTGAGCCATCACTTGGAAGATTATCTTCGATTTCAATTGGGAAAAATAGTAAAATCCTTCCAACTTTTCAGGGAAAAAGTAAATAAGAAAAAAAATTTTATTTGTACATAACTCATATGTATATCATTTAAAGGTAATTTGGATCCAGGCAGGCATTTTGAGGCGGAAAAGTTCAAAAAATCACTATATGATTAAAAAAATAGGATATATCAACTACAGAACATTTGGATTTCTCAAAAATTCATAATCTGGTTTAATGGAGAAATTAGATCAGGATTTCTTTTATAATATATACAAAAAAAGTATATTAAAAGTACCTACATAAATATAAGTAATAAAATAAATTATTTATTTGTAGGAGGGATGGCCGAACAGGATAATGCGTGTGCACAGCACCGCCGTTGCCCGGCAACCTGATATATAAGACAATTAATAAAAAATAGTCACTAGTTCGCGTCCCGATACCAGGGAAGTCTTTTAAATCCCCGCCCTCACCCTCCTAGTCCGCAAAAACTCCGTATAGCCTTAAAGGCGAGGAAGGGAAGGACAAAAAAAAAAAAAACAGTGATATTATTAAACAGTTTTTCTATGACATGCAGGGATTCCTTCGCTTTTCAAAATATAAAATTCATGTCTGTTTCATAACGGAACAATTTTTTTTTTTTTAAACGCTAATATACATAGTCCGTGGTACAGACCCCTTTTTATCGAATTATTAACATCCGCCTGAAACTTCGTTAATAGTTTCATCTCTTCGGAACCTACAACCATTTTATTTTCGAAAACTCTTGGAATTGGGGCGTTTTCAATCTGGAGAGGAACCAATCTTTATCTATTTAATTAGGTACTAGTAACTCGTAAATACACATTTGCTTTTTACTTGGATAGTAAGATAATTTGATCACAAAGTCGAGAAAAAAGGTGACCTTCAAAAATATTGAAAAAAGGGGTCTGTACCACCGACTAAGAGAGAATATATAATAAAATTATTTCCAAAATTATAATTTTCTCTATCTTTTCTAAGGAGGATACGCACTCCCATTCAGATCTGCTAATTATAGGCGCACACTTGCGGCGAGGGGGCGATTGCCCCACTCCCCCACTAATAAAAATGTTGAGGGGCGAGAATATCGTTTCGCCCCCCCCCATAATTTAATTTAAAAAAAAAATTAAAATCAATAATAAATAAACTACACGAATGAAAAAAATCTGTGAACTAAAATCGATTAATAAAAATCGACTAGCTGGCTAGGCAAAGACCTAGTAGTAGATATGTTAACTATTTTATAATACCTAAATGTAACATTAATTTAAATTATCGTTTATATTCAAAGATAATAATGTATATCAAAATATAATAGGAATTACCCTATCAGCGCTTAATTTTCACTTGAAATTCTTATGATATTTTCCTCGACAGTTTATCCGGGCTGTGAAAAACATTGTATTTTTGTTTGAGATTGTTCACACATTGTTGAATTCAAATATATTTTTTCCACTGTTTTACATTATCCATTTTTCGCTGAAAAAGTTCTAAAAATTTTATTGAAGGCTATCTCCTCTCTTCAGTGTGTTTGACTAATACAAATACGTTATATATTCAATTGTATTTTTTTTTTAGATATTTTCAACTAAAAATAATACTTAAAATAACAAAAATAAATCTTAAAATCCTTTATGATTTCAAATATAAATAAATTAATTTCAAATATTAAATATAACATTCGTTCGTTTTACAATAATTATTTTTGTAAATTTTAATCATAATAAAAACTTTTTGTTTGTGTCAATCCATGCTGCTAATGATTACAAAACTTAAAATTGTTTTCATTGCAACACAGTTTTGCACATGAATTTTTATTTTGCACACATTTTATCTAGGACATAAGTATTAAGAAATTATAATCAAGATTTAATTTTGTCTAGTTAAAATTTTCATTTGTTCATGTTTGGGAAGGGATTGCGTTTGTGAAATCATGAAATGTTGCGGCCTCATGGAGAAAGTCCTTAAACGTTGATCTCCTTTCCCTCCCTCCCCGGGACCCCCGCATTATCTTCTCCACATTCCTGCAAAAGTCTTCCTATTTTCTTCCTCAACATTTTCCACAAGTATAAGCAATAAGCAGTAGAACTCTATTACTTCTTGTGAGCTGTAACACAATTTCAGACTATAATATAAACAACTAAAATTTCCAAATAACTACTTATGATTTAATTTATAATATAAAATAAATATATAATACATTAAATTTCCTTAAGGCATGTATTTATATTTACTACAGGCACTACCATAGGCGCATCCTTTTTATTCTGGTTCGGGAGGGGAGGAGAGAGGGGGGAGATAGATCTCGTTCCCCCCCCCTCTAAAAAAAAAAGACTCGAAATTTTATAATATATATAAAGGTTATGAATGGAAATGAACATAATCAGCATAATTATTGTAAAACTAACAATATAATAGTACATATAAAATTTTTAAAAGGCTATCACGGATCGAGAAGGAAGCAAGATTAGAAACGAGAGGATCAGGATAGTTCTGAAGTTTATTGTGGAAGGATAGGTATCTGGATTGGGCCAAATTGGAAAAATATGAAACATTCAGGTCATTATAGATTATTTTATTTGTTACAAAGTAAGGAGCATTAAGGATTTTACGAAGGATTTTTTTTTTTTTTTTATTATTAAAAAAAACTTTATTCAGAAATATTACAATTTGTCACAGTTAAGGACACTTATAATAGAGTTCAGAGATTGCATTCATACCGTATATACAAAAATATAAATAAATAAAGTAATAACAAAAGAATAAGAAGAAAGAACAAAAGAGTAAAGAAAAAAAAAAATATATATATATATATATACACATAAGTAAATAAAAATAGAAATAAAAGTACAACAAACACCTTATATAAAACATACATTATTTACAATTTGCCAGGTGATCTCCGAACCAATCCTTTCCCCTCCACATGTGGAGGGAAAAGGGAGGCTTAGGAGATTCCTACGCTTCTCCCTCAGCCACTTCACTGGTATTTTAAACCAGCGGAGGATGAGTAAGAGCGCTACAGCCACAGACACTCATGACTTGAGTGGAGAATCTGGCAATTGCTAGAACTCCAAAATATCCATATTTACAAAAGGTCTCGTGGCCACTGCCGCTTTAACCTACGAAGGGGATTGTAGGGATGGGTGGTGCTTGATAGGGATTGTACAACGGGATTTGGGTGATGAGAAAGGTTCTGGTGAAATTTGGAAAATTTGGCTGGGATAAGATCAAGAATAAATGGGATATTAAAGTCATGATGTAGGGTTTTATTGGTTACATAGAAGGGAGCATTGACTATTGTACGGAGGACTTTAGACTGTAAGGATTGAATGCGTTTGATGTTAGAAAATTTGGCTGTTCCCCATAGTTCTAGTCCGTAAGTCCAGATGGGTTTCAGTATTGTCTTGTAGATCAGTAATTTGATTTCACCAGAAAGTTTAGATTTTCTATTCAGTAGTCTATATAGCTGACCATATCGTCTGTTAAGTTCCTGTCTTTTAAGTCGAGTATGTGGATTCCATGTTAGTCGTCTGTCTAAGAGAAAGCCAAGATACCGGACTGTATCTGAGAAAGGAAGCTGGATGGAGTTAAAATAAACTGGTGGGCAGGTATTACGCCGAAGGGTGAAGGTAATGTGTTTACATTTAGATTCGTTTACCTTAATGCGCCATTTCTTACACCAGTGTTCAATCAGGAAGAGGTGCCTTTGTAAGTTTGCGGACGCTGTTTCAGGATCTGAGTTGGAAGAAAGGATAGCAGTGTCATCAGCGAAAGTTGCCAGGAGGGTATCGGGATGGACAGGAATATCAGCGGTAAAGAGAATGTAAAGGATGGGGCCCAAGACGCTGCCTTGAGGAACGCCAGCCTCAATTGAGTAACAGTCGGAGAATTCGGTGCCACAGCGAACTCGGAAGGAGCGGTCGGAAAGATAGGATCGGAGTACTAGGTATAAGGACTGTGGTAGATGGATTTTAAGCTTGAAGAGTAATCCGGCGTGCCATACCCGGTCAAAAGCTTGCGCTATGTCCAGAAATGCACCCGAGCAATACTGCTTGCTTTCTAGGGTTGAGGATATATGGTCAACAACTCGGAGTCCTTGCTGGACAGTGGAATGTTGGGAACGAAATCCGAATTGATGAGTAGGAAGGTTATAGGATTCAATTATAGGTAGGATTCGTTTCAGTAGGATCTTTTCAAAAATTTTTGAGAGGATTGGGAGTAGGCTAATTAGTCTATAGGATGCTGTATTGTTGGAAGGTTTGCCTGGTTTCAAGAAGAGGACGATGGTGGAATGTTTCCATAAAAGAGGGAAGTGGGTAGTTCGTAGGATGCAATTGTATATATATGTAAGAAATATGATGGCTTTAGATGGAAGTTGTCGAAGGATCTGTGGGGTTAGAAGGTCATATCCAGGAGATTTGCGAGGTGTGATTTTCCGTAAAAGGTATTTGACCTCAGAGGGATTAACAGCTTTAGGTGGTAAGGAGAGTGGGATAGGTATTGAGAGGGATTCTTCTACTTTTACTGTGTGGCTGGGATGGGATTCTGGATGAGGAGCGAAAGTATAGGAAAGGTGTTTGGCAAATTCCTCGGCTTTATCTTCATCAGATGCTGCCCAGGAGCCATCATCTCGTCGAAGAGGGTGGGAAATATGATGGGATTTGAGGATTTTTCTGGTGATATTCCAAAGGGAATTATCATGAGCAGAGAGTGTGGTGAGGTAGGAATTGAATGATTGGGATCTGAAGGTGGCTAATTCTTTTTTTAATTTTTTACAGTGATAATTGTAGGAGTGGCGGTCGGCTGGATGTCTGGTACGTTGCCATAATAATCTGGCACGGCGTTTTATGTGGATTAGGTCAAGGAGGTGTTGAGGTAAATTATGTTTCTTAAGGATTTTTGAGGAGTGATCAGGGGAGGAAGCAGTCCAGACTGCTTCTTGAATTTTGGTAGTGAAGGAATGTACTGCATTGTCCAGGTCTTCAGAGGTTTTCAGGGTTACTCTGAGGTCAATTTTATCGGAGAGGATTTGATGAAAGAGTTTCCAGTTAACTGGGCCTCTGATGAAGGACGGAGGAGAGGGTTTAGGAATAGGAGCTAGTGATACTTGGAGTATTAATGGGCTGTGGTCTGAGGAAAGCTCGTCAAGACGGGCAACGGAATGGTTGAGAGCACCTAAACCATTATGGATAAAGAAATCGAGGATATCGGGATTACGGTTAGGATCAGTGGGCCAGTAGGCAGGTGAGTTGGGTGGAAGAAGGGTAAAATTTTGGGAATTGAGTACAGACAGCAATGTTCGACCACGAGAATTCGTGGTTCTTGAACCCCATTGTTGATGCTTGGTGTTTAAGTCTGCACCCAAGATGAAATGATGTCCTAAGGAAATGAGGAAGGAACTAAATTGGATATTGGAGATGGATTGGTTTGGAGGGCAATACGCTGATGCAACGGTAATAGGAAAGGAGAAGGTTTTGATTACGACTGCGGTGGATTGTAGGAAATCGTGTGTAGGCAGTGGGAGTAGGTGATGGGAGAGGGATTGGTGCACAATGACTGCAGTACCGGCATGTGCTCTACCGTCAGGATGGTCGGTACGGTAAGTTATGTATTGTGGTATTTTTAGGAGCTGTTTTTTAGTCAGTCGAGTTTCCGTTATTAGGGCTACGTCTACGTTCTTGTCTTGTAGTAAGGCTGTTAGTTCGTGTATGTGATTTCTAACACCATTCGCATTCCAAAGGAGAATGGATATGGGTTTGATGGAAGTCATTTAAGGATTTTTTAAAGGAGGGATAAGGTGAGATACTAGGTTAGTGAGAAGTGATATCAGTGGGGTAACAAGGGATTTAAATTCTGAAAGAAAGGATGTCAATAAGCTGGTTAGATCTGTAGCATTAGGCGGTGGAGGAACATATTGGATTTGATGTTGGTGAGGTTGTTGTTGATTAGGTACATTAGGTGGGATAGGATATTGAGATTGGGGTTGAGTTTGTTCTTGCGGCAGGGCCTCACATACATTAGTCGGGTCTCTACCCCCAAGTAGCTTGGCAAAAGAAACCTTAGAGTTCACAATTTTAGCGGGTCCTCTTCTTGGTTTAGGTGTATCATCAGGGTCCCTGGGTTTCATATATCTCGCTTTAAGATTTTTATAAATTTGGCAGCCTTTGTAGTTGGCTGGATGGCCTTCCAGGCATAGGGCACAGACTGCTGGTTCTGTAATTGGTTTATTACACTCGCCAGACTTGTGTGTTTTACCACATTTCACGCAGCGTGGTAAGTGGTGGCAATAAGACTTGGTGTGGCCATATGCTTGGCAATTATGGCACTGGATGAACTCTCTTTTTGGGTACGGTTTTTCGACCTTTACGCTGGTGTAGAAAATTCTATTCACATCGTATATTTTTTCGATCCCAGGCGATGGCTCTAGATCGACGAAAAATAAGGGCAATGGGATTTTATTCTTTACACCTGGTTGTTCTTTATTTTCTTTTAAAACATTGGTTATCTGACGTATTTTGAACCCTAACGCCGTTAACTCTTCTTTAATCACTTCTATTGGGGTTGAGGAGTGTAAATTTCTTATTACAACTCGTAGTGCTCTTTCCTGTTTCAACTGGTATGTGTGAAAGTCCGCATTTGTGTCTGTTAAATATTTTACGATTTTTCGGTACGCTTCAGGTGTGGCCGGTATTATTTTTGTATCATTTATTCTGTTTAGGCATGTATAGCTACCTGGGCAGATTTTATTAAGTTGAGTACACAACAACTGAAAATTTCTCAAATTTTTGACAAAGATAGGAGGTGGGCGTGGTTCTCGAGGTATAGGTGCATCTTCCATTTCTTCCCTGTCATTTTCAAGCACCTGGTATGGATTAGGTGTAAAAAATGGAGATTCCATTTCTTGTGAAGACGTACTTGGCAGTGGTTGAGACACAGATACTTGAGTGTTCGCTGGAGGAGACGAAGGATTTAGGATTGTAAAGATTGAATACGAGAGGAATTCGATGGTTTAGTGGAGCCACATAGCTCAACTCCGTAAATCCAAATAAGCCTTATTATCATCATGTATATGATGTCTTTTGTAATTAATTGAAAGGTTATTTTGTCTACTAAGTGCTGAAGTAGTCGGAAACGTCGAGCGGTTACTTGTTGTTTTAGTCTGTTATGATGAATCCAAGTTAGACGTTTATCCAGGTGGAGTCCTAGGTATCGGAATTGTTCAACAGGGATAAGTGGGGTAATATTAAAAGATACTGTTGGACAGGAAGTCATAGGCTTACGAGGATATATAAAAAAAAATTTACATATATGTTTAATTTTGTTTTGTGTGTGTGTGTATGGGTTATGGGTATATTTGAAAATCTGTTTACAAAATATATTACATTTTTGTATTTTTATTTAAAAGATTGAGGCAGTGAGATGAACTCTAAATTCACTTCTAATTTGCCGCGTAAAAAGTGAAAATTATTCATGTAAAACAAGTTATGAGTGCGCATGAATGAATCATAAAATCCTATGTTAATATGTTGCTAAAATTTCAATACTAGGGATATGGGGTGTGGTAAAATGTTTGTTTATCTACTTCTAGCCCTCAGTTCAGCCATTGGCTTTTTCCTATTTTCTGAATTAATTTTCGTTTACATATTTTGTCCATTCATTTAAATTAATTCTAATAAGCTTATATTTGTTCTTAGAAATATTGCAGTGGCAAAACGATATTCTCGCTCCCTCTCTTTTTTTATTGGGGAGAGGCCCCCCTCGGCACCTCCTCTCCCCCCAAAGGCTCCGCCTATGGGCATTACTAAAGCAAACTTGTGAAAAATGAAATAGTTATACTTAGTAAATTTACTTATTAATATCAATTTACTTAATAACACAAAAATTCTCATTATTTATCAGTATTTCTAAAAGTGTTTTTCAAAGAAATAAAATGTCTAAGTGAAAAATAGCAGTTCTTCTTAATTAAGTTGAAAATAACCTATCCTGTTCTTACTGTTGTTCTTGAAAAATCAATTTAGACACCCTAAAACATCAGTGACGTATGTTAAATGATGAAAATTAGTATGTAGCATGTTTATTATATTAATTTATATTGAAAAGAAAGCTGGTACGGTCGGGAATCACACAACTTTCACTTATCACCCTACCTTTACTAGAAATAGGAATTTTCACACATATGATGAAAGTAAAAATTACAGACGGTACAAGGGTATTTATAATTTATTTAAATTGCAATGCTAATATTTAATTAATTTTAATAAACAATTGAATTTTTTTATTCCGACAAGAGTGCTAATGATAAAGAAGATTATATTTATTTACGGTTCATTGTGAGTGTTTATTTGTTAAAGCACTGGTATATATATATATATATATATATATATATATATATATATATATATATATATATATATATATATATCTATATATATACAAATCCTTATTTTTATATTCCTGTAATCTCCACAATTATATATTAAATAATATCTGCTTGAATTATAAACACAAAAGGAACATTTTTATTGAAAGTAATTAAACGTATTTACCATGTTATAGCTAAATTGTGTAAAACAATTATCAAAAATAATACTCAAACAATAAGCTTTAAAAAGATAGAATCTTGATTTGCTGTTGGAATGCTTTAAACGTGTTCAGTATTTTAACAAGTTATTTTACCTGATAATCCGTATCTTCCTTTCACTGAGGAAAGTACATTCACTAAAGAATAACTTTAGACCAAAATCAGTGAAAGGTCACTATCCTTTCGAACTGAGGAATCCCAACATTGTTTGTACACACACCCATTTTTTATTTTATTGTTTGATATATATTCAATTTGGAATGGGTCACTTGGACTGCCGTAATTTCTTAATAGGGCTGTGAAACTCTCTATGTAATGTTTGTTTTTCTTCTATCAGATTTCATAATTTTGCATGACATTAACTTTTTTTTGGAGACGAGATCTCTCATCCAGCTTCTTTTTAGTCGCCACCTGATGTTGGTCATGTCTGTCGTTTTGTGATGTCTGTCATTCTGCCCGTGTAGTTTGAGTTGAAATCGAGACTAGAGAGTACATAGATGTTCGTCGATTGTGGGTTGTCGTAAATCGTTATGTAAAGTTTTGTTCTTTAAGTAACAGGAGGCTGATGTTATAAGTCTTAAAATTTTGAATTGAAATTATTGTAGTTTTTGTAAGTGTATCTTTTTTAAATGTACCGTAAATATAAGAGGCGTATGTCCAGATGAATTTGAATAGGTAAGTGTATGTATTTAGATTTTGTCGAATTTTCAGTATGGATTTAGAAAAAAAAAGTGGGTACACTATTTTCAGTCGCTTGTTTAAGTCAGTCTCTTCATTTCGACTTATGAGCCCCAGGCCCGTTTTCTGAGGAATTATTTCATTGTTATTATTAATAATTTATCTTGTAATGAGATAGAGAATAATTTAAGATTATTTTTTTCTATAAAATATCAATAATACGTATTATCCATGTACTTCCTATTATTTATATGGAAAATAATACGGGTCACTAAATAAAATATTCATAAGTTGAACACCGAATTGTGAAGATATTTTATCTTGAAATAATATAAACAGTATGGAAATTATTGTTATTTCAGTTATTCATGTTTACTGTTACTTTTTTTTATTCCGTTACCATTTACTTTATACAATGAAAAATAACTGAATTAAATCATAATTAAAAGAGTGTACAAGTAAGATGAATGAGAAAATGATTAATATGAGATTGAAAACATTGTCCCGAATCTTGTTTCTTAAAAAGTGAAATACAAATGAAAAAAAAAATGAATAATCATTGATGTCAATAATTTAATTTTCTATTTATTCAATTATTATCAATCTTATATAAATAAGTTGATAATCGTTTATCTGCGATGAGAGCATGTTATAAGGACCGAATCATCGCTGCATTTTAAATGTTACACGTCATCTATATTTTGTATTGATTTCCTGTTCATCATCATTGACATCCACATACATAACGCATAAAATGAGTTGTACTGTGGCAAAGAAAAAAAAAAATTGTCAATTCTCCTTTGTCATCATAATAGGCCGCATTATTGGATGAATCATAGTGAATCACGCATTACCAGTCAGTTCGGATTGAGATTTCAAAACACTTCTTGAATCAACTATGATTACCGCCGCTGTTGCTAACCGAGGAATAAGAAACATGGAAGTGCGAAAGGTCCCGAATTAACGCCTGTAGAATGTAGAATATGGGACCGCGGAGCTGGGACCAGCTGATCAATGCAACTGACAGTTGTCCCCTGCGGTTAGTTACTGCCTCTCTCACTGTTCAATTAGCTGGCACAATAGCGTTTACTCTCCGTCAATTATTTCCTTGCGGAACCCCTCACCAAATCTCCATTCCTAGCTTACATTCTATACGTTAAGTCAATTCAATGTAATGAAAGGAAATGGGAAAACAACAAATAGATGCAGATTAAAAGTATGCAAAAAATGTAAAATAATTAAAAGCTGTAAATTGAAAATTCGATTGGAACGTATCGCTGATAAAATATGTACTATGTATTGGACTATCTAATCAGAATATAAAATTAATTTGATGGCTGATTAGCTTTCGTTAATTTATTAATATTAATAGTTTTATATTAATGATATTTTAAAGTAATGTTTAATAAATTATGCTTTGGTTAAATTTAATTTAGGATTAGCGCTCTCGCTCAATCTCCACTCGCTTCAGCACCAGTGACGCGGTTTAGAGAGTAGCGCCGGGACCTCTTGGAGTCCTGATTTTCCCTCTATAGTTGTAAGGACAAGCCTAGTTTGGGGTTTCCTGCCTGATTTTATATAGGTATGACTGAGTTTTTATGTTTTTTATTTACTAATCTTTAGGTTATTTTATATTTTATTGTATATAGTTATTGATTATTATTTTATTTTTGTTAATTTTATGTTATCTGTATATATGGCGTGAATGTGTTCATTATCTCATTATAACTATTGGCCACGTGACAGATTATTATATTTCTAAATAAATAAAAAAAATGTTGGATTAAAATTAATTCCAATAAATCCCACCAAATTACCTCTACCATTCGTCGTGAACCCATGACTTCATTTTCTACGGTATCTTTTAATAATACTCCATTTATCCCTATAGAACAAATCCAATACCTAAAACTCCACTTGGACAAGCTTCTCATTTGGAGTATTCATATAAGACTAAAATGACAAGAAACCATTCGTTTCCGACTACTCCAGCACTTCCTAAACAAACTATCTAAACTTTCACTTAATTACAAAATACTCATATATATATATATATATATATATATATATATATATGACTATAATAAGGCCTATTTGGACTTATTGAGATTTGGATATTAATTTCAAACCCAACTTTTTTGGCAATTTGCTTTTGTATAGTACCTGTTCCTCAAACAGTTGATCATTCATTCTAGGATCATTTGACACATTAGAGAACTAGATAGCAGTTTTATTGCCAAAGACAATTTTATTTAAATTTTAGCACTTTTTCGGCCTTAAAATATTTTCAATCTCAATTTTCATGGGCGAGTTCTTGTACGAACTTGTAGCCTTACTGCATAAATTAATGGCACCTTCTCAATTTGATTATGTATTTAGAATAGAAAATAAAACACATATTATGTATTTTGTATTTTAGAAATCTTTTATAATTACATTTCAATTTATTTTTCTTATTCTCAAAAGAATATATAGTCTTATTTATAAAATGTATTTTATATTTTACTTCTTAAAATATAAAGATTATATTTTATTTTTATTTTAAAATATTTTACTTTACCCAAGTCTGATTTAAACTACCAATGTCTCCACATTCATTTAGTTGTTGTTTATAGTGAGTCTAACGTTTCTCATATTTCCTTTACATATATAATTAAATACGGTTACGTATAACTTTCAAAAACGATTTTGATCAGAAATATTGAATATATATTAAGATGCGTATATCCATAATATATTTTGACTAATATTAACTATATTCTAAAACTTGTTTTGGGTTAGATTTATATGGATGAACCTCATAATTTTACTTTTAACACTTTATTAATCTACGAAATACCTAAATATTTTGCAAACATTCGTATATTTCATTCAATCCTTATATTCTTTAATATTTTGAACCCGACTATAATATTTTGTACGGTGATTACAATTTTAACTTTTGATTTTCTACTTATGAAAATACCTATATCTATTCAAGGTTGATTGTTAAGTGAATGTTGTATGATGCACACACCACACTACATTTTCTTATCATGAAAAACGTTTATTTATTAAGTATTTCTGGTACCAAAATTTGAAATGCAAGGCCATAACCACTGACTACAGCTAAGACAATAGCCTAACCCATCTGCGAGTCATGTAAGAGTTCATTCACAATGTGGGTGAGTCATCTGCGATGATGTTGATGAGGAGGAAATGAAGGAGAATCAAAAATAATGGAGGAGGCACTGTGTAATCTTCTGAGCAAGCTTCTGGCACTTGAGATCCTTCGTCATCGTTTAACAGGACTAGCTATCAATTACTTGGGAATAATTTGTTTTAAAAATAATCACAATAGTTTTCTAGTGTAATTAATACTCATGTAAATTACACATATCATTTACCATTTCCCTATTATAAGACTTTTAATATACAAAGTGAACTTGACTGCATGCTATGATAATTACCCCAGTAAATCGTAATAACACGCGCATTTAGATAAATTAATATAACCGTTATAAATGATCAAGTGATGTGGCTGTAATTTTATTTATCCGGCATTTTCTCATATCTATAATTATAATTTAACATCCTCTTTATCTCATAATTTCTTTAATTATTACTATTATTATATTAATGGTCTTTATTTCATCAAAAGCTCTAGGCTAGAATGGAATGGCAAGCTAGGCGAAATGGATTCGTAGGTAAAAGAAAAATTGTATGATTTACGATCTTCTGAATACCAATTTTTAAAAGTAATATTCAATTTCAGAACATTCTGAGGTTATTCTATATATTTTTAAATTTTAAAAATGATTTATCGAGCAAATATTTCCTCAAAAGACCGGTTTGTTCACATAGCAGTAAAGCAAATGCTAAGAAATGTAACCTCTGGAATATAAATTAATTTCAAATGAAGATTATTCCTTAACTCTAGTGTTAACTATATGCGAGACCAATACATGTCTTTGTCTTGAGCACTCATTCTTGGTCTTGCGCAAGAATCTCGCAACAGTCTTGCAGTTACCTATTAGCTAATTATTATAGAGATATTACTTTTGCTTGTCAGATAGGGAAAACTTAACTAAGCCAAAATGAAAAATTGGAAGATTTAAATGAAAAAGTATTTATTACCAATTCTTTACATATAGTAACTAAAATTGTCAAATATTAATAACTATTTCGTATTCATTTTTATTCACCAAAAAGATTTTTATTATCAGTCTTGGTCTTGGTCTTGCAACAGTTAGTCGGTCTTGGCCTTGCACTTTGCAAGACCCACACCGATTTCGGACAACAGTACATAGCGCAATTTTTATAAATATTTAGTTTTAATCTACTTGAAAATGTTAAAATTTGAAACTATGTAAAAGGACTGTAGTAACATTATATTAAGTTATAAATAATATGAATAAACTTATATTGGTTGGTTTGTGTCGAGTTGTATGTGTAAAACCTTTAAGTTATCAACGCCGTTAATTAAGTTTATATATGTTTTTCTTTATAGTTATATCTACTAGTTGTGGATGAAAAAATCTTAATAATAAAAAGAAAAAAAAATAAGAAGTATAAAAAGGAAAAAGGAGAGATAAGGTTTCAGATAGTTTTAAAAATTCCTTCTTCGGACTTCAATCAACAACCTTATATTATTACACTTTGAAATAAAGAAAATAACAGATAAGCTATTACTTACATTATTGATTACTTGCCTAGTTGTAACACAATAAACTATAGACTACAAAAACTACGGTCACGAGCAAGGCCGCACATGCACCATCGAAGGCCGCAGGACCCCCACCTTCACAATCATGATAATATTGTTTGGTAAAAAATAAATGAATAAATATTACTAATAGTAATAAGATAAAAATATGCAATGTCATCAAATTTCTATAGTGTGTTATCAAGTTTCTATAGTTCAATGTGATTCCAAAGTATTAATCAATTATTTAACAGACATAACATGATGTTTTTCGTTTACTATCACTGTGAAGATTTTCTTTAAAGTATATAATTTATAATCAAAGTTATAAGTTACGAACGAAATTGCAAAAAAATTTTGTCTTTATCATAAAATATTAGCTAACTAATTGAGGTTAAGTGAACATTTAAACTCTGATTTCTTGAGTGGGCTTACCTTTGTCAGTTAAAGGTAAGTTGGGCAAAACCTAAAAAAAAAAAAAAAAACATCAAATCTCACAATTTAAAATGAATTACGAAGTTCCGAAACAATTTAGACATCCTCAGAGGAGCTATCTCATATTCTTTTCTTAAATTCTCTTTGAAATTTATCTGCAGAAAAACATTAACTGATAACAATAGTTTCGCACTATAATAATTTTTGTTCATATGTCGATAATGAAATAAAATTGGAGATTTTATCTTAAATTTGTGTGTATTAAGAGTTTCTTTTTCGAAGTTAGTGTGTTTTTTCTTTCTTTAGTCAGTAACAAACCGTTATTCTATGCTTAGATTTGCTTAATATCACTTAACTGTTTGTAAAGTTACGTGACTTTTCATTGAATTTTGTCTAGAACTCAATAAATAAATAATGTGGTAAATTATTTAATAAACTTCAACCATAACAAATATTCATCATTTCACAAACAATCGACAATAGCCAAATGACGAATATTCGTCAAAAAAGTGAGAAGAAATAAATATCTTTTTTATAAAAAAAATGATCTTAAGAAAAAGGAATTTTAATTTATATAACTACCTAGGTAACTTTATTATATTTCTAAATCATTTAATGTTTCCTCCTTTAAAAATTTAGGTTCTGTTACTCTTGTTTTGTTACAAATTACGTTTTAATAACTTTAAATTAAATTAACTAAAATTAATTTTAATTAACTAGTTTAATGACTGAAACATTTTATTATTATTATTATTTTTAATGAACCACATTTAATACTTAGTCCAACTTTATTTTTTCTTTATAATGAATATTTCAGCACTTGAAGTCATGTTCAAGATTAGAAAATTTTTAAAAAAGTAACATCCCAGACTTAATAGCCTTATTGTAGTTACATATTAATTCTTTTTATAATCTATTTATATATTTTAATGTGTAAAATCACTGTGGCTAATTGACACTTGTCACATTTTTTCGTTTAATACTGAACCTCTCCTCATAAGGTTATATTTATTTATTACGTTTTCCATAGTAAATATAATCATTAAAAAATATTTTTTTAACAACTACATTATTAAACTATTTCTATTTTGTACTGTTAAAACTAGTTAAAATACTTAAGTTAACTACAATATGAGAAGAGCAAATCACGGCAAATGATATTATTTTTATTTTATAAAGTAAATAGATGGTAATTTATAAAAATAATAAATATGTAACTATAATAAGGCTGTGGTGTTTTTAAAAATATTTCTTCTCTTGATAATGGCCAAAAGGGATGAAACGATGCGTGCAAAGAAAAAATGAAATAGGACTAAGGATCAAATTGTGGATTATTATTTATTTATATTTTTTTTTTTTTGCGAAATCATCTGAAAAAAAAAATTGCTCGCTAAAAATTATTACAATGTATTTTTCTTTATTTTATTCAATTTTTTTTTTGGTTATGTTAAAAAAAAATTATCTACTATGAACTACTGTAAATAAAAAATATGGTTTGCTGTAAAATATAAACAAGCAAATGACAATGACTTATTTGCCAGTGCTGTAAAATTCTAGTTACTGCAGTGATCTCTCCACCAACGGCACTTGAAGTGAAATTGGGTCAGGACGTATAACGAATCGAGGTGGAGAATGGATTATCACAGAACAAGGCCGTATTCTATCGAAATGGCTCAAACAGCTACAAAAAATTAACGAGAATCTCTCTTGTTATCTCTTCCTTAATTTTATCTCACATTTTACCATCACCAATATATATTTTATCTTCATATGAATAACATCAACGAAGCAAATGAAGTCTTTTCACTTTCTTTAAAAATAATTTTATTTCCGAACACATTGAAAATATATAACTATAATATTACTCTTAAACATAACATCATATCTTATATTTGTATATAATTGATTTATTTCCTCACTAAAATTATTAATAAATTAAAATAATTACAAAATTCTTTATTATTTATTATTATAATTCTGAAAAGTATTGATTGTTTTAATAGTAATTAAAAAACGTTAAAACTTTTGACTTGTTTTTGTTAAAAAAAAAAGGGGGAGGGTTCATTTTTCTTCGGTTTGGAGAGAAACAACAGTGTTTCTCGATTCGATTAGAGGAGAAAAATATTTTAAAATTAAACTGTAAAAGTTAACCTTTTTGTTAACAATTATGTTAAAATAAAATACATTTATTTTTAATTTTCATTCGATAAAAATATTTAAAAAATCGTTTGATAATTTTTTAAAAGAATATTTGAGAAATACAATATTTCTGCATTTATTTTCACACAACCTTTTTTGAATAATTAAAAAAAAAAAAATTATTTTACCATCCACTTAATTGAGATGTTTTATATAGGAATCAATAACGCTCGATTTTTGAACAAATGCTTTTATTTTATTTTCAGTGCATAAAATCAATAGAAATAATATTAATATAGTTACTATTATAGATTAGAAATATTTAATGACCATTGTTTAAAATATGACTATTTCACATTAAGTTATAATTGTGTTGCTACAATGCAAACTACATATATTTTTTTTTTCAAATTATTCAAAAAAGTAATTTGAAAAAAAAATTATTTCACCATCCACTTAATTGGGAGGTTTTATATAGGAATCTATAAGTATCTCGATTAAAAAAAAAATGATTGGATTTCACATTGTAGCAACTCAATTATAACGTAATGTGAAATAGTCATATTTTAAACAATGGTCATTAAATATTACTACTCTATAATAGTAACTATATTAATATTTTTTTCTATTGATTTTATGTACTGAAAATAAAATAAAATCAGTTGTTTAAAAATCGAGCGTTATTAGACTACTTTAAGAAACCTGGGTTAAAGAAGAAGCTTGTCAAAATGAGTGTCAGGAATCCTTTTTAAATAAACTTAAGAGAAAATCCTGTCAATTTTACTTACCGAAATACCTCCTGAAAAAGAAGAGGTTTATTCCTTTAATTTTGGTCCCCTCATTCAGATTTTCCTCTCAATATGTTATTACAAGAGTTCTAATTTTCATGTAAAATTAAAAGCTAAATACGTATGTATATTTTAAATTATATTTTCACAAATATATTTTTATTTAAAACTATTTAACAAATTATGAAAATATGGAAGTATATAAATCCTGTAAATTGAAGAAAATTCATTTTTCTTATTCTTTTAATTTTTTAATTCTTTAACTGCACAGTAGCGCATATAGCAAATTTGGCATATATGATATGTGACATATTAGCTTCTGTGATTTTGTTCGATGGCCTTGATTTGTTGATTGATTATTCAGTGAGTTATTGGTGAAGCACGCCAGATCTTTTAGCCATTTTCTTTTTAATTGGTGGGTAACATGTGATAGGAATAAAGAAATTGATATAATGAGTAGATTGAGGTGATTTTGGTTTAAAAAGTGAAAAAATGTGTTTGTCATGCATGTATGATTTTTCTGTTGAAATGTTAAAGTTTATGGAAATAACTGGAAATTTTTAAATATAAGAGACCGGATTATGAGAAAAATAACCCAAAATATGTATGTTGACATGTTTTTATATGTGTTTATGAGATTAAGGAAAAATATTAAATAAATTATTTTCCAAACATTTGTACATTTGGAACAGAATATCTCAATAATGTCAAATAGTTGGAACAAAAATGTTTTCGTGAAATTGAGAAAAATTTCCTAATAATTTCCAAATGAATTAATTAAAAAAATTACAATGTATTTAATTATTTTAGAACTTTACAATTAAACGTATTACAATTAAATTATGGTATACAACTTAAATTTGTGTAAGAATCGTATGATGAAAAAAAAAAAACAATCGCCTTAATTAACTTTATTAAATTAAGTTACAATTTTACAAGAAATTTTTTTCTTACACTTTTAAAGAGGTTATAGATAAAGTAAACATTTAAGAATAAAATACGTGAACAAGCACAATGGTAAGATAAAAATAGGTAGATATAAATAAAAATATCAAATAAACTAGATATACAAGCTATTTATTACAGGGTCAAGTGGCCAAACCGCCAAAACGAACCCCAAAGTAAAAAAAATTACCCCTGAAGGAACGCCCTGCCCCCCAAAAAAAAAAAAAAAAATATATATATATATATATAATGTGAATTTTCTTTATTGACCAAATATGGACGATTATTTATAGATGAACTCCGAATATGTAAAAACCTCCAAAGATCTAAAATAGTAGATAATGTTCGAAAAAGGGTGGACGCGTCTAAAAAAGAAATATTTCAATCTCTTTAGATCTAAAATATTCGAAATATAATATATAATCATTAATATTCCAACAAATGTCGCAGAACGATATTATATTATATGACTCATTTTTTATGTTTTAAAAATAATCATATTTGTTTCCCATGCAGAACTATTATATTTTATCAAATATATATATTTTTTATTATTTTCTATTTAAATTTATAACGCAATGTACATAATCATCTAATACACATGATTAAATGAACCCGTTGCGGCGTGCTATTGGAAGCAGAAGTGTTGAGGAGGCATCGAATTCGAATAGTTAGTCCAAAGTTATCTAAGCACGTACTAAGCAGATTGTAAGCAAGGTTTAGGCACTTGATTCAACTTGAGCAGGCTGCTTGATGAAGTCCAATGGAACTTAATGTTAGGTAACAAGCTTCACGTTTACGTCTTCTATTCCAACTCAAAATTGGAATTAACTATCATTGACTGAATGCTATGACTATAAAAAAATACTTGAATAAATAATTCGTTTAAAATTGGTTCAACTAATTATAACACAAAATATAATTATTATATTATAACTAAAAACACCATTCAAATTGAATTAGCTTAAAATATAAACGTTGTAAATTCACAAATAGTAGAAATACACTAATATCTTGCAGTAAATATTAAAATGAAACAAATTTCAATCAATTTAAATCCTATATTCCATTTAATTTCATTTATTATTTATCATTTCAAAAACATTTTTTTTTTAATTTAAATTAGATTTTATTATTTTGATTAGAAATTAAATTGTAAATCTAAATCTAAGTGCTAATTTATTTTAGTATTAATGCCAATGTTTACGTAATGCATTAGGCACATATTTTGCTATTATGTAATGCATTTAACCTAAAATAACAAGAAAACTTACATTAATAATCTTGTTACAATGTAAAATACTTGTAAATACTCTTACAATATAAATTTAATAGATACAAGAATATTTTTTAAGTTGTATTTAAGTTTTATATCTGAAAAACTTATTAGCTACAAAATATTAGCAAAAATAAATATACACTCTGATAAAATGAAACAAATAATTCATTTAGTTATTTAATCACTGCCGTGAGATTATACATACTCCAATGATCGTATACTACCTAAGCTTTTATTTTAGGTTTGAAACATATTTTTAACCCAATTTCAGACTTTTTTTTTTTTTATTATTTTAATGGAATTTACAACTGTATTACATAGAGAATACAATAAGTAAATGAGAAATTGGTAACATGGCATGTACAACATGCTAATAGTACAACAAGAGAAACTACCCATTGGTAGAACTCAAATTAAAGTTCTATATTAAAAGATCCCGAGGCCATCTTCTTTTCAGACGCCTCGGAGGGTTATCAGGGATCGAGGAGGAAGCAAGGTTTGAAAAAAGAGGCTTCGGATGGTTCTGCAGTTTGTTATGGAAGGAAAGGTATCTGGATTGAGCCAGATCGGAAACATATGGAACATTAAGGTCTTTATGGATGATTTTATTTGTGACAAAGTAAGGAGCGTTGAGGATTTTACGAAGGATTTTGGATTGTAAGGATTGGATACGAGAGGAATTCGATGGTTTAGTGGAGCCCCAAAGCTCAATTCCATAAGTCCAAATAGGTCTTATTATTGTCATATATACGAGTCGTTTATAATTGATTGAAAGCTTAGATCGTTTATCTAGTAAGTGCTGCAGTAGTCGAAAACGTCGGGCGGTTTCTAGTCGTTTCAGTCTGGTATGGGGGTTCCAAGTGAGTCGTTTGTCAAGGTGGAGTCCTAAGTAGCGGATTTGCTCAACAGGAATAAGTGGAGTATTATTGAAGGATACTGTAGGACAAGAGGTCATAGGTTTACGACGGAGGGTAAAGGTGATTTGATGGGATTTATTGGAATAAATTTCAGACTGAATAACTTTTTTTTTTTTAATTTTAGAACAGCTATAATTATATATTTAATTTCTTATTGTTGTTATGGTGAATCATATAGAAATTATGCTTTAAAGTTTGCACGTTTTTAAAACTGTATATTTATTTAAGAAGCCGCTTCAAACATTTTTGCGCTAGAATTGTGGTTTCGATGAGTAATATATTTCGCAACTCTAGAAATTTCTGAGAAGACACGCAACGAGACCAGACTCTAAATAGAGGTTTGTATGTCAAGGTGTAGGACCGATGCATTCTGTAAGCATCCTCCTAATTGGCTCATTCAGCCACCAACCAGCGCCATTGTCTCAACAATATGACGGTTCATATCACGACTGCTTCCCTACGATTCTCGCGGAGTGGCACATCGTATCGTTTATCCTTTATGTACACTGATCAATTAATACATGTAATCATAATTAATTAAATGTTTACGAAAAATGAAAAGTAGAAATATTTCCAATCTGAACATGGACAAAGCTGAATTTATTACTGATAATTCATGCAATTTATGAACATTAATATATATCCTGTAATGTTTGCTAATATAAACATTATTGTATGACTGAGAACTATTGTATGAATGAGAACTTTTAGCCCTAATGCTTATAGCCCTCCAGCAGTGGCTGATTGTATTATTACTCAATAAATAGATTTAAAATATATATATATAAACATGATTTACTCTGCTTACATGATCCTTAATTAATAGGAAAAACTATTGGTTTTCTAGATGTCACTTGATGTTTATACTATCATTATTTTTTTATTTTTATCTTTGCATTGAAAAATCAATTTGAGTCATAAATGGGCTGGCTATGATCAAAATAATGGCTTTCCAGACATAGTTAAGTATAGTACCCAACAGCATCTTTTTCCTGACTTTATACAGTCACCTTAAATTGTTACACTTACTAAATAGTTTAGATAAAGGAAGATCTCTCATCCAACGCCAATTTTAATATTTTCCTCATATTGAAGGGCGTGTAACCAATTACCTTATTTCTTATTAGTCTTTTGTTATGTAATTTAGAAGTTAATTATCAATTTCTGTAAACATATTAATTCAGAACAATTAATTAATAAAAATGAACGAATTCGTTTTAAAAGTTTTCATTCCAAAATATCTAAACAAATACAAATTTATTTATTAATATAAAGTAATTTCTGCATATCTTGTCATTTAGAAAAAAAGGTCAACATTCTGATTTATCGTTATTTCGTCTTTCTTATTTTATATACATACATAAATCATAAACCACGTAAAAGAACAAAAAAAAAAATAAACCATTTTACAACCCGGATTTGCAATATTTTCTAAATATTTACTATGTACCACATCTCCTGTTCATATCTCATTTTCATTCATTTATAGAAAATGTAAGATGGTTACCGAAATATGTATATAAAATATCGGTAGTAATAATAATAATAATTGTATCGATAATGCTCAAATATCTTTACATAAAGGTTTTAATTTTAGTAACTCCTACAACAAAATGCTATAGAAAAATTTTCACAGTTTGTTCTAATTTCCAAAATTCACATTTTCTAACTCTAGAAATATTTCCAGCATTTAAATTGGGTTACTCAAAAATTTATTTTGACTAAAAATAAATTATGTTCAATAAAACACGATTCGATCTAAAATTTGATAAACTCTGAGTTGTAAAAATAAAATTGGTAGGGAAAAAAACTTCTTGAATATGTATATAAAATAAGAATGAAAGAACTATCACCAAGAAAAGTCTTAACAGACAAGAAGAAAGATGTTTGTCTAAATAAGAAATTTTGACAAATAGTTTTACAAAATATAGAAAAAATGTTAATAATATGTATAAATAAATGTTTGAAAATGGCCAGAAGGGCGAAAAGTTACAAATATATGTGATAATAATTGAATTTTTGTAATATTGATAGAAAAAAATTTACTTGTTTATGTATTTTTGGATGATTTTTTTAATATCATTAAATTTAAAAGTTTTGGGAAAAACATCATCCGTTTAGGTTAGGTTACCTATGCTTTTGAACAGCAGAACCATTCAAAGAAGCTTTAAAGTTATTTTAAAAGAAATAAAATTTTCTAGCGATAAACTTCTGACGTTTGTCATTGCCTATTTATTGTGATATAAAATTGATAAAGATAAAAATAAGCTGTATCGATGAAGAATAAAATTTAAACTGTGAGAAGATATCTTGGTGAATAATGTTACATCTTTTATTTATTTAATCTATCTAGAAAATATTCCATTCT
Source organism: Nezara viridula (assembly GCA_928085145.1). Classification (NCBI taxonomy): domain Eukaryota; kingdom Metazoa; phylum Arthropoda; class Insecta; order Hemiptera; family Pentatomidae; genus Nezara; species Nezara viridula. Next base: position 116,305,103 of record OV725077.1, read on the forward strand.
GTCAAATCAAGGACATTTATAATAGTTTCAGAGAAAGCACACTCCACACTCTATTTACTATAAACAAAAGAAATAAAGTAAATAATAAAGAGTTGGGGTTTCTGGGTGGGGGGGGGGGCAGAAACTTAATAATAAAATACAATAAATTAAAATTAAAATAAATACAATAAAATAAAATAAATGTATAAAAACAAAAGAACTAACCTAATCATACACACTCGGCTTGAGTGAGGAATCTGGCAATTGCAATAACTCCAATAGATGCTTTATTTACAAAAGGTCCTGGGCGCACTGCCGCTTCAACCTTCGAGGAGGATTGTAAGAAGGGGTGTGCTGGATAGAATTGTGCAAGGGATTTGGATGATAGGTAAGAGTTCTGTGAAATTACGAGAATTTTTTCTGGAATAAGGTCTAGGACAAAGGGTTATTAAGGTCATGGGTAGGATTTTATTTATTTACATAGAAAGGATCATCAACTATTGTTCGAAGGACTTCATAGATCTTGAAAGGATTGAATTCGTTGGATGTTAAAAACCTTTTCTTCCCCCAGCAGTTCAAGTCCCGTTATGTCCATATAGTTTCAGTATAGGCTTGTACAAAGTAATTTGGTTTTCCAATAGAAAGTTTGGATTTCTGTTATTAGTCCTGTATAGCTGGCCGTATCGTCGGTTGAGTTCTGTCTTTTGAGTCTAGTATTGGGTTTCCACGTTAGTCTCGTCTAAATGAAAGCCAAGATAACCGGACTGTGTCTTGAGTAAGGAAGCTGGATGGAATTAAGTACTGGAGACAGTAACTTGCGTCGGAGTGTAATGGTACTATGTTGGCATTTAGATACATTAACTTTAATGCGCCAGTTATACACCATGCTCAATAAGGTGAGGTTGTTTTGTGATTAAGGATGCTATGTTTGGGTCAGAGTCGATGATAGAATGGCGGTGTACCATCAGCAAACGTTGCCAGGAAGGTAATCGATGGACAGGGTTATCGCGTAAAGAGATGTAATAGGACGGACCCAATACGCTACTTGAGGAACACCTGCCTCAATTGGATAGCGTTGCGAAAATTCAGTACCGCAACGAACTCGAAGGTACGATCTGAGAGTAGGAAACGGAGAACTAGGTACAAGGACTGAGGAAGATAGTTTTTTGGTCAGCTTGGAAAGAACCGCGTGCCATTTTACCCGTCGAAAGCTTGAGCTATGTCCAGAAATGCACCACTATATTGCTGCTTTCCAGTGCTGTGGAAATATGGACAACCACTCGGAGTCCTTGTTGGACTGTAGATGTTGTGAACGAAATCCGAACTGATGGAATGAAAGAGTTTGGGATTCTATAAAGGTAGGATGCTTTCGAGAGGATCTTTTCCAAGATTTTTGAGAGAACGGAAAAGCTAATTGGTCTGTAGGACGTTGGAGGGTTTTGGGAGGTTTGCTGGTTTCGGAAACACATAATAGTGGAATGTTTCCACAAAAGAGGAAATGGGTGGTTTTCGAGGATGCTATTGTATATGTATGTGAAGAATATGACAGCTTAGGAGGGAGTTGTCCTAAGGATCTCAGAGTCCAGAAGGAGGTCGTATCCAGGTGATAATGTTACATCTAAAAACATTTTTTTCAAGTTGAATACCAATCTCTTTTGTGAAATCGATAAAGATCCTAGTTTAATGTATAATGGTTATAAGAAAAAAAGAAAAACTAATTTTTTTTTTCAGATGTAAACTGTTTATTATCTATATTTCTGATGTGTTATTCTTGTGTTCCTTATTTCAAAAGAGCTATACTGAACAACGTGAAAAACAATCAAAACCAACATGAATTTTGGTACCAACAATTTAATTTAAATAATAAACTTTCATAAAACTTCAAGGACTATATATAACCTGACCTCCCTGGTACATCAGCACCTAACTTTATATGAAGACTTTAAGATTCGAACTGTTAACGACCATATATGAACACATTAACAAATATTTAACAGTTACACAGATATATTAACTCACTGATTCAAGACATGGCTACAACCAACATGCCCAATTGTACCCGTAGGAGGGTCAAAAGAAGCTGGTCTACTAATCTACTCCACTAATTATAACTTTTAAAATCAAGATAGGAATGGAGGCCGATTGGCACTCCTTTGCCTCAGGACTAGCAATGATTTATTCCAAGTTGTACTTCCGCACATCACACTCGCTAGTTGTAATCACACTTTAAATGATTGCAATTTACGTTCGAATTAGCTATGGAAGTTTGTTATCCATTGCGAAACTGAAAATTAAAAAAAAAGGGGGAGAGGGAGGGGATGAAAATAAGTTTATTTATTAAACCCTTTTTTTAAAGGAATATAATGAAACTTAGCATTTAAACAAATATTTTTTCTATCTTAAAAATTATTTTTATTAAAACGAAAATTTAAAATGATTTTATTTTATTGTTTTTCGTATCAAACTTGGATTTATAGAATTAGGAAGTATGGCTGTCTGATGTACTACAAACAAAGAGTTCCCTAATTATTATTTTCAAATTTTAATTTTGATATTACAATGGGAATAGAAAATGTAGTCTTTCTCCGTTTTTCTATATCAATTACAATGTCTTATAAAATGGATTACGGTGTACTAAAACACATAATTTTTAATATTTTTTTTTTAAATATTGGTTTTGTTATCACAATCGGAATAAAAGATATTGTTTTTTTCCGTTTCTTATAATGTTTTTTTGTGACGGTTAAAATTCAATTTGGAAATGGCTCATATAATTTAAATTAAGTGAGTCTGATGAACTCACTTAAACGGTACACGCGCAAACGCACAAAACACGTATGTGTATCCTAACGTAACGAAATCAAACTTCATAACAATATAAATATTTATAAACAAGCAGCAACATATTTTCCACACCAATTATTGAATAGGCTTTTGATCGAGTCTGGCACCCAGGACTGCTTTACAAACTCCGTAAATTCCTACCCCCTACATACTTCCTCATTATCCGTTCCTATCTAACTGATAGATCCTTCAAAGTAAATCATAATAATGCCTATTCATCACTTTTTTCCCAGTCCGCTAGTGTTCCTCAAGGTAGTATCCTAGGTCCTATCCTTTACAGAGTTTATACAGCTGATATCCCAACCCATCCTAACACTGTCATTACCACGTATGCCGATGATACATGTGTCCTAGCAATTAATAGCGACCCAACAATTGCATCCCAAACCCTATGTCCTCTTGTCCTACAGTATCCTTTAATAATACCCCACTTACCCCTGTTGAACAAATTCGATACCTTGGACTCCACTTAGACAAGCGTCTAACTTGGAATCCTCATACCAGACTGAAACGACAAGAAACAGCTCGACATTTCTGACTACTCCAGCACTTACTAGACAAACGCTCTAAGCTCCCAGTCAATTACAAAAGACTCATATACATGACTACAATAAGACCTATTTGGACTTACGGAATTGAGCTCTGGGGCTCCACTAAGCCACCGAATTCCTCTCGTATCCAATCCTTACAATCCAAAATCCTTCGTAAAATCCTCAATGCTCCTTACTTTGTCACTAATAAAATAATCCATAAAGACCTCAATGTTCCATATGTTTCCGATTTGGCCCAATCCAGATACCTTTCCTTCCATAACAAACTTCACAACCATCCTAACCCTCTCGTTTCTAACCTTGCTTCCTTTTCGATCCCTGACAACCCTTCGAGGCGTCTGAAAAGAAGATGGCTTCGAGATCTCCTTTTGTAAATACATTTTTAGAGTGCTACCAGTGGGTAGTTTCTCAACAAATAATTTCATGCTTTTATATTCTTTTGTTCACATTTACTGAATGTATTTTTACTTGTAATACAGTTGTAAATATCATCAATAAATAAATAAAAAAATAAAAAATTATTGAATAATAATTTATGAGACATAAAACATGTGACTATGTGCTTAGTTTTATCTTGTTTATACATTTTAATGACAGTACAAGAGTTTTTTGTTATTTAATAAATTATTTCTGTTTCTTTTTCCTACTGTACAAAATATACTTCAGCATAAAAAATATTAATCACACCACGTTATCGTAACATGAGTAACGCAATGTTGTCATAATAATATAACTATTATTATGACTTATTGTGGTGTATATATATATATATATATATATATATATATATATATATATATATATATATATATATATATATATATATATATATGTGTAAATAAAATATTTTTTTTTTATTTTGAAATAAGTCAGGAATCGCAGAGCAAAACAGTCAAGTTAAAAACTCGCTTAACTTGCTTAAAGCCAATTTAAATTCTTAGATACTTGCTTTATTGGGTTTCTAATTTGGATTCGTTCTTATTTAGAGAAAATGAATACATTGCTGTCGTTGCGTTGGTGGTTCAATTAGATACTGCTCGTCATAAGCATATTATGAAATACAAGATAAGGAAAACAGTCTGACTTTCTATCGAATATTAATTGTGATGAGACGCGAACATTCTAAGGAGAGAACAAAACAATATTACAGTTTTGTTCCCAGCGTTTCTTATTAGTTGGAGCGCTGGCGGCAATGCTGTTTACGTAACAGTCTGTATTTAATTGTTATTGTCGAACAAGTCAACAATCTTCCTTCGTTCAAATAAACTGAAAATTCTAAATTATACCTAACATTATAATTCGATTTTTTTTTTTTTAATGCCACATAAATAATTTATTATTAAAATATTTTCTCAAATTTTATTACAGATATTTTCTATAATGATGAGCTATAAAAAATTAATCAAGATTTTTGTTATATATAATCAAATTTGTTGTTGATATTTATATTTAAAAACTCATTGGAATGACAATTTAAATACAGAGAGTAAAATAATGAAAAAAATATTATATTTAATGGATCATCTTTCAGATTGATAATTTATCAGATCGTAAGTCAAACAGATAATAGTTTTCATGTATTAATAAATAAAATTGTTATATATTTATGGAAACAATTATTAACTAATTAATGGATTAAAATTTTGACAATAATTTAATATATATATATATATATATTAAACTTTTAAACTTTGAAAGGACATTTATACTAGTGTTCATAGAGAACATTCACACTCTATTTACAATATATAAAACAAAAAGATAATAATAATAAAAATAATAATATTACTAAAAATAAAATTAAATTTATATACAATGGTCTGTCTTGCCAATAATTTATATATTCAATCAGATTTCTTTAATTTTATTAATACTTTGTAGCGTACTAATTTATGTATTATTAACTTAGTTTTAATTTCAAAATGAAAAAAAATCTCAATTGATTTATATTAGTTTATAGTTTATCGTGGAGGCATTTTCATCTATTTATTTTTTTTATTTTTTTTTTTTAGATAACTTATTTAGTTATAAATTCAGGTTGGATACAATGCTCGACAGTATCAGTTTATCTTATTTATTTTATATTCCAGAGACATGACGAGGTTTCGGTGTCCAACACCATATTCATCTTTATTGAATGACATTAAAATTCAACAATAAATTATATTTGTACGTAGTGGAATAAAATATCTATCAACTTTATCCATGAAAAAATGCTTTAAGACTAACAAAGATTCACAGAAAGGTAAAGATAATTTGGCTAAAAAATTAATTTCTTCCAATAAATAAAAAGAAAATCAATTTTTTTAAAATATATTTTTTTTTCAATTTCTTCCTTTTTTTCCTTTTGTTGGTAGGATATGATGTACGTGTGAATTTTACAAATCTAACTTCTTCATGATTGTTGTTTATTCTTTTTATTTATTGTTTTTAAGTACATAAAAAAAATTAAATGATACAATTTACAAAAAAGTAAATTATACAAACTGATAATATGTAGTTTAGTAGGAAAGAAAAATTATCAATAATTAGTTTTTGAATTCTTGAACTTTAGAGAGGGACTTATCAACTATAAGTTCTTGTTCACCCTCAAACAAATCGAATAAATAAACATGATTCATCAGGAATCTGCCAACTTCATTTGCAAAAATTTAAAACAAAAGTATTCATCTGCTAATTGAAATGTATTTAAATAAATATTAATTATCTTACATTAAACGTTGTGTCAAACCGTATAGAAATACATTAATCAGAAATAAACAGTGCATATGTATGTCCTGTATAACATGTATTATGTTTTATCATAAATTATATTTTATAAAGCTTTAGTAATATTTACATAACTGTCAGGAATACTATACATCATCTCATACCATTATTCGTTACTCCTTTCGTATTTATTCGTCTGCAATATTAATGTATTGTTTTCATTAATTTGATTGAAAATTATTCATATATAACAATTATCTTATGGTGTTTAATGCCATTGATGCTAGTTATTCCATAGAGATATATTTGATGTTTTACACGGAAAGCTCCTCATGTTATTGAATACAGAATAAATAAAATGAAACGAGACCGCCATACGTTACACATGATAAATTTATTGTAATATTGAACAGTCAGTAAGGAGCCCGTTAGTTAATTTAATTAAAATTTTAAAAGAAAATTACGATCACTGAACCATTTATGGAATTTTCGAGTCCAAAAAAAATACTAATCTGACGAAAATGTTGACTATTCAGTGCTGTATCAAATATATATAAACATGAGGTAGAATAGTTTTCTGTTTGCTTTTGTTTGTTTGGAGGTCTAGGCGCAAAAAATCCAGGTCATCAGCGCCCGATCAACTAAATAACACTAATTTTACTGATAAGGTGGTAGATACAAAAAAAAGAGATATAATAAGTAAATAAATAAACTAAAACAAACAAATCAATAAATGAATTAAAATTAATAAATCAATGGACTTTTGAAATAAAAAAAATAAAAAATAAATCTGCAAAGGATAATTAGTTATAAACTTGGCATATATGTTTTATAATTTTTTTATTCTCTAGAAACTTCAAAACTTTGGAAAAGATTTCTTATTGATTTTCCAGGGATGTTGATATATTATTCTGGTGTATTCCGATATCTTTTAACCATGTGATGTAAAAAAGGCACTCTTCCAAAATATGTTTTATGGTTAATGACTGGTCACACTTTTGACATTTGGGGATAAGAGCTTGTTATGAGGTGGAGGTGTGTTAGTGTGGTATATCCGATCCTTAGCCGGATGAGGACGACCTCTTCTCTACGAATGCTCCGTTTGGAGCTGCTCCACGGTAGTACTTCTTTCTTTATTGTATTTAATTTGCAAGGTGCGCTGTTGTCCCACCGTCTTTGCCATTCTTAGGATATGGTTTCTCTAAGAGGTCGTGCAAGTTCAGATGGTGTCAAAAAAGCTTTACCTGTAAGAGCCTCTTTTGCTGCTCTATCAGCCATTTAGTTTCCTTTAATGCCTGTATGGCCAAGCGACCGGATAAAATGTGCCGTTGTTCCAACTCCATGAAGCATTTTTATAAGTTTGAGTAGTTTTCAATAGTTTTCTTTTTACATCTCATTTTATTTATTACACAGAAAAAAATGGAACTGATTATGGTGTCAACAATTGTATTGAAAGAGGATGTTGAAAAAAAAAGTTATATCAATTAATATAATATTAATTAAATTTTACAGTTTCACCATTCCCTCAAAGTTAACAATTTATAAAAGATTTCAACACTTTGAAGTTTCTGTTCTTTGATATTTCGTTAGAATGGGGAAAGGAGAGAGACCGGAATATTTTTCTCAGTTATTTTTCAATCCAAGTTTTTTGTTATAAACTCTTCTTGTTATAAACACTCGTCTTCTATTTTTAAAAGATGTAAAAAAAAAGGTGCACCTTCTTGAGGTTTTAAAGATTGTTATTCCCATCAATTACTAAATAAAACTTAATCCAGTCCTCTGTTACCTTTGAGCAGTGTGAGGTTCTTATAGAGCTTGATCCAAGAATCTACTAAAATACTACTAAATAAAATGCAATTTACTAAATAAAAATGCTAATACTAAATAATATGCTAATACTAAATAAAATTAATTTTAACTATTTTAACAAATTTAGTACATATTATACATTAGAATTTGTCGATATTCAGGTTGATATTGGGTTGACGGAGAGCATTTTCATTAAAAGCGATTTTGATAATATTATAAATAATGAATACTTGTATCGAAAAAATCCGGTATGTTTCAATAAATATCACTGGTATAAGAATCATTAGTATTTTCATAAAAACCTCTTCCATTACCCAAAAATGAATCTCAGTGTCGAAGAAACCGGACAGATTAGTGGTTTTAAAAGGATATAAGCCCAACTCATAACTTTGAAAGTAATATAAATCTTTTTCACAACCTATATAAAAAGAATAACTCGTGTAAGAAATGGAAATTAAAGTTCAGCCAAAACAAGTCACAACACGTTTAGTCACATGTACACTACGACACGAAATTTGTCTTCTATTTTACGTAGACAATCACCCGATACCTGGACTACCTGAGACTCTTTTGTGACAAACGTTTGATAATGGAGATCACACGTTAAGATAAACCATAAAACACATAATTTACGACTAAAAATGTTAAATTCGAAGCTTCACATACAAAAACTGAAAGTATTCACATAGTTACTTAAACCCATTTTCTTGTAAAATTGACGGACCTTCAAAAAAGACACACTTACATAAAATACAAACGTTTTAATCCCAGTTTTTATGACGGATAACGAACTCACCACCTTACATTTGGAAGTCTGTGCAAAGACGTACGTACGCGTCCCGCGACAGGAACAAACTGTGTTAGTATAAATTACACGTTTGTAGGTTAACGACAAATTACATGAACATATCAACAAAGTACCGCGACAATAGACATTCCTGATGAAGGGGAGACTGGATACGGTGATGACAATTTTTATTAAATCGTCCCAAAGTTTGTTAGTGAACCAATTAGATAGAAGAAGGTGCATTTTTATAAAAATCACGTACCATGTAAAGTGTGAGCTTGACTTCATTTAAATACTAAAATTTAAAAGTACATTGTAATTATTTTCTGATAGGAGCAAATTAGAAAAAAAAAAAAAAAAAAAAAAAGGAAAATGTCACGACCGACCACACCCGATTGTAAAAGCGCTTGAGATCGGCAGTGGATGGTTAAAAAAAAAATATTCAAAAATCAGTTTTTATTGTATTATTTAATATTATAGAAAGAATCAACTTTCGGTCTTCCAAAAGCGTTTTCTGGGTAACTAAGAGAAAAATAAAAAATTACCAATGTCACAAGCATGCCCATCTTGTTTACAAATATCACAACCGAACGCAACGCATTCCTTCCTAAAAAAAAACAGTCGCCTCAACAATATAAAATTATCTACCTTCAAAGTAATTGCTAGTTAACAGCTTCTGTTTAACTTATAATGAGAAAAACATTCATTACTCTACTTGTACATATATAACGAAGCTTATTCAAAGAAATAGAATAAAAATTGTTAATTAACATATTCTCTCGAAAATCAGCCATTTTATTAAAGTTACTTTATTATTGGGACACCCAATTTATTGGGAGAATAATGTATTGCTGAAGAGAGGGACACAGATTCTCCAGATCTATCAAAAACAAATTTTGATTGTTTTAAACTGGCCTTAAGGAATACACTTTGGAGTAAATATAAAGAAAAGGAGGGTGGCCGAGCGAGCTAATGCGTGTGCACAGCACCGCGCGTTGCCCGGCAACCCGGATCAAAGATAATTAGATAGAGTTCGCATCCCGGTGCCATTGGGGGCTTTTAACTGTGGAATTAATTCCTTCTGATCCGAGAAAATCCCATATAGCCTTAACAGCGTGAAAGTGGAGGACCCAAAAAAATATAAATAAAAAGTTTAAATAGAATAGTTACTTTTGTCTGTTAAAAAGTAATTAAGGTTTGCTTTAAATGTCGCGCGATGCGTTAGCTATACTGTTAACTACATTCAGCCAGGCACAACATCCCTTTCTTCCTAGTAAACCAATCAGCAATTCATTATAATTTTGCTAATTCATTATAATGACCACTGTCAGTACCGTAGGCGTCTCCTATGGCTAAAAAGGATTTGGATGATGGTGGAACCTCTTAGTGTAACAAAAAAAATTCAATAAATGAAAGAAGGACTCACCACTATGTGATGTTACCCTCATGCCTACCTATGTGTAATGTATTTTAGTACTTTTGCTCATTGTAATAGTTAATGGGCGAGACCGAGACGAGTCTTGGTTTTGCAAACTCAGTCTTGGACATGGTCTTGGTCTTGTGGAAGATTCTCGCAAGAATCCTGCGGTTACTTATTAGCCTATTACTATAGATATTACTGCAATTTTTTAGATAGGAGAAACCTAACTAAGCCGGAATGAAAAATTAGAGGAGTTCGATGCAAAAGTATAATGGTTATACCAATTATTAACATATAGTACCTAAGATTGTGAAGTATTAGTAACTATTTTGCCTTATAATTTATTTTAAAAATCGATTTTTTTATTAATGCTGGTAAAAAAAATTGGTCTTGGCTTACTAAGTGTCGATTTCGGGCAACACTAGTAATGGTTTATACAAGGACAAATAAAACAGGAGTTAAAAAAAAAGTTTCATATATGGTAAAAATCTGCTTTACTGTCGGATTGGTTTTAGTAATAGTCAAAATACTTATAAAAAAGAAGCCCGTCAGTGTTTTTACGTTGGGGCAATGAGTTTTCTAACTTCTTGTCATTAAAGGGAGAATTTACGTTTAAGTTCTGCATCTAGATTCTTTGAATAATTGCTTTAAACAATACTATTGGGCATACGATGGTAAAACTTTATAGGATTCCAAGCAGTATTATTAAGAGAAGAGCATTGGAGACAAGTGATCCGTTTTAGAGAGCCGTAGTTAGGAGGGAACAAAGGCACAATTGCTTTCCAGGCTAAACTGCGGTCCTCCACTCATTACCAAGGCTAGATCACAAGTTTCGTTTGTTTTGGAGCGAGTCGCCACTGCCAAACCGCAACTAATAAAAATAAATGACTTTCCTCGTACTAGATTACATAAATGAATAAACGCAGCATAATGATTTCCTCCTTCTTTTTAAATTCAAATGACAAACTGTTTTTTTTCTTGCTTTTTTTTTTCTTAGAGGCCTTTTTACTATTCAACGAGTGTTCTCGCAGCTAACAGTCCTTTTGTGACAAATCATCATTTATCACTAGTTCATTCGTTAATATTTACAACGAAGAACGGCTGCATTTTTCATTGTTGTTGTTTTTTAAAGATGTCAGAAGGTATTTTTAGGTCGAATGAGAATTTTAATATAGTTGAAAGACTTATAGCAGATTTGGAATCAGAGAAAAATAAAGTAGACTTCTTAATGGTGGAGAAATTTTTGACTGTAGATAATATGGGAGAGGGGAGTTATTTAGGGCTTCCACAGTGACTGTGCAAAATGCATATATAAATAAAATATTTTATTTTCTGCCCGAAGTTTCGGCCTAAGTTTCAGGCCTTTAACAGAACTGAGCAAAGACAAGATAACGACCAAGCAAAATTATTACAAACAAGTCTTAAAAATATCTGGAAACAAAATATATGTTATCTGCTTATTAATAAATTCTACTAAGTGAAAAAAAAAATAAGCGTGAGAAAAAGTAAATTCCATAAATATTATCTGTAATAAAAAGGCAGGAAAATATAACCACAAGGAATAGACTTTTGCAATACAATGAGGATAATACAAGAGGATAATAGACTATATTATATATACGATATGAAAAATCTAATCAGTAAATTAGATTAGATTAGTATACGAATTTAGAAAAATAAAATTTATAATAAACGAATGTAAAATATGTGATATGTAAGATAAATATACATTTTTATCCGAATATATAAAGTAGCAAAGTAAATAACTAATTAAATGAAATATTTTTAAAAAATAAGTAAAACTACAAAATAGCAACATATGGGATATTAAGTAATATTTCATAAATTAGAGAAATAGGTAGCAAATAAAAAGAAATCAGGCCCATGTTACGAGTAATTCGACAAAATGGGCATAAAGCCTCTGTTTACACTATCTATGCATCCTCTGTCCTAAAACACCCGATGTGTATTTCATGAAAAATTAGAGGTGATACAATTGTTTAGCGATCTAAAAAAAAAATTTCCTCAAAAGAGAATTTTCAAAATTTAATTTATTTCTTGCAGAGGATGTCGTTTTCTTATAATTAATTAATTTCAAAATTATGAATAACTACCAATCTGTCGCTTTCCATCATTTTTTTTTTTCAGAAACAGTTGACTATATTTGCTGCTATTTTATTTTTAATATTTTCAAGATTGAAAGGGGACAGCTGCCCGATCTTGTTTCCCTTCCTGTTACGCCCATATGTATGCAGGTTTTTTTTTTCATTATACTTGAAACTCAAAGAGTTAAAATAAAATAATCTTTCTCGCGGAGTCACAGATAACTGAATTTTAACCGATTGGTTAAGAATCGATTTAAAAATACTTAATGAAGCTTAATGTATTTTTAAAGTTTTTTTTTTAATATCAAAACGATGTGTATAGTTTCAGTTTTGTTGATAAGTATTAATTGAGTGTGATTAAATGAAGTTTATAATGACCAAGATAATGCAGTACAAAAAAAATAAATAAATGGCGTTTTATTTTATTATTATTTGCATGTTTGGTGTCTTGACCTCTTTATCTTCCTTATCATTGCAATTTTTCTGCTTCAGATTTGCCATGAACCTTTAAATCGTTTTATAATATTCTACTATTAACAAACAGATTATGGTTTTATTCTTTTATTTCTTACTTATTTGCTGAGAAATATTACAATTTATCTCCAAGGAAATTTACAGTAGTGTTCAGAGAGCACATTCACACTCTATGTAAAATAAATTAAAAAGCAAAATAATATAATTCAAACTAAATTTATATGAACTGAAAATATAAAATAAACTAATCAAAATAGCAACTTAAATCCACAATTCTTTTATGCAATATCCATTCACTCAGGAAAACTCCTAGCCAAGCCTTTCACTCCAAGCGAAGCCATCCAGTGGAAGGAAAGGCAGGACTCTAGGAGATCTCAGGACCTCTCTATCAGCCGGATTAGTGGTATTAAAGATCAGTATGTTATTTTAATGACAGAAAACCCAATTTAATTTGTTTCATCTTTGAATTGTTTATTTTTTTTTTACCAGATCGGTCATGTGAAAATTGCTTGTCCATCGTTAACGTCGAAGTAAATAGTGAAATTACCTAGTGATTTTTAATCATGTAAAAATTGTTAGCAAGAAGGTTTATTTCCTACCGAAATATTCGTTTATTTCAATTATTAATATATAGACCGTTTTTATTTTTAACTTTTTTTATTGAAAATATTACAATCTGTCTCAATTCAGGACACTTATAATATAGTTGAGAGAGCACATTCACATCGTATATACAGAAACATAAATGAAGTAATAATATATGAATACATAGAAATAAGAACAAAAGAAAAAATTATATATACACAGAATAAAATGTAAAAATAAAAGTAAAATAAAATAAACATATAATGGCAAAGTTATGACCGAAATTTTCTGTGTATTTCGAAATTTTTTTTTTATATATATTGTTTATTTTTCCTGAACTACAAACAATTATTATAAATAAACATACACTAATACTGTCAAAGTAAATGATAAGGATTTTCAAAATTGTTATGAAGAGTGTTGTATTCCAATTACAGAAGAAAGGGATTACCTTGTGCTGGGTGACACTAGGCCTGTCATTATGTAACAAACAGAATCCCATTCTTCTTTCCTTTCTAATAGTCCCTAGAAGTGTGGTGAAAGCACGTACCATTGTGTGGCAGTCCTCGACACCTTAGTAAATAATATGAAAAATCTTATCTGGGATCTGGTTCTTGTGCGTCTAAAATAATGAACAGAAAAAATAAAATAAATGGATTAACATTTAATGAACTAGTTACAGTTGGAATAAAAACTTTAGAAATTTGATTTTTCATAACTTTTATGTTAATTAAATTAACCGTTAACTAATTGGCCCAAGCAAAAAATTACATTAAAAATATACTGGTATTATATAGCATTCAGTTATTGAAATATCAAACACGTCTTTTTTATGACATCCAAAAATATACACCACTGGTAACAACTATTTTTAAGTTTGTGATAGTGATAGTGGAACGTCGTTTGAAATATTTTTTTTTACAAAAAACTGATAATTTCTTTACGATTTATCTGTATGATTTCATATTTTATTTCTCTATACTCTTTTCCATAATACCACTAGCGGATCCAGGATTTAATTTTGGGGGATGCTTCAGCCCGAAAGATTTTCTTTCATATACAAATAACAATAATTAATTAGAAAGAAAGAAATTAACAGCCTACATGAAATGGTGTTGAAGTGGTTTCTGAAGTCATATTAAACGTAATTACACAAACTAGAATACTTATAGAGATAGTTTTTAATATTTTTTTCAGTAAAATATGGTTATATTTTACTAATTTGTGGGCGGCTTCGCCCCGAAAGCTCCCCTACATCTCCCCTCCTCCACTCCCCGTTGATCCACCTGTGACAATAGCAGACTATTCGTTGCATTTAAAATCTACAATTGGTAGGCGGGGTGGCCAAATGGGCTATCGCGTGTGCACTGCACCGCCGTTGCCGGGCAACCTGATATATGAATCAAAGATATAAAAATAGACACGAGTTCGCGTCCCGGTGGCAGGGGAGTCTTTTAAATCCCCGCCCACACCCCCTGGCCCAGGAAAATCCCGTATAGCCTTAACGGCGAGGAAGGGAAGGACAAAAAAATAAAATAAAAATAAATAAAAAAAAAAAAAATTAAAAAAAAACTACAAAATGTCAGCTTTAGCCTGTTACTTATCACCTTTTGCACTAACAGTAACAATCTGCCACAAAAGAATTAATATTATATTGAAAAAATAAAATATTACAAAGTCACTAAAAAATTTTTTATTATATTTATATATATATATATATATATATATATATATATATATATATATATAGGGTGTGGGATAGCCATGCGGGCTAAGGCGCTTGCTATAGATAACCAAGTTAAGCAACACCGAGCGTGGTTAGCACTTGGATGGGAGACCGTCCGCCAGGGAAAGAAAGCCCTGCGCGGGACCCTCTCCCGGGTTATGTGTGGTCCGTCAGCTTACTGGAGGAAACTCACACCGACCGCGCGTAGGACTGATGACCCTACCCCCGTGTACTTAAATCAGGAATCGGGATGTGGTCTAGAAGACCCCATCTCGCGGTCAAAGATCTTTCAAAGTCTGTAGCAGCAACCGAAAAAAAAAAAAAAAAAATATATATATATATATATATATATATATATATATATATATATATATATATATATATATATATATATATTGCATTATGATGCATTTAAACTTGTTTTATTAAATGGTTGATTTTGCGTTATTCAGAATTAGTTGTTATCATATTGTTATAATAAGATACCTTAATATATTTATGTTGTTTTTTTTTGTAATAATAATGACTTTTTTTTATTTTTTTATTCGGCTCTATTCTAGATAGTCATTGGCAGTAATTCTTAATTTTTATATTCTACTATAATATTGTATACTTTTTAAGTTATAAACGAATAAACTCTCCTTTTCTTCATCATTTCTTCCTCTGATTTTTCTATGAGATGTGCTAATTTATCACACTTTTAAATTAATGGCTATACCATTTGATTCGTTGACGATTTAAAAAGACATGGCTAACACACAAAAAAACCGCCTTTGAGAAATAGTGTATCAAATAATTTTTATCCTCATGAATCTCAGTTTTATATTTATACTACATTTACTTTTACTATTATTATTTTGCTTTTTATTGTACATAGTGTGAATGAACTTCTCTTCTATCATTATTTCTATTGTCCTTAAAAGTGACAGAATGTAATATTTCTCAATAAATAATTGAAAAAAATATTTTTATTATATTATATTTTGGATGCTTTATATCTTCATCATTTATCATTTATTGCTTAAATGATGCTTTAATAAACATTTGTATTACTCACACAGGTTCATTATCCCAGTCCCTCCCCCACCTGAAATCCTAGTGAAGGTTAATCAACCATATTAATGGCAGGGGTTCGATAGTGTCAACACCATTGGAAGTTCCTCTGAGAACTACCGATTAACAATCGGGTTAATTTCCGGACTTGTTTCCTCCAATTTATCACACTTACTCCATCCCTCGGATTTTCAGGAATTTTCCGTGTTAAATTAGTTGTTTTATCACATATCAAAAAGAAAAAACATCTATTTTTTTATTATAATGTTAATAGCATGTAAAAATTTATAATAGCCCGTCTCATAAAAGTTCTAGAGTTTATAGTGACGACATGATTTCTTTTTCTCGATACCAATACCTCGCCATTTCTAATATACGAGCGTTGTTCTAGAGGTACAGCATATGCTATACTAACTAGGGTAGGACGGTCGAGATTTTTTCCGTGAGTCGGTCGAAATCAATTTAAACTCGCTCAGGCAGGATTCAAACCGGCGTCGTTAGACTCGAGAATGATTTACGCTTTAACACGCTCGGCCATCACGACGTAACGACAGCATTTACACTTAACCATCTCGTTTATCTCCATTCAATGAAAGGCCACAGAATCCACTTACAAAAGCTGTATGGGCCCCTGGAGTGTTTCCCGATCATTTCTTGAAATAAGAAACAATAAATTCTCTGCCAGCGGCCCGACTTAAACCTGTTACTTAGAGTTAATATTCCATTGGCTTACTCCTTGAACTATCCCTTTCCTATTACAATGAACTGGGTACTTGCTTGAAAAAACTAAAAGTAAAAGTGAGCTGCAATAGAATATAAATGACAAAGAATGTAAGTAAGATTGAAATTAAACTTTTCTAATAAAAAAAGTTGAAACATTTATTACTAAAATAATTTTCATGTCACATTTAACTAAAAATATGAAATAAGAGTGGATCTCCGAGGTATGGTGGGGACTGGTGAAGTGACATCAGACCACTTATAACAGTGCCAAACTTGATATTATCAAAAATCTCTTAGCTCTTACCTATGTAAATATACATTTGCAAAAGCTAAAATACGTCAAAAACCAAATATTTTTATTAATAAACGGCAGAGAGAAAAAACGAAATGAATTTTGAAAACGATATATAATACCCAACTAGCAGAGCAGGACTTAACCAAGTATAACCTCTCGTTAAGTGGCTTCGTCCCCACCACTTTTCTGGATTAGATACTGTGCTACAAAACAAATATATTGTTAAATTAATAACACAAAAGAAAAAAAAAATATAATTTAAGAGATGTCAAGTATAATTTGGGTTCACAAAAAAGTAGAAAAGTGACTTCACAATGCATAAATATAAAAATAAATTGTTAAACTAATTTGCATGCTAAATTACCAAATTTGATTTAAAAAAATTTTGAACCCGATAGTCGAAAATCATATAACTAAATTATAAAATGTATCTTCTGTTTGTTAATTGATTTTGCATCTAACCACACTATCGTATGCTTAGGCGAATAATAGAAAAAGTTGTGTGAATCCGTGGAACAATAAGCTACTATGGGATTACTCGAGTATTCACAAGATCCCTGAGCGGACCGGGGATCGATCGTCCCTGACCATAGCACACCTAGAACACAGTAACTAATAACCTCCCTGAGGAACTCTTCCTCGAACCCCACCGTCTTCCAGGAACTTCCGGACTTTACCTTCCACGCAGCGGTCTGTTAAGCCAACATTAAAGTTATGCGCGACAGACAGCCTTAAACATAATGTCTTTGCAGATAGTGCTTATGAAGAAAAAAAATGTCACTTGCTGTGATTTCCAGGCGCATCCACATCAAATTATGATGGAATCCTCATTTGCTGTTTTGCATGTGGTAGGTTTTAATTTAAAAAATATAGATAATTAACAACAATAAATTACGTATGACGAATAAAAAGTTTTGATGCTGATATTCACAATTAGACTCGAAAAATGAGTAAAACAAGGCTATTCCCTAAGCCCCATTCTATTCATTGTTTATATGAATGAGATAGTCTCCATCTGCAAAAGGCGCATAGCACAAATGCACTTGGGCCATTGGAACTTGCTTCCTGTAGTTGTACAGTTTCTCCTATTTGCAGATGACATCGTTATAACTGCAGATTCCCCAGAGCGACTTCAGCAGGCAGTAGCAGAGTGGAATGAAGAATTGAAAAGGAAGGGAATGACCATCAATCCTCAAAAAAACAAAATTCTTCAAGTCGGCAGAACTCGAGAGGATATACGGATTGTCTGTAAAGGTTATGGAAGTGGTGATAGACTTTACCTATCTGGGTACGATAACCAATAGGTCAGGAAAAGTAGATTCGGAAGTCTCAAGCAAAATATGAAAAGCAAATTCCGTCTACTATACAATATACAATATACAACATACCGTAATCGGAAAATAGGAAGTGGGGCAGGATGTGAAGCTCCATCTGTTCAAGTCTGTCTTTCTACCGGCACTTCTTTATGGAGCAGAGAGTTGGATCGAGAATGAGAGGTTACAAAGCCTTATTACGGCCACTGAGATGAAGTTTCTTAGATGAATTGTGGAGAAAACGTGGAGAGACTGTGTCCGAAATGACAGGATCAGATAGGAGCTAAAGGTATGCCCCGAGCTAGAAACTCTGGAGAGGAGACAGCTGAGGTGGTACGGATATGTCTGCCGGATGGACCACCACAGAGACTCAGTTAAAATCGTAGAGGTGATGCCGATGGTGAGAAGACCGAGAGGGTGACCAAGAACCTCATACGTTAGTCATTTGGAACGATTTGGAAGACAAAGAGGAAAGACCTTGGAAGAAATGAGGAACCTTGCCGGGAACAGGGATGCATGGAACCGAAGGCTGGAAGCACCCCCATCCTGAGAGGCAAATGGGTGGAAGAGAAAGAAGAAGAAGATGCTGATACTAACAGTTGCTGGCCTCGAGGGTATCCATTCTCCCCAAGATCGATGGCTCAAAAACCTATATAACATGGAAAGAAACTTTAAAAAACCATCGAATTTTTAATAATAATATTTTCTTCTCTTCATACATTCAACTGCACCTGTGATGAGAGTGACAATAAGTAGATTTGATGGGATTATAGATGGTAATGACAATACAGGCATAAAGAAGGATAATAGTCAGCGCCGTCTTTTCCAGGTCTTTGTTTGCTTCCGTAAATCAGAGAATCTCTCTAATCCAGCTCCTCTTCAGTCTCCTCCCAATGGACACGTCAACTGTTGTTGTGTCCTCGTAGTTTAACTTACGGATGTGTTAATATCAGCCAAGGGGGTACGTCTATTTATCTAAAAAGTGGTACATGATTTGGAAACCTTTGATCTGAAAAGTTACACATCATATAATCCTCCTAACCACTTCTTGTTCTACCACAGAAGAATGATTCACCTCCTTGATTCAACGCTTCTAATTTCATTAAGAATTCATTCATTGTCCAGCTCATCAATTTTCTTTCCGTGTTTTGAATATTCCCAGCCTTCCGTATTCTCCAATAGTGCATAATTCTCCGGACTGAATATTTTTTACGGAATAGTTTAATATTAAAAATCTTAAGGCGTCTTTTGTTGTCATGTTTCACACCACGAAAAGGACAGATGGGAGAATAATAGTCATGTAAATTGCGATTTTCTGGTTCTAATTGGTGGGTTTCTGGATAGTAGGCGAAAACTGAGTAATTTTGTGACTGAGAAATAACAAGCGTTTCCAGCCTTTGACCTTGCTTTTACTTCCTCGTCAATTTCGCATCTATCAGAAATTTCAGACAACATTTACTTAAACCTCACTCTGTATTTAAGCGATTTCTCTATTAAATTTGCATCACAGTAAGTACTTAGAAATATACATTTTTACATCCTTAGGTACTTGTCGGTTAGCCGGACAGGACCGACTGCTATCTGGCAATATTTATAACCTGAACATTGATAATTCTGATAAGGCTTTTCATAAATTCTAAGTATTCATATTTATTGTATTATATTCATGTTATTGAAATTGTGAACAAAAACAAATGTAGTAATATAAAAATACTTTTATTTTACAACATATATATTAAATAGACGAAAACAAATTTAATAAGAATAAAACAGTTTGGGTTGAAATTGAAATAGACAAAAAGAAATGTAATAAATCCCATAACAGTTAGAAAACAATTTAATTTCACAACACATATATGAAATAGACAAAAATAAAAGTAATAATAAAAAAAAATTAAATAATAAAACACCACACAAACCTCTCTTAAACATTTGTTCCACGGTTACCATACTTTCCTTGGATAGTTTAAGCTGCTCTTTGCCTCACTTTATCGTTATTAAATTAAGGGACCACCCATAAATAAATTTTAAAGCAGTTAAAAATGAAATCCTCAACAACTCTAACCACATTACTTTCCTTATAGAAACTTTTTTGTTACTAGTGATACGATAGCATCTCCATTTCGCCTTCCTATTTAAGTTCATTTGATGACCTTCTTTACACAATTTCACGTTTGAAACCATTCAATAGCCTGTTGTTCTGAAGACGGTAATTCCCAGAATGTAATAACATCCATATTTTGACAAAAATAAACAATGGAATAACTCAAAGCTTTGACGAGATAAGAAGTGAGATTATGTGATGTAACATTAGATAACAAGAGAGGTTTCGTCCAGGCCTCCTATCCGACAAGTACCCATCCGTATTTATTTCGAGATAAAAATGTTTATCGGTTTAATATTTGCTATATTAGTTCCATCCTCCTCACACAATAATACAAAATCATCTTCGTAATTCATCACGAGTATTGGTAATGTATACTCACAAATAACCTTACCGATGAAGTTTTTCTACTTTTCGGAATAAAATTAACGATTTAGTTTGGAATTGTGGGATAAAGAAATAATGCCATATATAATATGTACATATACATATAACGGCTATGTGCTATGTGCACGTATACAGGAATATAGTAACATAAAAACGCTTGTTGAGAAACTACCCTCTGGTAGCACTGTAATAATGTGTCTACATAAGGAGATCACGAGGCTATCTTCTTTTCAGACGTCTCAGAGGGTTAGTTATCAGGGATCGAAGTATTGTACATAAAGTAAAAATGTACTTCTGTATCAATATTACAAATGTCCTTAGTTGTGACAAAATATAATATTAATCAATAAAGAAATGTTTTATATAAAAAAAATGTACATTGAAACTAGTTGAAATGTTACCAGAAAATGCTGTGTTTATTTTACTATGCCAATCTCTTCCAAGACTGTCAGGGATATTGTCATAATAACTCTGCTTAAGAGCTGGTGATAATTTATTGCTGTGGACTGTAAAATTAGTTAATAGACAAAAAAAGTGAATATGTAAAATTGATTGCTTTATTTATTACATTTAATTTGATACAGAGGTTAAATATAGGTGGGTTGGAATACTTGCATTTTCTCTTTTCTTCTATTTGCCAGTCTTCTTGTTCATCTTCTCTCTCTTCCTTTCATGAGCCCCTTGCCGGCCGCTGTAGTTTTTTACTCCATTTTCATCAAATCAGTGGAATAACTAATTTTCTAACTGGCCAGTCTCGTGAATCTCTCACGCTACGTGAGCGTCTACGCTTCAGTAATGGCGGTGTCACAATAACAACTGAGGTATATATGTAGTATGCTCCAGACAACAGCTGTGATGTGTTTCTTGATTTAATTTAAATTGCATTTAAATCGATAGTTTGATGTGTTCCCTAAACAAGCTGATATGTTTGAAAAAGGGTTTTTTTTTTTCTGTGTATGTATTTTATTTTTAAATATCTTAATAATCAGTCATACATTTCTGCATTAAATGTGAACTATGCATATGGAATACATTTGATATTGGTTAAGATAAACATAAAATATACAATTTTTTTTCTATCATACCAACCCGTACCTTTAGTGGAATAGTCCGCTATGAATTCTGCGAAGAATTCCACCTTAATTATCACGAACTAACTAAATTCAAATCCCACTAAAAGTTTTATTTGTAGGACAACTACAGGAAGGCGCCAAAAATCTTTCGGGTACAAGCGTGGAAAATCTGTCCTGACCCATTATATTTACAGAGTACTTGTCCAGCTAAGTCTTTGTATTATAAAAAAAAATCAAAGAAAATCCAGTATAAAAAGGTTTAAAAAAAAAACTGGGATTAGATAAGGCAGTTGTGCAACGGTGGCGACTGCTCCCCTACAGTCTGTGGCACACTTCTCAACTATCTATCTGGAACAGGAGGACTTTCTCCATCCACTTCCACTATCACCCGCCGGGCATCTCCTCGTTCCTCCAGGACTCGAGCGTCTGGATGGAACCTCCAGCGATGTTAGGTAACCAGCTTATGTTGATCGTCTGAGCAAGGATGTGCAAGGACGCGTAAGAAAAATGTATATACAAATGTCGATGTCGATTAATATTAACATATTAATATGTTTGTCCGAATGTCGAAATATTGATATTAAGATTTGACTAAAGGTGACCGATGTCTTTTACAATAAGAGAAAGTAATAAATCTCTATAAAGAATGGCACCTCAGAGGAGGTCACATAAAAATAAGATTATTTTTAAACACAATATTTGAGAAATATTGAACTTGACACTACAAAGTAGTAACAATTCATTGTCCTAAAAACCTTCCAAACGGATGTGGAATTATAAAAATTGAAGTTTATAGACAATAAAATTTGCTGTACCAAGTTTCTTTCTGTCTCCTTTCTTGAATGTTTCTCTAAATTGATATCCTACAAAAATGTATAACCCCATTAAAATGTGCCCCCTCAAAAATTCAAACCCTAAAAAATAGGCCCCATTCACAAATTTTAATGCAAATTCATCTTTATAATTGATATATAAATCTATGTGAAGTGAACAAGATAACATAAACACATTTATTTGATTCTGGGACCCTTTATTTACGTTTAGAGTAAATATTGTTAAGTACATTTAAACAATTTTCGACGAAAAGAATATACTCATGTAATAATATTTAATTAAATTTCATTATTTCTAGCCATGCAGATTTATAATTTATTGAAGAATAAACTCAAATAAAAAGTTTGCAGACCTGTTGAAAATTTGATCATAAATTTTAAAGGCAGTTTTATATTCATTAATATAATTTCATTTGATTAGCAGCTAACAAGAATAGATGCTGAGGTAAGCCGCTAATTGCAAAGAAATAATAATAAAAAATATATAATATATTTATATAGTATAAATATAAAATATATATATATATATACATATAATGGCCTCTTCATGGCCCCCTCCCGAACCCCTACTATACTAAAAATGTAACAAGCAGTTGAAAGAATTCATTAATAGCATAAAATTACAAATTCAATGTTTGAAATGCAACTAAAAGAATTATAGCAATTAATAGGGGTGTTGGTATGGGGGATAAAAAAATAATCTAAAATCTATAGAAAATCAATCTCGCTTTAATCCTAATAATAGTGATGGCAATAAGAATGAATTAAATTGTAGCAACATTTTAATCTAAAATTCGAAAAATATGGAAAACTAATATAATATAAAATAAAATACAGCTAATTTAAATCTAGTGTATTTATACCAGTTACGATGATATAATAATTAAAGCTGTTAAACAGTGTCGATTTTGTCTCCTTTCGTATTTAGTAACAGCCTGATATTTTTAAAGCAGTTATTTCTCAAAACAAGTAACAGATCACTAATTGTAAGATCATTGTGAATAGTAAAGTAGTAATGTATATTAATTAGCTACGTATCTTTAATCCAGATAATCTGCTGTTTCAAATCTACTCGGCAATGATCGAAATAATATTATTCACGAGCGAGTAGGGAATAGAAATTACAAAAAAAAAAAAAGAAAAACCTTTAATTCTATTTTTGTTAATGATCTCATTAAAAAAATCTAAAACCTGTACCTCTACAACCCATGAAGGGTTTTGAGTCTAGTACTTTGATAGGAAGTACTGTTTCAAGGACAATGGTTGCGCAGATAGTTGAACGGGTCGGGATCAACCGTAAGGTTTACCACATTAATTAATTATTTAATGAAGAGTAGCCACTAGAGGCTTTGTGTGCCTCAGGATGGATCCACGGATGATGAAACGTTACTTGACGTCAGCTGGAGTCAATCCCGGGTCTTGAGCTTAGCAGCCCAGTGCCTTCCTCACTAAGCTACCCTGCTCCATAATGGCTTTATTACTATAATAGTGATTATACATTCTATTGTGATATGTTTTTGTACATTCAATGATATTTTTTTCTTTTATTTTGTTATATATAAATACATCAGCTTAAAAAAGGAGTTAAAATACCTTCCTTCAGTGGCTATAAAAAATATATAAGAAGAAAAATGAAGAAGAGGAAATAATGAAGTGACTCTAACAACATTAGCGATTCATATCCGTGCAGAATTAAAATTAATAACACTGAACTGAAATTAACAATTTGTTCTAGAGCCGCACAGATAACTTTTGCCCTTTCAAAACCGATAACCCGTGATAGCTCTGTATTAATTATGAAAATAATCTCTTTAAGCTTATTCATTCTGTTGTTTCAACATTATCTGCATTTCGCATTAAATAATTAATAACACAATAGTCACTCTTACTGTGGCTGTTTCTAAAAAAAAATCAAACATAATTGTAATAATCAACCTTATTGTAAATAAATGTTTGACCATTTTAGGGAAATAAATTTATAAAAATGATTTAATCTGAAATAATCTCGAAAATAAAAATCCGGAGGAATAAAACCGAAAATGGGATGGTGAATATATAATTTTTTATTTTGTTTTGGTTTATTATTTTCAATAAACCATTCGAACCATTTTAATCGAACAAAAACTTCAAAAACTTAACCACCTCTCAAAATTTGAGATTTACGTTTCAGGATACGTAGAATTCGAA
This sequence comes from Nezara viridula, assembly GCA_928085145.1. Lineage (NCBI taxonomy): Eukaryota > Metazoa > Arthropoda > Insecta > Hemiptera > Pentatomidae > Nezara > Nezara viridula. The sequence goes on from OV725077.1 coordinate 116,330,060, forward strand.
AAACGAATAAACATTTTTTTGTCCATACGTAGTACGCAATCCGACGTCCGTGCATTTTCTCCGAAACTACTTCACCGATTTTTTTCAAATTTGGTTTTAAAATCAGACGTCACCCGAGGTTGATCCTTCTTCATCGACATTACTATCCGCCTTTTACTTTCAAAATGTAGGCCGAATTTTTTTGTCCGTGAGCCGTATCTCGTAAGGTATGGTTTTTTAAAAGTTAACTAAATTTCCTTTAAAAAAATCGTTAAAATCGGACAATTAGGAGCAAAGATATGGTCTCTAGATATTTTATGTTATATTGCATAGATTATATCCTTTTTTTTTTGGTTTTTGACTTTTAAATGTATTACTGAAGTGATGCTATTTTTTTATCCAATTACTAATGATGAAAACATGTTTAGTAATTGGTATCCTCTTTTATTTCTTTTACTTTGTCACTAGGAAGGTAATGTTATTTTAGATGCATTTGTGATGCATATTTATTTATTTATTGATTACATATTTATCGATAACATATTTATTAACAGATACATCTTTTTGTTTTGAAAATTGGCAGTAGTAAATTAGCTTGAAACGTCTCTATATATTAATTTTTAACAAAATGTTTTTAACAGTTGTTCGTTAGAGAAAATAAATAGTTTAAAAATTAGTTTAATTTATTTATATTTCCTGGTAGAAATATATTCCTTTATGTATAAATATTCATAATTTTCAAATATTTATTTTTAAATTGTGATAATGATATCGCAGATCCGACGAAACATTGTGAAAGGCGTGTTAAATTGAATCGACATTTAGTATATTTACTATACATAAAATCTGAATGGATAAAAGAATTTTACCCTAGTACAATCAATATTAAACATCCTAGTATTTAATTAATAATAATTCTAATCTTTTTACCATTCCTGTAAAATCGTTTGATTTATAGGTAAGTTATTGTTCCATCAAATTAGCGATATTTAACTATATTTTTTATTTTTATTTTAAATTTATTTATATTATTTTAATAATATTTATACTATATGAATACTTGCAAATTATTCAACATTACTTTGAGTTGAACCGAGAATCGAACGAGAATTTTCTCAAAGATAATTAATCATAAATTTATTTTATTTTTAATAATTTTTCATACCTATTAACTTTTTAAAAAATTTAATTAATTATCATTTATTTCATTTTTATAGTCATTTATCTGTATATATTTTACGAATGAACACGTTAAGCCATAATACTTAGTGCCATCCAAAAGTGGCATATTGTATTATTGTTCATTAAAAAATAAAATTAAACATATAGATGAATAATAAATAGTTGAAGATATAATAGATTGTACTACAGTCAAATAATATATATACACACATATATAATGTATTTGATTCGGCCTAGTCACAGTAACAATCAATTATATTAACTAGTCAATAATTAGATAATTAGAGAACAGTGACCTGCTCAATGATAGAGCGGATGGAGATAGCGGTAAGGAGCGGAGAAAGGAACGGTAATATAAAGCGGGAGGGGGACCGCAAGGGGGGCAAAAACCCCCGCTGGCCATTACCTCCCGTGACGTAGCTAGCTCATCCCGCTCCGTATCTAATCGCCTCTCATCGATGTTACCTGTTTAGGCTACCTGTTCCTCCGCTGGCTAATCTCGATGAGGAATCGGTCTTGGCCCATCAGCAACAGGTTAGCTCGCTCGATTATGATGGCAGTTCCTCTGCGACACCTGTATTAAGTTTGCCATCCCCAAGCCTTTCCTATAGCCTGAGAACCGTCTGAAATGTAAAATAATTAGATTTATGCATTTTCCGAAATATAACAATATGGCTATTATTCACACCGTTTATCAAAATCCTTCTTTTCCAGTTTGCTATGAGAATGAAATATTATCGGTATAGAAAATCTTTAATGACATCACCTAATGTCGTCAAATTGGATACAAAAGTGATCGACTAACATTTTTTGAAAATCAGATTTTTCGCTATCTACTTGTTCTTGAAAATAATCTACGTTTTAATATTAGGCCATAGGTACGCTTTAATATATTAATTATCAATAATAGGCAATAGGTAGAAGAGACTGGGTATGGTTGAGACAGTACTCATTTAGTCGTCCTCAATTTTGTTGTATACAAATTAGATAGAACAAATGTGTTGTATATAGTAAAGCATATAGTTGGCAACTTATAAATACTAAAATTTTGTCCATAAGTACAATGGTTATCTTATTGGAACAAATTAGAAAAAAAAAAAAGGGACAATGTAATAATGGACAATAAATTCTAGCATTGGGGAGAAGATTATCTTCAGAGTGATGAATTTTATGAATTATTTATAAAGATATCAATACAAGAAGAAAAAATCCAGCAGAAATAATATACAAAGGGTATTTAATTTTAGTATGTAATTAAACATCTTAGACAACTAAATGATATGATAAAGAAATAATGGTCATTATGAATTTATTTGATTATAGTGACTTTATTGAAATAATTGTTGATTTCTATTTTTAAATTGCTGAAATTCCCAAATAGTTTTTACCATGCAACAAACCCATAGGTAAATACAAATTTATTATATTTAATAAATATAGATTTGTCCCGAAACTTAAAAATTAGAATCTATAAAACAATTATCTTGCCTACAGTTCTTTATGTGTGCGAAACTTGGTCGCTTACATTAAAGGATGAGCAGCGTCTTAAGGTTTTTGAAAATAAAGTATTGCGTAGAATATTCGAACCGAAGAAGGATGAGTTAACTGGAGAGTTCAGACGGTTACACAACGCCGAATTGCGTGAACTGTATCCGAGTAATATAATTGAGATAATTTCATCGCGGCAAATCAAATGGGCTTGTAAATTTGTTGGACTTAGTAACGAGAGAATTCCTAAAAGACTAATATTAACTGTGCCGAATGGTAAGCGTCCGAGGGATAGACCGAAGCGAAGGTGGGAAGATTGCATTAAAGCCGATCTGAAGGGACTGGGTTTGGACGGCGAACGATGGAGGGAGGTGTGCAATAAGCGATTGGTGGTGTCGGCATCGAACTTTCGGGTTCGCTAAGCCTTTTTATTATTATTATTATTTATTATTAATAAATATAGATTAACGTTTTACAAAAAATGCCTCATTAATCCTACAGATTTTATTTCATTAATAAAATGTTTCGCCATTGATTGTCATTTTCATATATTAAAGAAAATTAGCACTCATAATAATCAATTAAAAACTTTTTTCAGTATTCTAAGCTATAGTAGTAATTTAATGGCAGTTGTGCTAATTTTCGTTGTGTCAAAAAAAAAAAAATGTCTCCTATTTTATAGAACAAAGTTTTATTAAAAACACTCTCCCTGAAAATTATATAAGTTACTTTTAATTTCACATTTAACAACTTATGTAAAAATATTTGTTATACAACTCATTATATCATTAATAAATCATTTTGGAGGGCTGGAAGGGGGGGAGATATGCAAAATTAATTTTGTGAAAAATACGATAAAAAAGGTACCTCAAAAACCAAAAATTAATTTTCTTTGATAAGTGATTTTATATTCTTCCTTATCCTTTCCAAAATATAGGCTATACTACTCCACTAAACCAATAATGTGCCGTTATTTGTTTTAATTTTTTTTTTTCCTGGTTTCAGTGAAATCGACCATAAAGATCTTTATATCCAAATACTAGTCTCGCTTTGTCCTTCACACGTGGAGGAAAGGGCTGGAATCGGAGCTCCCTTGGCTGATTGTAAATAATGTAAATTAAGTATGAATGCTTTCCTTTTTTATATATTAAGTATGAATGTTTTTCTTTTTTATATATTTATTTGTTTTACTTATGACATTTAATTTGCTACCAATTTCTGTATTTATTATTATTTTTTTTTTATTTTTTTTATTTTTTTTTTTATTTCAAGTTATATTTCTTTAGTTTTATAGTTTTTATCTTTGTTATATAGATATATATTTTTATTTATTTATTTTTATTTTTTTATTTTTTATTGCATTGTATATATAGTACAAATGGGCCTCACTCAGCTTTAGTACTCAGTGCCCTTAAATGTGGCAAAATGTATTATTTCTCAATAAAAAGATTTTAAAAAATATATATATATCCTAATAAGTGATAGATTTATCTTAATACCTCCTTTAAGATTCACACGTTTCATGTGTCATTTGAATACCAAAAATGCGTTAATTTTCACCATTCATAGTTAGGTCACATACTAAAACCTATGGATGGTCTCAAATTCAGTACTATGTAAGGAAGGTACTGTTTCTTAGTCAACGGTTGCTCAAGGTGGTGATCTGACCGAGTTCACGCTCAACCGTTAAATTATTAATTAAGAGGGTAAACTCTTAATTAATAATTTAATTAAGGTTACCAACATTATAGAGACTGGGTGTGCTCCAGGAGGGTCCTTCGACCCCTGGGTCGATCCACAGATTAATTATATGTATATTACATATATTTATTTATTTTTTTATTATTTCATAATGATATTTACAACTGTATTAAATAAATACATCTAGTAAATTTGAACATATGGATATAATGACATGAAAACACTTGCTGAGTAACTACCTAATGGGTGCACTCTAATGATATGTCTACATTAGGAGATCATGGGGCCATCTTCTTTTCAGACGCCTCGGAGGGTTATCAGGAATTGAAGAGGAAGCAAGGTTAGAAACGAGAGGGTTGGGATGATTCTGAAGTTTGTTATGGAAGGATAGGTATCTGGATTGGGCCAGATCTGAAACATAACAAACATTTAGGTCATTATGGATGGTTTTATTTGTAACAAAATAGGGAACATTGAAGATTTTACGAAGGATTTTGGATTGTGAGGATTAGATACGAGAGGAATTCGATGGTTTAGTGGAGCACCATAGCTCAACTCCGTTAGTCCAAATAGGCCTTATTATAGTCAATTATATGGGTCTTTTGTAATTAATTGGAAGTTTAGATATTTTGTCGAGTAAGTGCTGAAGTAATCGGAAAACGTCGAGCGGTTTCTTGTTGTTTCAGTCTGGTATTAATATTACGTATATTACATATATATCTATATTACATAACATTTCTAGCACAATCGCACATAAGCTTCTTTATTTAATAATCCTAAAAAATAACTGGGCAGGTAAATTTCACTATATTAAATATTCCCTATTGGAAAATATTATCCTTAAACCTGTGTTACAATCGAGGCAAGCTGACTATGAAGTAAGTGGAAAGGATAAAACCAAGGACGCCCCCTCGAGACTCCTGTTTGCTTGAATGGGGTCAACATATACAGTGGCCAACGTTTAGGAATTTCGGTTAGAAAATAAACAACAGCCTGTAATATTTCTCTATTCCTAAATCTTCTTTAATATCTGTTTAATATCATTTATAGGTTTTTTTTTTTTTTTTTTTTGTATTCGTTGGCAAAAATACAAATGATGAGTTATAAGGAGACAGACTTTATTTTTAAACAACGCTTTACAAATACACTTAGTTGTTATAAACACTGCATACTAATTATTACACACAACAATAATTCCAATATAAGATTGTTTATAATAATCATGATCCTATTATAATTAAAATTATATTATATTTTTCCATTTTCAACTTCTATTGGATTTTTCATTTTTTTCATTTTCAATAAAATAATTTTCCAAATTAATATGTAGGAAAATATCGCATTATATTTTGAAAAAAAAAACCATGTACTTATTCAATTGCCCTTTTAATTATTTTGTTTTCAGTTTAAATAGGTTGTTACACAAGAATCTTCATAATAGAAGCTTTATGATAAAGGATCTTTATAAAATATAATCAATAACATTATCTGATAATGTGATTAATTTTATTACTAGTATGATAGAATGAATATATATCATATTAGGATTTGCTTAAATTCGACGAATATATGCAGCCAATGCATTATTAAATATTATGATTTGTTTATAACTACTTGTTTATGTAGTTACACAATAACCAGTTTGTCCGGTGGGAAATTATTTTATATTCATCGAGTAAATGGAGTTTTTTCATACAGTAATATTTTATAAAAGCAATAAAACAACCTTTTAATCCTAGGTGTCTTCAAAGAATATATAAGCCATTAATTTTTCAAAATTTTTATTCTACTTCCAACTACGTTTTGAGCTGATTAGCTCATTATAAAGACATCTACAAATAACAATTAACGAAGATAATTTACAACAATTATCGCTCATTATCTAGTCATATAAAAAGTGACAACTTACCAAAAAAATTGAGCTCCTAAAATGTATTTCTGTTTTATAATTGCATTGAACAACTATTGTAGTTTACCAAAAATAACCATAATCCTCTTATCCTTCTTAGTGCATTTATTGATGCTTTTCATCCTACAATAAAAATTTGTTCATTAATCCTAAGAGAGATACTTATTTTCGAGGTATATGAGTAAGAATTTTTGTTACAGTATTTATTCTCCCAAAATCATTTAAACTGCATCATTACGTTTCGACGTTTCGGGATCCATTTTTATATCCCATCTTCGGACAGTATCCTCATCCTATATCATCTCATTCTCAATAAAATTGTATCATATTATTAATTATATTTCTTATTGTCATATTCCTTGAAAGTTATATTGTAGTCTCCTCAGTATCTGACTAAGCTTAGGACCTGACTGACTTTAGGAGGAGACAATATAATTTTCAAGGAATATGACAATAAAAAATATGATAAATAATATGACAAAATCTTATAGAGATTAAGATGATATAGGAAGAGGATACTGTCTGAAGATGGGATATAAAAGTGGATCCCGAAACGTCGAAACGTAATGATGTAGTGGAAATGATTTTGGTAGAATAAATACTGTAACAAAAGTTTGTGTATGCGGTTATTTCAGAACTTACGATTTCTATTATTGATTTCTATTTGGTTTTATTTAAAATGTATGCTTATCCCATTTAAAAAGAGTGGCCTTGAAAATTACTATTGTAGTAGCTAAATGCACACAACGTTTTAATATTATTTTTAATAAATTAATAAAATAAACAAGGACATCGATTCAAAAACTGCAGGTACAATTTATACTTGGTGATCACAGCTTCGTAAGTCAAATCTGGCACTATCTGTAAACAAATTAGATCCAACATAGAAAATACATATTGTACCTCAAACAAAAACTTTGGTTCTTAAAAAAGATATCTGACCAAGAAGGCTAAAAACATCTAGGCAGAGGAAATGTAAGAAGAATATCTTTCTAATGGTGATTGATAAGTTCAGAAGAAGGGTGAACATAAGTCTAGTATGTTTTTTTCAGTTATTCTGCGTTTGATAAAGTATCTAAAACTCTTATGGCTGGTTAATTCTTCTGGAAATACAAAGGTGTCTTCAAATTATTCAAATTTTATAGGTTATTAAAAATACAAATATCAATTTCAGTTATTAATTTCTTTCTCAGTTGTAATTTCTAAAAATATGTGGGTAACTTGGAACCAGAAATGGTAGACATTTTTCTCCAGTAAACGTGCCCTCACATGTGATTTTAAATGTTCCAGTATTTTTTATATAATGATTTTTTTTTAAATCTATATCCTTGGAACACCGTAGTTTATATAATATTGTAGTAATTTAAATTTTGTTTAAAGAGAACAAGTCTATAACAAAAGATGGAAAAAAAAATGCGGCTAACATCATAATATCAAAAAATAGATATATCAAACCTGTTATTATTTGATTGTGAATTCCTAAATTATGAAAGAGAGATAAAATTGTAATTACAGATTCAAAGAATATCTTTTAACATCTGATAACCAATTAAGTAAGCGCTAAAAATAAAATGGCATTCAATAAAGTTGTAAAAGTGTTTAAAAAATATTGGAATAAAGAAATAACAAAAAGTAACCTTATGAAATGTAATAGATTATCTTATTAGTAACATAAATACTTTTAGACTCGTTAAAAATAACCTTTTACATACTTAACTGGAAACAAATTAATACAAATATACTAAAATTACAAGAAAGGGAATATATATATTGATAAATTTTCAAAACAAATTACTGATGACTGATAACGCAGAGACCAGAATACATGACTACATACAAAATAAACAATAACTTCCGAATTCAATATAAATTTTCTAATCTACTAACATAGCTTTTTATGTGAGTGAATGACATTCAAAGGTTTGTCAGATTTGACAAACAAAACAAAAAAAAATCAGTGTATCACATACTTTTAATTTATTTTGATAGATAATTGCTTTTGGGTACTGAAATACTGAATAAGATAAAAAAACATAGCTTTTTATATGAGTGAATTACAGTCAAAGGTTTGTCAGATTTTAAAAACAAAACAAAAAAACATTGTATAACATACTTTTAATTAATTTTGATATATAATTGCTTTTTGGGTCCTGAAATACCGAATAAGATATAAAAAACTAAGCTAAATATCATAATAGTTTCGATGCACTAGCGGATCCAGAATTTTATTTTGGAAGGGGCTTCAGCCCGATAGCTTTTTTTTCACAAAAATAACTATAATTACTTTGGAAAAAAGAAAGAAACTAACTACCTGTAAGAAATGTTCAAGTGATTCCTAAAGTCCTTTCAAATGTAATCACACGAACAATAATGCTTTAAGAGATATTTTTTAAATATTTTTTTCCATAAAACATGGTCATATTTTACCATTTTGGGGGGAGGGGGCTTCAGTCCCAAAGCCTCCTCCTCCCCGAAGTTCCGTCCGTGTTTCGATGCACCTGTATTTTATACGTATTTTCCAATATATCTGATACAGGGGCTACGTATTACGCAAATATCGGTAATTGTACGGAAGATATTGTGCGTGACACGATGATATTGTTATTCGTTTGGAATTTTCTCACAAAACCTGAGAGGTTAGACACTGATTTTTACTTTGTGTTTATATAATTCGTGAAAGTTTATCTTGACATTCCCATATGTTTTTGTTTCGGTTTGCCGAGGGGCTGCGGTTTTGTTCGAAACCCAGCTCTCCTTTGGAAATTACGCAAGCTATCAATGCCAGTTGCCGCCAACCAATCCCTTATCAACTATATATATATATATATATATATATATATATATATTTATACATTCTTGATAAAATATATAGTGTTATTTAAGGAATCAAAAATGTTTTTTTCTAATTTAGTTTAACTAAATTCCTTTCCACTCTGTTTACAATATAGCTGCGAATAGTAATGTAAACTTCTTTGATCAGTTTTTGATAATTACCGAGATGCAGGTAAAAACATCAATTGTATTAAGGCATGATTTCTTTAGTTTATCTCTGTTTGTATACATTTACAATTAGTATTATTATTTAGCTGTTTTATTTTTATTTATTGTACATAGTGTGCGAGAATTTTTAATCACTTTTATTTTTGTAGGGGAGTGGGGTAGCTCAGTGGTAGGGTACTGAGTTTCCAGTGTTAAAGATCCCAGGTTCGAATCGCTGCTCATAGCAGAAAAAAATATTTAGTCTGTTTCATTGGCCGTGGTGCGACCCTGGGTAGGTAGACCCTCCTGGGGCACCCCCAGCTTCTATAAAGTGGGTACTCTTAATTAAAGTAATTAATTAAGGGGAAAAACCTGGCGGTTGAGTGTGATCTCGGTCAAATCACCTAATTGCATAAGACCAACAAACAGTGCTTTCCCTAAATAGTGTTGAACACAAGACCCTTTATGGATTGTTTTGGTACAGTTTTTTTTTTTTTATATATACATAGTGTGCGAACGTGCTCTCTGAAAACTATTATAAATGTCCTGAATTGAGACAGATTGTAATGTTTTTCAATAAATAAGATAAAAAATAAATATTAAGTAACAATAATGATAATTCTATCTATAACTATTCCTGACATATTTCTACCTTCATATATTATTTTATAAAGGGACATGTCCCAGAATAAAGAAATTATTTATTAAGTACCACAATGAAGCTGAAAATTGAAAAAAAAATACTAGATAAATTTATTATTAATTATATATTTATTTAGCATTCAAAGTTTTCAGTTTTAATGAAATATTTTTCTTGAACATACAGCCATTCCTTAAATCTTTATTAGATAAAAATATTCCCGACAACAGTTAAACTTCCTTTAGTTTTTTGGTGTGCTAAATGATTATAAAATGAAATAAATAAATAAGATTTTTATTTACTTACTTTTTCTTATATATTAAAATACTTTTTCTTAATTACTTTTTCTTAAATATATATATAAAGGGTGTCTCGTACGTAGAGGGAAATATTTAAATGCCTAATAGAGGACACCATTAGTTTATATAAACAATTATCCAATTCCCAGCAGAAAAGTAGAAAATTCAAGATTTTTAATTTTTTATGTGAGTCTCGTTGTTTGTTAAATAAAAAGCGATAACTACAAAAATAAAAAACCTGTACCACTACAACCCATGAAGGGTCTTGGGTTCAGTACTATTTAGGGGAAGCACTGTTTCTAGGTCACCGGTTGTGCAAGGAGGTGATTTGATCGAGATCACGTTCAACTGCCAGATTTCTCTCACTTAATTATTTATTTAATTAATGGTAGCCACTGTATAGAGACTGGGTGTGCCCCAGGAGGGTCTCCCGACTAGGTTCGCCCTACGGACGATGAAACAGATAAATAAATTTTCTACCATGAACCGGGGTTTGAACCTGGGACCTTTAGCATTGGAAGCTCTGTACCCTACCACTGAGCTACCCACTCCTCTTACAAAAATAAAAGTTCTCCGAGGTAAAGTAGATTAAATTTACTTCAAATACAAGTAGAGGTTGTCATTGATGAACCATTTAAAGAGGACTATTTAGCTGCTGAACTTAGCTAAGTTCCGTTTAAAAAATAATCATAAATTGTTTGCTATTTTTTATACTACCCTCAAACTATACTTTAGAAAAACTTTCCCGTTTAATAAGCCACAAGTCCATTTTGATTAAGTTGAGTTTTATTAGCGAAAATTTGGTGATTCACCTCAAGCTGTGTAAAAAAAAATATGTGATGAAAATATGTCCTGTGATCTTAAAATAACTATATTTTCATCGAAAATGTCTATAATAAATTATTGAATAACTTTAATTTAATTTTCCATCATCTGGAAAATAATATTATAAATATAAATTGAGAAGTACACTCTTTCATTTAAAAAAAAAATGTTAAATTAATAGTTTATTGAATATTTATCATCTAAAGTGATAAATAAACTGTGTTTTCCAACTAAATGTTTCCAGTCCTAATACTTAAGTTTTGGTGAAAACAATTGAAGCGATCAGTCCAACGCAGTCATTAGTTTCAACATTCCTATTGCCAACTTCCTATTGGTGAATATTTAATATAAATATATTAAATTGCATCTCTATCTATCCAGTTCTCCTAGATAAGTCAATAAATAATAAATAGATAATTTTTAATTAGTAAATAAAATTCTGAGCTCACATTAATACTTTTGTAACCTACCTTTGTAAAAAGAATAACGTGTGAACAAGTAAATTGATACAGAAAAAAATCAATGTTTTTCATTTGAGTTCGAGAATTCTTTTATAAGCTTTTGGAAAATATTTTGTGTGAATGACTTTTTTATTGTTTTTTTTGTAAAAATAATTTGTTTCGTCCTAGGCTTTCTATTTTTATTCAGTCATGTTTACGAATTCTGAGGAATTATAGAGCGATATAAACTATTATTTGTTTTAGCTGGACGATGTTTACTCTAGGGAGCAAGCGAGCTAAAACCGACCGTGCTAAATGGGAACAAGAGTGGAATGCCCTTAACTCCAAGCTTGGAAAAGTAAACCTTCATTGCATTACACTCAATTAATAAAATTATATTCACTTTGAGAAATAAAATATAACATCGTTCAACCTCGTGTAGTCAGTCCCTCATTGTCTATAAAATCACTTAATGAATACTTTCTAGTACATAAAATATAGAAAAAAAAAATAATAAAACAAAAAATAAGTGACCCCGGTGAAAGACGAAGAAATTTTAGTATTACATTCTACCGCCATGGGTAAAAACCTTAGTACTCTGAGAGAACATTTTTTTCTGAATAAATATAAATGATTTGGTAATTTTTCCTTTTTAACTATGTCTTAATTTGTGTACCATACTTTTAAAAAAATTTACGAGTGTTTCATAAATATAATGAGAACATTTTGGTTAAATTTAGAAACTTCACACCACTTTTCATTTAGTATTTAATTCTCTTATTTTGCCGAAACAACTCAATGAATTTATATAAAATTCAGATATCTAGATAAAAAAAAAGTGTTTTTAGGGTTAATTCTCTGGAGATTCGGTGTTTAAATTAGAGATAACCCGAGGATGATCTTCCTAACTTGATATTAACATCCGCCTTTTTGTTCTAAAATTACGACCGGGAAAGCTGTGTCGCAATAGACTAATGCGGAAACAGCTGTAACGATTTTAATGAAACTTACTAAAATATGTCTTTAAAAATTATATAACATACGATATAAGTCCCCGAAAAGAACCTGGAAGAAATAAATTACACTGAATGCAGTTTTATTAGTAGTAAAATTTTCAAAGGTAATTGCTTTCCTAAGAAACAATAAAAAAAAAACCATCGAAATCGGACTACTTGTTACAGAGATGTGGTGTTTTGAATTTTCAAATATTGAAAGTCGATTTCGTTTATTTTACACCGGTAGATCTTTGTTGATGCTCTATTCGTTTTATTATATCTTAAGCTGTAAAAAATGTTTCTTTATTTTATTTATTTTTTTGCATCCGAGTTAAAACTACCACTTTCTTGTAATTTTAAATATATTTATATATTCAATCAATGAACTATTGCTAAGCACCGAACTTGTTTTCTAAAAATAAAAATTTATTAATATAAACTATTTTTGTTCGCTTAATGATTTTCTAAACACATTTTTGAAATATAGATTTAGGCATTTTTGATTTACGACTGCAAATTTTTGCTATCTTCCAGATTAAGTGTGAATCCATGAGACAAAATTTAGTAACACAATCAAACTGAAAATCGAAAAAAAAAAATTATAATTAGATAAATTAAAAAATTTATTTAGCCTGTTTTTTATTTTTTTTGTTTGTTTAATATTTTCAATAATGAACCATTGTAATCGACCAAAAAATTTAATCCCTCCTAAAATTTGAGGTCTTAAGTTATTATTATTATTAAGTTATGGATACTTAAAAGTTTTAAATTTCCAAAAAAAAAACCTTATATCGGACAATTTGGAGCAAAGATATGATCTCTAGAAAAGTTCGATATGTTCTACTGCAAAGGTTATATCATTTGTTTTGGTTTATGATTTTTGAAAGTGTTAATACAGTAGTTTTTTTTTTTTAATTATCAATGATAAAAAAAATATTTAGGCCAATAATAGGAATCACCTTTTATTTTTTTTTTACTATTAAAGTAATGTTACTTTAGAGGCATAGTTGTTAGGAAATAATAACCCCTGTGAAATAATTTGTAGTGTTTTTTCATATATATGGTATCATTATACCTCTGCAATAACTTCGTTTATTTGCTAACTCAAAAAGTTTATATCGTCGGTACAATTGCAAACTATCGGATATGAAAAATTGTCATTTTTTCAATCCTGCATTCTAGGGATTGTAATTGTAATTAAACCTTTTTAAAAAGAGGTTAAACAATCTTCAAACATTCATAAAATGAAATATTAGTGTGGAAATTAAAACATCCTGATTGTTTGGGCTGAATTGATAACGATAGAGTGATCATTTTCAGATTCGAAAGTTTGCCATTTCATCGACGGTATCTACAGAAGCAGTTGGTTTTATTAATTAAAAAAATAAAGTTATGGAGACAATGTTCGTATTTAACTTTTTCATAAGTGGTAAGGAATGTAGTATCACATGCCACACATATTTAATATATAATTATTTGAGAATAGTTAACCATTGTGTGATAATTTGTTGCAATTTTAAATATTGGTTTCCGATCGTCAAATTTTAATATTAATAATTGATTTAAAAATATCCAGATGTCTTTAAAAATATATTGATAATTAAATTCGATAACGTTATTTCGTATTAAAATTTATAAATCCCTTATACTTTTCAATATCATTACAGAAACGACATATAGATAAAATAAGAAAATAATTGGGAACGCACAAGGAACAGATTACAAAACGTAGTAAAAGAATGGAACGTAGAGGTACAAGTAGGGCTCACCAGCCGTCGTGAAGATGGCCTTCCCTTGGGTCACTGCCCGTGGAATTTCTTCGGCGCTTTGAGGCGATTCACACGAATCACCCATAATTCTCTCTAACTGGTCTCTTTTGGAGTGTTGTGTATGTTTATCCTGTTTCCACCATATTCACTGAATAACACCTATATTCTAGAATTAAAGAAAACGTAATATTCTCCATGAAAATATACCGTAATCATAGGATTAATTAATACAGAAAGTCATTAAGACTTCATAAAAATACATACAAAATAAAAGTTCGATTCCTTACCAATACGATTAGCAGATAACATGTATTTTGTTCTCATATTTTTATGAAATAGTTGATTTTGAAATATTATCTTATCTTTCCTCAGCCCTGAAATACAGGCCGATACGTCGGCAAAAGATAAAATATAGATTGTCAGTTTTGATATTTTTTTTTTTATTTCTCATTCTATTGGAGTTGAAGGAAAAATATTTTTCTTGAAGCCTTTCAAGTTTAAAAAAAAAATTACTGATAACCATTTTATAGTAGTATTTCTAAGAGTTTATCCGCAGTAGCCACGTATTTCGGTTAATCCGAAAATGATTAAAAGAGATGGTACGATTAGTAAATATTATGGTATGATAATAAATACATAAATAGTACTACAAAATATTACTAAACCAATCTACTCAAGATTTTGTTCATTTGTTTATTTTTGTGGTTATTTTTCCTTGCTCTAATTTCCTTGTTTGCTATTAGCCACCATTTGATATCACACGGAAGGAAATATCCACTTCACAAATTCCTATGAAATTTAAACCAACATGAAATAAAACCACATTTAACAGGAAAGAAAATATTTTTATCATTTTTTATTTAAAAGAAATAATATCTGGATAATCCTGGTACCTGATATGGCGAATTCGGGTGATCGGGCTTCTATTATTTGATGTTTTTATATCAGGATTGGACCTTAATTTAAGGTCACTCTCAAGTATAAATCGTTTCAATTTTGCATACAATTATTCATATATTCAATTTGTTGCAGTAAGATATTTTCAGAATATATATTAGATGGGTGTTAGCTCATTGAAAAAGTAGTTATTTGTGATATTTGTCTTTAATTTTTGCTTCATAAAAGTTACTGTAATGCTAAAGCATTGTTCTTCTGTAGCTTAAATATATAAACTAGTTCCAAAAGTCCAATATTTGTTTTTTCTATGCAGAAATCATTGGTGATTGGACCAGCCGACAGCTTGCGGCCCAGTATAAGTTTTACCTTCTACCTTGTATTTGTGCATATTTTTTGTTTCCTCCTTCACTACCATCCTCACCATTCGCGAATTGAATCGTTGGATTTTGGAAGGACTATTTGTGGCAATTCTGGTCCCATCCTGGCGAAACTATCCGCTTCCTCATTTCCAGGAATACCGCAATGGCTCGGAATCCACTGTAGGACCACATTGGTGCCTCGGACTGTTAGATCGTAGAAAAGGGATTTGCACTCCATAATAGCAATCGACAGACATTCGCTCACATCAGTAATAGCGAGGATTGCTGTTTGAGAATCGATGAAAAGAACAGCGCTCTGAACTTACCTTCCTGGTAGTGTTCTTAGGACTATGAAGATCGCTGCTATTTCACCGTCGAAATTCGTACCATCCTCACCTACAGTAGCGCTGAACTGGAATTCCCTCGAGCAAACTCCTCCCCCAGCATTTTTGACGGCTGATTCAGCTGATCCATCGGGATAAGTGTGAAGCCAGTCCTGAGGAGGGCAATTTTGAGCTATATTTTATAATCCTGTTGTTTTTAGCTCATAGTCTGGTGTTTCTATTTTATCCCCTTTATGGAGGAGTTACAGCTCTACCTTGCTTGGGTGATTGTGGCTTGGGAACTGTTCCTGTATAAAATGCCTCCCTTTCTTCACAGTTAAGCCCTATTTTAAGACTTCGCCTTTAGCATGAATGATTCTTTTGTCTTGCAGCGTTGAGTTGGGATTTTTTATCTTTTCCAAAACTCTGGGTCCATTATACGAATCTGTATTTTGAATCTATTTGCACCTAAGTACGCCATGGAAACCGAAGATATTGTTAATTGTAGAAATGGGCTTTGGACGAAAAATTCAGACAGTAAGGAATTAAAAATTCGAAAGATTTAGAATCACAAGTAATATCCTTTCAACAATTAAAGAAAAATGTAAATTTAATACAACGTTCTCCTGAAAAATTATTGAAGACCAATCAATTGGAGATGAAACAGAAAATAAAAAAATTAATACCAAAAGGTAAAATGGAAGAATAAGGTGGAAGAAAGTCAGGTAAGATATGGCACTGAAAAATATTTAGGTCAAGGAAACCAACATTATGGGAAATTAGTTTTTATAAAGGTTTTGGTAGAGTGCACAGCAATGAAGTAATGAAAATCGAATACACAATATTGTCTTTACAAATGTTGTCATTTTTACTGCATTATTTAAAATGGATTAAAAATTATTAGTTCCTGGCTCCTTGAATCCTCTTTCAAGCCTTTATTGAGGATAAAACTGTAATAAGGAAAAGGGATCTGGTTCAGTGAGTTAGAACTTCATCCACTTTTCCTCATAGCTTTTTATCAGTGATGAAGACTTTCGCCCCTAGGAGTATTAATTTTGTTAGATAGTGGTGTATTTTTAATTCAACACCTGATAATTCCATCATTGATTAATAATTATCATTAAGCTAATGTTATAATGTACATTATGTTCGATTCGATGGTATATTGGTTTCGTTATTATCAAGATGACAACAGCTCTTTTTCGCAAATCCCTAAGGATTTTTTGTAATTTGAAAAGTGTTTTTATAGCCTTGAGAAAATAACAGAATGAATGTGAAAGGTTCCATTTTTCTTTTTAAGTGAAATTCGATAGGTTTTGTAAAGAAATTGTAGGAACGTAATATTTTTCCCGAAAAAATATCTTAGATTTTATAATAATAATAATAATAAAAGCCTTAGAGAACCCGAAGGTTCGATGCCGACAACACCAACCGCTGATTAAACACCCTCCACCGTTCGCCGGCCAAACCCAGTCTCTTCAGATCGGCTTTAACGCAATCTTCCCATCTTCGCTTCTGTGTACCCCTCGGACGTTTTCCATGGTACGGAACAGTATGCTTACCTTTTTGGAATCATTATTTGTTGCTGAGCCTACCAATTTTACAAGCCCATTTGAATCGCCTCGATGTAATCAGCTGAATTATATTAACCGGATATAGTTCACGCAATGTGGCGTTGTGTAACCGTCTAAACTCTCCGGTTAACACATCCTTCTTCGGTCCGAATATTTTGCGCAATACTTTATTTTCAAATGCCTTATTGTAACATTGCATATTCCTTAATGTAAGCTGCTATTTAATATTTAAAGATATGAAATAAAAGGCAATTTTTTTAGTTTCCAACGAGTCTTTTGAAGTCGCATTTCTAAGGTTTGTGTTCAGTTAGTAGTTCGTCGCGAAGGAGTTTCATTTTTATTCGGTCCATCAATTTAATAAAATAAGTTAATCTTTCAGTAAACATAATAGAGTGATACTGGTGAAAAAACTGTAATAAAAATATAAGTGGAGAATATTCCTTTTATACTTTTATTAAGAGGAAAAAATGTACTTAATATTTATAATTATATTAGGATCGAAACCAAGAATAACTAATATCAAATAATATGATCGAAATTAAAAATTATTATTAAAATTAAAGGAATTTATTATGAAAGATACATATTGATATATTAAAAGAAAGAAATTATTAACTTTTATCCAGGATAAAGAACTATTAATATTAAATGTTCTCTAATTTATAAGTTACTACTTATGGTGGATCATATTTACATAAGAACATGCTAACATAATAATAAGAGATAAGCTTCAGTGCCATTAAACGAGGTATGAGACTAAAAAGGCGTTAGATGAAAAACCTTCTCCTTAAAAAAAACATTACATAATTGAACCAAGCCAGGAAGAAGGTATACTGGTTTAGCCATCTTCCTCATGGCCTAACATGTCAGTTAAATTAATTTTAACTAACCATCTGCTGATTGCCAACAATTCATCGATGTTCGGATTCAATATTTCAGGTTAAAAAAAAATCTTATGTGGATGTGTATTTTCCTTTAATTTCATTTATTTAAAGAAATTTTCCATGAATTTAAAATTGAATATTTTTTCCTGTTAATAAGAGAATCAGGAAAAGCTGTTTGCTATAACCTTTGACTCTTTAAGAATGTTTTAACAAGAACAGAATTTTTGACAATTTTTAATACCAGCGTTCAATTTTTTCTATCTTTTGAATTTTTTCATAAATAAGCTTGATGCAGGAATGTGGAAACGGAATAACGAGTTTGATGGCATATACAGGTTATATTTAAAATACTTCTATTCTTGGTTCGATCTCTGATATAAGTAGCATTTTTCCTCTTAATAAAAGTATACAAGGAGTTTCCTCCATTTATATTTTATTAAAAGTTTTCAATCAGTATCACTCTATATATTTTATATGAAAGATAGAACTTATTTTATTAAATTGCTGAACAGAATGAAGAATGTAACCATTTCGATGGAATACTCTTGATGGTTTGTTAAGGAAGAATGTTTCTCATCTAACGCCTTTTTAGTCTCATACTCGTATAAATGTCAGCTGAAGCCATATCTCTTATTATTATGTTAGCATGTCTATGTAAATTATTATCCACATAAGTGTAACTTATAAATTGGATAACATTAATTTTAATATTTCTTTATCCTGTATAAAAGTTAATACTTTCTTTCTTTTAATATCTCAATAGTTATCTTTTATAAGAAATGGGTTTAATTTTAATAATAATTTTATTTCGATCAATTATTTGATTATTAGTTATTCTTGGTTCGATCTTAATATAATATAAATATAAGTAGCATTTTTCCTCATAATAAAAGTATACAAGGAGTTTCCTCCACTTATATTTTATTAAAAGTTTTTCAATCAATATCACTCTATTTATTTTTACTGAAAGATTAACTTATTTTATTAAATTGGTGAACAGAATAAAGATGGAACCCATTTCGAGGAACTACTCTCTGAACACAAATCTTAGAAATCGACTTCAAAAGACTCGGTTGCAACTCAAAACGTTTGCCTTTTATTTAATATCTTTAAATATTATATAGCACTATAATTTTTCTTAACGATTTAAACTATGCAACCTTCTTATGTAATAGTTCATTGAATAATCCCTTTATATTTTCTCTGTTAGTTCGATTCTCTTACTATATAATTTCTTTTTCTTTATCGGTTTCCATTTGGTTTAATGATCTTCAAATGTGCTCCTGAACATAAAACTAAGTATCACAACTAAACTAAACGCTAATCTAGATTTCTTAATCACTTTATTATCCTATTTGTTTTAGACCTCGTTCCAACAAACTCTGTTAAATTATATTAAGATCTTGCTCAACTTGACTCATCCTTATAATCATTCTGGAATGTTGAAACGGCACAAACCTGAAGACAAGCTCTCAATACTAATATTTTGTATCATAATTAAAATAATTTTTGAAAAAATAAACTTGTTTTATTAACGGTTTAAAAAAAAATAATGTTGCAGTAATACATTACATTAAAAAAAAAATATCTCTTCCTGGAATCTTGTCTTAGCAAATTAATTTATAATGTCTATAACTTCGGTTTTCAATGCATATTTTTTATACGGCAAGAGCTGGAATATGACATATCTTTATGATGTGCTTTGAATTTTGGAATGTATTTTTGATAAACAATTCATGACTACACTCAAAAATAACTCATTTACCCGTTCATCTACTTCCTTGTCTTTCTAATACTTCCCACCCTTAAAATCTGACCTTTAGAGCAATACCCAGCCTGCCTCTGTTTACATCAGGATCTGTTTTGCATTTTTGGGTTTGTCTCAATGGTGATTCTGAGAGTTCAATCTATATTTGTATCCGAATCTGAAGGTGCGATTTGTTCCTACTTATCCCCTTTGATTTATGATTAGTTTGGTATTCTCCCTCCCAAAGTTGGTAAATATTATCAATTGTCTGTATTCTTAAGCTCCGAGACCATACGTCATAACCAAATATTGTGGTTGCGATAACGCTTAATGTTAACGTAAACTTTGTTAACTGAAATGAAATATCCGTTGCTTAACTTCTCAAAGCAAAAATCTCTAAAACAGATATTTCGAAAGAGATTAAGAGCTTTATAAAAACAAAACAAAAAAGGTCCTGCTGATGCTTCTGGACTGTGTTATCTTTATCATATGCCCTGCCTAACACATGCTAGCACTATGGGACACATTCCTTGTAACACGTGCTCCAAAAGATTGATCATATAGATACATGTGTCTTAAAAACTACAATTGAAAAAATATAGTTATCTAATTGATATTTGTGTTTTATTTAGTTATTAACGATTTATGATTAATGATCTTGTGTATCCATTTAGGTTATATCTAATGTTAAACAGTATCGTTTTTTTATACTCAAGAATATATAGCACATAGGCTTCTTATAGATTTTTTTATCGTGTCAAAATTGTAATTTTTTTTCTTTTTTAAGTTTTCTTTTAATTCTTCTTGTATCTGGGAGGGAAATTACCTATAAACTTTGATGGATACGAGACGTTTAGTGGAAAATTTTTGAACATCATCCACAACAGTAACGTTAGTTTGGATTAGTTTCAAGCAATAGCCGGTCATTCTAGAGTATTGAAAATCTGGTATAATAGTCCTTTAAAATGCTAATAAAAACAAATTCATGTAGTTGTTTTTTTGTTCAGGAAGTTTGGTAGCCAGAGAGATGAATCTTTGATTTCCTTACTCTAAGTTTTGTTAATTATAACACTTTAATATTATTGACGTAGGGAGGTGGCGGTCCCATCGCCCGGTCATTGTACCGCAACCAGCCACTGGCCCTCCAGGCTGGGGGAACACTTACACGAACACTCACACACCAAGTACACTTTAGACAGCACACTACAACACCTAAACACTACAGACAAAGGTCACCTACAGTACACACCCTAGGGTCACCTTCCCTAGGTAGCCGCCCCGGATGGGGGAGCTAGTCAGGATGCTC
Source organism: Nezara viridula (assembly GCA_928085145.1). Taxonomy (NCBI): domain Eukaryota; kingdom Metazoa; phylum Arthropoda; class Insecta; order Hemiptera; family Pentatomidae; genus Nezara; species Nezara viridula. Next base: position 116,351,356 of record OV725077.1, read on the forward strand.
GGAGGAGGCAGCCCCTCTACCTGACTCGGGGGCAGTGGGCTGATAACCCACCCCCCCTAAAGTACCTTATTACGAAACCTCAAAGAGAAGAAGCCGGACTGAATTACGGTAACAGACCCAGGAAACGCCTAAATGACCTAAGAATTGGATTTTGGAACATTTTATCATTACATAGACTAGGAGCACTTCGTGCGCTCCTTGCAGAAGTGGACACATACAGAATCGACATAGCAGCTATCCAAGAGGTCCGATGGATAGGACAGGGAATTATGGAGAAGAAGTACCATACACTCTACTATAGCTGCCATGAAAAGCATCACATCTTCGGTACCGGATTTGTTGTGAGAGGCAGAGCTCGACAGTTGGTGATGCGATTTACTCCCATTAACCAAAGGTTATGCTACATTCGGCTTAGAGGAAAATTTTTTAATTTCTCTCTAATCAACTGCCATGCCCCAACAGAGGTGTCACCTGAGGAGGATAAGGAAGCATTTTATGAAGAACTTGGACGCGTGACAGAAAGCTGCCCCAAAAATGATGTTAAAATCATTCTTGGTGACTTTAACGCACAAGTTGGTAAGGAGGTGGCACTCATGCCGACCATAGGAACCCACAGCTTGCATGAGACCAGTAATGATAATGGGCTACGGATGGTGAACTTTGCTACATTGCACGGACTGGTTGTTGGAACAACTCTTTTTCCTCGAAAGAATATCCACAAAGCAACATGGATCTCTCCAAATGGGCAAACAGCATCACAGATAGACCATGTACTCATTAGTGCCCGTCACAAGTCCAACATGATAAATGCAAGATCTTATAGAGGTGCAAATATGGACACGGATCACTATTTGAGCATTGCCGAGGTCAGATCACGAATTTCGCTGATTAAAAACCACTACCAACGACCAAAGAAGAAGATTGATGTGGTTAAACTTAAGGACTCAGACCACCAATATTCGTATCAACAAGCTGTGGAGACGAAACTTAATGAAGAAGTAATTAATGACAGCTCTATGGTCGATGAACAGTGGAAGAGATGCAGCAACGCAATGAAACAGGCAGCAGAAGAAGCTCTTGGCTACGAGACTAAATCTAGAAGGCCCCCATGGTTTGATGCTGAGTGCCTTCAAGCAGTAAAAGTGAAAAATGAAGCCTACAGAAAGAAGGTTCAGCGTCCCACAAGGCTCTCCCAAGAAACATATAGAAGAAAAAGACGCGAAGAGAAGAGATTATTCCGCGGAAAGAGAAGAGCTTGGGAAAATAAGAACATGGAGGACACAGAGGCATTGCGAGGCCAAAATGAAAGTCGCCTGTTCTTTCAGAGAATAAACGAGGGTAGGGCAGCTTTTAGGCCCAGAGTGACGGCATGCAAAGACACAAATGGAACTCTTTTAAGCCACAAAGATGACGTACTAAGGAGATGGGTACAACATTTCAAAGGCGCATTAAACAGAGGAACGGTGCCTGGAGAAGTAGGTGTAATGAAGGAAGACTCCCTGAATTCTATTGAACCCCCGGATGAGGAGGAAATGGAAAACGCCCTGAGGAAATTGAAAAATGGAAAGGCGCCAGGCCCGGACGGAATCCAGTCAGAGCTGTTGAAATGTGGAGGTGAAGAACTCAAGAAAGCTCTGCATGATTTAATGCTGACCATCTGGGAGAAGGAAGCTATGCCTACGGAATGGGCAACAGCCATTATCTGCCCAATACATAAGAAAGGAGATCAAACAGAATGCGCTAACTATCGAGGAATCTCACTCCTTTCGTGTGCTTATAAGCTGCTCTCTAACATTCTTTTTGAGAGGATCCTCCCGTATTCTGAAAAGGAACTGGGGAAATATCAGGCTGGATTTCGAAGAGGACGCTCAACGACTGATCAACTGTTCTCTCTGAGGATGATCCTAGAAAAGACTATGGAGCGTAAGGTAGTCACCCACCATTTATTCCTGGACTTTAAAGCAGCATACGACAGCGTTGATAGAACGCAACTATACTGTGCCTTGGAGGAGCTAAGCATCCCTCAGAAGCTCGTACGCCTAATCAAGATGACCATGGACAGCTCGAGATGCAGAATACGCGTCGGTTCTGACGACTCCGAAGAGTTTAAAGTGAGCAGTGGGGTTAGGCAAGGGGATGCCCTCGCCTGTCTATTGTTCAATTTGGCAGAGGAGAAAGCTGTAAGAGACTCCGGTATTCAGACCAAAGATATAATCTTCAATCGCCTGACACAGCTTCTTGGTTTTGCTGATGATATTGACATAGTAGGTAGGTCTGAACGGGCTCTCAGAGAAGCGTTTATAAGCCTTGAAGCAGCTGCAAGACCACTTGGTCTAGAAGTCAACGAGAGGAAAACTAAGTATATGAGAGTTGGCGGTGAGGTTGATCTGAACTCTCCATTTGAGGTAGGTTCTTTTAAGTTTGAGAGAGTGAAAAGTTTCATATACCTTGGGTCTGAAATCAATAGCAAGAATGACATGGCTCAAGAAATACAAAGAAGGATCACGGCTGCCAATAGATGTGTCTTTGGACTTGGCCGACACTTAAGAAGTAGGTACCTCTCAAAGAAGACCAAGCTGATCATATACAAGACCCTTGTTCGGCCTGTTTTGACATATGGCTCAGAGGCTTGGACGATGACCAAAAGGGATGAGATGAAGCTGTGTGTCTTTGAGCGAGGAGTCCTCAGAAGGATTTATGGTCCAGTAAAGGAGGGTGATGTCTGGAGGAAAAGAAAAAATAGGGAGCTCAGTTCTCTCTATGCAGACATCGACGTAGTCACGTATATTAAACTGGCCAGACTAAGGTGGGCAGGGCATGTGGCCAGAATGAGCACCCTTGAAATACCAAAAAAAATAATGATGGAGGAGCTGCACCTCGTAAGACGGGTAGGAAGGCCGAGGACGAGATGGTTGGACAACGTGGCCTATGATGCGAGAACCCTGCTTGGTGTGCGGAATTGGAGAGCTGCAGCAGAGGATAGAGCCAACTGGCGGAGGCTCTTGGAGGAGGCCCAGTCTCGGTGACGGGATGTTGTGCCATACATGAACATGAATGAATATTAATGACTCACAATACTTTCTTGATAGCAAATTAACGAGCTGTGTCTTGATAAGATTCTTAGGTTCATCAACTCCTCTTAAATGGATATTTGACATTTTTCAGAAGATAAACTTAGGTGTTTGGGCTGTATTATGACAATATGAATTCCTTACAAATTTTGATTTGATCAGGCCCAAATTTAAATAAGGGCACATTTGCTTATAGTACTTGGTTTTTGAGGAGTTTGAAAAATTTTAATTTGCGATGAAACAGAACAGAAAAACTTGAACACCGGATAAAAAAAAGCTTTTTAACGCATGGTAAAAATATGTTTTATCAAAAGGCATTTCAAATCGTTCAATTTAAAGTACAACAGGGAGAAACTTAATATCGTAATGCGTTCCAGGAACGAAACAAACTTAAAATTAACTTCATCATTAACGATTTACAGACAATGTTTATACCAATTATTAACATATAGTAACTAAGATTGTCAAGTATTAGTATCTATTTTGCCTTAATTTTGTTTAATTTTTTTTTTTACCAGTCCTGGTCTTGGTCTTGCAACAGTTCGGCGGCCTTGGTCTTGGTCTTGCAAAATGCAATACTAAGACCGATTTTGGGCAACACTATTTGTAAACGAATTTGTTCACTGGGTAATAGTGTTGCCCAAAATAGGCACTTTGCAAGACCAAGACCAACGCCACCTATCTGTTACAAGACCTTTACCAAGACCGGTAAAAATTTAGGCAAAATAGTTACTAATACTTGACAATTTTGGTTACTATATTTAAAGAATTGGTGTAATAAATATAATTTTGCATTTAACACTTCTAATTTTTCATTCAGACTTAGTTAGGTTTCTCCTATCTAAAAAATTAAAATAATATCTCTCTAGTAATAAGCTAATAGATAAATGCATGACTGTGGGAAGACTCTTGCACAAGACCAAGACCTATACCAAGAGTGCGTTTGATACCAAGACTCGTCTCGGTCTCGCATTTGGGCAACACTACTGGGTACAGCATTAGCTGTTACATGCAAGAATTTTCGGATACGATATAAAATATATCAATTTATTTCTATTTATTAAGTACAGAAAACAATATGGATTTTTATAGGTTGTCCTATCATTTAATTAATACACTAAAATAAAATTAATTTATGTTATATCCACACATGTATTATTAAGGTAAGGCTCGAAATCGGTTTTGTACCTAATATAAGCTCCTGTCATGCTCAAATACCCTGAATGAGGTCCCGTTGGATTCAGAATTTCACGGGGGGTTAGCGAATCGTATTCTCCACTTTTGTTTTTCTTTCTAAAATAAATAAAGTTGATACAAATATTTTGCTAGGCTTCGATACTGGAACGGTGGTAGTTGTGTAGTTCGATACGGAACAAATTGGATCTTGAAGATTTTGATGCGTACAGCAAGACCCGGATCCTGCGTTTTTAAGCCCAAAAACGTACTATTTTCGGGATAACGCAAGGTAAAGGGGTTTGCATCCACACAACCTTACATTAATTGTAGTACTGTCATTGAATACATGTTTCATTTCGTCCACTTGAAGTCTCTATGTTTTAGATCGGCAAGCCATATCATCGTTAATTTTTCATCAAATCTCAAGATTGAGCCACCAATTTCGAAGGAAATTTTTTAGCAAAGATACAGCTTACTGAAATTTGTAAACATGTTGGTTCCAAACAAAAATGAAGATTTAAATTAATTTTTGTTTTCTTTGTCGATTATATCTATCGATAAAATAACATTTGATTGCTTTATCTTTTGATATGTTGCATTATTTTATTTTCTTATTAATTTAACATTTGATAACAATATGCTGTGCGAATTTTTTGCATGGGCCTACTAGTTTAAAATATTTCCACGAAGAACAGCAAGCTATGAACGTGAGTTTGCATCAATATTTTTTGATTCCTTGTCTTCATTCACCTGTACCGATAAAAACATATCGATTGCTAATTTTTTAAGATTTTCATCTTTTTGTTTTAAGACTGTCAGCGAGTAAAATCACTGGTGAGCGAAGCACATAGTGCAAAAGGCATATGTTTCAAATCTCTTTCACTTCGATTATATTCCATCTCTTAATCGTAGATTTTTTATGATTGTAAGACTTTTCTTTTTTACTCAGGCTGTATCATTTTTAAATAATCAAAAGCTAGTTCTTCAAATTAAGTTCCATACCGTAATAGGTCCTGGTATTCTGCTATAAGTTAATGAATGGACGTATCAAGGAAGTGCTGAATAAAGAAGTATCGAATGACTGCTATTCAATTAGGGTACTAACGGAAGGCATTAGCCGCGGGGATTGGGGAGGTGGGAGAGGGGGAGGGGGAGGGCGCAGGTTTATCTTAATTAGTGGGCAACATCTTAGCGGGGTCCAGGGCTGGTATTGATTCCATCCTCTGCCTCTACCGCTTCGGCAAATTAGCAGCTCGTCTGAGTGGCATCGCTGCACAAGCAAACCTTTTAATTGGCTATCAAATAACTGCTAACCTAGTCCTAAGAGCTTAGCGTGTCTGAATATGAGAAGAGGTATTGATTTTGAGGAATCGTAAGATCTGAATAATATTTTTATACCGCCAATCAGCTTAGTGTGGATTTTTTTTTTCCATATCAGTTATTTTGCTCATAGAAGACTTGGAATCCTCATACCAGACTGAAACGACAAGAAACCGCCAGACGTTTTCGATTACTTCAGCACTTACTAGACAAACGCACTAAACTTCCAATTAATTACAAAAGACTCATACACATAGCTATAATAAGGCCTATTCGGACTTATGGAGTTGAGCTATGGGGCTCAACTAAACCATCGAATTCCTTTCGTATCCAATCCTTACAGTCTAAAATCCTTCGTAAAATCCTCAATGCTCCTTACTTTGTTATAAATAAAATCATCCATAACGACCTTAATGTTCCTTATGTTTCTGACCTGGCCCAATCCAGATACCTTTCCTTCCATAACAAACTTTAAAATCATCCTAACCCTCTCGTTTCTAACCTTGCTTCCTTTTCAATTCCTGATAACCCTCCGAGGCGTCTGAAAAGAAGATGGTGTGATCTCCTAATGTAGACATATCATTAGAGTGCTACAATAGGGTAGTTACTCAACACGTGTTTTCAAGTCATTACATCCATATGTTCAAATTTACTAAATGTATTTCCTTAATACAGTTGTAAATATCATTAAGAATTAATAATAAAAAAAAAAGTTATTTGGCAACATTTATTTTAATTAGTAGCTATAATTAGAAATAGAAATAGAAATAGAAATTTTACTAGCGGATTTTTTTTTTTTCGATTCACAGTTAAAATATACATTTTGATAAAAAAGAAAATTTCTTTATAAAACAAATATTAGACATAAAGAAAGCACTAAAATTTATTCCGAAAATATGGAATCAATCCAGCCCTCTCTATAATCCTTCAAAAAGGTTAAAACGGCAGTGCTCCTGTGGTCTTTGGTATATATATATATATATATATATATATATATATATATATATAATCAGATTCTTCACATGGCATAAAAGTATATATGGCTAAAGCGCTTTCGCTCAATCTCCACTGGCTTTAGCACCAGTGACGCGGTTGAGATAGTAACGCAGAGATCTCCTGAAGTCCTGCTTTTCCTTATACAGATGAAGTAACAAGCCTGACTTGGAGTTTCCATGCCCGATTGTAAATATTGTATATAGGTATGTTTGTGTCTTTTAAGTTTTATAAATTACTCATCTTTAAGTTATTTTATTTTATATACTTTTTGATTATTATTTAGTTGTTATTTTACTTCCGTTTATTTTATATTTTCTGTATATATGGTTTAAATGTTATTCTTACCTCACTATAATTATACTATAATACTCGACATAATTTTATGTCGCTGAATAAATGAATTAAAAAAAAAATAGTTAACCTTCCAAACCCTAAATGTACTTGAGTCGTGTGTATGATTATTGATTAAGCTTATATTAAGATATTATTAAAATATCAAATTATGTAAATTAAGTCTAATTAAATTTTAAATGTTGCTAATTTTAAAAAATAGGTTCAATATAAAATCTACTGTGTATTATTTATATAATTTTAGATGTTGAGGAGGGGGACATAACATTATAAACTGAGAATTATTGTTAACTAAATTAGACCGGTAGGCAAGAAGAGGGAAGAAAATAATATAAATTTTGTTGTTTATACACTAATAAAATTATTTCATAGACGTTTCGTTACTTCAACAATTTTTTTTTCAGTTGTACTTACTTCTAATAACACCAACATTTTCTTTTCATTATTTTTTTTTCAAGAAAATACCCTTATCAATTTTAATCTATTTATTTATATAAAATTAACGATCTCTTGAGCCTTTTTTGAATAAAAACTAAATTTGGACCACCATGGAACGCACTAACAAGGAAAACAAGATATAAAAATAAATATAAAGTTATAAAAGATAAATTTACAATATTCATTGATTTATTAGTATTATTTTATATAATTATAAAATAAATTATAAAACAGTGAATAATTATTAATGATGTATACTTCATTAGAGATAACTGAGTAAAATGAGCCAACGGGCTCTAAACGTCGTTAATTTTATATAGAGTAGAAATATTGATAAAGGTATAATATTTCCGTGGGAAAAAAACAAATCGTTGATATCAATTAGAAAGATAAATATTTAGAATGCAATTAATAATTGTACTCGTTTCATAAGCGTGAAGAAATCTTGGTTTATCATTCCTTGGTATATAATTCATTGTAAATCATACTATTATAATTTTGGACATAAAAACATATTCAACTTGAACGCCGGGATTTTTTGTGACTTTGCAATCTCTGATTGATAGAGGAAACAAGCTTGGTTCTTTTTTTATCCGGATCAGTTTACTGCTTCTACACGTAATGGTATTGATACCTAAGTGTATATTAGTTAATCTTAATTTTGAAAAAAAAAATTGAATTACTATGACAAATTCTACATCTTTGTTCGCGGAACAAATTGCATATGGATTTGAGCTTTGAAGCTTATAGTGAATTCATCCCATAGGTGGGAACGTGCGGACTCCTAGAGTATATGTGCGGTCTTGAGGCCGCATATGGCCTCTCTGCATTTTTGTGTATCTTTCACTAATTCTTTATTTTTATTAATATTTAATATGCAAATAAAAGTACACATAGACATGTCTAAACAAATAAATATACTGTAAAATATGACAATGTAAAACATATTCAGGATATGGTTATCGATATCCTTTATCCTAACCGATATCCCAACTTAAATGTGGCCTCTAATAACAAAAAGATTCACTTATTATGATCCATATGAAAATTCAAATTTCCCCAAAATTCAATACCCAATGTGAAATAGTCAACTTAGTTAGAACCTGTCCTTTTTTTTTTTTTTTTTTTTTTTCTTTTGCCATTACAGGCCATGTAGATCTTAACAAGCCTGCTCCATCTCTACCTATCTTGGGACATTTCTCTCTATTTTTCATCAAACAGCTCTATTGCATCTTCGTTGATTCTATCTATCCATCTGCTTTTTGGCCTGTAATATAAACATATAGATTGACAAAAAAATATACCAAACTATCACTTTTATTTTTTAACTGCCACCTTATGTTTAATGTGTAGGATAGAGATAACTTAGATCAAGTAATTCGAAGGAATCACCTGGTAACTACAATGTCGTAATAGGATGAATAGCATAACAGTAGGCAGCGTTTAAACAATAACCTCCAATCTCCCTGGAACAATCGAACTCTGTTGACCGGAATAAATTAGTTAGGTACTGGCCAATATACAACCGAAACTTGTGTCATACCCAGCGGGGATGATGGGTTCCTGTTGACACTTTGGTTAAGCGAAATGCTACAGCTTTGTAAACGTCAGCTAGGAATTAAACAACAATGAGTGCAATCTTCAGCTAAAAATCATTAAATCTCCAACCGTAATATTTTTATATATATTTGTGACGGTAAAAAATTTAGTTTCAGTTTTCACTGATTCATTTTTTCACTACAAATTTCAAATATATTTACTGTTCTACGTATTGAAAATTGTAAATATCTTCAATAATAAAAATATCACATCTGTATATTATATAATGTAGATGTGACTCTTTACATAATGATTTCAACCTTACATTACTAAAATGATACTCTTCTATTAAAGGGTAGTTCCAGAAGTTGTATTAGGATCAGGAGCAATAAGGATGTTCAAAAAATTTGGGAGACATATTTCCTTAGTCTACGAGAGAATTTATGATAGTAATTAATCAATTATCTAACAATAATCAACGTAATGTTAATTGTCTAATTTATTTAATTTATTTTATAGTAAACATTTTTGTTTTCATATTCTTTCTAGTATTTACGTAGCATAGATGTGACTGACTTTACATAGTGATTTCAATCTTACAATATGAAAATAAAGCTTTTCTAATCAGGGGCGGTTGTAGAAGAGTTTTTGGGTGAATAACAATCAGGATGACCACAGAATTTGCAAGAAATATTATCCTTGTCTTAGGGAAAAATTATAATAAATCGATTATCTACTTATTTCATTCTCGAAATATAAAATCTATTGTAGCAGGCACAATAGATCACAATAGGTCACAGGGAAGATAAATAATTGATTACGTACAAAATGAACCAACTTTTTTTAAATTATTCTGTAGCTAAAGAATTATAATTTATTCACGAGTACTGGCAAAAACAGTGTTTTATTATTTTTTTTATCTCTCAATTTTTGTGGGCGATAATTGTATCACCTGCATGATACAATATTGACTTCTCGCGGATTCTAAGTTCATAATAAAAAATTAGGACTGATTGATACATTTCATTAATGTGCATAAAATATTTTATACTGAACTTTATTACTATTGTTCTTTGGATTTTTTGGCTTAGAGGCGTAAAATCCTCAAGTCATCGACGCCTATTTTTTTTTAATTATAAAATTAATAAACAAAAAAAAACTAAATATATATCACAACTGAACAAATATATGATAATGATAAATAAACATACTTAGGACTTTAGAAATAATTTCTGCCAGAGACAATTTCCTATTAAAAAAATAAAAATAGAAAAACGATGCTTTTTTGTCATCAATAGATATAGGAAAAATGCGAATTTAAAATATATTGTGTTCATTATGACTAAGTAACGTCTTTTTTAATTATGATAAACAACCTTCTTGAGGTTATTAATATTTGTTGTGAGATTTTTTTAATAATTATTATATTTAATCTAAATATGATTATTTTTTTTAATATAAAACCTTTTAAATATAACAATCTTTTATAAAATTTCAAAACATTTTCACAATTTTCCATAGTTCTTTTTCTTTTAAAAAAACAATACTTTAGTGACATTAAAAAAAAACATTATTGCTAAATGTTTTTTTTTTAATATATCCGTGTATACTACTCGATGGTAGTATTTGTTTTATTGCATATAAAGTGTTTCGTTTTATTATTTTTTTTATTTATTCAGAAATATTACAATCTGTCACAATTAAGGACATACTATTATCAACAAAAAAAATCCTGTAATTTAACACTACTTTTGAATGTAATAATTTCTTTTATAAAAAAAACAAAAATACTATTTTAAACTTAAAAATTTAGTTTCATTTTACAATTACATCAATGTACACCTTTTAGTTCAAGAAGTACAATTAACACTAGAAAACGAGGCAATTAATTGACACGTAGCAAGCAATAATTGAAGAGAAAACCTCAATCCTTACATTAATGTTATTTTTATGTAACTTTTATATATAATATATAACCAACCAAATATGTAACTTTTGAAAAATATTTATACTTAAAAAAAATCAATCAGTATACATGGTCCATATTGGTCTACGTAGTAAGTACCCAAAAATGACAAGTAAATGGGAGCCCCCTTAGGGATGGGACAGAGGAGGGCGGCGGAGGAAGATTTATCCAGGATGTATCGACCCCCCGCGGAATTACAGAGCGAGGAGGGAGAATATAGTTGGCCCTGAAGAGACTTTATAACCAGGCTTAGGGTTGCTAAAGGGCTACTCTTCCCACCAATCTCTGTTTATACCGCGCCGCACAGAAACCTTTACAATTGCCTTTTTCCGACCATCTTCTCTTGATTTCCATTTTACCGTGAACATTTTCTTTCCAGTTCGCTTTTGTATTCCTGTCCCTCTGTACCGTAAATGGGATAACCACGGCATCCGTTCCTTATGGTTTTAACGTTGGGCGCTATCCCATATTAAAGCAGTAATCGTATTACATATGAACCAGCCATAATAATAGTTTTTAATAACGGCGATACTCAAACAGACAAATAAGATCAATATATTATCATGTATATCGATATTTTATACAGGTAATAATCAGAGGTTGAAAAAATGTTTTTTTTTTTTATCAATGAGTTCAACTTTAACTGTTTGAAAAAAAAAGTTAAGCAATAAAAGGATGTATATTACAATGATATTAATAATTTCATAACTACTACAATACTTAGTATTCAGAGCGAAAAGCTAATATATATATATATCTTTGTGGCAAAATGTATTACTTCTCAATAAAAAGATAAGATTATAACTTAAGGAAAAAATAATATATATATATATATATATATATATATATATATATATATATATATATATATATATATATATATATATATATATATATATAGAGAGAGAGAGAGAGAGAGAGAGAGAGAGAGAGAGAGAGAAATAAAAAGATAAAGTAATATAATTGTTTTTTTTTAGAAAAGTAAAAGCTTTAAAGTTTTTGAATTAATGTGATTCATACTAACTTATTCCATACCTTCTAAACCATGTAAATATTTGCTATATAAATTGGATAAAAAGACTATTATAAAGTTTTTATATAGCTATATGTATATATACTGATGATTATATTTTCTGTTATATTTTTTTAACTATTAAAGTAAATAGTTTATGTAAACATTTATTAATGAGATTTGAAACGTTAAGAAAAGAACTGGTTTGAAATGACATGTATTAATAGTTCATCAAAATGTTTTATACACCTACATATAAAAGTAAAATTTAAATTTTTACTTTTAATTATAAGAGTTAACTGTTTCATCCGACCCATGGCAATAATAAATATCTTCTTAAATGTTTCCATTGCCTGTTTGTGGGTGTATAAATATTTCTAATCTTTAAAGATTCTAGTAAGAAATTAAATCGAAGGAAATAAAATTTTTAGGATGCATCAAAATTGCACTTTTTATTTTCTTATTATTTATTGTCATTATCATTAGTGTTGCCCAAATGCGAAACCGAGACGGGTCTTGTTCTTGCAAACTCAGTCTTCGTCATGGTCTTGGTATTGCGCAAGAGTCTCACAACAGTCTTGCAGTTACTTATTAGCTTATTGCTATAGAGATATTGCAGTATTTTTTTAGATAGAAGAAACCTAACTAAGCCAGAATGAAAAATTAGAGGATTTAAATGCAAAATTATATTGGTTATACCATATGGTGACTAAGATTATCAAGTATTAGTAACTTTTTTGCGTTCATTTTTACTTAAAAAATCGATTTTTTTTTACTAGTCCTGTTCTTGGTCTTGTGCATGACCAAGACCGATTTTGGGCAACACTAATTATCATTTACTATTATTTATATTTTAATTTTTTTTTATTTTATATATTTTTTTATTGTTTGTCTCTCAGTTGTGAGCATTAATAGCCTTAATAGTCGTTGCTCTTCATTGCTGCAGATTGTATTATTTTATTTAATAAACTTGTATATAAAATTAAAATAAAAAAAATCATTTAATTATCTGCGATTGTGAGCAAGGCAATATTTTATATTCAATAGTTTGAAATCAAATATATATATATATATATATATATATATATATATATATATATATATATATAAACAAATAATTTATAAAATTTTAAATTTGCGTACCCTCGTGTTATGGTATCTGTACCAACTCAGCTCGACAATAATTGAGATCATCTTCAGAGAATACTGGTCCTATCAACTTGACTCAAGTTAATTTAAAAAATGAAATGATCGATGGAATATGGGTTTGACAAAAATTTGGGAAATTAAGAAAAAGTATACAAATTGGAAAACTTCAAACCAAAGTTCAACACAGGAAGAAGCCACTGTTGTTTTTTCCCACCGATACCTTCTGCGAAGATCAGAAACCCCAACGTGTATCCATTGGAAAGAGACTAGGGCAATTCAGGAAATACTCATAGAATGTAGTACCTACGCAGATCTAAGACAAAACTTAAAGAAGAAAAAGATAATGGAAGAAATATATATTAAAACTACACATTTTGGTCAAGTTAAATCCTTCAAAACCATTCATGGAACACATCTCATATAAATATATGTAAGAATACCGTAACTGATTAAAAAGTTGGATTTGTTAAGCGATACACTATGGTTACTTCATTTGGATCTCAGTTTCTCTCAGTATCATACATGTTTCTTCATCCGTATTTTTGTATATTAAAAAATAACAAAACCAATAATTTTATACTTTAAAATTCTAAAAAAAAATGAGGAAGAATCTAAATTAAGGTTTCGTCATAAATTATTATTTTAATATAGTTTTGATCTTAAGATGCTCGTATCACAGCATTTCATTTTATATAAAATCTAATTTTTATTTATAATTCAATGTAAATACAAATCGATTTATAATAATCGTTGAAGTGATCTATTGGGATTATTATTTCAGTAGCTGACAATGAAGCTGCTAATCCCTCTTTGTCACGGTCTGTCACGACACACGGTGCGGTCTTCAATGGGCAAATAAATATATTTCGCTGGCAGTTTATAACTTTATATTTCATTTTTGAGATGAAATAATTTGTGTTCGTGAACAAACGGATGGCTTCATTTTATATTTAGATGACTACATAGATAAACATAGAATTAATGGAATATTAATTTCTGCAATTCACAGCAACATTTACTCTATTCAGCAACATTTATAAATGTTTCGTTCCTAAGATGGATGCATCAAAATCTTTATATTTGACAAAAACAGTTGACCAGTTATATAATAATCTTATATATATATATATATATATATATATATATATATTAATTAAGTGTTAAATATTTATCTTATTATAATATTATTTTTTTGATCCTGTAGAACCAAAAAGCATCCTTACATCACCAATCCGACAAATAATTTTGACCAGATTTAATATAATAATAGTGTTGTTTTTGTTTTTGTTTTTTTTAATTAAGAGTTAAATTATTATCTTACTGTAATTCTATTTCCTATCCTTTCGAACAAACAAGCCTCCTTATACCCGCAATCAGTTCAGCCCATGATCTACCCACTCTTTATGCACAAGACACCAACAGATAATTAGTACCTCCGTTCTCACAGAATTGCTTCTTTAACAATTCCTTCATCATCTGTGCACCCTCGTTTTGGAATTCTTTACCCATCTCCATCCGTACAACCCCATTAAAATTTATTTAAGCATTAGTTATTTCTTTTATTGTACACAGGTGTGCATGTGTTTCATTTATTTTGTTATTGTTCGGCTAATCTGTTATTTTACTTATCTTGTATATTACTTTATCTTTTTATTTATATATCTTTTTTCCCCCTTTCTTATGTTTATATTGTGTGAATGAATGAAGCCCTAGTACCAAAAAGCCTAGCATGTCATTCAGTATGGCATGCTGTATTAATACACAATAAAAAAAAATATTTCTTTATCTCTTCAATTACAAATCCTCAACATACATGTAAGATCAATATTTTTTTTAAACCTTCGTAATATTACTTCCATCGTCCAATGATCCTAACACGCCAACCTATATTATGTTAAAAACGTTTTTAGAGTATGCCATATTATAGTTTGATTTTAGAAGCTTAGGAGGTTAAAGGAGCTCTTCTATCAGTTCTTCAGGTAGAAATAATTACACAGCTGTTCATTTAATTACATATGCGTTGCGCTCATTTTTCCTAATACTTTCTTTATACCAAATAAAGATTTTAGACTAAAAATTTGTACGGGAAATAGTATTTATTCATCTGGAGGTGGTAGTTTGATTTTATCTAGATGACAGCGGTTATTTTTCGATCTGGAAATTTCTCCTTGAGTACAATACCGTAAGATGGAATAACTTTAGGACTGGAAGGGTATCATTAGGATTGCGAGTAATGGTGTGATTGTGGTGTTAACTGAGTTTGTGGTGATTTCGTGGTGGATACACTGTGTTGGTTCAGTCAGCATGGACAGCATGTACTGCGCTACTACCTTGCGGCACACTACTCTTGAGGCAAAAGCGAAAGTTTCATGAAAACAAGAATTTTATAAAAAGCAATGGAAATAAATAAAACCTAACTGAACAACGAGTGTAGTAAACTATGGTTCTCTACACTACTAGTAGCGCAGTACAAAACACTTTTTTGCAGACTACATCAACACAATTTATCCAACACGGAATCAGTACAAACTAAATTTTACCCGCTGTCCCAATAGTAGGAGGTAAAGCTCCTTTTTATCAAATTATTAACATCGGCCTGAAACTTCGTAAAGATCTTAATCTCATCGTAACCTGCAAATATTTTATTTACGAAAATTCTCGGAATTGTAGCGTTTTCAACCAGGAGGTCGGCAAACTTTGTCCATTTAATTAGGTACTAAAAACTTGTAAATACCCATTTGTCTTCTACTTGATAATTTGATATCATTTGAACAGAAAGTCGAAAAACAAAGGTAGCCTTCAAAAATATTGAGCCGATTGGCGTGACCTACACCCCCAAATTTTCAAAATAATGATGTTATGTAGGCCAAACAGTCCAAGACTTTTGTAGGTCACCTTTTATTTCGATTTTGTGGTCAAATTATCTTACAAAAGCAAATGAGTATTTACGAGTTTTTAGGACCTAAATCAATATACATAGTTTAAATGTACTACTATGTAATGTAGTACATACAATTAATTCTGTAAATATTTCTTTCAGTAAATAGATCACTCAACTTGAAATGCCTTTTCTTTGCTGCTTTATAAAAAGATCCAATCTAATCCTTTCTCACCTGAGCTAGCATGGTAACATAAATGTTTTATTATGGCCAATAATGGGTAAGCACCTTATATTTTCTATATTTCTCTCTTTACAGATGAAATGCTAGTAAAGCCTGGCGCCCAAAAAGTAAAAATTCCAATAGAAAATTATATTTATTAAAACTTATTTTATCTTATTATTTATCCTCTTTTTTTTGTTATAATATGTAATTTTAGTATTTTAATTTATTTTTTAAAATGATTTTTATATGAAAAGCTGTTATGATTGAAGTTTGTGGTTGCTTAAAAAAACATAATTGAAAAACGACACTTATGAGTGGTTCATGTCTGTTAGCTGGTCTGAGTGGACTGTCAAGTCAAGCCGTTTCGGCAAAACATTTGAAGAAAAGTATGGTATAATTCTAGTATTTCATCAAAAGACGGAATTAATATGAAATAAGTGCAAATTAAAGAAATTCTGTATCAAAAAATACATTATAAAATCCAAAAACAATCTTGTGTTAATTTACATAGCCTTCTATAATTATACAACAAACATCACATAAACATAAACATGAATCTACATCTGAACACACTTATAACAACATTGAAGTACTAGAAAATGTTTTTCTGCTTGTGTTTCAAAAACAAGAGCTACTGGAGTGATCCTACAGAACCCATGTCAAATATTAAATATACCACCACAACTCAAACAAAGCCACAACTCAAAGTATGCAACAAATTATTATCTAATGATATTACATAATTATTATATAATATATGTAATGTTATCTATACTATATTTTAATATAAATTTAGAAATTAAAAAATAAAACCTTGTGGGCCAGCTCGACAACTATTCGGAGCACGTGCCCTGGTGCTGCATCCCTAGTGGCCCCCCTCCACCCTCTAGGCGTCATTAAATTAATTATTATTAATTTTAATGATGAGGATAAATTATTATTTTTGTCTTATAATCACATCGACCTGCAATATTGTGCCACGTGGCAATGATCCTCTCCTCTGATTACTGTTCCTGTATGACGAAATTCACGACAGGTACGAACTTTATTCCCTCACATTATCCCTTTTGTCGCAGTCTTGAACTATGAAAACTTGATATGAGTGAATGAATTGTTGTTAAATCCAGAGTTATTTGGATGGTTAAAATTGCAAATTTATTGTAAAAAAAATACCAAAGCAGCATGAGAGATAGCGATCGAAGCGTGCGTATCGAATTTATTTATTAAGAATATATTTTAAAATTTTTTTTTGAGAGTATGTGAGGTTTCGGAATGAGGCCTATAAGGAAATGCCGATAAAAGTGTTACGTTATGGAATGCCGATTGGTGAATAGAAATCAATTAGCCGCTCCAGCAGGACGTGATGAGAACCAACGGCTCTGGAGAGGAAGTTCTCCAGCTCTGGAAGCGGCCTTTCCGATAATGGCACCGCTTTCGGACCAAAACACTCTTTCCCCCCTCTCCTCCCTTCTTTAGCTTATTTCCTTTTATTAAGCCTCCTCTCCAAATGCTCTTTAACGAGGTTTTTATCCGTTGTTCCGATTCATTGAGACGCCCGCTTTAAGGCCTTTCTCAAAACGCCATCAAAGCTTTAATTTGTAGAATCAATGCTGGATTAACTTAATAATCATTTGGGTCTAAAAACTAAAATACTTCTTAGTTGATTCATTTCTATTCCTAGTTTGACTTTAGTTTTTAATATATTAATTAAAATTTTCAATTGTACAAACTAAAAATATTTGATTATAGTTCTATAATATATTTATATAATATATACGATTTTTATTATACATAAATAGATAATATATAATATATATGATAACTAACTATAATTGATTATTACAAGGTTCTGAGAAATAGATTTGGAAATCTTTAAGCTAGAAGGTCTTCTTTTCAGACACATAAAAGGTTTGTTAGGAATAGAAGACGATGCAAAGTTGGAGACCTGTGGATTTGGATGAGCTTGAAGTTTATTGTGAAATGATTAAGATCATTATAGATAATTCTACGAGTGACAAAATTAGAAATATTTAGGATTTTAAATTGTAAGTATTGTATACGAGAATAATTTGATAGAATAATGGAGCCCCAAATCTCAACTCCATAAATTACAATAGGTTTTATAATAGTGTAGTTAATGAGTATTTTATAGTTTATCGGGCGTTTTGAGCGCTTGTATAATAAGTTTATCCGGAGTATCCGGAAACGTCCAATAGTATTTTTTCGCTTCAATTTTTTATGAGGATTCCAAGTAAGATTTTTTTCCACATAAGAGTCCTAAACAGTGAGTCTGTTCAAATATGTACTTATAAGTGGAGTATTATTAATAATACTCAATAATTTAATTAAGGTTACCCATATTATACAGACTGAGTGTGTCTCATTTAATTTTAATAAAATAATAATAAGTTAAAATAAAATAACTGTAATTATTGATAGTAAATATTAAAAACTGATTGACTGTTTGTTGTCAATCATTTTAATTTAAGTTATTATAAATTGAACAAATAAATTTACTTTTATCATAAATTAATATACCAATGATCTATAAATTAACATTTTTATTTTTCTTAAATTTTCTTCTGATATAAGAGTTGTATTGATGCCATAATCAACCTCTAGATTAAATGGATTCCGACCTTGTTCCGATTAGGAACGATAAGCGGGTTTTTATGTTCTTGCAATTATTAGTTTTAACAATTTTAGTTATAAAATTACAATTCAATAAATTGAAGAGTAACTGCACCTCCACGGACCTCCATATTTTCCTCTAAAGAGTCGTCACAATGCCAATAAATTAATAAAACAAAAGAAATGAAACTTGAGATAACACTAAATAAAAATATAAGGACACATTCCTACTTAAGTTAAATAGTGTAATTATCAATATCTGTATTTCTTGAACTATTCATTATACTCTCTTGAACTATCGAGATTCGGCGAAGATCCAACTAGTGCAACTTTCAAAAGCCCACTTTCTAGTTGAAGTCAACGGTAGTCACTCCGTAAGATTAGTGTATCTGCGAACCCTACTTGCAACGTAAGGCATCGTGGTGAATAGATCGAGATTAGAGATGGAAATCAATCAAAGATGCTTGTGAACAACATGTGTTTGTCTTTCTAATGTTGCGTTATTGGTTTTTGGTTTGGCGTTATGATTTCTATTTCAAAGCAATAATATAGTGAAAGTATTGAATCTTCAAGGCGATTCAGATACTGAATTATAAATGAAATTAGATAACAAAAGGTATAAAAAATTAATTAACAAAGAAATGCAATGGAATATTATAAGATAAAAACTAGTGAGATTGAACTATGCTATATAGAAGTGTGATTGGCATAGAATAAAAATTATTATTATATAAATACATGGCAGATAAATAACTAAAATTTTACTGATATTACACTATCACCTAGATTCGATTAAATAATTGTTTCTGACAATTTAATGTGTAAAAACATTTTTCCAAAATTTTAGTAGTCGTATGCTAGTCTGTCTTCTTAATATTGCTTTATTAGCCCACTTTTTACAAATGAAAAAGAAACATTTTTTTTTCTATTGAAGTTCGCCTAAATTCTTCCCGAATACTAGATCCCAAACGACTTCACTTGGAGCTACTTATTTCTTTTGGATAATCCTTTACGTTTACTCTTCATCCTCAATGCATTATTTTACATTAAGAAATACGAAATCATTTTGTAAATGTTTTTTGCGATAAAACTAAATAAGGCTAAAAATAATCTATCATACATTTCTAATTATATTTAACATTATTTTTTATCATTAATGAAAAGTTAATTTTCATTTGGTTTAAAAAAATTGTTTTAGATTAAATTTAGTTAAAAAAACATTGCGAAGTAATTAGGTATCTAAAGAAAACACCAAAAATACGTAAATAAAACAATTTGTGTTGATTTTATAGGTGCACATTTTTTATACAAAGATTAATGTCATTAATTTATTTCTTTTTTACGACTTGTACTCGTTAATTTTCCGTTATCATTAACTTATTCATCAATGAATAAAAGCGTATAAACCGTGGTCTTGCTACGTTTTTAATACATACAAAACGAATGTTTTAAACACAAGCTAATCAAGCTGTGACAAGGATAAAATTCATAGGAAAAACCACGCGGAAATCCCTTTGTCAGTAACAAAAGAGATGAAGAAAAAGTCGCGTATGGCCTAGAATCTATAGACCGTTTAGTTTTTGTTGGGATTTCTGGATTAAGCAACACTCCGGGAATCCAGCAGTGATCTCTACTGCGTCGTTATTTTTCTGATCCTTATATATTAATTAAAATTAGTCCTGTTCTCATCACAGATTATGACTCCGTTCAAAATCTCTTTTAGCAAAAGCTATATTGGTAAATATTTTTCTAAAGCTCATATTTTTTTTATTAAGAAATAATACGTACTGCCATACTTAAGGATAATAACAAGGGGATCATACAGTCAGTGGGTCACCGATTTTAATTAAAATTTTCCTGATACTTCAAAAACCGAAAAAGACTGCACATGTTTTCCGGCGTTCATTCGAAGGGCCGAGAAAAAAAAAATAGTTTACATAATTTCAATCAAAATTTATTATTTATTATATATCAACCAATTTATATTTTTATTCTAAATAAGAAAACAAAATTTACTATTGTATTTAATGAGCTGTGATGTACCGTATTTTTTTTTTATTATTAATTTATTCAGAAAGATTACAATCTGTCACAATTAATGACATTTATAATAGTTTTCAGAGAGCACATTCACACTCTATTTAAAATAAATAATACAGAAACTAGTATCATCAATTACAAAGCCCAAAAGGAGGTACAAGTAAAGTCGGCCAAATAATTTTTCATTATGAAAAATCAAGTTAGATTCGTTTTTAGTGTCCTTTGAAACTTTTAAATACGATTTTTTTATAGAAATTAAAAATTGCAAAATTTAATATTTGAATTTCGTAGATTTTTTCAGGCCGAAAACCAAAACATTAATAACTTCTCTGGATTGTCTCCAAATTCAACCTTACTTCAACCAGGAAGCTGCATTACTGATCTTGCAACCCACACTATAACTTATAGATTTCATTCATTTTTATACTAGAAATTAAGAAAAACTTTTATATCCTTAGCTCTAATTTGCTTACGACAGAACAGCATGACTAATTTGTTTACAAAGTAGAATTACTGATGAACTGGCAAACGTTTAAGTTAAAGGAGAACCTCGTATTTGTTCGCTTAATTATAATATAAATAACACAAGAATTAGAGTTATTAAAATTAGGAGTCACCGTAGTATGGTTGCATATTCTCCACCTCCTTCCTACTCCTAAAGTCAATGGTTTATTTATAAGAAAATACTAATGATTCCATTCCCAATTGAGGACGAGGGGACATCAAGCTTATAAAAAAACAACAGATTATTAATTTGTGACCTTTCTTTATTTTTTAAATTTATTTATTTAGACTTATAATAATCTATCTCGTGGACAATAATGATAGTGATATATGAACACATTCATACCATGTATATATAAAATTAACAAAATTAAAATAACAACTAAATAATTATCAAAAAACTATGTACAATAAAAAATAAAATAACCTAAAGATAAGTAAATTAAAAACATAAAAATACATTCATGCCTATGTACAATATATACATTCAGGCAGGGGACCCCAAGCCAGGCTTCTCCCTCCAACTATAGAAGGAAAAGCAGTACTCTAAGAGATCCCTGCGCTACTCTCTCAACAGCGTCACTGCTGCTAAAGCCAGTTGAGTTTCAGCGAGAGCGCTTATAACCTTTATTAAAATATTTTCTAAACCACACACTAATTTGATTGCTGCTTGTTATTGAGCTGTATTGGAGATTGTGAATAGGGTGGTTTAAACCACTATTACTTTCACTGCTTTGTGGTTATAACCAACAACCTGACATATGGTTGGTTATAGCTACCATTACTTTCATAGTAAACATATGATTTTAAGTATTATTCATTTTTTTCTTAAAATCTTCATCCGCACTTCGTAAGTGAAAACAAGTAGGCATTCTAGGCGCGAGGAAGACTAGTACCCAGTCTGCACGTCTTCCTTGTCTATTTTTACTTAATTAATTCAGGAAAGCAGATCTCTCACCTAGCTCCTCTTCTGTCACGTTCTGATCGTCATGTCAGCTGTGGCTATGTTGTTTAGAATTATTGTTATGCCTTTTAGTTTAATATTAAATCAGAGTACGTATGTGTTGGTCGATAGTTTGTTGTTGTAAGTCGATATGAAAAGTTTTATTGTTTACGCATCACGGAACTGCTGTTATGAGTCGTAGATTATTAGAGGTAATTAAAGATCCTCCACTGTTAATATTGGGTTGGCAAATAAGTCCTTTCGATTTTGATTTTTATGTCACCATGATACACTACTTACATGATGAATAAATACCTGAAGTGGATTGTTTATCCTGTTTGTGATATGTCAACAACTATATCTGTTAACTTTTGTTCAATCTGGCTTAGTATTGTGTTTGCTATTGCACTATAAATTTGGAAGAAAATATCATTCATTGTCGGCATATTTTTTCGTATTATTTTAAAAAAGGTGAGTGTGCTGCAGAAGCTCATAGATAAATTTGCAGTGTTTATGGGGATGATGCCTTAACCGAACGTACTTGTCAAAATTGGTCTGCCAAATTTCATTTAGGAAATGTTGAAATCAATTATGCTCAACGGTCTGGCCGCCCACGTAAAATAGAAACAAGCAATGTTAAGGCCATTGATGACCAAAATCCCACCCAATTAGCGCGAGATATTTCTATGGCCATAAATGTGTGGCACACAAGCGTAGAAAACCATTAGCACAAGCTCGGCAATGTTTCCAGGCTTGATGTTTGAGTCACTCATATGATTTTTTTTTTGCGAACATCATAAAAAATGTTATAACTTCGATACGACTTTATCTATCAACAAGAAATTTAGGGCCACATATACTACATAAAATGACATCAACAAGACCTTAGTAAACAAACTACAAATGGAGATAAAAAAAGAAAACTTTTAAGAAGTTTTTGTTTATTTATTCCTTCTGTAGGCATCAAATAAAAAAAAGCAATGAATGGTATGAATACATCTTTGAATAACAATAATTCAGCTCTCTAACGAATATAGTAACATCGAATTTGGAGAACATCCTGAAGAGTTAAGAGTAATCGGATTGTGTTTCACCAAGACAACGCACTAGACCCCACACCTCATTGGTCAGTCGCAATAAATTATTGAGCCTTGGATGGGACCTTTTGCCCTGCCCTCTCTATTCACCAGACCTAACTCCGAGTGACTACCACTTATGCCAGTCTGTGCAGAACTACATGAATGGAAAGAAATTCCAAAAGGAAAAAGCGGACATGAAAAACCTCTTGGAAAATATTTTTTAACAATTATCTCCAGAAATTCTATGAACACGGCTTTATGCAGTTAATGGAAAGATATTAGTTAGTGGAAAAAGTCATATTAAATAATGGTCAATACATTGTAGATTAAAATAAATTGTACAAAAAAAATGGAGGTGAGGCCAATTTTGTGCTTCTCTTAAGATGGTCCCATTTTTTATGGAATAAAAAGAAATTGCTCTAGATTATATTTATAAAAACTGTTCTTTATAAAATTCTAAGTACACCATCGTAAAGTAAATAAAATTCTTTTGAGAAATAATTGATTGCATTTATTAGGATAGATTAAGCATTGATTAAATTACTAACTTCATTGGATGAATTACTAACTTCATTGGTTCCGAAAAGGAGTTAAAACCAATTTTGTGTGGTCTCGTATTTTATTGGATAAGAAGAGATTGTTCAAAACCTGCTCAAGGTAATTAAACTCTCAATACACCATCGTAAACTAGACAAAAAGACTCTTTGAGAAAACAGTAGTTGAGTTCATTAAGGTCAATGATGAAAAGGACATTTAAGAGGTCAAATACGGTCGCTGTACTGTGCTATGCTGTTCGTGTTTGTGTACTGTGACATCAGTACGACAGCGCCCGTATTAGACCGTCTGAAAGTTCCAATTATCATTACCTTAGTAAATTAAATTACTGTTTTCTAAAAGAAAATTTTGTCTCCTTTACGATCCTGTATTTATAATTTAATTATCTTGAATAGTTTTTGAGCAATTTCTTCTTATTCAATAAAATACGAGGCCACAAAAAATTGGTCTTACCTCCTTTTTGGAATCAGCTCATCCATCAAATGAATTTTTTTGTTGGAATTTTTTCCCAGAATCACACCCCAGAGTTTGACAATTAGGAAGAGAGTCACCCTGTATAAAGTAGTAGAAGGGAATGGAGGCTAAATAATGACGTATAATTGTTGTAGTTAATAATTCCTGGTTTTATGTTATTAAATGGAAAATATAGACAGAATGTTATGTAACTAAAAAAAAAAAACAATATTCATCAGCGAAAATATAAAGTGTGAAAAGTTGTCATATTTCACATTAATTGTCGTAAATTTGTATTTATAACATTTTTGTTCTATCAAATTTTAATTCACAGTTGTCATGGATTGGACACTAATCAGATTTGCTTTAGTGAACTTGAAAAATATCACTATAGGCATGAGGAAGAATAAAAGCTAGCAGCTCTTATTCCTAGTCGTTCTTTGCCTCTTTTATTCATGAAAAGGGATCTTTCATCCAGCTCCTTTTCAGCCTTCTGAAGGGCATGCCAGTTGTGGCAATGTCGTTTATAAGTCTCTTATTGTGTCGTGTAGTTTAACATGAAATCTGGTGTAAAAAGAATGTGTGTGTTGGTCGACAGTTTGCTTGTAAAGTTTTGGTTACGTACTAAGCTGTTACAGTATTAAAATTTGTAATTAAAAAGATTGTCGTTTTACAAAAGTAAGTGCGTCTCTTTTGCTGAAACATAAATCTGTGAAGCATATATCCACATGGGCTTGTGTAGGTTTGTGTAAATATTTAGTTATCTTAGACAAATTAAGGCCCGCATTTCAAAATGAAAAGAAATACATTAAACAAGCGACTGAAAAATCCTACACTCTTTTTCCAATTTAAAATTAATAATTAGACAAAAGTATTTTATTGTTATTAGTATATTATTTTTATTTGGTTCCCTTTATTTATAAAATTCACCCTTATTTTACTTTTTATTCCTTGTTTTACCTCGGAACGCAAAACGTTAGATCAAATCATAGAATTTTCTGTAGTAATTGTCATTTTTTTTTCTCGTCTGTCAAGCTATTAATATTTATGAAGTAATTTTTAATATTATAACACTTTAATAAATAATTCTAATACCAATTATATTTTAGTGCATACATTTTGAAGTGTGAACATCCACAAATTTTACATAACAATAATCATACGAAATTTCCAAAGCTATCAAATTTGGTTCTTCAGTACTCTTATAAAATCAATCGACAACCAATTATCTTTTTTCCTGGCATTCTTTGAAATTCACTATCAGCGTAAAAAAATTTAGATGGGATACAATTTTTTTTATTTTCAATTTTTTTTATTAACTGAATATTAACACAATCGACCATACTGAAGGGTGATAAGTAATAGAGCTAAATGTATCCACTTTTATAGTATATGCATGCAAGAAAAATTAAACAAAGTAGTTAAGAACAATATAAAAAAATAAATAAATAAAACAAAGTAAATAAAAGTGAAAAAACAAAATTTTAAACATTAATAAGTAGTAGTAAAGAAAGTATATATAAATAGATAATGGTAAAAAACTGTAGATAACAAAAGTAAGTTATAGGTAAATACAAAACTTTTTTTAAAAAAATTAATAAAATTCTTCTAAAACTCATTTACACCTGAGTCATGTATAGTAGAATAATTTATAAAGTTTTTTTGGGGGGAGAATATTCTATATTCGTAAATCTTTGTTAAAATAAGCCTTAAAAATATCTCATGTTCTCTAAAGACGTTCAGCTGTATTTTTCGTTCATCAAGGGCATGCGTTTATGCTCAACCTACAGCTAAGCGTTAAAAGTAATCGTTGAATACATTAATGGAATCATACTTCATCAGCGCAATCTTCCATTTGTTGAGTTTATCACATGATTAAAATGTATCATGAGAACATTCTACTTACTTCAATATGTGCTGCATACTTTTGCTAAATAGTCAGCAGTGAATAAAATAAGATCATAAGTAAACTCTAGAGAGTGATATATCAATACTCTCAACTCCACTCTTTTTCTTGATAGCCTTAAATTTTTTGAGGAGTTTCTATTGTAATTTTAATTTAATCGAGGCGCATTTAATGTTTATAATTGTGGGTAAATGGTTGACTGTCGTGAATAATGAAGAGAAGAATAGTTGGAGTGATCAGTCAACGTTGCCGACGTTTCGACCTGAAGTTCAGGCCTTCGTCAAGGCTCCAAAAAGGTTGTTGGAGAAACGTCGGCAAATGCCAAAATAAATATTATCATTTATTTTTGCCCTCTTATTTGACTGATCACCCCAACTATTGTTCTCTTCATTTAATATTTATAGTTTACTTTTATTTTATTTGTGTATAATTATTATTTTGTTGTTACAGTTTTGGAAAATGTCTGTAGTATGCATTAAACATTAACGTAGATATTGTTTCTACGTCAGTCATTCTAATTTTAAACTCTCTTTTGCAACGAAATCCGTCTGTTGCAAGAAACGCTTTTCCTACGTGCACTAAACTTCCAGCTACTAACTAACATGCGCATACTAAACTATGAACTGTTGTTTGGGCTATAAGACTAGTTTTAAACCATAAAAAAAAAAAAAACAGTACGAAAGTCCTCCGACTCCTTGGGTACTGAAACACAATATTAGGTAATCGATTGCGGTTGAAATGAAAGCCTCTATGGAAGATGAAGGAATCTGCCGCTTAATGGAGTTAGACCAAGAGAAAGGCATTGTGGTGAGGTTTAAATGTCACTACAGAAAAAAAAAATAGGATATTCATTGATTACATTTGGAAAAAAAGGAAACATTAAAATTCAAAATTAATTGATTCAATTATGATATGAAGAAAACGCTGAAAATTATTACACAATGGCTTATTATTTTCAAAAAGTTATACATCAAAAGAAACATTATTTTCCTTGTCAAATAAAGGAAAATAAATAAAAAATGATTGTTAATAATGACCTAAATATTTTTTGTTCATCATTGGTAATTTGCTAAGAAAAATATTATGGGGAGTACTTATCGGTGAAATATGCTCTCTAAATATATTTAGAAGGGATCGAGGAGAAGAATTTAGCCCTGTTTTATTGAAATCAGTTTCATCAAAATTATTTTAACGAATATAAAATTAGTTTAGGTTTATATATTTAAAACTTTATCAAACTTACTTTCAATTATTTTTATTTTCAAACGATATCTACACTTAAAATGCAATACGATAATCTGTAAAATTATTTGTTGTAGATATTTTATAACTTGCTCTTCTTCTTGATTAAATGCAGAATAAATTGCAATTTCTGTCAGACTAGGCTAACTGACATTTAATCGCATTCACAGATATTTCCTCCCAGTACTTTGTTAGATAAATTTAAAATACCCCCACATTTAACAACCAACAGCATTGATACTGAACAAAATTATTTGAAGCTCCTTTATTACTCACCTAGATATGAAATATATAGAAAGGGGAAGTATTGCGATCGTAAAAAATATCGAATACGGTTTTTCAATGGAAATACGCGTTTTGAGATCCTTAAAGTCGAAATAACGAAGTCTCGCAAAATGGTCAATCTGGATAAAAAATAGCATTACTTATTTAATCTAAGGATGGGCTACTATGACTTTTCTATGAAAATGGGCTTATCGAAAGTTGTTTTTTATTTCAACGATTTTGTTCATTTTTACTATTTTCTCTAAAATGACTCAAACGAATTTTATTAAAAAGATGTCGATGTTCAATAAAATAGTCATTAATGTCATGTATTTTTTACCTTTTTATAATAGTCGGTTTGGGTTTCAATGTCTATACAATGGTTTTATTTAAATACGAAACGACGAATTGGAAGCTACTGCATACATCAAATTCAAGAGTATCGATTAGATCAGATTACGTGTTATCTCAAGAGATCAACAATTTGGTTAATACACCCTCGAGCTATTGTGTTATTTTTAATTTATCTTCACGGATGTATGAATTAACAATTATATTTGGAAGTCGCTACAATTTTATTCACATATATAAATGCAGTTATATTCAATATATATTTTAATTGAATATTTAATAGTTGACCGTTGTATTATTAAGGAAGGAGGTGGTCCGGAGTGGCGATCAGAAATAGGCTAAATAGTGGCAAAACTATTTTATTAACATCCAACGTTTCGACCCGACTTTGCAGGTTTTCTTCAGGGATGCGTATTCAATAAGGAGTTTCACTTACAACTCGTTTTAACTTTAGTTTCAGTTCTATGTGAAACTCTTTGCTGAACACACCTCCCTGAAGAAGACTTGCAGAGTCGGGTCGAAACGTTGGCTTTTAATAAAATAGCTTTGCCACTATTTAGTCAATTTCTGACCGCCACCCCTGACCATCTCCTTGCTTAGTATATATTTTAATAAGTATTATGATGTATTCGTAATTTATTGTTTCTTTTAATATTTTTCATTAATTCTTATATTTTATGGTACATTTGTATTTCTTTCAAAATAGTTCATTAATATTATCTATTGAATCTTCTGAGTGTTTTAATGCTAGTTCTCTATATTTTTTTTTGTTTTACAAAGGCTTGATGCAGTAATGTACAACCTCTTGTTATGTGCTTTATATTTAACGGGGAGGAGGGGAGGGAACTGACATGTATCGCAATGTGGTTGGGCCTATTTTGTCAAAAATATATATTAGTTTCCTGTGGGATTCAGTACCGCCGTGATAAACAACATACTAATTTATTTTTTATGATTGTGGTTTATGGTTGAGTATCTGATTTTAATATTTCTGTTTGATGTATCGTTCGTTATAGTAGAAAAAATATTTTTAAACTGTTCGATGCTTATTATCTTATGAAAAAATGTTCAATCCCTGAGAGGTCCAATTAAAATACTTTATAAATATCTTAATAGTATAAATTATGGAAACTCGTATGTTTATATATGCACAAACAAGCTCCTCGCAATAAGAAATAATAGAAAGTCACACTGAAAAAACTCTTGAACGATAATCTCCGCCACGATAGATCCTTGATGGTCACGAGTAAACCCGGTTAACCGCAGGACTAATCGGATATTTCTCGTTGTTGCCTATAGGAGGCACGGTCAACCGATGCCAACTCTCCCAGCCCGGATGTTCTTGGAAAAGAATGTTAGCGCAAGCTTGTTATTTATTGACAAGGGGTCGATGAGTTATCGACGCCGTGTCGTTTGTCATTAATATGACATACCTTATGAATTTAAATTGACTGACCTGGAACTGTAAAAAACAAATATGGATAGCTGTTCAATGAAAAAGTCACAAACCTGTGCTATAGCAAATGTGCTATAGCAATATGTATTGTAAAACATGATTTTACCGGTCTACTTTTCCTGTTAGATTTGATTTTTTTTTTCTATGAGTTTATTATATTAATTGGTGTTCCTTGTGAACTCAATAGAAACTGAGCCCTACTTGGCATAGATTTTTACTTTATATTATTTGAGTAATTATTATGACCGTGAAAAATATTGAATCCATTTTTTTAATGGAAATACAGGCTTTAAGGTCTTGTCTGTGTG
The DNA here is from genome assembly GCA_928085145.1 of Nezara viridula. Classification (NCBI taxonomy): domain Eukaryota; kingdom Metazoa; phylum Arthropoda; class Insecta; order Hemiptera; family Pentatomidae; genus Nezara; species Nezara viridula. The sequence continues at coordinate 116,381,210 of OV725077.1, forward strand.
AGAATAATATAAACAATCTCAAAGACGAAAAATTGTACGAAACTGAAACTACGGTTTTAAGGTAGGTATATACCTCTTACATTTCATATTCATAAGAACATTATAGTTAATAAGCCTATCTCCTCAGTTTCTACTGGTTCGTAACACCAGTGATGCGGCTGAGTGAGAGGCGCTGATATCTCCTAGAGTCATGCTTTTCCTTCTACGAGAGGTGACAAAGGTATGGTTTAACGTTCTCCTGAGTGAATGAATTTGGTAAATAATGTCGAAAATCATTTATATTACAAATTTATTCAAATTTTCTCGAAAATTGCTCAGAGATTTTATTGAACGATGATTAAAACAGAAAATCAGAAAGTAATTCGGTGGTTTTTTTTCTTTTTTGAATTCAAAAGTTTACAACATTTTTTTTTTATAAAAGTTTTAACTCAGAACAAACCTCAGTACGCAAACAACAGAACTTTACAAACCGACTTGCAAAACTAACGATCGAGCAATACAGAAGTTTGTAGCGGACAATTAGATCATCTGCTCGCTACCTGGCACCGCCACATGTGCGCGTTCAGGCATTAACCTAGAATTTCAATTATTATTTCATATTATTTTAATGTAAAAATCTGCCTATAAAAACTGTTAAAAAAAACTTATAAATATGTATATACAACATGAATATTTTCTAATAATAAAAATTTATAGTAATAAGGTACACTGATCCAAGCTTAGAAGTAACTGTAACTGTTGTTGTTATGGCGTATATATTACTAGTCATTCTGAAGTAGCTTATTTACAAATTGTCTCTTCCTTCTTCAAGAAGCCATAAGTTCATATCACGTCTGGTCAATACATCAGTGTATTTTACATATACGTTTTGGAAATTTATTAATCGGACTATTTTCTTAATCCATGTTCTCTTTATCTCCTTCTCTCTCCTCTATGAAAGGTCTGAATGTTCATCCGTCATCATTCCTACATACCAAACATTCCTACATTCCTTACAAGTTTTGAGGCTCATCCCTTCGTTGGTATATCTTCTCCCTCAAAGTCTAGAGACTCATCTCTCTGTTTGTGATGTCAATCTTGTGTTGTTTTAATACTTATCCCTTAGCTTGCCGAACGATAGTGATTTGGTTGCTCATCCTCCTTACACTTTAGGACAACCTTTCATAGGTTCTTTCTCACCCATTGAATCATTTTCCTGATTGTATACGCTTTGTTGAGGCCTTCTGTGTTCAATCTATTTTAGCTATCTCGGCAGGTTCTTAAATTTCATAATAAACATCAAGGACATAATAACAAACTTTTAAACGGTTTGGATACGGATGACGTATCCACCAAGAGGGGACTAAAAAGAAGCTAAATGAGATACCTTTCCCAAATTAGGGATCCAATCAAGATCGAAAGGAGCTGCTGCTAATCTCTATCCTTTTTCATACTTAATATGTAGTAATTATATTTTTCTCCGTAGTATTTGCTGGGTTGTCACTTCGGTAAGTGACATGTAAGAGCGGCAAAGAGTTATGGTTAAAAAGGAAATTATGTTTCTTTCCCGTACCTAACCCCTCTCATTATATAAAATGCATATATGTAAACTATAAAATAATTTTATGATGATTTTATAGAAGGAGAAAAAATAATAAATATACCGTTGGAGCTAAATAGTTAGTTGGAGAAAAATAAGATTTATAACATACAAACGAAATCTTAAAGTCCGTCTGTATGAGATTGAACAATAACTTGCATATTGATTAGCTTTTTTTCCAATATTTCAATAATATATATTGTTTACCTAAACATTCCTTTACCAAATAATCCAGAATCATCGTCCGTCCTACGCATTCAATCTCCTTCAATTCAAGTCATCTATCCACTCCATCTCCACGAGATCTCGTCCTTCTGACCTATATACCCCTTTTCACAAATCTGCCTTCTTTCAACACTCCTTTATTGTTTGCTCCACTACCTTTTGGAATTCCATCCCACTTAAAATCCGCCATGCACCATCCCTATCCATATTTAAAACCCACCTATTCCAATTACTGCTTAAAATTCAATCAGACGCTGGGTAGCCATTTATCATGTAACAAAATTGCATTTTTCTCTATTTATCATTTGTATATAAATATATATTCTTTTTTGAGCATGGAAAAAATGTCTAGTCTTGTTCTGTAATGTAAATGTAATAAGGTTAATACTTCTGCTATCACTTAGTTTTTAGTTATTTTTTTATTGTAATGTGTATTTTGGCCAGATGGAATGTTAATTTTTATGTACAAAATTGTTATTCTTAAGGAACTTTGTCCCAGAATAAAGTTGATTCTTCTATTCTATTCTATTCTACCTATAAATGAAAAATATATATATTTTAAGAATTTAATTTATTAACACACTATAATATTTTTTTAAAGTTAAAAATTACTTAATATTATAATCTATTAACGCAACTGCAATATAAAGCAATAATATAATTCTTACATAAGTAAAATCTTTTAAAAAACACGAATCATTTTGAGCATCAAAAGTTTGCCACTTCTGTTACTTATTGTTTTTCTGATGAGACGTGTTTTAAATGGAAACAAGATAACGATAAATGACTTCGAACCAAAACAACTGACTTCTTGTTAGAAGTAGAGGAGTGGAACAGAGCGATTCAAGTTAAATTATTCAAAGAAGTTTGCAAAGTTTGTTAATTAACAAAAGTTTACAGAATAAATATCCCAAAGCTTTTTAGTTACAGAGAAGGCAAGATTGTTTAGCGAAAAGTGTAATGAATTAAACAAGGTATTGAAAAATAACAGCATAGTATATTGTTTATACACATATATATATTATATATACATATATATCGCAGATTGGGATATTTCATTGAATTATCTTTTATCATTCTCTATGAAAAAATATGCCTCACAATTTTCCTTGTGTCTGCTTACACAACAGAAATAGAATGCTGAACGAGGAAATTAAGAAACTGTTTTAAAATAGATACTAAACAAAAGATGTGCAGTGCTGTTATGATTCTATGAAGCCTTAATGGGATTAGTTAATCTTCAGCTACTATATTAAAAGTTTGCTACGTTAAGTAAATTTTCAACTTCCTGAATCAGACAAGGTAGTGTGAAAACAAATAGGTTACTCTCATATTTGTTTTGTAATTTCTTTTATTAGTAATCGCCTCAACCTTAGAGTTGTAAAAAAAATGTATGTTTGTTTCCCATAACCAACCTCTCTTATCGTTTGATGTTATAAAAAATGCATACATATATATACTATAAAAGAATTTTATGATGTACCAAAGGAGAAAAAAAGGATTAACATTTTCACAGCTTTAAATTAAATTTTCCGAAATTAAAATATTTACAGAAATCTGTAAATGTATAATATGTCATTGGAGAGCTGATAATTTTAGAAAAATAGGATTTGTAATAAATAAATAAAATCTTAGTAAGTAATTCGTTAGTCTACAACAAAATCGTTATTCTATCTGTATTGATAATATTGAACAATGACTGAACTATAAATATCATATTAAATGAGGCCATTGGCATTAAGTTTTTATACTCTATTGTAATACTTGGTTTCAATTATGTATTAAAGTGGCGAATCTTATCTCCACAGTCTAGCAATATTTCTTTCAATGTCGTTGGTAACTTTAGTTTTTGTCTGACTTTTTCGCACTTGAGTGCTTCCAGACCTCAAAGATGGTATGTTAAGAAGCAGAGACAAACCTGTATTGGGCACAATATGATTTCTTCACTTCCTCGTGCTAGTAATCCATCTTTTACTCTCTTTTTTTATATCTAATTGTTTAGAGTGTTAAATTTTCGATCATTTTTCCAGTTTTCTTTTGGCATTAGAACATGCCATTAGGGAGGTAATGCGTACCGAGAAAGGGTTGGACCGTGCTGGGCTATGCGGATGATCTGGTACTGTTAAGCGAAGACCTTGAGACTATAAAGCTAAATACGACAACGTTAATGAAAGCACTAGGACCTAGTAAAGAACTAGGACTCGAAATAAACGTGGATAAAACAAAATATATGGTTAGCTGCAAAAATGGCGATACTACTGGTGATATCGATATAGATGGTAATATGTTTGAACAGGTAGATAAGTTTAGGTATCTAGGTTCTATGATAACTAGAAAAAACGAAATTGAAGAAGAGATTAAGGTTAGACTGAAGGCGGGAAACGCTTGTTATTTTTCTGTGACAAAACTACTTAGTTCGCGCCTCTTGCCCCGAAACTTAAAAAATAGAATCTATAAAACAATTATCTTTCCTACAGTTCTTGATGGGTGCGAAACTTGGCCGCTTACATTAAGGGATAAGCAGCGTCTTAAGGTTTTTGAAAATAAAGTATTGCGTAGAATATTCGGACCGAAGAAGGATGAATTAACCGGAGAGTTCAGACGGTTACACAACGCCGAATTGCGTGAACTGTACTCGAGTAATATAATTGAGATAATTTCATCGCGGCGAATCAAATGCGCTTGTAAAGTTGTTGGACTTAGTAACAAGAGAATTCCTAAAAGCTTAATATTTGCTGTGCCGTATGGTAAGCGTCCGAGGGGTAGACCGAAGCGAAGGTGGGAAGATTGCATTAAAGCCGATCTGAAGGGACTGGGTTTAGTCGGCGAACGGTGGAGGGAGGTGTGTAATAAGCGATTGGTGGTTTCGGCATCGAACCTTCGGGTTCGCTAAGCCTTTTTATTATTATTATTATTATTTCCAATTTCTTAATAACTTCTTTTTTGAGTCATGTACTCAGTTTTCTACTGTTAAATAATTTATTGCAGTTATGATCAATAACTTGGTTTTTTTTTTTTTTTTTAGCCAAATTAGGGGTTTGGTCTGCTTTTTCATTGTCCAAGATCCCTTTTTCATCCTTTAGAAGTTCAGACAAATACTGCACTGACTGTTATCTTTTTTATCTACGACCATAGGTTCAACATTTTTCTAATTGGAGAGATACTCGCACATGGATTACCAATTGCTGCAACGACGCTTTTGGAGTCTATCACCTAATTAACCTCTTTAAAATTTGATATCCAATGGAGGATCTTCATGAAATCAGTTACTTCCCCAGCTCTCTCCTTGTAAGTTCAAAAGAAGTTGGTTGATTGGTTTTTGTAAAGTAAAGGCGTAAAAATTGTTGCTTATCAACGCCGTTAATTAAAGTAATACATTATTATATCTTCTGGTATTGAATAATAGGAATAAAATAAAATAAAAAAAACGTGTAATACACGTTAAGGTTAAAGTTGTTTACGGTTATTGAACTTTAGTTATTTAAAGTAAGCACCTTAAGTAAATATAAATAATGAATACTTAATAGTTGACTGTTGCATTATAAAGGAGGGAGATGGTCCGGAGTGGCGGTCATAAAAAGGCTAAATAATGGCAAAACTATTTTATTAAAAACCAACGTTTCGACCCGACTTTACAGGTCTTCTTCAGGGCTAGAACGGACAAGATATAAAAAGATATAGAGAATTGTGGAAGTTACATAATATTAAGATAAAAAATTATAAACAATGTGAATGAGCTTATTAGAATTATAAACAGTAAGTACATTAAAATATAAATAGAGTAAACTAAGTAACAAGATCCTAAACTGAAGTAAACATACAAACAGGTAACAACTGTTGTAGTGTAATGTATAATATATGCAAATGTGAATATACTTCTACTGATCTACAGGAGAGATTGAAAGAAAATTAAAAAGGATATAATATGAAATAATAGCCATGTGGAGACAGAATATAAAAAATAAAACCAAAAATAAATAAATAGGTATATAAAATTAGGAGAATGAAAATAGAGGCTTATAGGTGTGTTAAGCTAGGAGTGTCACTTAGAACTGGAAAATCAGAGCAGGATTATGAATTGGGGAAATTTGCTGATCTGTTTGGGTAATGGGAAAAAAAAAACCTGGAAAATTACAGTATTTAAAATTTGAAGAAATGGATGGATACAAAGGAAAATACTACATTTATAAAATAATAAATTTCAAATATATTCAAATATATATAAAATAGAATTAAGAAATTATAGATAAGAGTACAATGTGAATAAAAACAAAAATGGAAGAAGTAAAATATAAATATAGAAATAAGATACCATGCATTGCAGAACTAATTTAGAAGTATAGAGAGTAAAAAATATGAACAATTATAATTATATTTAGTTGTTCATATATAAGAAAATTCAGAATATGCGTAAGATGTTCAGAGATTTTTAAAGATTCCTTTTTCTGAGAGAAAACATATGATTTTGATCAAGATTATTTCATCATTTCCCAAAGCAGTCGATGTATTTGCCGGTCTTCCTAACAGAAGTTGATGTTCGTTTTCATTAACAGCCAACACTATTTTCTATTTTGGAGGCATCGGTGTATATGACTTTAAAACCTTCATACCTTGAAGGTGACATGAAAAAAAAAAATAGTTTAGGATTTCTATTACGTATTTCTTGGGTATATCTGGTTATCGATATGTCTATAGTCAGGCTGCTTTTCTTCAAGTACTTGATTTTGAGACTAAGGATGTGTTCAAATCGATGTTCGCACTATATATTGTTTTATAAACAGTCCGTTTAAATGTGCTTCCCTTTATGTCCTTGAGTCCGCCCATTTCTGATCCTTCAACAAATAGTTTTGTACTTAAGAGATGTGGACGTGCTTTAAATTTGTAGACATGTTTTATTGATAAATACCCTCCTCAAGTCTCTAAAGATTGTTCTCTAGACTCAGAATATATACTTCCGACAGAAAAAGTTCGGAAAGCTCCTGCACAGATTCTAGGAACCGAATAGTGGATGGGATCTAGCGGTTTTAGCAACGTTTTGTGAAGACATATTCAGGTCCCATATTCAATATTACTCCTAATTAAATTATATCATACTTTATTGCATGTTTGTAAATTGGCAACCGAGCTTGAATGAGCAATGCGTTTAAGATGTTCAAGACTTTTTGTGCATCAACCTCTTAAATGTTTTATGTGATGGATCCAAGAGAGCTTTTTATCGAGTATCATTTGTATGTTTTGTAAATGATAAATGAATCGTTGGATTATCTTTCGAATGTATTTAACAATACAAAGCCGATCTGTAATTAAAATTTTACAATTTCTGTTTTAATCTGTAAAATATTAATACTTAAGCAAAACTGATATTAATTATTTTGTAAAAGCTATATTAAAAAAAAAATCTTCGATATTATGTTTCATCAAAATATTAAATTTTAAAGATGTTATGTTGATATATTGTACAATAAATTAAATTAATGGATTCAGTATGCGTTTAAAGGCTTCACGGCCTGCCGAATCTGGTTCTACTTGTGATGGCCGTTTGCGTAATTGAGGTCTGTAGTGGTCGGTTGTACATACCTAATTCCCAATAGCCTTGATTTTTTTATTCCTTTGTTTTTTAACTGAACGCCTTTTGTACTAATTTATGCCATTAGTACTTCTTTAAATGAGCTGCTAGTTACAGAAATGGAACCTTTGTCAAGGATCTCCAAAAGATCTCTTTGTTTTTGTTTTTTTAATTTATCAATTTCTAGATTGAATCCATTCGGAATCTCAAGAAACTAAGATTTAGCTGTCAAGAGACGCTCATTTTTATTTTATTTAGTGTTTGAGCAAAAATTATATAAATACATGTTCTACTATTATAGTGATTTGTTTTTAAAAAAATAAATACACGGTTTAAAGGATGTTTAACTATTAACAATTTATTTTTATGTTTAACATAATATTAATTATGAACATAAATTCTTCTCACTTTTTTCGCAAGAAATTAGTCGAGGGTGAGGTAAAAAAAATACAATATTTTATTATAGTGTCCAGCTGACTTTATCTTAGGGTTATTTCTTAAGTAATTACAAAGTTACTAACTTTCTGCAATTAGTTTCTCGGCCGTATGTCTATTTGTCTATTCAATAAATCACTTGATGGATTTAAAACGTTATATTAAGTGCCTAAATACATTTCCTTGTCGTAAAATCATTAGCCATAAACACTTTATCAAATTCAGCTGCGCCGCATTATGATGTCAGTGCGTGACCACTTCCTTTAAATTAGTTCTAATATTACATAAACGGGTTGGATGATCGTACATACAGAAAGAAATGAAATACTGTGGTGGACGAACTTGTAAAAAAAATGGAGTGCAGCGTCACTGGTTCGAAACCAGCAAGGGCGGGATGGAATTGTATTTTGCGATGGACCCTCGCAATGAATCTCGACCTTCACACTCTAGTTCGAATGGATTGGGTTATGACTGTAGAACAATCCATTTCTTTCCCTTCCGTATGCCAGAAAAGGCGAGATCGCGGGAGAAAAAAATAAAGTAGGAGGGGACTAGATGGGAGAAATTTCAATCTCAACAACCGTAAATATTATCAATATATCTGATGTCGAACGCTTCATTGACTGCTTCCAAAAAGTCTTCATGAGTCTGACCTTTATCCGGTTTAATCTCAAATGCTCGTTCTGACGTTCTTAAGCAATGGCAAAACCTTGATATCTAGATTGTATTTATCATCGTATCACTAATATTATCATTCCGGGTATCGTCCCCAAATGCTAAATTGGCCATTGTGCTTGATAGTGAAAATTTACGATTCATTGGCTTATGTCAGTATTGGAAGAGATGTGTTCTTGTGCAGTAGTGTTTTGATCTCTTTAAGATTTACATATCTTGTGAGATTAAGATAGTTTCTTTAAGTATTCGAGCTTACTACTTACATACTCTCTGACTCTACAGCTGTTTGTGACCTTTGGCCTTCTGAACTATAATCATCCATGTGCCACGGTCCTTGGTAATGTTCTACAGCGTTACAGCATCTCTCTCTACCTCTTCCTTCCAGCGACTCCTCGGTCTGCCTCTTTTTAATTTTTTTTCAATGATTGTCATGTCCAGCATCTTTTTCAGCATCCTCTTATCGTTCGTTCTAGCAATATGGCCTGCCCATTGCGCCCTATCTGTTTTACATAATTAACTACATCATGAATTTTCTGTACGGCTGCGATTTTTATATTACTCTTGATATTCCATTTTAAATAAATCTTTACAGCACCGTATATTTTTCTAACAATTCGTGTTTCGAAAACTCTATTCACAAGGCCTTGAGGTCTCATACTTGATTAAGCCTTCCTTAGCGAACCTTACGGACTAAGACTTCTCTTTTACTTTACATAACTAGCATAACTGTTGCATGATCTTATGAGTATTTTTCATACATTGCACTTTGGAATGATTATGATTGATACGATTCTGAGAGGATATTGGCGATTTTGAATTTCAGATGTTTAGCGTACGACCCGGAAGCGATTGGCTATATATATTTAGAACGATATTTCAGAAACCGTTGTCCCGCAGTGATGAAAATGCATCCTTAGAATATCGAGTAATCTGCGTCTGGTTTCATATCCATACAATAAAGGAAGAAGGAACAGCTCTGCCGTTTCGTAACAGGCAATGACACGGTGAATGAGTTTATTTCTTGTGATAGACTTAAAGGTAATAGGGAGAACTGGGAGGCAGTCAGTCCTTGGCGAAGCCTCACAAAGGAACAAGGACGAATCAACTAATAGCTTACACACTCTGTACTGTCAATGTCAGTCACTCTTGTTGTATAACAGTTTTTACAGATTACGCATTGTTTACTTGGATTAGAGTAATCGGAATGGTCAGGGATATATTTAGATTCCGATACTGCTTTATTTCAATGGAGGATTTTATTTTTAGATACCGAATAGTTACCTCATAAGGTTTATTTATTTAAAAAAAACATTGAAATATTACTTTTGTTTTACATCTTTATTGCTTATCTCATTTCTGTCAAAAATATTAACAATCAATGAGTATGCAGTCGGAAATAAAAAGAGTATTATTAGCATTGATTGCTGTGAGGAAGTGGAGTTCCCACGACAATCCTACTTTTCTTAATTTTAGTATGAATTTTTAAGCGAGAAGGTCTCTTATCCAGCCATGTCTTCGTCATATCTTGCATGAGATTGTTAGGATGTCCGTGGAAGTTATCGTGAAATCTTTTGTAGTGCGTACTTATGTGGTACAACATATATTATAGTGTAGAATAGTTCTCTTTTCCGAATTTTAAACATTAACATTCATACTAAATATTGTTTAAAGTGATTTCCTTGAGCATTAAGACAGGCTCGACTTCTTTCTTCAACAGCAGCGGCACTGGATATTTTGACTCGCCTAGACTTTTTGTCTAATATCACCCCAAACCATTGCAATAACCGTATACAAACACAATATCGGCATGTTCACCATTATTATAAATGGAAGGCATAATGATGCCTGCGAAAGCCTCTAACAAACTGACAAATGTTATTGAGAGTTTCAAATGCTAATTCCAAATAGTATTAATCCTTATGTTGCCAGTAGTTTTTATACATTTAGGAGCAAAAGGGCATTTAGTATTATATCTAACCCACCTCCTAAACAAAGGGTTTGCGGACACACCTTCACTTTTAACAACATGTAATATGAATGTTAATGTTCACATTTAATTAATAAAGTAGTTAGAACAAATAAATAGGTTTTATTTATTTCATGTAACGTAAATAATTCATAACATACGGAATGTGTAGGTCTTCTTGTAAAGTAATATTTGTACCGTAACATGGAGCTTTAGTTATAATTCTGAAAGATTGTAATTTTCGTATGTGGGTCTGTCCCCGTTACAATTAAAGCGTAGTTCCAAATGGATGTAAATAGATAAAAATATACATGTTCAGGTTCTGTTTTAGGTTTAATGTTAAAATTCTTGAGAGAAGTGAGTGTAATAGTTGCGGTATGAGGTTAGACGTTCTTCATTTTTTATATATATGTGGGTCCCATATCATTCTTCTGTCAAAGGCCAATCCAAGATATTACACTGTTTGAGGAATTGGAGCATTGCCGTGGTAAATTAGAGGGCAAGTTTTAAGTCTAAGAATGAAAGTAATGTGTTGGGATTTGTCATGGTTGAGTCGAATGTTCCAAAGTTTGCACAAATAGTTTTGTTAGATGATGTAAAGTCTGCGAGTCGTGTGCAGAATTTTTATTAGTCTTGTTAAGATTGTTGAATCGTAGGCTTAGGTAGCTGTAATAGTTCCGGTACACTTTGAAATATACTTTATGTATATTATGTATAACAGAGGAGCGAGTACTGACCCCTGAGGAACTCCAAGTAATACATATATCTAAATAATTCAAATGTTCGGGCAAGTAGCATATACTGTCATTTTATTCATAAGTGTTGTATAATGTAAATGATTAATGATAATATATGTTAAGGAAGGCAGACAGCGTGAAGGTTTCTCAGCCATTCAATTCGATTCGTCGTATATTTTAAAGAATAAAAAACACAAAACCTGCAATAAAACACTAGGTAATTGATATATGGCAACCCGTACTTTGTTTTGATTGAATAAAAAAAAAATCCACATTGTGTTAGTAAATATTATGTGCACCTTTCATGAATGTCAGGAGAGATGGATTAGTATGAATGAGGTATCAAGTGATGAATCCTAATTTCTAAACACTACTGCATTACAATAAAAGTCAATGAAAAAATTAGGAGGCTTCAAAACAGATGATTTTTATGACATGGGCCCTATCCAATTCCATTTTTTTTTCTCTTCTTCCTCTTCTTTTAGGCTACACGAGGTATCCCGAGCAAGGGTAATAAGGCTGCATTTAAAAGCCCCTCGGCACCGAGAGGAGAACTCGTATTTTATTAAATTATCTTACATTCCGTCCCTTATTCTAGCTCAAATAATTCTTTACCTCTTTTCTTTTGTCAGTTTGCCATATCTTCGTTAATTCTTCATCAGATCCAATGACTAAGCAATCATTTTGAAGATTATCTCCTCCTTCAAATGACCACACTAAAAATTATAAAAGTTTCCAATCATAAGATTAAACATTAAAATCAAATGCACAGATAAATTAACAGTATCTAAATTCTCATGTAATATAAAAACTCCCTGTAAAGAGAATTGTGGAAAATTATACTATTGAACTTAAGAACAATTTCTCAAAGAAAGAGTATACCAACACAAATATATCGCAGGTTTATTGAGAGAAGTTACTAACATAAGTACATTTATGATGGAGCTAATCTTTTATTTTATTTTTTATCTCAACCCTCATACCAGACTGAAACGACTAGAAACCGCCCGACGTTTTCGACTACTGCAGCACTTACTAGACAAACGATCTAAGCTTTCAATCAATTATAAACGACTCGTATATATGACAATAATAAGACCTATTTGGACTTACGGAATTGAGCTTTGGGGCTCCACTAAACCATCGAATTCCTCTCGTATCCAATCCTTACAATCCAAAATCCTTCGTAAAATCCTCAACGCTCCTTACTTTGTCACAAATAAAATCATCCAGAAAGACCTTAATGTACCATATGTTTCCGATTTGGCCCAATCCAGATACCTGTCCTTCCATAACAAACTACAGAACCATCCGAATCCTCTCGTTTCAAACCTTGCTTCCTCCTTGATCCCTGATAACCCTCCGAGGAGTCTGAAAAGAAGATGGCCTCGGGATCTTCTAATATAGAACTTTAATTTGAGTTCTACCAATGGGTAGTTTCTCTTCATGTTGTACATGTCATGTTACCAATTTCAGATTTACTTATTGTATTTTCTATGTAATACAGTTGTAAATTCCATTAAAATAAAAAAAAATAAAAAAAAAAATTATCTCGAACATAGTTACACTAAGTGTACAATGTTGTAATATAACAGATTAAAAATTCTTGATTTAATTTTATGGGATGTCACTTAATGAAGTTTTTTAATAAACTGACGACATAGTTGCGCGTCCATAAAAAGAATTATAATAATACAAATAAAAATTATTATGTATTATTCTAAAATAATACATAATAAATTAAACTACTTTAATCTCAAAACTAAGAAATGATTACCATAGAAATATAAAAGAATACTAAAAACATATAAATACGTAATAATAAACTTAAATTTAATCAAAATAACAACAAATACAAGCATACTTATAATATTTTATATGAAATAATGAATAGTAATCGTCCATCTTTTTGTTATTCCACATAAATTCATGAACATTATTCGTCATAAATACTGACCCGATACTAAATGATGGCAATATCAGAACAGCGTATGAATAAAATTCCATTAATGAGGTTCCATGAAGTTACATGGATTAGGAGCATCATTTGCTGTTTATCCAAAAGAAGCATATATTATATCAGATATAATTTAATGTTTCATAAAATTTGTTTTGCTTCTTAACCAATAGATGATTCAAAGAACTTGATGAATTAAAATGTACGATTATAATTAATGAGAACCGTAATCTTATTTTAGAATTTATTGATCAATATGATGTTGTTTTTTTCATTATTTACTATTAATTCATTGATTTAAAAAAATTAAAATATTGTTGTCTTTGGTAATATTATACTTTACAACAGTATAATGTTTATCTTTTTCTGGTTCCATCATCATTTATCCTATTCGACTATTTCCAAATTTACTATAAACAATCTTTAAACTCTCAGTTTATTACAAGAAACTCAAATTTATAAAAATTAGAATTGCGCAAAAGCGAGACCAAGGCGAGTCTTGGTCGTGGTCTTGGTCTTGCGCAAGTGTCTCGCAATAGTCTTCCTGTTACCTATTAGCTTATTACTATAGAGTACATATTATTATTAGTGTGATAAATATTAGTGTGATTTTTTAGATAGGAGAAACTTGACTAAGCCCTACTGAAAAATTAGAAGAATTAAATACAAAAGTATATTGGTTATACCAATTCTTTAGTCAAATAAAATAATAAATAAAGGCCTTTAGTATGTTGCCCGATTCATATATACACATATAGCTCGTATCTTAAAATGAAGACGTCTTTTTATGATGTAACCCATTAGGTCATTAATTTAGGATAATCAGAACAGCCTTCCGACATAATTTCACTTTATCATTTTGCCAACTCCATTTTTCTCCTTTACAGAAGACATACATCCTGTTGTTAACGTACCAGGGAATTGTTATAACAAATCGTGGGATATGTAATTAAAATGTTTGAAGTTACTTTATGGATTTATTCTTTATCATCATACTTGCATACATATACAATACTTAATATACTATGACGGTATACAGACAAATTTAATTTTAAATAATTGTGGATTGAAGGTTGACAGTAGTGAATAATTGAAGAGAAGAAAGGTTGGGGGTGAAAAGTCAAAAAATATTTAAAATCAATAATTACGATTATTTATTTTAACCATATTTTTTTACTTTGATTACCCCAACCATTTTTATCTTCAATTAATTTTAAATACGATGAACTAGGCTTAATTCCATCATATTTTCTTTTTTACAAGATTATAAAATTTATAGAAATTTACAACTGTTCTTAACACTATAGTATGTAAGTGTATTTGTCATGATGTTAGGACCTGATGATAAAACTAAAATATGGTTTGTTGGAGATCCTAATGCATCAGGTTTATCGAGAATTCATCAACATGTATGTGAACAAAATTAAACATACAACATATGGGACATTTATGCCTTTATATATAATTTATTTATTAAGTGGTCAAATGAAGTGGTGTTTATGTTATTACAAAACACGTTATGCTGCAATAAATAGTCATAAATTTGTCCTTGACATAAAATAAGAGATTGAATCGTTTTTCTTATATATGCTGAAGTAGAACAAAGACATAGACAGTATAAATGAAGATTTTATTTTATTTTGTATTTATTGATGAGATTCACAACTATATAAATTAAAAATAGATCCAGTAAATGTGCACAAGTTAATATTACAATCAGTTGAAAACGCTTGTTAAGCAACTACCCATTGGTAATACTATAATAATATATTTACATTAGTAGATCACAAGGCCATCTTCTTTTCAGACGCATTGGAGGTTTATCAGGTATCGAAGAGGAAGCAAGGTTTGAAACGAGAGGATTCGGATGGTTTTGAAGTTTTTTATGGAAGGATAGGTATCTGAATTGGGCTAAATCGGAAACAAATGGTACGTTAAAGTTGTTGTGAATAATTTTATTAGTGACAAAGTAAGGAGCATTGAGGATTTACGAAGGATTTTGGATTGTAAGGATTGGATACGAGAGGAATTCGATGGTTTAGTGCAGCTCCAAAGCTCAATTCCATAAGTCCAGATTGGCCTGAGTATAGTCATGTATATGAGTCTTTTGTAATATATAGAAAGTTTAGAGCATTTGTCTAGTAAGGGATAAATGAAAATGAAACCTGATATGGATAGACTATAATTTAAAATATTATATTGATATAATGTTAAATATTATTACAAGTAACAATATTCTATTTATTTATTTATAGTGAGTTACCTAAATTTAGATGGTATATTTCTTGATTTATAGGAGCGTATTGAGAGTGTGACCATTCAAACTAACGCGCTGAGGATTCACTCTTAAAATATGCTGAGGTTGTTGAGTGATTGGAATGGAATCTGTCCCCGAAAATACATTCTCTCGACTCCTCTAATCTCTAACAGAAGTCGATATAAATATATCTAATATTATTAATACCAACGCAAGGCAATTTAAATGTTTTAAAATATATGAATGTTATTAACAATACAATAATTGGTTAAAAGACACCTAAATGATGTTTTGTTAAAACTTATAGTATTGTTATTTTTGTTTATTTAATACCTTAAGAAAAGGGGGATGAGAGGAGAGAGAGTATCAATTTTCAGTTAATAATCTAAAATTAAAATTCGTCAAAATCTAGATAACGTCGCCACCATGTTAAAATATCATCGAATGTGAGCCTGTATAATTTTGCACATTCGTTAATTTAACATGGCACCGACAATATAAACTCTCTGTAACTAAATTTCTCCATTAATTTTTATATTGTTGGGGAATTTAACATTATAGTCTCACAATTAATTTTAATTAATCTCACAATTTTGGTAAATTTTATTTTTTCAGAACTCCTACTCTTTTCTTACAAAAACTGATAATTTGTATTATAGATTTTCTAAAACATAATCTGGAATCACTTCCGAATTAGATATCAGCAATTCGTTGGGCAAACAATTGAGAAAGAAATTAAAGGAATTTATATTGAATACTTAATAGTTGACCGTTGTATTTTTTATTTTTTTATTTAGAAATATTACAATCTGTCACAGTTAAGGACACTTATAATACAGTTCAGAGAGTACATTCATACCGTGTATACAGAAATATAAATAAATAAATTAATAACAAAAAAATAAGAAAAAAAGAACAAAAGAGAAAAGAAAAAAAAAATATATATATATACACACACATCAGTAAGTAAAAATAGAAATAAAAGTTAAACAAACATCTTAGATACAAACATATCTATATACATGTATTATTAAGGAAGGAGATGGTCCGTGGTGTACTTCATAAATAAACTAAATAGTGGCAAAATTATTTTATTAAAAGCAACGTTTCGAACCGACTTTGCAGGTCTTTTTTAGCGAGGTGTGTTTAGCAAGGAATTTTACTTAAAACTAAATCAGTAGTTTCACTTGCGGATCCTGGATTTAATTTTTTTTTTGGGGGGGGGAGGAGACTTCAACCCGAAATCTTTTTTTTCCATATATATAACGATAATTAATTTGAAAAAAAATAAAAAACTAACTACCTATATTACATGGCGTTTAAGTGATTCTTGTCGTCGTTTTAAATTTAATTACACGCATAATAATACTTTAAGAGATAGTTTTTAATATTTTTATCTATAAAACATGGTTATATTTTACCATTTGCGGGGGAGAGGGCTTCAGCCCTAAAGC
The DNA here is from genome assembly GCA_928085145.1 of Nezara viridula. Classification (NCBI taxonomy): domain Eukaryota; kingdom Metazoa; phylum Arthropoda; class Insecta; order Hemiptera; family Pentatomidae; genus Nezara; species Nezara viridula. Next base: position 116,398,061 of record OV725077.1, read on the forward strand.
CCTTTTCCCCACATAAATCCGCCAGTAAGTAGTTTAGAACACACCTCCCTGAAGAAGACCTGCTATGTTGGGTCGAAACGTTGGCTTTTAATAAAATAGTTTTGGCACTATTTAGTCTATTTAGGACCGACACCCCGGACCGTCTCCTTCCTTAAAAGGAATTTAGTCGGTAAGAAACTCAAGAGGAAAGAAAAAATGAAAATCCAGGCGTTATAATTGGGTTTTTAGATAAAAACCTAAATTTATTGAATTAATTAAAATCATTTAAATTTACCAAGTATGTACCTCCTTGAATTGCTAAATATTTATTATTTATACATGTTGTGGGCTCTTCAACCACCTGGGTTATTTTCGCCCTATATTATAATTTGATCAATTACTATACACATAACAAGACTACAGCAAAGAAATAAAATCTTAAAATAAAATATTTAATCACTGAGTTAACGATTTAATGAACTTATAAAAATTTGCTAAAGCATGTTGTATTGTGCATAAGTGATAGGCTACAGTATCTTTAATACCTACATTGCACGGTTTAAATTTTTTAAACAATAATAAAATTCAATGAATTAGTTATTTAATCTTAGAATTATAAAATTCATATATTTTGTTGAATATTGTTAGACTGGAAGACACATTTGCTTAGAATTTATAACGTCTCAGATGTTCTTTCTCAAACTCCTCTGTATTCTAAAGCTGTTGGAAACTTGTTAAAGTTACACGGAAACGAGGGCAATATGTATGGTCTAAGTAACATTAGTCTTACACAACAATGGGACTCTTCTTGCATCCTAATTATAAACTTAGCATGAAGTATTCGCAAATAATAATATAGAATGATACAAGAAATAAATTTCGTAGTTGGGTAATGAACAAAATTCAATTATATTTTTGTTCGAAGATGGTTTTTTAGGATGAATGAAATGGTTCATTATAATTACTCCCATGCCTACATCCATTGCAATTATATTACCTATAAAATAATTTGTATTTCTTTAAATTAAATTTATTTATTCGTCTATAATGGACTTCTAAAATCTTAAACAGTTATTCTTTCTTAAATATGTCAATTCTTTTATCAATAGTTCAAGAATGAAATTTTTTAAACTATGATCGCTATCTGGTCCCTCGTTTATTACAGTAGATCTAGAAATGAATAATAGAATGAGAAAAATACAATTTGCCTAAACCACTGAGAGAAATAGTTACAAATATTGTGTACGTAAACGCAAGTTTTCTTTACAAAAACCATAACGCGATCATATCAAAAACCATGTTATGTTTATAGGAGCTGAATTAATATATTATAATTTTTTTTTGTTGTTCTAAACTTACATCTTGAGGTTCTAGAAGATACTTAAAATACGGTTTTTGTAGAAAATATTACAACATTTCTCTCCTTTAATTTTATATTTTTATTTGGTCAAATATGGTTTTAAATAAATATCAATCGGCCCTTCTTTACGATAAAATCAAAGATATGATGTTTGTGTGCTCAAAATTTATACCTCGATTTTTCGGAAAAAATGTAAATAAATGTTTTGTTTTTTTATTAAAAAATCTTGATGTTTGTTCTGAGTTGAATTAATCTATTACAACTATTTATGTTTTACTGTCGAATTGTTCTTAAAACGCAGGTGAGTGAATCATCAGCTCTCAAACTTCAGATCATTTTTATTATAGTAAAGAAAGGTCTATTGACATGCATTAAAAGAATATATTTGATCAAAAAATGTAATATGAAAATAGAGTAAAATTTATATATATATATATATATATATATATATATATATATATATATATATATATATATATATATATATCGATTGGGGTAGACTTGCGGGCTAAGGCGCTTGCAATAGGTAATCAAAGTTAAGCAACGCCGAGCGTGGCTATTACTTGGATGAGTGACCGTCCACCAAGCAAAGCCAAGCTGCCCGAGATTCCTTCCCGAGTATGTGAGGCCCGTCAGTCTACTGGAGGCAATCATTTTTTAAAACAAAAACCTTATTTTTAATCCTTCTGTAGAACCTCAAGATATAAATGTGAAACACAAAAATTTTACTTTTTTTTTTTTATATAAGAAGGCAACTTTTAAATGCTATTAGGAAGTCGTCCACCGAAGTTGTTTTCGTTCCAAACTAATTAACATTTCACAAAAATCGCTTGCAATAAATATTCTAATGCCATCTGGCAATCATTATAATGTTAAATTAATTTTGGTTACATCAGATTTCACACTAGGCCACTCCAGGATCCCTGGACACCAAGTTTCTTATTGAGAAAAGCATCGATAGTTTAAAGCTTATAGCCTACAAAGTGATTAGGTGTTAATTAATTTAATTAAAGGTTACGTTACTAATTAATCATGAGATGAAACGATTTCAGTTCAATAAAAGTGATTTAATATGAAAATCTGTAAATAAAAAAAGTGCATGCATGATATTATTTATATGTAATAGATATAATATAAAATAATCACCAAAAGGAAAATCATTATATAAATCACTCTAATATCACGAAGTAAAATGATTTAATAATAAAACTTTGTTAATCACGAAGCCTTAGAAAATATCTGTCCCTCTAGCGGTTACAATTTAAACTCTTGTCTTTAAAAGAAAAATTGTTTCCTCGATGAATTCCTTTAAAGCTGAGCTGAAGGGAAATAATTTATTCAAAATCATATCATCGGAAAATAAAGTTTACCAGGTTTAATACCCCTCTAAATTAAAGAACACAATTAATGACTCTCTTTTAGGATTCAGAAGACACGGTTTCCTTGTTTGCTTGTTATTTTCTCTTCCATTTAATAATTATTTTTAATAGGATGGTACTGTATTAGAAGCACTAGACTTATAGACTATAACTGTTTTTGATTAAATAAAGTATTGATATTTAATACTCGTACGTATCTAATTGAAACAAATTTATTAAAAATATAAGACAAACTTTGTTTTGACAAGGAAGTAATAGTACTCGATGGTAATTCTACTGGTACTGGTAGTGGTGGGAGGACTTAGTCCAACAATTGGGCCTATTGGTCCTTTTTATCTACACTAAAGATGATACTACCAATGGTAGTCTGTTACAAATCCATCTCCGTCTCTAATATTTTCGTTCTTCGTTCAAAAGGCAGGGAGACATTTTGTGGAGGAAGCTTCGTGTTCTGTCCGATCCCAGAATCCTTTGTCTGATTAAATCATTCACATTTTGATATGTACTGAAGGGCGATTTCTGGTACACAAATGGCATAGTTCATCGCCAACTATCCCGCAAATCTTTAGATGTCATTTAGTTGCAATGGCCTGTTATTATTGCAATGATGGTACTCCTCAGTAATTATTGTTAGTATTTGTCTATTATTCTTCATAAAAAGCACCATTATTCTTTGCACTTTCGGTAATAAATTTTTCCTTTCTTTAGAGAGCATCACTAAAACGGCGGGAACAAAATGTATTTATATTTAAGATAATGGTATTTTATACAGAATAAAAACAAACAAAAAATCATTGAAATCGGACCAAATGTTGCAAAGATTTAATACTTCAAGTTTTAATACACGTTCTGAATATTTTACAAATGTTCTTATGAAAATTCATTCTTAAAACCAGAAATGAACCGGTAGATTCCATATCCTCGTTCAACGATTATTCTGATTGTATAAATAGCTTTACATGTAAATTATGCATTATATTCATAATTTATTTTGGTATTATAATATAGGTTTACATTGTAAAATTGAAAAATGTCTGTTTATAAATCAATTTGTGTTTAATAATTTCACTTAACCATCAAAACTGTGGAAAGAGACATGTATTCTATTCTAATGTTTTAAGTAACCATTGTACTCTCTTCTACTAATTTTATACCTCGATTTATTAATAATAAACTAATGTTTTAGCAATCGCTTACAGACTTCTTTCATCAGAATTACATATATATAATAAATCTTACCGAACCAATTTTTTCCAATGGAAAATCGCAAAACATATTTGATTTATAACTTTTTGAAAACAATAAACAATTGCTTAGTAATTTGCAAAGCTTTTATTTCTTTGTTTAACACAAATAAACAACCCCTTTTCATATTTTTTAAATAAAAAAATTATAGAAAAATATGATATCAGTGACCCAGCTGTGCTGGTATTGGTTTTTCTAAGCTATAGATCTCGGGTTCGAATACAGGTGATGGCCGGTAATTTTAAATATTCGCCACTTTTCTTCTTTAAGCACACCAGTGACGCTATATTTTTCCCTTTTCGCCTCTATAACACGGAGTCTCGTTATGATATAATTTTGGATAATAATTCATTACAAAGAAAATGAAACGCTGAACATTTTCCTTGCCTGCAGTTTGCAGGTCCAATGTTAATATCTGAGGTATTCTGAACCCTGTTTTCAATAAAATTCGTTATCAGTTAGTTTTCGACACAATTTTTTTCGTTTTCGCTACTCTAAAACGGTGTTACGCTAACATACAATTTTCAATAATAGCTCATTAAAAAGAGGATGAAATGCTAAACATTTCCCTCGCGTATAATGCGAAGGTCCGATTTCTAGTTTCTGAGATATTAGAATCCACATCTTTAGCCAAACTCATTCCATTTTTCACTTTTTTCCTATCTAGCACAGCGTCACGTTAAGATACAATTTTCAGCAATAGCTCATCGCAAGAAAGATAAACTTTTGAACATTTCCCTCGCTTACAGTATGCAGGTCCGATTTTTAGTTTTTGAGATATTTTAATCCAAATGCAAAAACACTTCAAAAATTCACTGATGTGTTTAAAATAGAAAAGAGACAAACATTTTTCTGTTACATCAGCCGTGCAGCGATCTTGGGTTCAGAAGACCCTTCTGTGGCACACTCAGACTCTCTAAAGTGGGCATTCATAATTAAATAATTAATTAAAGTGGAAAAGCTAACGTTTAGAGAATACTGAATGTAAGTTGTATTGGTGCATATTTTTTTTTTATTACATGAAGTATTGTAAGAAAGTTCCTTTTAGACTCAATATTGGATTGCATATGATAAGATTAAAATTTAGTTAGAATACAAAATATTATTATGCTGACTGCATATAGGCTTAAATGATGATTTTATGGTTTTTGGTTTATTATTTTCAATAATCAACCATTGTGATCGACCAAAAAATTCAAAAACTTAACACCCCTCTCAAAATTTGAGGTTTCACGTTTCAGGAGGCGTAGAATTCGAAAAACGAATAAAAAATTTTTTGTCTGTCCGCCGTCCGCCGTTCGCCGTCCGCGCATTTTCTCCGAAACTACTGGACCGAGTTTTTTTCAAAATTTGATATAAAATCAGAGGTCACCAGAGGATGATCCTCCTTCATCGACATTACTCTCCGCTTTTAACTTTCAAAATGGTGGCCGAAAAACCTGCGTTGCTGTAGACTGTAGCTCCTAAACAAATGTACGAATTCCAATGAAACTTCGCTATAATCATTTTCTCGACGCCCTTTAAATTTATCTATATAACATACTAAAAAGTTACGAGGGATGGTAAAATTAAATCACGAATAACTCGAAAAGTTTTTACTTATAGTATATTTATAGTATATTGTTGATATAGTATATTTTTTGTTGATATAGTATATAGTTTTTTAAAAGTTTACGAAATTTCCTAAAAAACAAAAAACAAATCGGACAATTAAAAGCAAAGATATGGTATACGGTTTTTTTTTATATGTTCTACTCCAAATGTTATAATCCCTGGTTTGGTTTTTAAATTTTGAATGTGTTACTGAACTAATGCTATTTTTTTTAGCATATTACTAATGTTTAAAGAAAAACAGTTTAGTCCAATAATTGGAATCACCTTTTGTTTTTTTTTCTTTGTAACTCGGAAGGTAATGTTACTTTAGATGTATAATTGTTTGGAAATAATAAACCATTGTTAAATAATTTGCAGCGTTTTTTTCCTTCATTCTATATATTGATGTAACAAACAAACACCAAGAAACGGTTTAAACATAAATAGAAAAAGTAGTATTGGTGAACTATTTAATAAATTAAAATCCGACAAAAAGTGAAACCAGTCCAGGCAATGCTATTAGATAAGGTCGCCATCTGTTTACGAATTCCAGTGAGGAACGTGATTTATTAAGGCAAACAATAAGGGCAAGAAACAAACAATTTGCCAGTAAACGTAGAAAGATGAGAGCCGTAGACTGGTGTTTGTAGACGGTTGAAGAGTGTTTGTTGACTGTTGGTTTTCTCTTGATCCGTATTTGGTTGGAGCGGCTATTGACACTGGGCAGCCACACTTGGTTCACCTCTTCATAAACCGTTTAGCCTTCCGTCAATAGTTTTTATAGTGGCCCTCTCTCAGCTATACACGCCAATATTCAAATCGATAACATTTAAATTTATTTGTCACACTGGTGTAGAATAAATCTCCGTCGAACTGGATTTTATTTTCTCACTTAAAATTCATAGAAAAATATTTGCCTCTGTGTACATTTATTGTTCAATAATAAATAAATAATTTGCTATTATCTAATTGGTGTTATATCTAATAATTTACTATCATTAATATTTATTTACCTAATTCTTTATTTTAATTTTTCCCCTTGAGAATTTTCTGTATTGTTTCTTTTTAAGTTATATTTCTTTGTTTTTATTTCAGTTTTTACCTTTGTTACATATACATTATATTTTATACATATATCTTGAATTTTTTTTATTTTTATTTTATTATATTGTAAATATGGTATAAATGTGCCTTACAGCTCTAATACTAAGAACCTTTAAGTGTATATGTAACCCTTAAGTAAAATGTATCATACCTCAATAAAATGATTTTTAAAAAAGAAAAAAAATTGTTGCAAAGCAAAAGATCACCATCATCAGATATCATTTTGTGTTCTGAAGAAAAGTATATAAAATAAAAAAACCAAAGCAAACTTTTTTTTTTAATTAAATATGTTTTTCCCTCTTTCTCGCCCTCATCCTAAAGGGTTCTTGGCGGTTTTCTATTTCTATTTATATAATATTATTCTATTAAATATAAAAAATATAAGCGGCGTGTAAGTAGAGAGAACATCAAGATCTACAAAAAAGTTCGTATAAACTGTGATATATCGATTATACCAATCAGTGATTCAGCCATATTAACCTAACAGTGTTATCTTTTATGATGAATAAAAGAATTGTGATTACTAATTTTGTGGTTTTGTGTTTTAATATTCAAACACTTAACATTTGGCGACGAGGATAAAAGTAATGAAGAAAGGTACTTCGTGGGTGTACGAATTAAAGAAACAAGACTTGATTTTAAAACTAAAAGAATTAGGTTTGGTTTTTGATGAGGCTGATTCTGTAGACAGGTTAAGACAAATTTTAGTGTAGGAATTGAGAAATGAAAATAAAGGAGAAAAGCAAGGGAATTAGTGAAAATGTAATCCAAGTTAAAAAAAAGAATAAAGGAGCAAGCTACAGGATGAAGATCTGAAAAATTGAATTTCGTTTACATGAGGATGACTGGGACACTTTTATTGAAAGGTTAGAACTTTATATCATTGCACATGATATTGAAGAAAGTAAGTATGTACCAGAACTGCTTATAAAGGTGAGTGCAGAAACCTACATTCTTATTAGAAATTTAGCAACACCAAAAAACCAAAAGGACCTCTCATTTAAAGAAATTGTTTCTTTACTGTCTAAGCACTTAAATCCCAAATCTTTGGAACTATTAGAAAGACATAAATTCAACAATACATATCAATTAGCGTCAGAAACAATAGACGATTTTGTAGCCCGTTTGAAAAGACCATCTGTGCACTGTAACTTTCCCGCTGTTGAGATGTCACTAAGAGATCAGTTTGTTTGCGGTATAAAGAATCATGAGACACGAGTTGAATTATTTAGAAAAGAGAAGATTTCATTTTCAGATGCTTTGAATATCGCAGAGACCAGAGTACTGGCAACGGAAAGTGCTTCTAACACCGCAGGCACAACTCATCGGATAACGTGTTCTAGCAAGTAAAATATATGATCAAAGAAAATAGAAACAGCAACAAAACACCTAAAGGTAGAAGTCTAGAATTTTAGAAATTATCCCTAAACCCAAGTTCGGTCTAGTTATGGGAAGATGCAGTGTAAAGAAGACGTTAAAAGAAGTTAAAACAGGTAATACACATCCATCGTTATTTAATAGCAACAAAAAAAAAATTTTAGTTGCTTCTGTTGCGGTGAGATTAACAGTCACTATGCCAGAGAATGTATCCTCAGATTTAAAGTGTGTAACTTTTGTAATGTCAGGGGCATTTGGAAAAAATGTGTCTAAAAAAACGGATCAAAAGAGTAAAGCAAAGAGTAAATTATTTAGAAGAGGACTTGAGGAAGAATAATAAAGCAATTGTCACCTGTCATATTTTTAGTTGAAACAGACGATGGCATTACATACAAACGCCATGTGGACCAAATTGTCAGATTTCTCCATGAAAAAAAAAAAAAAAGAGACCAGACTATTTCTGTAAATCAACAAGAGAGCAACCAAAGAATCGGTCATGGAAGTGGGAGCCCTTGAGAGCTGCAGAAGACTCAGTTATTTGTGTTCTTAGTTTTATACAAGAATTGCATGTATTTTTTATATTTTTTTTTCATGTCTTTAATATGTTGCTATTTTTATAACTATGGTACACTTTTTTTAGAAAGGGGGAAATTGTGATATATCGATTATACCAATCAGTGATTCAGTTTATTAACCTAACAGTGTTATCTTTTATGATGAATAAAAGAGTTGTGATTACTAATATTGTAGTTTTGTGTTTTAATATTCAAACACTTAACGTAAACAATTTTCCAATTTCCAGCAGATAAGAAGAAAATTTAAGATTTGTGTTTTTTCATACGTCACGTTTTTATTGAATAACAAGCAGTAACTAAAATAAATATCACATTTATATGTTTAACAACTCAGCTAACAAGACAAAATTTACTTCAAATAGAAGTACAGTTAGTTATTGTTAACACCATTAAAGGAGGATTATTGAGCACACAAACCCAAGCACATTACGTTTAAAAAAAATGTCATCAATTATTTAAGATTCTTTTTATCACCCTATAATTGTTCTTTATTGCAGTTACCCCACTTTTAGAAAAACTTCCGTGTTTAATAAGCTTTAAGTCCATATTCATTAAGTTGAGGTTTATTAGGAATAATTTTGAGATTCACCTCAAGTTGTATAAAGAAAAGATGTGATTTTATACCGAATCATCTAAAAGTACTCGTAAACAAAAATGTTTACAACTAACTATTTCAAAGTTTTTATTTCTTAGTTTTCCATAAAATGGGATGTATTGTAGTAAACACAATTGCCTCAAAACACTATTTATATTTATAAATATAAAAAAATAAGAAATAATAAATAATAATTTCGTATACAAGTGAGTGAAAGTAAAAACAAAAATTGAATTCTGTAATTGAAAAAATAAATAAAAAACGTCTGCCAATAAATCAGTAATTGCTTTCACGCCAATTCTATCGTTACATAAATACTTATAAAATATATAAAATACCTCTACCCACTTCACTAATGTTATAATTAAAAAGAAAAACCCATCCAATAAAAATACATTTAATAAATCGCATGATTTAATAACATCCCCTCTTCCTCCCGTCCACTGACTGCTCTTCACGTTTAATACCAGTTTTATTCTTGAAAGTTAGATAATTGAAATCATTAAATATAATTTGACGATATTTCTACATTATTAAAAAAAATAGTTTTTTTTATTTATAATCGCCTCTACCCTAGAGGGTCATTCCCGGCTAGTTTTCTATACTCTATTGTAATATTTGGTTTCTATTAAGTATCTGAATAGAGTGGTGACTATATCTTCGTTGTCTCTTAATATCTCTTTCATTGCTATTGGAAGTTTCAATTTTTGCCGAATGTTGTTGAACTCGTGGCACTCTACTAACAGATGTTTTACTGACTGCGGTTTATTGTCACACTTCTGGCACGTGGGTGCTTCTAGTCCTCTGAGAAGGTACCCGTGAGTAAACAGGCAGTGACCAATTCGTATTCTACACAATATGGTTTCTTCTCTTCTGGATATTCTTGTGCTAGTAGCCCATTTACTGCACTCTGTTTTTATTTCTAACAGTTTAGACTGTTTAGTTTTCCATCTATTTAACCAATTTTCCAACAAATTCTTTTTTGTTTCGTGTACCCAGTCTTCTACTGTGGTACAGTTTATTGAAATTATGGTTGGTGCCTCTCCCTTCCTTGCTAAGTTAGCTGCTTGGTCTGCTCTTTCATTGCCTCAGATACCACTATGAGATGGAACCCAGACAAATATCACTCTGACCGTTCTTTTTTTTAATTCCCACCATAGATTCAATATATCCCTTATTACTGAACTGCTTGGAAATGGGTTACCTATTGCTGCCATGACGTTTTTGGAATCTGATGCTATCATCCATTTATTGTCATTGGAATTTGATATCCAATGCATGGCCTTTATGATCGCAGTTGCTTCTCCAGTAAATATGGAGCTCTCTCCAGGTAAGCTGAATAGAAGCTGGTGCTGGTTTTTATTAATATATACAGTCCAGCCAACACTATTTTCTATTTTGGAGGCATCGATATATATCACATTAAAATATTTGTATTTCTCCAACAATTCAAAAAAGTAGTTTTGGATATTCAGTGGGTATTCTTTGTTACGTCTTGTCATCGATATAGCTATAGTCGGTCTATTGTTCTTCCAGTTAGGGATTTTGAGGTTAGGGATGGGTCTAATTGCGTTCAAATCCATGTTCACATTATATACCGTTTTATAAATCATCTGTTTAAATATGCTTCCCTCTATCTCCGTAAGCCCTCCCTTTCAGATCTTTCATCAAATAGTTTTGAACCTGAGGGATGTTGTGGACGTGCCTTTAATTTGGATAGATATTTTATAGATAAATATATTCGTCTCGTCTCTAATGAGGGTTTTCCAGATTCGGCATATATACTTCGGAGAAGTTCGGAAAGCTCCTGTGCAGATTCTAAGAGCCTTAATGTGGATGGAATCAAGTATTTTTGGCAACGTTTTGCAACCTGTTCCATATATTTGGGCTCAATATTAAATTTTACTTCGAATTACACTATTATATATCGGCTCCCCAGCTTGAATGAGCAATGCATTTAAGAAGTCGAAATCTTTTTGTACATTCGTCTCATAAATGTTCTATATGGTGAATCCATGTCAGCTTCCTATCAAGTATCATTCCCTAGTATGTATAGTTTTCTACATATTCGATAATCAAGTCTCCTAATGTTATTTGATGGTCTATAAGACATTTTCGTTGTCTGTAGAAACATAGTTGAATGATAACGAAAATATAATTTCATACGAATCATTAAATAACAAACTATTTAATATAATATAGACGATTCATTTATTTTTATTTTTAACTGCATTTCTTGCCAGATTAGTTCTGTAGGCTAATCATTATTTTTACAAACCACAATAAATTAATTAATTAATCAGACTGATACTATTGAATCTCTAGTTGAAATGTTTGGTGTATTTAATAGATAAAATAAAAACCTATTCACATATATATGAATAAAAATAAATATCTGATAATCAAATGAATGAACAGTTTTTTCAGTTATGATACAGGTACTTAATACGTTTGTGTTTAATTATATTATCTTAATTAATTTAAAATCTTAGATATAAAAGTAATTGTAATTTAATTACTCATTGACATCCATAAACTATAAAGTATAGTACTGTTTAGATGCCATAGTTGAAACAGTAAACAATTTTAAATTGTTTATTTACGCCGTAGAAGCTTATATTTACTTATTTTTATCAAATGAATTTTACTTGATCAATTAAATTTAAATTTCATGTTTCATACATTAAAATGATATTCTCTTTATTCCGCTGTTATGACCTGCCGTTATTTAAAATATATAAACTGGATTTTTGGTAAATATACTTATGACAAATTCATATTAATGAATCAGAAGCACTCGTTAAGAAGATAAATGCAATCTCTATCACTTTGATAAGCATCTAGTCATCGCTTTATTAAGCCTTCTGAGAGAAATTAAGAAACAGGAAATTAAGATAAGAAGACGTTTGTCATTATTATATAGTATATATGCTACCACTCGTTTAAAAGTGAGAGAGAGATTTACTAATAAGGAGTGGCAAAGTGGTTCATCATTTATCTTTTTTTTTAGAATCTATATGCGTGAATCTCAGATTAATCTTTTGGCAATTGAGTCAACACTCAATAATGTCATATTTCGAGCCTCGATACACCTTGATTAAGTAAATGAAAAGCACCATGCATATGATTTTAAAGCAGGTAGAGGGTAAAATTTGTTTATCATAATCTGTATCAGAACGGAGATACAAGATTTAATTTAATATTTTTCACATAATAAAAATATATGTATTCCACAGATATAAAACAAATATAAATCATAATCACTATTTCCTTCTATCTAAATAATTTGACTATCAAATTATATATATCAAGTTCAGATAAATTCCTCTTATAACATTATCAATTTAAATTTACTTATAGCTGCGGATGAAAAGCTCACAACAAATATTGAATATTTACATTTTTTTTTTTAATTAGCTATACAGTGGGTCTGTTGTATTTTTTTTTATTATGGACTTTAAAATAGTACGTTATAAATGATTAAACAATTATGGAAGTAAAAAATTACAAGAGAATGATAAAGATTTAATTCCGCCAAAATAAATCAAACAGCTGCTATGCAGCAAATCTAAACATTTTATCCTGTTTTCCCTCCAGCTTTCCTGGAGCTTTATTAAAACTTTTAAAAAGTTTGACTTTTCCTTATATGGCAGAAAATTCTTCTAAAATTTATACTTTACATGGTTCTTATGAAGTATCATCATACACAACTGAATAAAATATAAAATTTTTTTTACAAATTCAAGAAATTCCAGGTTTTATTAGTTCTGTTTTCAGGATACAAAAAAATAATATTGATGAATTCCTAAACACTAACCTATTTTAATAAATAGTATGTAGCTTTTTTAATGAATACTGGTTAATAGATATTTAGTCTTGTATAAAAAGGATAAACTACATTCAAAACAAAATTTAGTAATTTCTAATTAAATAAAGGAAATTGTGAAATGATATTTTAACGTAAATCAGCTTTCATTATCTTTTTTATAAGTTAAACATCCATGCATTGTTTTCGTTTCGGCCTTTCATGTGATTCACATTAATATTGAAAAATTCTCTTAAAGTTTCTATTACTGGTACATTTATCTTATGGTTAAAGTCAAATTAAATAAGGTATAGGGTGTGTGAATAAGTTTTTGTCGCTTGTTATCTACAGAATTTTTATTTACCTTCGTGCATCAGGCAACAATGAAACTAACATCATTCAAGAGCTAATCCTATATACTCGGGTTATCAGTGTATTTAAAATCCTCGAGGTGTGTACAACGTTTTTCACATCTCTTCAAACAAGGCGATATTTCGTTCCCCCAAAATCATTTTGCGTATGATTTCATAACACTATTTTTTTCAAAAGAAAACTATAGCTGCATAGAAACTTATGGCAACCTTTATCTAACAGAACGAACATCCAGAGAATGGTTTCAATGCTTTAAAAATAATGATTTTTATCTCGGAGATGCACCCGAAAAAGAAAAGAAAATTAACTGCTTCAGTCCAATGAAACCGTCACTATTGATGCGTGTGAGCCAAGTCCTGAAGCAAAAGCGATCATAATACGACCAGACATGATGAGGCAATTTTGCTGCTCAATAAGGCTCGTTCTCATGTTGCAAGCTCGGTTTAAACATATTTAAAAACGCTAAAATGGGAAATTCTGCCCCATCCACCATATTCGCCAGACATTGCTCCTTCTGACCAACGCTTGTCTTGATCGCTAACTCACGGCCTGGGCCAGCAGCGCTTCCATTTCCATCTCACGACGAAACTAAAAAATGGGTCGATGATCGAATTACTTCAAAAAACATTTCTTTGTTACAACGTGGAATCCGTATGTTACCTGAAAGGTGGGAGAGACTTTTGGCTAGCGGGTAATATACATTGAATGAAATGTGTCTTATAATTTTTTTTTAAATAAGCTTTTAATTTTTATCGAAAAAATAAAAAAAGGGCTGTAACTTATTGACTCATCCTACATACTAAATCATCTTAGACACATTAGTACTTTTTTACAATATAACTAAAAATTACAAAATAATACATCAATTACTTTTAAACTTTAACAAATCACTGATTCGGTAATATTGACTGTAAATAAGGGAACGCAGCGCAGGGAGTGTTTTGGAAACTTTTCAATCCCCTCATTCCCTCTCCCACTCTCCCAAGCTCCCCTGCAGAGCTATAGAGGAGATTATTTTAATCAAGGGAATGGAAGAGGTAAGATGGCTCTAAATGTGGAAGGAACACAAGGGAACACAGTCTATCTGCATCATAAATTACTCAGCTAAATTTATCCTTTAGAGAACTTGTAGTTTAACTTTTTCTATTAAATATCCTAGAGAAGATTAACATTCCATAGATTCGGTTATTCATGCAAAATAATTAGAAACATTTTCTAAAAAAAATAAAAGGATAAATAAAAAAAAATTCCTAATGGATGGGATATAAAAACATAACGTTTAAATAGAAGTATTGGTACAGGTACTATCTTATTTCACTGTTAACTCCTAATGTTTTTTATCTGTTAATCTAAAGGTAGATTTAAAACTGAGTTTTTTTTACAATGCATAAAAATATGATTAAGTCAGTGGAATCACAATAAATTGTAGCATTGTGATAAACAAGTTTCCATAGAGCAGTATTATTTTTTCCGGAAAGCCGGTCTTATCAGTTCAGACTTACGATCGAAAACCTCTTTACAGAGTTTACAGCACTAATCTTGTTTACCAATGTGAAACATGTTCGCCTATATCAAAGGAAAGTAAGCCACAAGCTGTTCATCCATTAGAATTTAGAAGTCTGGAAGCATCTTATTTTTATTGATGGTGTGAATCTAGGTCGTAGTTTAGCAGATGTCCATGTTTCCATTTTTAGATGTACATGTGAAAGGCTGAAGCCTGCCCTGAGGTGGTTTTCTTCATATGCCAGTACGGAATAAGTGGTTGTGCAGGGCAAATCTGTAAATGCTAAGAGGTACGTGGAGTGCTCATGTGGAACTTTTCTGTGTCGTTTTTTCCCAATATTGAAAATTGTTTCCACCTGAAACATAATAATAAACGTATAGACGTAGCTGAGAGCGTATATGCGTATATCCATGTTGGTATCATGTTCTAGGAGTGGCCATTAAAAAATGTATACCTTAATCCAAAAGGTTTGGGTATTGTTTGTGCAAAGCTATTGTACCCGATTGCCGCGTTGAGGCGTTTGGTGGGGACAGATCAGATAAGATCTGAAAGATAAAATTTAATCCGTGCCAGTTACCAGTAACGCTGACCTACTCCATCACAGATCTACCCAGAAGCAACAACTGGCACACTTGAGGGCCCTGAGGTAATAAGATGTCTGTGCCAGCATAAAAGGGTGAGTAAATTTGCATAATTCATATAACCTACCATTTCATCAAAATACAGTCCACTGCATAAATAAGTCGAATGTTGCAAATAAGTTAAAGGTTACTATTTTGAACTCGTTAGAGTTGTGTGCCTTAATTAAATAAAAATTGAAAAGTTGCCTAAACAGGTACATTCAAACGGGAATTACATTCGAAGAGTTGTAAACAGCAGTTAAGGAATAATCGGTCATTACACTCCAGGAATTAGTGAATAATCTCTTTGAGGGCATAGAAAAGCGATTTATTGTAATAATTCATGTCACTAGCAATAGCTAGGGCAATAAATTAAATTTTAATAGAAGCTGCAGCGTTTATTATATCTGTTAATTTTGTCGTTTTTTTAATGAGTTTTATTGAAGATATGGATTAAAATATCTCAGAAACTAAAAATCGGACCTGCATACTGTAAGCAAGGCGAATGTTCATCATTCCATCCTCTTTATAACGAGCTAGTATTTATAATTTATATTTCACATTAATAATCTCGCCTTCTTGATTTCAAAATATCAAACACATGTCCCTGAAATCGTTCCGAGGCACCTTAGGTGCTGAGGAAAAATATTATCTTACAAAATTAAAAAAAAAAAATTATAATCATTTTTCGCATTTCAATAAACTCTTCAATTCGAATTTATACAGCTACAACAGTAAGTGGATTAAAATGGCAAAAGTCCTTTTGTACATACAAAAAAATTACAAAGTGTAATAAGTGCACAATGAAACAATTTTAAAAGAGGAAATTCATGAAATTAATTTGTAATTTAAATATATGTATATTTAGTTAGTGACGTTTTGGAATAAACTCACGATCTTTTCAATGAATGATTGTATTTTTGAATTATTAACTATAATCTCAAAGTAAAAAAAAACCTATAAACATTATTAGCATACACATTTTGAAGAAATTTCATCCAAGAGATTTATATATTTAATATTTTTTATTGTTATGTATGTATATGCAATAAAAAATGTCATAATTTGAAATATATTATTGAAATCGTGCCCTTATGACCTTAATCCGGTTGGGAATAGCTCGTGAGAAAGAATCATTCCTCGACAGATTGACCCAAAGAGATAAGAGAGAAGTGAAGCGTTGTGTCCTTCACCCCGTGGTCAGTTCGTAACAACAGTAACAGCAAGTCAGTTCCTCTCTGGGGAACTAACTACTAAGTACAATTCCTATTGAATGAAAAAGGAGTGATTGTTAATCGATTAGTCATCAATATGTTCTTTATTCTAATGATTATGAGATTATTCGGCTCATTTCGAGAAATATAAGATAAGTATTACTTTCTTGAATTAAAATTTAAACATTTATGTCAATAGCTGCATACTATCTACAAAACCAAACAACCATCTGATATTTGTTTCTTTTGGTTTATAGTTCTTGTGTATTCTAACTAAAGTATGAAGAAGCATCCTTTAGGTATCTAAACTATTGTAGCTAGAGTGGAAAGATCGAAATTTATTCCGTGACCTGAGATTTATTTTGTTATACATTGTTACAATTCATGAGAATAAGCTCAATTAAATATCAAATAAAAACGGCCAAGCCACAATTTGGGTAATTATAATAATATTGTGGGTTAAGCTATAAGTTTCATGGAACAAATTGTTCAGTGAAATTTCGTGGATCTTCTGAATCATTTTGAACTAAAAAAAATTACAACCTTTTATATAAATTGTGTTTTATCTTACTTGTTTTCCTATTTATACTCCATTTATGGATTTATGTATACAGGGAGAAAGAGAGGAGGATTTGTTCTAGGTGCAGTCTAAGTTAGACTGTCTAACCTATTGTTTGACTTTTATTTTTATTTATTTTTTAATCCACCCTTTCTTAAACTTTTAGGCCATACAGGTTTTTTCCCAGACCAGGGTAGAGGGCGGGGGATTAATACCAGAGTTAAAAGTCTCCGGCACACGCGATAGTCCGCTAAAACCAACCAAACTCTTGAGTGTGTTTTACCTACAACTTAAAATATATGTAACGGTTATTTGAGCTTACGTAGGAATCAATTTTTAAATTTGATGCCTAAGATTTCTCAGTGGGATTCTGCGACTGTTTTGAAGCAATTTGAGCAAAAAAAAAACTAAAAAAACGAATTCTTCTCAAGTATATATATTAATAGTATTCTCCAATTTGTTTCATAGCATAAAGTTGGATGTACAACATTTACAATGCGTGAGTGTCAGTACTTCAAATCTAAAAATATTAAAATAATTTAATTTTAAGAAAAACACCGACTACGGAAATAACCATACACATTCTAAAGTAATGCACAAGTTCATCTACTTAAACATGTCGGTATATTGTTAGAGAAATTGACGGGAATGTAATCACGTTGTAGTGGAATTCTCAGTGTCTGGGTATAAACGCTGTGGGTTCTATTCCCACCTGGGTTGGTAAATATTCATTTCTTGGCAGACTCAGGAAATAAATCATGGCACACTTACTCTGGTATGTACGCGGCGGAAACATCGAGGAAGCCGTCAGTGGTTGCCAAAAATTACCACTATGACCGTTTAGCAGACTAGTTCCCCACCAGTAGCAGCATCAGTACCAGTAGTGAAATTGGCGAATATTTAAAAATTGGTCCGGTGCCTTGCATCACTGGTCCACGGAAGGGGCTTTTGGGCCATCTCGAAATAGAATTTTTTTTTTGTCATAACTCAGATTAATTTCTCTCAGTGACATAAGATTAATACTTAAACAATCACAATGCTTTCTCCATTTAAATTTTAACGGAAATATAACTATCATGCATACATTTATGCACCGGTAAAGAAACAATATATGAAAATCTATCCTTTGTTTTAACAAGCATTTGTGGACAACTTAAGTTACATTTTATATTGTTTTGGTTTTTGTCTACTTTCCTTCGGAAATAATAGACTATTTGTGTACCGAAAGTCGTCAGTGGAAGGCAGAGTTTGCCGCTTTTATCAGTTTTGGGACCTCTAGAGCACGATTCTGCAGGTTTTTAGAAATATCAGTTATATATTTATTTTTACCGCTATATTTCGGCTTCCCCGGCGGCCCCTGTTAGACCGAATAACCTGAAATTTGGTATATAGAGTTTGATCTCAGGCGGAACAATACTATTAAACATTGGAAAAAAAATCGTTAAAATTTCGACATCTAAGAACGTTTCATGTTTTTTAAGTATTGTGCAACTCCACAGCTCCTCCTATCAAAGTTGGAAGGTTGAAATTTTGTAATTATATTCAGTTGGTGTTAAAGAAGTGTATTTGGGAGGGTCTCCTTAAAAGGCGCCATTTCGTTTCAAGATGGTGGCGGACAAACCTGTTTCTCTATAGACTTGATAAATGCATTCCCATGAAACACAATAAATTTATGTATGTAACTAACTTTCTCGAAAAAGGACTAGAATAGGAGTTATAACGAATACAAAACTTTATTTGCGAATAACTCAAAAACGGTGCACTGTTTGCCCTTTTTTTGGTTCTTTTTTTTTCCCTTGATTTTTGGTTCAGAACATATTTAAAAGGCATTTAAATTTCCTAAACGATAAAAAAAATTTCATCGAAATCCTTCCAATATTAACAAAGATCCGTCATGCAGTTTTTTTTTACACAAAACAATGAAGGACAGCAAAGAGAACTTTTGGTAAATATTTGGAACAACATATATTTTTACTAAATTGTCCGATTTTAATGATTTTTTTAAATTTTTTTGTAGGTGATTTAGTATATTTTCAAATGACAATAACAACATTAACAAAACGAGCCGATGAGAGAGCAAAGGAAGCCGCCAGAAGCACAGATTCACCTGTTTCAGGATCGATGTTTCTCAACGAATGGAAAAGAGAAATTTCAAAGAAAGTGAACGACAGTTGGAATGCACAGTGGAGATTACTGCCGCGGAATCACCTTCATCTGACCAAATACGAAAATGAGCTTGGTATCCTCCAAAACACATGACATCAAAAGAGTGTTCTATAATAAGCAGGCTCAGAATTGGACATACCAAACTGACCCATCTCCACCTACTTCTTGGCTTACATCGACCAACATGTGAGGTATGTGAAAATGCTAATCTGACAGTTGAACACATATTCCATTGCAAAAAGTTCCGGAAACAGCAAATCGAACTCCAAATTAAAGACAAGGCACCGTACAAGAAAAACACTGGTATTGAAAAACGCTGAAGTACATCCGAAAAATAAAATTGATAAGTTATATTTAAGAAGAACGATCGTCGCTAATGACCTTGGCAGTCGATGCGACGTTAAATAACAGCAAATAGGAAAAACAAAAAAAAACAGTTATTACTTTCTGTGTTTTTCGGATATCTAATGTTAACATCGTCTTCCCAGCTTCTTTTGGATGAAGTTTATTATAGACTTAAATTTAAAGTTCTTCGATGAGAACCATCTTTCATTAAAATCGGTTCATCATTTTAGGCGCTGCTTCATTTTTTTATATTTGTATCTTCCTGATCTTTAAGAGTGCTAATTCTGGTATGGTAATTTTTATAATTATATACATAACTTATTAAAAAATATGCTATTTAATAAATATTTTTAAACGTCCTAATCATTGTGTACAATTGTTTTCCAATGTGTTAGTAAAAGTCATTCGCTATACATATTGAACTATTTGAATATAATAAACCATAGGGTAATAATTTTCAAAGCTTTTATGTCTCTATTTAACGTAAATGAACAAGGTAATCATTTTCAGTTGTTTTTTTTTTATATTAAAAATAAGTGAAAAACAGAACATTAGTGACGGAGTTCTGCTGCTCACGCCTTTAATTTATTACTTTCACTTACGAATATATGTAATATATTGTAAGTGTAAGTATTGCGATCGTGAAAATTTTAGAATCTGAGTTTTCGAACACGTTTTGGGTACCCTGAGTCCAAATAACCAAGTCCCGAAAAATGTTCTGTGTGTGTGTATGTTAGCAGTCTAGCTCGAAAACGAAAAGTCGTACGAAAATTATATTACGTATTTATGATAGGTCTATGCCTTAGTTGTGACAGCAACTTTTTCCTTAAAGTCTCGGCTAACCGGAAGTGCCACTTTATATTAACGCTGAACACATTTTTATAATTTCTTCAAAAATGGCTCTTAAAATTTTGATTAAACTCGATGTATCATTGTATAATGAAGTGGTCTTTAATATCAATCAGGTCTTATTCCCATTGATGTCATTTTACAGGGCTTGAATGCCCAATGTTCATATACGGCTTCCTCTAAAGTACCTTAATATGGTTTATTTTGAATAATTGATAATCTCACATTATTAAAAGTTACGAAAAAATGCTAAATATAACTTTTGAATGAATTTGATGATTGTAAAAAGAAGAAAAACTAAAAATGCTTATTCAGGTCGAAAATGAATCTCCGGAAATACCAATTCCCAGTAGGAGAGCCAAGAATTTTAGAAAAAACTATATCTAATATAGAAAGTTGTGGAAGGTAAAGGAGAGTGGCGAAAACATTATAAATAATAATGTCAGAAAACTAACATTATTTAACGTAACTCACATGTTTCCAAGTAAATTAAATGAAATTTTCTTACGATATGTAAGCTTTTAAATGTTATTCTAAGATTGAAAAAAACAAGTACTTAATAGCCACATAATCAAGCCAAATGTCATTGTTTAAAATACTACATCATTGTACTTGTTAGAAAGGAGAAGTGAATTGTAAAAATATTTCATGGATATGTTTATAATCTCAAATATATTTACTATTTATTAACTCCAGATAAGATATTATATTTAAATTATTAGGTATCTATCGGCCGTTTATTAAAAAAAAATCACCTAGTAACCTTTTAGAAAATGAAATTAGTGAATAATTTTATGAATTATCCCTTTGTGGAATCTCTTTTTTCATTTTTTTTTTAAATTATATTATTTTATATATAGTAGGAAATCATGAAATCATTAATTTTATAAGGCTTGTTAAATGTACAATAAACAACATTTCATTATATTGTACTTCGTTTCCAATTACCAGCAGAAAATAAACATGGTTATGGATTAGTCAATGAAATTCAATAGGAAATTGGAATCACTAATCAGCTTCTGTATCAAGGTAAAGAAACATCTCGTTATCTGTTGAAGGAGAACGCTGGGGATTCCTTAATTCATTTGGCTTTTATATTTCAAAAACATTTATATTCATAGTTTTTTTTTTCTGAAGATCGTGTAGTATTTACAAATATCTCACTTACTTGTAATATTGATAGATAGATTGTAGACATTAAAATTAATTAAAAATCATAATAATTTAATAAAACTTTCAGACATTTGTAGGGCTTAAGTAAAAAAAGAAATGATTATTTCTAAATATTTGCCAGAGAAAATCAACAAGATTCCCATTCTCATATATAATCGTTACAAAGGATAAAGAATAGTAAAGAGAACTAAAGCCCTATAAATAAACAATAGATTAGGGAAAAAATCTAACTCAATATAGTGGTGAAAAATGGAGCCCTTTGATTTGTGTACTATTTGCCTATTTTAATGAATTATTGATAGTTAAATAATTGTTGTTTTCCTGATAAAGAAAGTTTTGTTCCCGATCAGTTTGGTGTTCATAAGAAAACTCCATGTTCATTACTTACAGCCTACGATGATATTTTGAAGTTTAGTAGATTTTTGTGATTTTAAAAATCTACTTTATGAATCTTTTAAATTCTCCTATTAGTGTTTCATCTGAAACAAAACCTTTAAAAATATATATATTAAAAGAAATTAACTTTACTATACTACGGTTCACTCTCAGAAAACAAGATGTAGTATGTTATCAATGAGCTGGATGAGAGATTTCCTCGCTTAAAAATATGCTAAAATCAACACAGGAAGGAATGCCGCTGGGCACTCCTCCCCATCATACGATCGAGCCAATACCTGTAGACTTACCGACAGCAGACCCGCTAATTGTCATTACTTATGACAGGTGAGGGTGAATAAATGAAGTTAAAAAAAAAAAAAAAAACAGCATTTTGGACTTATATACTCCTTCTCACAAAACTAAAACCTTCGAACATTCCTTTATTTGCCCGCTAACATGTTCCAGGAATTTCCTCTCATCTCATATCCTTTTTCATTCAAATTCCTTATTTTCGTTTTCTTCTCACATATTAATAAGACTCTCTCCAATCTTGAAATTTTAATTTACGAATAAATAGTTGATTTAAAGTAAATAATAGTTTTAATTCTAGAATCAATTCTTAATTTAATTTTTTTCTTATTCTGTCTCTTTCTTTTCATTTTATTTAATTTTTTTTTCTTAAGAAAATTTTTTTGTTGTGCACATATTTTTAATGTTGAGAATGTATAGATTGTTTGAATCTTATAGTGTTTTTGGCCTGCAGTATTTTTTTTTTTTATTTGTACATATTTGTTATTCTTGAGGAATCTGCATCCAGAATAAAGTTTGTTCTCCATTCTATTATTTGTGTTAATAGTAGCATAACAGTAGTAATAATTGTTGTTGCTTTTAACAGCCATTTTGAGATCAGAGACTAATTTTTTACAGTTGTTTACAGCTTTAAACTAGTTTTTCCAAGTGTCAGTGGAATCATACTTGATATATGTCTATCTATTTTTACTAATATAAATTATTGTATTTCAGTGTCTAAAAGAAGTGCTGCCTATCGCTACCAATTCTCGAATTGCGTCGGATATATTCTGATGAAAAGAGTTTTATAATTAAAGGCTCTGGCAATGTTGGATTCTCATATTCTATTTTTTTTTTTTTACTATTTGTTTATAGGTTATTATTAAAGGTTATTTTAAATCCTTTACTTTTAGATGAATATCGAGGTGAAAAATTAAAAACGTATTAAATGTAAAGAATAGATATTTAAAGTACATATTTTCCAGAAACATTATATTTGACAAATGATATTTTGCTTAAAAAATTTCATTTCATAGAAGAAAATACAAAATTTCTTTCCCTGATTTTTATTCGTAATTAATAAATGATATTCGTTTTTATAAAATTTCTTATTTAATTTCGATTTACTAATTTTAGCGGATTTTTATATTATTCATTAATACTATGACGACTAATGTTTATTTTTACTTTGTATTTTAATAGGAAGTTTTCAGGAAAATTTTTTAATTAATTATTAATGAAATACTCACATCCATTCATGAAATTAGTTTGATATATATTTGTGATATTATTTAAAATTATTTAGGTAATTATATTAAAATATCTATATTAAAAATTTGTATGTATTTATATATTAAAATTTTATTGTGTATTTATAACTGTGATATTAGAATACGATATACTTTGTTTCTGTATTTATTAGCATTCACATTGTATTTATTAACATTAACATAGCAGGTTTTAGTTTATATTATTGTATCAATAATACTTGTTTGCAAAGACTAGCCTCCGGCAGACGGTTTCAAGAAGGCAGTAAATATTTTTTTTATTGAGCTTGGATACTTTTGTTGTTCGTTATTGTATAAATACTCAACAAAAAATTCATTCATTCATATTTCGGAGTCTCATCCCGTCCATCAAAATAAAATTTCAATCAACAATTATTCTTGTAGTACAAATTAATTTTACTTTTTTATAGTGAACTAAACAATGGATTTGGACTGTTATCCAGGCTACTTGAAAGACGCTCTAAATTATTCTTAACTAACAAACATGCTATTTACAAATTAATTATAAAGCCTTTATGGATTTACGGGATAGAGCTATCGGGCACTGCGAACTTTAATATCCACAAAATTCAAAGTTTTTAATCAAACGTTTTGTTGAAAATTGCAGACGTACCTTTCTATGTGACAAACGACTTGTTACAAAAAGGCTTGAACGTCCTAGAGATTTTAGACACTGCAACACAATATAAAAACTTCCTCCACATACTGACTTACACCATGAACCCATTAACCCAGAAACAAATCTACCACGAACCCGTACATTCCACCCCGACTCTCCAACTTAACACTAACCCGGAAGTATACAGATTTGCTTATTCCAAAAAACACTTTGCAAATACCAAATTATAATCTTGGCAGTTTAAAAGCTTTTAGTGAAAATGATTTACAGATTAATAGTTGATTCGATATTAATGGTAGTGATGTGCTGAGGAGAAATCGCATTCTGATGAGACCCCATAACTGTAAATATAAATAATGTGTAAAAGTAAAAATAAATGTAAATAATTAAGTAGTAAATCATAAAAGAATATCAAAGTTACACCAGCAATTAATTATAAAAAATTAATAGCAATTGAATATTCTTAAGTAATAGGTTCCAGTGAACTTAAGTGAACTCTGTTCTTCACAAAAAAATAAAATAAATTAAAACTGAGTTATTTATTCAGATTTTATTTTTTTAATCATTAATCATGTGTGTATTTAAGCAATTTTGATTAGTTTATTTTCTGTTTGTTTAGTTTAATTTTCAATTTATATACCTTTACTTTTGGTATTATTATTTTGCTGTTTATTTAATTTTATTTATTGTACTTGGTGTGAATGAGCTGCTTTCACTATTACTATTGTCCTTAGATGGGACGGATTGTAATATTTCTCAACAAAGAATAGAAATATTAAAAAATAAATCATTAATCTTTTCATAAAATCTATAAGAAACATACAGAAATACATTCTTCACAGTTTTAATTCTAAATATAGTTAATATACGGATGCTAATAGAAGAAAGCATTAAAGTGTAGAATCCATATTCCATTTCATTGAAACGCGCACTTTCTCAAGCACTCGTTCTTAGTTGATGAATGGCTGGCTGACCACAGAAAAGCGAAACCGATCTGATTTTACTTGCTTCCTTCCTTGGAAAGGAAATCTTGTTATGCTAAGGGGTCCTTTTATAGGTTCCTTATTTTATGTTATTCGAATGCCTCTTCCAACTCCTCAGTTGTAAGGAGCATTGATATTTCTTTTAACGCTTATATACCCTTTAGATATACTATGTCTATAATTATTTACACTCTTTTGTCATTATTATTTGCCATTGGATCTTGATTAGTAAAATAATCTTGCAAACTACTGTGAAAATGTTATACATAATAGTCCCGTTACAGTTCCCCCATTTTATAAAATTTTGTGTTTAGTTTCATCTTATCACTTCAAATTTTACATTTACAAAAATTCTTAGAAAGGATGTGTTTTCGATCTAGAATTTGATAAACTTTGTATGTTTGATGAGGTACTAAATATTCATTAGCATCCACACAATTGTAAAATAATTTCATCACAAATTCGAGAAAAAAAGTGGCCTAAAAATATATTGGACCATTTAGCTTGAGCTTCATTCCCAACAGGTCAAAATAACGAGGTTATATTGGCCAAACGACCCAATATTTTTGTAGAACCCCTTTTTTCTCTATTTTGTGATCAAATTATCTTACGATTCGAGTGAAAAGCGAATGGATATTCATTCGATATTCAAAATGGATATTCAAAAAAGGCTCGATTTTTGATAATTTCCTTAGATAAAAAAGTTGTCGGTTACGGCAAGATGAAACCATTCACGAAATTTTAGACAGATGTTAATAATTTGTTTTAAAAAATAGGATCTGTGCCGCGGACTATAAAATAAAATTATCACTCCTTTTTATTTAATAGATGTTAGGCCACAGGTCACCAAAAATATACATTTTTACTGTATTTCTTTATTTACCAATATTTCGGATTCTTGAGTCAATTTCAAGAAACTGTAAACATTGCCATATTTTAATTTAATTACTTATTATTAAAATGTTTTAGTTCTAAAACATTCTGTAAATTTATATTGTCCTTACTCTATATTATGGTTATGTTTAAGACTTAGTATACTATAAAATAAATTATGATTATATTGGTTTAAAATTAATGCGAATTTCCAACCTATCATGCACCATTTCACAAAAAAAATTGTAATACATATCATTATTATATATTTCATCCGGTGATTCATTATTTATTTCAGAGAATTTAGTTATATTAATAATCAAAATTTATTATATTTCATACTAAATTTTAAATATAATAATAATATAGAATAAATATTGAATATTTAATAGTTGAGCGTTGCATTATTATGGAAGGGATGGTCCGTGGTGGCGGTCCTAAATATACTAAATAATGGCAAAACTATTTTATTAAAAGCCAACGTTTCGAACTAACTTTGCAGGTCTTTTTCAGGAAGTTGTGTTCAACTCAGTTCTAAGTAAAACTCATTGCTGAACACAACTTCCTGAAAAAAATTTGCAAAAAAAAATCGAAACGTTGGCTTTTAATAAAATAGTTTTGCCACTATTTAGTCTATTTATGACCGCTACCCCGGACCATCTCCTTCCTTTGTAGAATAAATAATATATATCTTCACAGTAAGTTTAAAATTTGAAATATTTTAAAGAAAATTAACAACTAAAAAATAAGAATAAAAAATACAGATTCTTGAAAGCTCAAGAAGCCGAACCGTGGGTAAATAAAGAAATACAGAAAACGTATTTTATTGGTGGCCTGTCGCCGAACTTAAAAATATTACAAGAAAAATACGATTCCTCAGTAATTGATTTAACGAAAAGTAATCCTTAGCATTTGCGTGATATGAATTCACAGAAACCGTTATTTTTGTTTGGATTATAATAACCATCCTATGTGAATTAGGCTCAATGAACAATCGAATTGAATCGGAAAAAAAAGTACATTTAACACGGAATAATATTATTAACGATTAATCATAGCGAAATGAAACTGGAACAAGAAACAGAAATCAAAGATATTATTGAAAAGATTAAACAAAGCCTTCAATCTACAATAACAGGAAATAATTTACTCATCAGGACAGAAATATCTTTTTCAGTTATCTCTGTTCAGTCATGTCTTATTTAAGACAAAAGTGAATATACTTTAATGGACTAACATCATTCACCGATAGAAATAAATCCAAAGCATACATTAATGTGTTTCACATACAATATAAAGTATGAGTTAAATTTTCGTGGATGTATATAATATAACAGTATTCCTTATACTGTTCCAAAGAAAAATTTGTACGTGATTGAACATCATTCCTTCATTAAAACCTTGGAGTCGTGTTAGATAATTTTCAGAATATATACCTTCACTAAATATTCTTTTGCACTCAACTAGATAAATAGCATATCATAATGGGAGATTGTTATCACAATACATTCTGCTTTTAAAATATAATGCACTCAACGTGTGCACATAATAATAAAAATATAAGAGACTTATCTCTAAAAGCATAATTATTTCTATAATTACATTTGTTTTCGCTCTTTTTTTTTTTAATCTATTTATTGAATAATAATACAATCAGCCACTGCTGGAGGGCTATAAGCATTAGGGCTAAAAGTTCTCATTCATACAATATATACAAATAATAGAGAAATATATATAAATATAAGAAGTAAATAAATAATACTGATGAAGAAGGTAAATAAAAAGAAAAGAAAAAATAATAATAATAAACAAATAAAATAAAATAAAAACTTCTAAACACAATCATAACTATATACAATATATACATTCGCCCATGAATCTCCGAACCAGGCTTTTTCCTCCACACGTGGAAGGCAAAGCAAGACTCCGAAAGATTCTTTTCTTCACTTTTCCAGCCGCATCACTATTAGAAGCCAGTGGAGACTGAAATTTTCGCTCTTTTAGGAACACTTAAACATCATTTCATGAAGGTTACAGTCTCATACATAAGATATATTTTTCTTACATAGTAATGTATTTTATTTTTAAAAAAGTCTCCTCCAAAAATTTAATCCACGATCTGCTACTGTCCTATGAACTCCACTGAAACTCAGCGGACGTAAATTTTTTATCATTTTTTTTTTTATATAGCTTTCTATGTCCTAATTTGCTGTTGCCTCATCTTCGATAGAAAGAAATAAATCCTAAATAAGGAGCTAAAGCAAGAATTGAAGACAGAGATTGTAGAAGGCGCTCCTGGTCGCATTGCTTGCTCTGATTAGATCCCCACCGAGCAGATAGCGCAGGTCGTTAATGGATTAGATAGTCGGCCGTCCTCCATAGATTCCACAATATTACTCCTCTAGTTGTTTGCCGAAATCAAAAGACTTCTATATTTCGTTTTATATTAAAAGGATCTGGTGCGCTCAACATACAACCTTCAGTTACCGCTCAACTTTGAACAAAAATTATTTTCTGGCCATGTTGGGTTATTATAAAATTTTTGAATTGTATTTTTAATCGAGATAAAGCAAAAAAATTACAGCAAACAAATCATAAATACCATTAAAATAACAAAAGTCCTATTTATTACATCACCGGTTGATTATGGATTGTACAACTATTCGTTATTAAACTATTATTTTCCATTGCAAAGTTTACTAAAACGGAATTAAGACATTTGCATTGTCTGTCAAGGACAGGTCAAAAGTTGTCACACTAATTGTAAGTGGATAATGTTAGAATATCACAAAAGGAAATTTCATCAAACTATTCACTAATTTAATTTTCTAAAGGGTTACTTGATGATTTGTTGTAATGAACGGACGATAGATACCTAAATATTTAAACATAATATCAGAACTGGAGTTATTAAACTACAGTAAATATATTTAACCAAGGCGGACATAGAACTTCAAACCCTTGTCACTTTGACTTTTAAACGTTTATTTACATGTCCCGAAATTAAGAAAAATTGATAATTTCGTCTTATTATTTATTAGAAACAAAAACAAATCGTACTATGATTTGACAAAATACAAATAAAACTCATGGATTCGTTTCTATTTGCTATGTTCGATATATAACAATATGTACTTAAAACCAGACAATGAAATATAAATAAATCAATGATCTCCGTATAAGTGGTATTTTACTATAGAAATGTTTTATTAGGATTTTAAAATTTTAATGAAATATAAAAAATCGTAAGCTTTATATAAAAAAAATGATTTAAAAATCGTTCAATGGTTTTTTTAACGATGGCATATTAGTCTGGATGAGGAGAAAATATTTCTAGATTTTTGTCCCGCTAGATTCGCAATCGGCACCACTGAGCATCTGCAGAGTATGGCGGAATCTATTATTTTTGACTCATTAGAAATCCTGTATCATCACCTGTATTACTTCTGGCCACTTCGTTATGAGCTCTACGGACAGTTTTGAGAAGGAGGAAAATGAGGAGGAAGTTGTAGCTATGAATACATGGATCATAACAATCGGTACTTTGGATGATAGTCCCGCACAACGTTTTCCTTATTGGCCTCGATCATTAAATAATATCGATTAGGACTGATTAGTATGCTGGGAGTTTTAGAAACTCAACATTGTTGTGTAGCTGTATTGATTTATTTCACTTCTCTGTAGTATCGACACTTGATACTGATAAGAAATAAAATTTCATAGACAATGTTCTGTAGGACTCACTGTAAACGTAATCACTTAGAGAATTAGAAAACTGAATACGAGATGCGTTAGACTATTCTTTGTGTAAGAATGGAGTTGATGGGCATGGCTGAGCAGTTAATTGCTATTCCTCGTTCTCCAGTTTTTCTTTTTCCATTATAACAGCAACGATTCCATGTATTGCAGAAATCCTCAGAAAGTTTAAATTCTTTAAATAGCATGAATATTTAAAAGTATTTGAGTATCTATTTATCCAATTATTTCATGATAGAAAAGTAATCTTTTCACCCTTTGATTTCCAATTAATGAGATATGTTTATTATTTTTTATTTATTTATTATTTCCGATTTTATGGCTGATTAGACAATATTTATAAGTGTAATATGATGATTATTCCTCAATTTTCAGATATAATTGTTATATGCTAAAAAAAACGTTGTTGGAACAATAATTAGACAACACAATACCAATGTTTGAATCAATAGGTTGTCCGAGATGATTGAATTGAAGAACAGATAGGGTGCTCCAACGATTTTGATCAAACTCGGTATATCAGTGTATTATTAAGCAGTTTTTAATAAAATGTAGATTTTATTCTCATTGATGTTCTCTAACATTCTTTAAATGGCTAATTTTCAATATTAGCTTCCTCTAAAGTACATTTAATTTTTCATTTGAAACAATTAACCATTTCACAAAACCTTTAATATAAAAAATAGTTAAAAATAAAATATGAAAGAATTTCATAATTAACTAAAGGAGAAACAAAATAAATAAATCATAACTGATAATGGTTGTAATGGAGAAACCAAAGGAATACGAGGGCACCCGAGTTCACTCGAGCTCGCCCGACTCAGACAATATTATGTACATATCCATATGCGGTTTTCATAAATGCCATCATTGGCAAATAATAATACCCACAATGAAATGTAAATAAATACAGCTTCTATAATTTTTACTTTCACTTCCTCTTGGTCTGAAAATACTTTTTTTCTGCTGAGAAGAGGGTGGTAAGTGAAAACCGTGTGATTTTTTTATATGAGCTCACCGGAAAATTTTTGTTTCTACTACCGTAATTATTATCAACTTCCCTTTTCTATTTATTATTATTTACACATTACTAACAGACACACTACCATAGAATCCAACAAGGAGACTTAAACGTCTCTGGATCAGAGATCTGCTACATTGAGAAGAAAAGGTTGGATTGCCTTCACTGGAGGTTTCTCCAATCAAGCACTCATGTTAATCCTGCAGGAGAAGTTCAGTAATGATGATCAATTTTACAGTACATACCTAAAAACATTTGTAAAATTTTTAACTAAAGAAATTTATTATTCTTATTATACATTCTTGAAAAATGTTTAACGATCATCTCCGACTCGAAACTGAGCTAAATATAAATCCATAAAGCCCATGTAGACCTACACGTACATTCCAGCGGTTTAGAACATGGCTGAAACAACATTCCTTCACCTGAGAAAGCGAGGTGTCGGAAAAATATGCGTTACTAAGTCTGTGATATAATATATTATATTAAATATATAAGTAATAAATATAATATATATTTAGTATGTCGCGTAAGTAGAGAGAAATATTTGTAGGAATGATATTATAATTATAAAATATTTCTTATTTTACCTTTCAATATCTTTTCCAGTTGCAGCCCTACTTTCTTTTAGTTTCTGTAGGTTATCACTCCAGAATTGAGTGTATCACTTCATAAATCCCCGAGGAATGGACTGCTTTTATGAAAGTTTGAAAATTTTATACTTAATTACTCTCTTTAATTACACTCTATATTTAATTACACAAAAGTACTTAATTACAATTATGAACTTTTTTCATATTCGATAGTAAGCGTTTTATCGACGATATGTAATATATGAACTCATATTCTAATAAAGAATAGAATATCAGTTGTTATTGCTTTTTTAAGTATCTATTGTCGCTATTATATTCCCGTTATTAGATATTTTGTCTCTTTTCCACTTTAAACACAACAGAGATTTTTTTTTTCACTTTAGTGATTTCAGTGTTATGAATAGTTCTTTAAACACTTGACTAAAAAGTAAATCTAACCCAGAAAAGAATGAAACGTAACGATATAATTTTTTTTTTATTAATGATATTTACAACTGTATTACAAGTAAAAATACATTCAGTAAATGTGAACAAAAGAATATAATAGCATGAAATCACTTGTTGAGAAACTACCCACTGGTAGCACTCTAAAAATGTATTTACAAAAGGAGATCTCGAGGCCATCTTCTTTTCAGACGCCTCGGAGGGTGTTATAAATATGAATTTATTAAATTGAATCTAACATAAATACTATATTTATTCAATTTTCTAAAATTGTAAATTTTAATACAATGGAAAATTGTTTCAAAATAAGGATCTTATCTACTTTAATTACACCACTGATTTTTTTAATTTTATTTTGGTGATTTCACTGTTATGAAGAGTTGCTTACGGGACACATACTTTATACTAAAAATATCTGTTTTATTAAACAGCTTAATTAAAAATTCATGGGCGTTTTTAATGTAGAAAAGAGCCGATATTTATATATATATATATATATATATATATATATATATATATATATATATATATATATATATATATATATATATATATATATATATATATAATTGGTAATTGGTTGACTGTCGTGGATAATGAAGAGAAGAATAGTTGGGATGCTCAGTCAAAAAAGGAAGGCAAAAAATAAATTATAATATTTATTTTTTACATATGCCGACGTTTCGACCTGAAGTTCAGGCCATCATCAGGGCTTTCTCCTTAAGTGTCAAGGGGAGAATTTTTTCCATTCTCCCCTTGACACTTAAGGAGAAAGCCCTGATGATGGCCGATAATCATGACTAATAGCAGGGTGACAGAGTAGTGATTTAAAAGATAGCCGGTAGTCGGCATATGTAAAAAATAAATATTATAATTTATTTTTTGCCTTCCTTTTTTGACTGAGCACCCCAACTATTCTTCTCTTCATATATATATATATATATATATATATATATATATATATATATATATATATATATATATATATATATATATATATACATATATATTAGTCATTGTTTATTTAGATAATGTTTACTGTTGGACTTATCCTCTGATGGTGTTCAGCCAAGAAATAATGCAAAACATAAATACTACTTTTTTTCTAAATCTATGCAATGTTATTGCTATTATAAAATCATTTTAAAGTTATTTTAGAAATGGTGGAGTTTTCTCCTAAGACCGTTGACAAGCCTCCTCCACCCTCTCACTTGACCCAAACCCAAGCATTTCGTCACATGCTCCAACGGCCTTGGCTTATGCTAGAGAAAACCAACACCAGTCCCCTTCTGATGCAAGCCGCTGTATCGTTCTGCCAAATTATCTCTACTTCTTGTCATTATTTTTGTATATGTGAGAAACGGGTAAAAGATCCAACTTTAAATTGGTAAAAAAAAAAAAATCTACCTAATTGCGTTAGTACTGACCAAGGCCCAATCGTTAATGCAATGGCATATTTTGTATGCGTGCTGTTTCTAAACTAATGATCGAATATCTTTACTAGTCAGTATAATCAGGTCAGAATGCCCAGATGCAATTAAATAAATTTTTATATCGCATAATTTTGTATTTTTTATGACAAATGTATACAATTGCATATCTGATGGTTATCGATCAAGTAAAAAATTATAAATAAATAAGAATAAAAAGTAAAATTCAACATTAAATTGAAAATGGAAATCCTGATTGTAAGAATTAGTTCTTTTAAGATTTACAATCTACCACTAATCAATTACATCATGCTGACTCCAGTTATCGACTTCTCAGAATATTTTTTTCATTTTCTTGCTTGTTATTTCCCTTTTGTATATCTTTTAAACTTTACCACTAATTTGGTTGTTTTTATTCTATTTTAAAGGAAATATTCATTATTATTTTTAAGCTGATAATTCCAAGTGCATATAAATTTCAACCAGTAACATCTGTAGATTATCAAATCATTTTTTATTATAAATATGTTTCAAACGATAAAATATTAGGTTTTTCAAATACAAATTAAAAAATTCTTTAATTAAGTTTAATTTAGAACGTGCCGCATACATTTCCATTTGCGTTTTATTTATTTTGTTCATGCTGAATTTTTTTTTTAAATACAATTGTTGCTAATTTTGTTCTATTTTTAAATATGTGTTTCTATTTTTTCATATTTCTGATTTTAAAAAGTATATTTTTACTTCCTTTCTAGTTCCTTTTTATTCCTTTATTCAGTATTTACTAGGCTCTTCCTAAGAGAAGAGTCCATTCCGAAATTCAGGATTTGTTTTATATATAACATGGCAAGTCTTATATATATATATTTACTATATATATATATATATATATATATATATATATATATATATATATATATATATATATATATATGAGATGATCAAATAGTAAATAGTCTGAAGACGGAATAAAAAAGAATTCCAAAACGCCATAAAAAATAAAAGGAATTTTCGGGAGAGAAAAACTGTTCAGAATATCCCTTATTTTTATTTCCTTTTTTTTTTTTTTTTGTCACATTATATTTTTAATTATTTTGGTTCATGAAGAAAAGAAAATACAATTTAAAAATGGAAATAATTTTTAATGTAAGTAAAATAATTTATTTTAACTTTTTAGCTGTGTTTTGTATATTTGGTTATTTTTCGCCGAATATTTTAGGGCTTTTATTGACATGACATATTCACCGGGTTTGCACTGTATAAAAATCCGGACTCCGGTACCTTTTGTTATATTTATGACATATTTCAACTTCCTTGAAATGTACATTTGACAAATACTTATTCACTATTAGATCGGTGTGAAGATAATTTGAATTCTGCCAAGATACCTAATTTTTTATTATAAAATCAAGTTTGGCTGCATTAGAACTTATATTACAATTTAAAAATGACACAGATAAAAACTAAAAAATCATATCAAGTCCATAGGCTATTTTTTTTAAGCTACCTAAATAATATTACATAATTCTGATGACAACGTTACCACGTAAATGTAAAATTTTGTAGGATTGTACAATTGTGATATTACGTAATAGAAATAAATAGAGTTCAAATTAATTATATAATGCAGTTCAAGTTATCTCTTTTAATGATCTTTAATAAGCGAAAACACCTGACGTAGTGGATCAGTTCTAAATATAGCATGGAACAATATGGTATTTGCTTCTGATAAGGAATTCCTCACTTTGAAGGATCTTTAAACACAAATTATTCAAATCTGATCACACTCTGCATACATGTTTATCTCATTACTACTACAACTGTAACCTGATAACGATAATAGTTTCAAGACAGTTAACTCGAAAGAAATAATTCTGATCAGAAAAATAAAATGCGGTTTGGCTGAATCAGGGATTTAAATATGGAAAAAAAATATATATAGACATATTTTTCGAATGTATCGTAATAACAATTCAATAAATTTAGCATTGATAATTATTATTAAAATTATCGCTTGTTTAATCATTTCAGGCATCGACATGTTTGATCGTTGAAAGGAGGCGAAGAAGATTAACATTGTATCGAAATCATGAATTTTTAATAGCAACAAACTTATTCTGTCATGTACATTATCAGTGGATATTGAAAAGAACAATTGATAAAATAATGCCGTAGCTTCACTGTTACATCATCAACCACAAGTTATTTAATTTAGTAAAAATTAATAAAAAAATCCGCTCCACTGTAGGTTATGAGTTGTAATCCCCAACTAACATCATAAATTCTTTGATCCTTCGGCTATCTAGTGGTTTAATTGAATTCGGGATGTAAACAATGAATTCTGAGCTGCAAGGCAAGCATAATTGCTCGACTTAGTTTTCATTGGTTTTTTTAATTGACTAGGGTAACAAATTCAAAGACATATTCACATCAAATTTATTGACCACCTACCAATTACACAATAATATATAAATCTATTTTAATTGGGTATGTTTTGAACATAGAAATCTAAATAAGGGATTAAAAATCCGTTTCTTCCATATTTAATGGATGCAAATGAAATGTTTGCTCCTAGTAAATTAAATCTATAAATAAAAAAAAATTAAAAACCTCTTTGAAATTAAAAAATTGACCACACGTGTATTACAGAATTATTGTTATTACAGTTTGTATATTAAATTAATATTAAACAATTAAATTAAAAAATGCTGCAAATGGTTTATTATTCCCAAACAATTATACATCAAAAGTAACATTTCTTGTCTTGTAACATAAGGAAAAAATGAATAAAAGGCAATTCCTGATATTACCCTAAATATTGTTTTATTTAATTATTAGCAATTTTCTAAGAAAAAAAAAACACATTGCTTCAATCGATGTAAAAATTTCAGGATATTAAAAACCAAAACAAAGGAAATAAGCATTGCAGTAGACAATATGAAAAATATTTTTTTAAAACATATCTTTATACCCAATTTCATCGATTTCAACAATTTCTTCCCTATATTTTAGGGAAAACATCACGAACAAAAGTCATAAAATTTAAAATGACAAACACAACATTAAAAAAAGCATATACTTTTTGATTTATTCATAAATCTAATTTTACTACCCCTCGTAACTTATTTTCCAGCCTCTTATCGTTAGTGTGTTATACAGATAAACCATAAGTGTTTTGAAAGAGAAGACTTTAACCAATTATCATTGAAATAGGTAGACTAATTTAGGTGCTAGTCTATAGAAACTCAGGTTTTTCCACCGCCATCTTGAAGGAAAAGGGCGGATAGTAATGTCGAGGTAGGAGGATCATCCTCGGGAGAGACCTCTGACTTTGATTCCAAATTTGAAAAAAATCAGTCCAGTAGTCTCAGAGAAAATGCGTGAACGGTGGACTTACAAAATTGTATTTGAAGATAAGGATGGTTGGAATGATCAGCCAAAATAAATAATTATATTTATCGACGTTTCTTGGATTGAACAGACGAAGGCCTGATTTTTGAGATATAATATAAAAATAAATATAATTAATTAATTTTCTAATCACATCCTTCAGGTTTGGTGCCATTTTCTCATAATGCTTTATATATCTAATTTTAGGCCAAAGGTCACCAAATATACACATTTTTATTTATCTCCTGTATTCTTTATTCAACGTTTCGGCTTCAGGAGCCATTTTCAAGATCCGCAAAACTAATTTTAATTTAGTTTTTACCATTCAAATACATCCTTATCAGACACGTATTATTTAACAACCATAAGTAATACAATCAATCCAAAATTTATTTTGGATGAATTGGTAGGTGGATGATATAAATTTATTCAAAATTCAAAATAAATTTTGGATTGATTGTATTACTTATGGTTGTTAAATAATATGTGTCTGATAAGTATGTATTTGAATGGTAAAAAGTAAATTAAAATTAGTTTTGCAGGATCTTGAAAATGGCTCCTGAAGCCGAAACGTAGAATAAAGAATACAGGAGATAAATAAAACTGTGTATATTTGGTGACCTTTGGCCTAAAATAGATATATAAAAAATTATAATTATTTATTATTACTATTTTTTTTATTTTGCCTGATCACCCCAACCATCCTTCTCTTCAATTATTCACTACAGTCAACCATCAGCCCACAATTGTTGCAAAAAAATTGTTTTCGATTTTCAAATTTTTGGATTCAACAATGGTTCATTGTTGAAAATAATAAACCAAAAACAAACAGAAAATCTGTTCAATTTGAAATAATTCAGTCTTTTAAAATAAATAATTTGTCTTAAAGTTTTATTATACATGCTCTACATAAATTTAGAGATCGCAAGTAATCTATGATCTATGATATGATATGATATGAATAACAAAAGTTCATTTATGATTGAAAATAAAAATTAAAACTTACTAATTTAATTTTGAACTATGATTGGATTGAGTAACAACTATTTGCAATCATGTCATCCAGCCGCCTGAGTAGTTCAAAACTATTATGGCTATTAAATATGCCCAATATTGCGAACAGCATCTTCGCCAACGAATAAAATCTATAAAAAAAAATAATAAATCCATAATTTTCCTTGTATTAAGAATATAAAATTGAGGGCGTGCTCCATATAAGGAATTGTATTAAAACGTTGTAAAACATCATCAAGAGATAAAACATCAAATCGCCCTCATCTATTTCCGGTATGATATTTGCTCTATCGATCAGTTATCGTGTATGCTATTAATTATAAGATTTCCCTAATTTGTGTTTTGAAAACGAGAAGGTTTCACTTGTCGCGAAGATCCCAAACTACCGGCTATCTTTTAAATCACTACTCTGTCACCCTGCTATTAGTCATGATTATCGGATATGATTCGTAATTTCGCGTAATTAGTCAGAAGGAAATGCGTCGCGTCATTGAAAAGTATGTCAAGGAAGTGAAATGAGACAGTCGTTGCTGAATCACAGCCTTTTTCTTATTACGTTGAAAAGTAAACATTTTTTTTAATAGTAGAGAAGGTTTCAGGCAACCTTCACTTGCCAGTGCCTTTAATCCTCAATTGATATTCAGCAGTGTTCAAGGCAAGGCTTCTGACCTTTCTATCTCTGAATCATGGCATTGGTCTCCAATTGTTCATCCTTACCAGTCGTGCAAAAATCCAAAATTCTAATATCATAAAGAACAAAAAGATTTAATGAAATTAAATTAAAGTAATTAAAAATAAATAAATAAAAAGTGTGAGCTATTTTTCCCCTTTTTTTATCTTTAAATCTTAATCCGCAACTGTCATGATAGTGACAATTAGCAGATTTGTTGTTAAGGTACAAAATGGTTTGATAGTCATGATTATGAATAGTACCCAGCAGCACCTCTTCCCTGGTCTGCTTACATCCCTAAATCAGGAAAGGAGATCTCTCATACAGCTCCTTTTCAGTCGCCTTCTGATGAGCATGTCAGCCGTAGCCATTTCGCTGATAAGTCCGTTGTGATATCCGTGTAGTTCAAGATAAAATCGGGCGTAGAGAGTACGTATGTGTTGGACAATAGTAGGTTGTCTTAGATAGGTACATAAAGTTTTGTTGTTGGCGTACCGGTGGGGATGAAGTTATTAGTCTTAAAATTTCAGATTAAAAACTATGTTGTTTTTGTAGTCTTTTTTTCTGAACCGTAAATCTGTGAGGCGTATGTCAAAATGGCCTTGAGCATGTAAATGTATGTATTTACTTTTTGTCTGATTTTCAATTTTGATTTGGAAAAAAGTGAGTATAGTATTTGCTGTCGCTTGTTTAAAATCTTTCGTTCCATTTTAACATATGAAATTTTAATTTTAAAAAATAATGGATTAAATTGTTTGATTGATGCTAAACAGAAAAATAAAATGCTTTAAAAATTATTACGGAAATCTTTATTATTTTTAAATAGTAATAAATTTAATATGTATACCATAACTCCACACACGATTTTTTTTTGGCTTCCCATATTCAACATTATGAATCTACAGGTAGATTCAAGGTTTGATATATTAAAAAACAAAACAAATAATGGAGATCGAAAGGGACTTTATTTCAATTTATTTTTTGTTTTGTTTTTTTATAGGAAAAAACTTTATCTTTAAAAAATATATACCCGTCAATGGATTTTTCAACAGGTAGACACTAAAACAAATTGTTGTTCCTTGATTTAAAAAACGTAATACGCGGGTGGAAATTGACGATTTTCTGCACAGTATTTTTTTTTAATACATAGAAATCTTACCTAATTGAATAGAATAGTAAGCTTCCCTAGCTTTGGTAATGTGGAAGTAAAAATATCGAAAAACAAATTAAAAATAAAACATTTTAGAAATAATAAAAAGTGTACAAGTGTAAAAAAAAGTGTATTTATATTAATATTTTAACAACTTTTCTTTAATCGATCTTTGAGTTTTAAATTTAAACATAATCACTTCATTGGGAATAAGGTCTTTTAGGAATGAATTTCGCTAAACCGGAAGTAACAAAGGAAACTATCGATTTTGGTTTTGTGTACTTTAGGAAGTCCATAAAATGTTGTCGGTACGGCATCATTGGTATATATTTTACTATATTGTTCAAATTTTATTAATTCCAAATTAAAAAAAAGTTTTGCTAATGCATAATTCTGTTTCATAAGATTAGTTGTGAAGGGTTGGATTTGAAATTTTCTTGTAATAAAATTTAATGTTTACCATTTCATTCATTCTTTCCTCATAATCCCGTTTATGTATTGCGACAGTAATGCCTCCTTTATCCGCCGATGTCACTAATACGTCAGGGTTATTCAATAAAAATATTTTGGCCACACCAACTTCCCTATCAATCGGCTTTTTCTTATATGTGAGATTGGCCTGTTTATTACAAACATTCGTCACTGTATTAATTAATCTAAGTCTCCGTTCATTCTGCCTTAAATCATCTTTTTTCTTCAACCTTAATCCATTTAAGTATATGATATACATATATTATATCATATACCTAAATGGATTAAGGTTGAATGCTGCCAAAACTCAGGCCATTGTCATTGCTTCCAAGCCCCTTCTTAGATCCCATACAGACTATCCCATCCTTCACCTTAGTGACCAGCCAATCTCCTTCTACTCCTCTATTAAAAATTTAGGATTTATCATTGATCAAAACCTCTTTTGGAATCACCATATTTCTTATATCTCTTGACGCACAATTTCCACCCTCAAACTATTCCATCGCTTCCGCCATCTCCTACGTCAACATACGCGTAGACTCCTAGTTTCCTTTCTCATTTTCCCCCACTTTGACTATAACTGTGTGATGTATGATGGCCCCTCTGTGGAGCTCCGCGATAGACTGAAAAGACTAATGAACAGCTGCGTAAGATTTGTGATCGGGGCCCCAAGATACTCAGATGTTTCTCACCTCTAATCTGAGTTAAAGCGGCTTTTCCCCTCCTTCCGAATATTTCCTAGGTACGTTCCTCTACCAAATCATCAACAACCATCGTCCTTCTTACTCCTTCAACCTTCTCAAGTTCAAATCCTCAGTCCATTCCCTGTCCACAAGATCTCGAACTTCTAACCTTTACATGCCTTCTCACAGATGTGCTTCATTCCAAAATTCCTTTATGGTTCTCTCTGTCAATTTCTGGAATTCCCTCCCTGTCAAAATTCGACAATCCCCATCCATATCCACATTTAAAACCCTTCTATTCCAATTCCTGTCCCAGAAACAGTCAGATAGTTGCTAACCATATGAGCTGATTTTAATAGAGAATTTATTTTTATTTATAGAAATATTTTTATTTTTTAATTCTTTATTATTATCTTAAGAGTTTATACTATCAGTGCAAATAGCTTTAAGTGTCTTGTCATAGTATTAATTGTTTTGTATATAGTTTCGTTTGTTTTGTATATAGAATGTTTACCTTATATTTTCTTTACATTATTTCTTTTTTTCGATTGATTTTATTTTGGCCAGATGTAATCTTTTTATTTTGTTCTATTTTGTTATTCTCAAGAGACTGTGTCTCAGAGTAAAATTATTTTTCTATTCTATTCTATTCTATATTCAACATCAGATAGGAGATGTGGTATTCTCGCTAAGATATTTTTATTGTTAGCCTCATAGTTAAATTTAGGTTCTAATGCTAAAGTAGTCTGTATATTTTGAGGTATTTGTTTATCTGTGAGGTTCAGAAACGCTGTGATTGGGACTTCTGGCAGTGGATCATGTATTGTCCATTTATTTATTTTATTAAACTTTTTTATTAATTTAAACTTCTTTATATTACGTTGTCTTCTGTAGAGCTTCTCTTGATCATAAGTTAATTTGTACGTTATTTCCAATTAAATAATTATGTTTAATTATTTAAATATATATATATTTAAATTTATTATTCATTTGAAGCATTGAGGATTAATTAATTTATGTATATATACATTTATATACATACTGTATTTATTAAAGAAATTCCTGGGTGGTAGGAAAAAATATATATTATTCATTTAAATTCTTATCATAAAAATTTTCTGTAAATTAGAAGAGAATTATTTTGTACTTTGTGTCATGAATTTGTTAGTTGGTAATAAATCAAAATAAATTCATTAGAATTACTCCAACAAACCGATGTTCTTATTTCACGACGTTATCCACCAAAGAGCGGTTAGATATCAACCACAAACATTTGTCATCACAAATAAATACTTGCAGAAAGTTATCAATATGGATGAGAGCCTACGCTTTTAGCAGCCGGTCTCCGTCAATACCACCTGCATATATTCATGATTTCAATCTAAACGGCTGATTCTATTAATTGAAACAATTCAATAATTTATTATGAATTAGTGCAAGTTGTTATCCATACAGTTTTGAATATTTAGTTTATTGAACGGCTGGACGATCATTTAAGTGTCTATATAAAATATCAGGTAATTAATTAGTACGATTAATGCATGAAAAATCGCGAAGGCGTAATTTTAGCGTTCATATTTTATTTTCATAATTTAAACTTTTGTTTTAATTTAAGCTATTTTGAATTAAAACATAATAGAACTAAAGAAATTATATATATATATATATATATATATATATATATATATATATATATATATATATATATATATATATATATTTTCCTACCCCCCTCCAGGAATTATAATAGTTAATTGAGCAATATGAAGGTTGTCCAGACAAACTATCTAATCGAAAAAAAAAAAAAAAAGGTATGTTTAATAAAAGATGATTCGTAAATAAATAAATAAAACCTAACTTTACGAATTTCTGTTGAATTTAAAATACCAGATTGAGTTTTGAATCATAGGTGTTTATTTAAAAAAAACACTACTTATTTTAAAAACTAGTATTTGAAATAGGTATTATAACTAAATAGAACGTAATTAATCACTTCCTCATACAATTATTATCGAACGTTAAAAAGTAAAATAGAAAGTCTT
Organism: Nezara viridula; assembly: GCA_928085145.1. Classification (NCBI taxonomy): domain Eukaryota; kingdom Metazoa; phylum Arthropoda; class Insecta; order Hemiptera; family Pentatomidae; genus Nezara; species Nezara viridula. The sequence continues at coordinate 116,440,969 of OV725077.1, forward strand.
AACATCTATGATATTTTTATTTTTCTATTTTTTATTTGAATTTTCTAGTCCTCCATAATTAATTGTACTGAACATAAAATTAAGTTAAAATTTATTCAATTCAAATTCAATTCAATTCGTTTCAATGGTATTCAAACGAATACCAAAATCACTGTTGCATTTCATAACGTAACATGATACTTCAGTTATCTCGGTATGTTCTTTCATTAGGCGGAATGTAACTAAAACAAGGAACGTTCTATGAAATATTTATATGAAAATGGATTTTACGTGAAATAAATTTTAATTTTACGTGATTTCTATTATTTTGCTTCCATTTTTTTTCCTAAAATTTTTTCCTGGAAATTTATTTAAGCCCTAATAAATAAAAATAAATTGGCATAGAAAGATATAATTTTTTTTTTCAGATTAGTTGATTTATTTCTTAAAATTTTGACTTAATTGATGACACTGCGACTATGATTATAGTGTTATGACACTAAACCTAGAACAGACATACAACTCACTTACGCTACATCATTTATATGAACAGATGGACAGATCGAATCAATAAATATATTGCAAAACTGCTAGCAGAAAACTGGAAAGCAGTGTCCCAAGATTGAAGGAGGTGGGGGAAAGGCTTGTTCAGGAAACTTAAGTTCCTTAAGGTATTTAAATGAAACAGAAAAAAAGTAGTATATGTAATTTTAATTATAAAATTATAGTAAAGAGAAAATTGAAAGTTGCAGAACACGATGATCAAACAGAAGTATAATTATTGTTTGAACTATTATTTCAATTAGTATAATTTTTAAAAAATGGATGAAATTAATCAATATTTCTTCTATATAACATTCGCATTTCTTCAAAATTAAGAAATGGAAAACTTTCCCTCCACGCGTCAAAAGAGATATCTTTTTTTTAAGGCATCGGACACACATTCCACTACCCACCGGAGGAGACTGACCCGGCGACCTCCCACCTGCAACCTCCGCCGTCCTTGAGGACCGATAAGAGGATGGACCTTATGTCAGGGAGGCGGAACTGTCGGTAAAATGGGGCAGGTATTTGGGCTCCCCTCCACGGTAACGGGACCCAGTGAAAGTGGCCAACATTGCACAACACCGCGGGGAACATCACACGACCCACATACCTTGCGCTTCCAAAGCACTCGCAGTGCGAAAGGTGTCTGCCGCAAGGTGGACTATGGTGGCAAGGTCTCGTTTCTCTTAGGGAAAAGGAATTGAATGCATAATTAGGCCATGTGCTGACCTCCGGCTGAATAAAAATCCGAAAGTGAGATATTCAAATAGGATTCGCGCTGCGCGTATGATTAAAATATATAATTATCATACTGAGCAGATGCTGATAGTTTTCCGGCAAAAAATAAAATAAAAGAATACTTAAATATATATATACTTTCTAAATGTATGACTCAGTACATTTACCAGGAAAGATATTTAATTTAATATTTACAAATTACTGCAAAACTATCAATCACTGGAGATCAGCAACATTTTGAATCTCTTTCAGTTATCGTAATCCTCATACTTTTGAAAAGTTGTTGAATGCATTAGTGGATTCCTGGATTGTCGAAAAATTGAACTTTCAAGTTTTTTTTTTTTTTTAAATCTATTTATTGAATAATAATACAATCAGCCACTGCTGGAGGGCTATAAGTATTAGGGCTAAAGTTCTCATTCAACTTTAGAGACTACAATGATAAACTTTGAAGTATAAATAATAATTTTCGTCTGGAATTCCAATGGATTAGCAATGAAATAACATAAGATATATTTCAGTAGCAATCGTAGTATCATTTTATAGTATAATACTGTGCATCCGATTTGAAGTGGAAATATACGTTTGAGAAAGGTATACTTAAATTGGTGTGATTATTGCTGGAATATTGTTAGATTTTATAATTCATAGGACGTCTCATTTTCTCTATCAACGCAGTAAAATGTAGAATGGACAATTTTAGACGTCTAAGTAAGTAGTAAGTAGACTTAATGGAAACGTGATTGTTTATTAATTTTAAGTATTTATCAATTATACCGATAAATAGTTTTCATATATTTTTCACAAATTTGTATCATAATTATTTTTACTTTCACTTACCTATATATGAAATAAGTGAAGTATTGTGATCGTGAATATTTTTGAATCTCAGTTTTCAACGGAAATGCACGTTTTGAGGTCCCCTGAGTCCAAATAACCAAGTCCCACAAAATGATCTGTGTATGTGTATGTCTGTGTTTGTGTTAACAGTCTAGCTCAAAAACGAAAAATCGTACAAAAGTTAAACTGAACATTTAAGGTTTTTGTATACTAGGAATGCTAAAGCAACTTTTTAGTCAAAATTGGGTAACCGGAAGTGGCACTTTATATATTGGACTAAACATATTTTTACGATTTTCTCGAAAATGGCTCTAACGATTTTGATTAAATTCCTTATATCAGTGGATAATTAAGCAGTTTTAAATAAAATGTAGTTTTTTTTTTTTTTATTGAAGTTCTCTAACAGGGCTTAAATGACTAATTTTCAATATTAGCTGTCCCTAAACTGCCTTTAATTTTATTTATTTAAAACTATTGACTATTTCACATTAATCTCTAATATAAAAGACAGTTAAGTATAAAATATGAAAGAATTTTCTAATTAACTAAAAGAGAAATAAGAGATGGTAACGGAGAATAGTTGTAGTTGAGGAACCAAAGGAATACGAAATTACCCGAGCTTGCCCAAAAGATTAGAACACGCTTCCATACGTAACATGAGATTAACATAATACGGACTATTATATTATTATACATATGGGGTTTTCATAAATGCTATTGTTGGTATTATTTAATATTTAATTGTACAGATTACAGCGATGTAAATATAATTTTTTTTATATATAAGGGTACTTATACAAATAAAAATACTCACAATGGAATATAAAGAAATATAAAGTCTATAATTTTTACTTTCACTTCCCCTTTGTCTAAAAATACTTATTTCTGCTAAGAAGGGGGTGGTAAGTGAAAGTAATGTGAAGCGCGCACCTGATTTCTTACAATCGAATTCCGCTAATACAATTCCATATTATTTTACAAGAATTTAAAATATTAAATGTATAATCATTTCTATCAGTTGTGTAAATATTTTTTTTTTTTTGATAGAACTATTTGTGCTTTTATTTTTAAAATTTAGTCGACTAATATTTAAAAAGTTTTTTAAGAAACCCTATTCTGAAGTTTAGAAAAAAGACAAAAATGTCCTCAGTTAATCTTGTAGGACAAAACTTTAAGGGTAGTAAAAATAAAAATATGTTTACTGCAATTGAAAACGCCCCAATTCCTAGAGTTTTCGTAAATAAAATAGTTGTAGGCTACGATGAGATGGAACTATTTACGAAGTTTCAGGCGGATGTTAATAATTCAATAACAGGATTCTGTACCATGAACTAAAAATTATTAAAAGATTTAATAAAAAAAATGTAATTCTTAAAATTAGGTAAAGATTGTATTAGTAACTTATAAATTAATATTTCAAAACGTTATTCATATCATCATCTTTAGTTATAATACTTAAATAATAAAGATGTATGTTACAGTTATTTCTTTGAAGATAATTTTATTAAATGTGGATAAACAATAATAATTTTATAAAAAGGGGTCTGTACCACGGACTAATGACTAGCATTGATTGTTAGTACCCTATCCTCATTACGATTTCCCGTGAAAAATCGTTCACTCCATATAACGACACAATTTTAATATTTTTTGAAGAGGATTTTTTAAACTGGTTATAACTACAGCTTTTATCCTGGGATTAGTTAAAACCTAACCGAGAAACATTGTTAAAGTTTTATTGTAACCTAAATAAGTAAAGAAAAACAATAAAATCATTCAATTGAATCAACGTAAGAATCGAAAGAATTAGGTGATGCAACTTCTATGACCGCCACTGTAATTGTAAAACTCGATTAAGATTGAATATGATTTAGAAGAAGATGTTCTTAGAAACAGGGAACATTGATAAAAAGGAAAACGGATTTTTTTTCCATGATTCTATTGACCTCAGAAACCACCAATCGTTAAAATTAACTTGTATCACCATACTTTCACTACCTCTGATACTTGAAAAAGTAAAATTAATTCACTTTTACAAATACAAGAAAACTTTCCTGCAACCATGGCATATTCCTCGAGGAATAACCTGATGGAGGAGCGAATGGCATCCAGGATCCGACACGCCGATTACCGTGCCCTAGTTGCCCACCACCGTGCGGATAGCAATGGTACGTTCCTGCCAAGAACAAAGAAACTTCAGGAAATAGCTTTATTATTTATAATCAGTAAAAGAGATCCTATACTGAATTTCAATAAAATTTATTTATCTCATTTTTAAAGCTTAGTATTATTAGTAGAGTGGTGCAAGGTCTTTATATAATATAGAAGCTTTCTATTTTGCCTTGCTCTTTCAGCCTTGCCTAACCACACTAAAGAAACAAAATTATATTTAATGTTGGAAAAATAATCATTTTCATTTTAATCACTAATAAAGTGCCATTAATTATGCAGATAACTAATTGAATACAAATTCTCATTGTGATGCTATATCGAATGAAATTTCTCTTTAATCATCGTATTATAAAATAAAAATTTACTTAGAAGTTACTAATGTAAAAAACCGATATGAACCATATGTTTTGTAATACTTAAAATGGAGAAAAAAACCTGGTTTGAGAATCTCATTCGGTAGAAACATGAAACTGATTATTTTCTTGTTATTTGAATAAAGCAGATTTGAATGTTTCAAGAACCTGCTGTAGCTCGAATCACTCATTGTTCAATGGTACTGATAACAGGGATTCACAAAAATAAAGTTAAACAGTTAATCTTAAACAGCTAAAACCGTTTAAACTCTTGTGCGAAAAACTAGCGGTGTAATATCCGTGTTGTGAGCTGAAACACAAGTTTAGTGTACACACGAGGCACTAATATCAGAAAATATTATATTAAGCGCGTTTCTATTTCCTCTCTACATCCCAATAACTTTCGGGAGGTATATCTGCTCTAGATATCATTTATATTGTATAATTGATTTACTCAACCTCGAATAAGCATTTTATTTTTTTTTTCTTATTAATTTAAAGTAAGGTTATTTTCAGTTTATAAAGCGTTTATTCATTTTTTAAGGGTTCACGGCCATATGGGCACAACTGACGTTACTAAAAACTGATGGTTCGAAATATAAATAGTTTATTTTAAGTTATTCGTTACTCTTTCTATCGAAAGAGCGAAAAAGGCCTGTAGCTCTTTTCAGTGAACTATTCATTCGCATGTCTGACTCAGATAGCTCTGGATTAGTAAATAAGGTCCTCCTTACCTTTTCCTGTCTCCCAAACTTCCAGTACTCATTTCTTCTTGATAAGACTTTTCCAGTGAAAGAGAACTTCTATCCACCACCACTCCAATGATCACATTTACTGATTCAGAACAAGCTCATTTATTGAATCAGAGAACAGCATGAATAGCATGAATGAGGGGGAGGGAGGGAGAGGTGTAAATCCTTCTAATTCCAGAGAGAAGGGATTTACTCATAACTAAATGAGAAGAGCCACATAAAAAAATAAAATTTCAATAGACAATGATGACTCATTAAAACCGCTGTATGATGCAATGCCCTAGTCTCTTTACCAGATTTTGGTCCTAGTATTTGTTTTGTTGTTTCAAATTATCTAAAAGATACATATGTTGGATGAATGGATGATGATGGACCGAACTAAAGGATCTTACAAGGTCACTAAGATATTCGGATAGCATAAATATATTTGTGAGTTATCTTAATTTCTGAAGGTTTTCAATGAATTGTAATATATAGATTTCGACATTTTAAGCTATGATATGAGTGAAGTAAATTGTAGTTAAGTATAGTAAAGTACAATTTTAGTGTCTTGAGATAATTCTAAATGAATGTAGTTACTTTCTGCATAACTTGTCGTTAAGTAGTAGAAATGATATAACAATAGAATGGCAGAATTTGTACATTTTGTAAAAAAAAAAATTAAATTATAACAAAAACTTTAATAAAATTATAAAATCTATTCACTGATGATTAATTTTGTTCTTTCGATGTGACATTGCAACTTATAATAATAATAATAATAAGGCTTAGCGAATCCGAAGGTTCGATGCCGACACCACCAATCGCTTGTTACACACCTCCCTCCACCGTTCGCCGTCCAAACCCAGTTCCTTCAGATCGGCTTTAATGCAATCTTCCCACCTTCGCTTCGGTCTACCCCTCGGATGCTTACCATTCGGTTATATATATTAACAGCAAATATTAACCTTTTAGGAATTCTCTCGTTACTAAGCCCAACAACTTTACAAGCCCATTTGATTCGCCGCGATGAAATTACCTCAATTATATTACCCGGATACAGCTCACGCAATTCGGCGTTGTGTAACCGTCTGAACTCTCCGGTTAACTCATCCTTCTTCGGTCCGAATATTCTACGCAATACTTTATTTTCAAAAACCTTAAGACGCTGCTCATCCCTTAATGTAAGCGGCCAAGTTTCGCATCCATAAAGAACTGTAGGCAAGATAATTGTTTTATAGATTCTAATTTTTAAGTTTCGGGACAAGAGGCGCGACCTAAGTAGTTTTGTCACAGAAAAATAACAAGCATTCCCCGCCTTCAGTCTAACCTTAATCTCTTCTTCAATTTCGTTTTTTCTAGTTATCGTAGAACCTAGATACCTAAATTTATCTACCTGTTCAAACATATTACCATCTATATCGACATCACCAGTAGTATCGCCATTTTTGCAGCTAACCATATATTTTGTTTTATCCACGTTTATTTCGAGTCCTAGTTCTTTACCGGCTTTCATTAACGTTGTCGTATTTAGTTTTATAGTTTCAAGGTCTTCGCTTAACAGTACCAGATCATCAGCATAGCCCAGCACGGATGTTGTCCCGCCCAGATCCAACCCTTTCTCGGTTCGCATTACCTCCCTAATGGCATGTTCTAATGCCAAATTAAACAGGACAGGCGAAAGAGAATCCCCCTGTTTTAAGCCCGAACGAACCTCAAATTTTTCGGACAAATTATTACCGATTCTAACTTTATTGAGTGTCTCCGTCAAGCACATCCTGACTAGATTTACTAGTTTTTTTGGAATCCCTTGCTCGATTAGAATATTATACAGTTTCTGGCGGTCAATAGAATCGTAAGCCTTTTTAAAATCTATATACAGCTGGTGAACAATACCGTTATACTCTAATTTTTTCTCTAATATTTGCCGTAAAGAAAATATTTGATCAATAGTCGAACGATTCCGTCTAAATCCGCATTGGTAGTCTCCGATAATTTCCTCGGCGTATTCCGTGATTCGACTGGTTAAGATTGAAGTGAATATTTTATAACATACCGGAAGGAGTGAAATTCCTCGATAGTTATTACAATCCGTCCTCAGACCCTTTTTGTGAATCGGAATAAGAATAGATTCTTTCCATTCTTCAGGTAATTTCTCGTTCACCCAGATCTTTTTAACCAGCCGATGTATTTTAGAAACTCCAGCTTCCCCGCATGCCTTAATTAGTTCAGTAGGAATATTATCGATTCCCGCTGCTTTATATGATTTTAATTTTCCGATAGCTCCTTCAACTTCCTCTTTACTTGGTCCTTCTATTAATGGTTCAGCACTCTGGTACTCAGAAGGAGGACACAGATCATAATTTCCCGAATTTAAAATATTGTCAAAGTGGTCCTTAAACTTATTCAATATGTCAACCGGATCGGTCAGAATATCGTTATTATCATCCCTAATTCCAGACGTTACGGCACCTACATATTTACGTGATCTGTTTATACCTTTGTACATGTCTCTTACGTTATTTTCGATTCTATTAGTTTCTATTTCAATTATTTTATTTTTAAGATATTCCCTTTTTTTATTTTTGAGCAATTTTGTCGTTTCGTTCTTTGAGATTCGGAAGTATTCCAGATTGTCTTCGCTAGGATTATTTAGAGCTTTTAATTTAGCGGCTTTTCTTTTTTCACACATGTTTAAGCAATCTTCATCAAACCACGGTTTGTTATTCTTATTTTCCTTTTTTCCTAGACACGAGTTACCGACCGCTTGAATATTATCTCTGATCTCTATCCATAACTTGTCAATATCCTCGTGGTCCTCGTCAGGAAGCTCTAAAGCTTCAAACCTATTCTTAACATCTAGCTCGAATTGGTTTCTAATTGATGAATTTTTTAATTTTTCCAAATTAAAATTCTCAAAATCGAAACGGTTTTCTTTTCTCTTTTTTATATTAAGTTTTTGTCGAAGTTTCGCGATTACTAATTCATGATCCGACCCACATTCTGCTCCTCGATAAGACCTTACATTAATTATACTACTTTGCCAGCTGTGTTGTATCAAGACATGATCGATTTGATTTCGTGTTTGCGAATCCGGTGATGTCCAAGTATATTTATGAATATCCTTATGTTTAAACGTCGTACTTTTAATTATCAGGTTTTTCGAGATGGCAAAGTTTATCAGACGGATCCCATTATCATTACTATATTCGTGCAAACTTTCTTTACCAATCGTCGGAATATAAACTTCTTCCCTTCCTACCTTTGCGTTCGCGTCACCTACAATTATTTTCATTTAGTTTCGTGGTAGTTTATCATAAACCCATTCGAGTTTATCGTAAAATTCACTTTTGACTTCATCGTCACTGTCTTCGGTCGGACAATGTATGTTTATTAATGCGATTTTAAACCAACGTCCCTGAAATGTAGCTACCGAAATTCTATCACTAAAGAATTGTACGTCTTTCAAAGCGGATAGTAAGCTACTCCTAATTAGAAACCCGGTACCTAAACAATGATTCCCGCTTCCTCCGTACCAAATAGTGTACTTTCCTTCCCTCATCGAGCCCTCCCCTGGCCAGCGAACCTCTTGCAGAGCTACGACATCCAAATTGTACCCATTTACCTCATTCGCGACCGATTTTAGCCCCCCTGCTGTGTTTAAACTCCTTACGTTCCACGTACCAATATTTAAATCCCTATATTTCAACTTACGCCATGAATCCCCTAAAGCAGTCCCCACCCGGAGACCCGAACGGGGGACTAGTTTACCTCCGGATAATGAGCGTTTTACCTTAGGGAGATCCATGACTTTTTGTGGTGTTTGGTGAACTAAAGATATGTGAGTAGGGCGTTCAATCCTACGTCACACCCTCCAGCAAGTCTGGTGGGCCCCTACCTCCAGCAAGTCTGGAGGTCCCCTCCCTCCAGCAAGTCTGGAGGGCCCCTCTCATTGTTGGTCAGCGAGTCCATCGGACTTAGCCGGGAGGAACTTCCAAGGAATTTCCACCGACCATCCCCACATCCGCCACCCGTGGGACGCTCCCCATACGCGGTAATGAGCCCGCGCGAGGGACATTGCAACTTATATTGATAAAATACCAAATGTAGGGAGAAAAAAATACATTTGAGTTAATTCATTATCATTTATCAGGATAATTTTATTGGTATATTACAGTAAAGTAACATTGCACTAGTGGGATACAATGGTGACACTGTTGGAATGGATGAAGGAAGTTCTTCGGTTGACATTAAAGCAATGGAAGTGGCCTCTGTAGGTTGTATCCAATGACGAGAAGCCATTCACTAAGCTCAAAACAAACTGGAGTCCTTTTATCTTAACTACTTCTGAATTTTTGTGTCTCTATTTCATTAATTAGTTAAAAATTCCATTTATCAAGAACGCTAAGCGTATTAAAATCAAATAAAATAATACATAACAATAAAACCAACGTTTTCCTCAATATTAGTTAACTTAGTTAATCTTTATTTTTAATGTAAGATAAAAGAGATTTCGAAAAAAGTAATAATTATTTATATAATGTGAAATACGTAAGTTTTTAGCACATACGAGAGAGAGTATGTCGGTGTGCATATGTGTGTGATGAATTTATTAAATCACCTGTTAAACAAAGATATTTATTACATTATAAATTTATATTTTAATGCTTACATTAAATTAAATTTCATTCATGAATTAGTTTGATCGATTAGTTCTATCCTTAAATATACCTTGAAAGGTGGGAATACCTATCTGATGCCTTTGAAATACGCAAATACTAAAGCTAGCATGCGAAACTAAAACATCTGCAAACACTTTTAAAAGAACGTAAGAAAGCAACAAAAAAGACTATTTAAACTTAATAATTTATATTTATCAGAGAAAATTAAAATAAATAAATGAAAAGGAGTATTGGCATTCAAATTAATTATTTTCATTATATATTGAGGGGAGCTATTTCGACAGGGTTTTGCAGAAAATTAATTATATTTATGTGGAATTTCAATTTGGAGGAAAAACACGGAAAATACCACAGCAACTGTAATCGTACATGAATTTTACAAAAATCGCTATTTGTCTTCATCCATGTATCCATCACTCGTTTGAAACTAGTTAAAAACTTGAAATATAAATATTGACACACAGCCACATAACTCAGCCGATTGTTTACAAATTATACATTGATCTAATTACACAAAATAGAAATAATTCTAAAATGTAATTTTAAGTAATCATTTTTAAATTATTATGTTGAAGAGAATTTCATTATTAGATATTGGAATGTGAGAAAGGGATATCAGCCCATTTAATTTTATTTTTATTTTCTGAAGTGAAGTATGTAACTAGAAAATTTAATATACAAATAATCGATATACTGGTATAATATGGCTGTGGTGGTTGTATTTAAAAAGATTCTTAAATGTGTTCTAAATGGCTAAAATGTTGGGTATAAAGAAAAAGAACAAATTTATTATTAAAAATATTTATTTATAATGAGTAATAAAATAAAGTAAACCCCTGATAACTCATAATTGCTGTTCACAAGAAGCATGCATAAATCCTGGGGCTGTGGAAACTGATCCTTCATTGAGCGTAATCCGACTCTTTCCCGTCGAATGAGGTTACATGAGAAAACGTGTAAGCGGGGATCACTACTGAGATTTCCTCAGAATAAAATTATTTCTCCTGTTCCACAAACCAAACTGATCCTCGCTAGTATCACTATTATTTATATTGATTGATAAAAATGTATCTATTCACACATTTTTTTATTATAATAAATATACTATATTTTTATGTTTTTGAAATTATTTTAGACAATTAGACAGAAAAAATTATTAAAAACATTTTCTTTCTAAATTCCCTATTGGGTAATTTTATCAATATTGAAATTTCAACTTCCACTCTACCGAAAGTAGAGAACATTTGAGCGGTAGAAGGTGTGGAGAAGATTTTTACTTCAACAACCCGATGTTGTAAAAACGGTTCATTAAATTTTGCTCAAAGTTGATTAAAAGTGATAAAATTAGTTAAATTTAAACGATTACTTTTGCTTATAAACGCGCAAATGCAGTTTTCTTGATTCGCATTAATTTCAAAGACGGTTATTTCGATTTTACCGAGAGTAAGAAAAATAAAAATTAGATAATAGTGTTCAAAGCTCAACCATAAACTATAACAAATAATAAAAGAATGATAAACAAATACACAAATAAACTATAATTTGAATAAGTATAACGGTTTTCTGATAAATAGCTGATTGATTTATACGCTAAGAAAATTTGTATAAATTTAAATAAAAACAAAAGAATTCCATCCTGACACTATATACACACCAATATAAAATATAATCTAATAATAAATAAGAAACGACTTGAGAATAAGAAACTGCTGAAAATAACTTAATAGCAAAGTTGACACAGTGATAAAAAGTATATATATTAATATATGATAATAAGTATATATGCTAAAGTCACACCGCAGGGTGACTAGCACTTGGATGGTTGACCGTCCACCAAGAAAAGCCACGCAGCCCGAGATTCCTTCCCTCCCCTCCGGGTATGTGAGACCCATCAGCCAACTGGAGGGAACTCACACCGACTGACGTAGGATTAATGACCTTGCCCCGTACCTTAAATCTGGAATCGAGATATGGCCTAGCAGACTATACTCGCGGCCTAAGATCTTCATGATCTGTAACTCCAACCGAAAAAAAAATATATTTGTGTGTGTGAAATCTTGTAAAATAAATATTATATATAAAATTTTATTCAATTCATCTTTACATTTACATATCTGTTTTGTCATATTTCTTTTACTCTTTAATATCAATTCTTTTAATAATGGCCTTAGACAATTATATCTTTCAGGTTTATTATATTATACTGTAATTATACTATTCTTTCTATTACTTATTTCAACCATTATTCTTGTTTTTTATATCTTTTCCTAATGTTTAATCCCCTTTCGGTTGTTTGTATTTCAAATTACATTTCTTTGATTTATTTCGGCGCTGACGGTGGTCTACTTGTTTCAGTGGAAACTTTGGGTAATAAAACCTTATTTTTTTTTTTTTAACAGAATATTAGTAATTATTTTTATTTTTATTTGTTTTATAACTTTCACTTTCGGACATATATACCCATTATAGAAGTTAAATTTTCGATATCATCGGTTTATTGCAAAAAGTCATTAAGTAACATTTTAATGAATTTTAAATATTTGATTCATTAAAAAAAATATTAAAATAGCAATTTGATTATTTATGATTTGTTATTTGCAATTCTAAATTGCGTATTCTATTCTGACAATCAATTAACATACTTAGCATATATGTAAAAATTATAGTTCACAATATTACTCAATTCTTCTTCGGTGCATACTATTATTTTCAAGTCAATTTATTACTAGCCATATTTACACCAATTTAAAAAAAATTTGTTGTCACTCAATGACCACTCATCAAAATGACGACGTTTCGGCTAGTCGAGCCATTTTCAAGTCTAAAAAAATTTTTTCATTTACAATCATATATTAAATTTTAACATATTTCAAATTATAAAGATACTTATTATGTACCTAAAATACCCATCATGTACCTGTCAATTTCACTTATGCGAATTGCAAGCGTCTACAATATAATAAAATTCATTATTATTGTCATGTTCACCTTTAATTATTTAACAACATTATTATTACTCATCTTTACTATTCCATGATTCAAACTAAGTTAAATTTACCATGTTTCTGAGTCACCCACATGTCATCCATCTCATTTCTATTCAGTGACTGGTTATTCTTATAGGAGTAGGGGAAGACTATTTATTATGAACATATATAATGCTGTTACTCAATATTACATGTGGATCTATTTTAAGTAATATTAGCTGATTTATTTCAAATTTTGATTTTTTCAATAGAACTAGCATAAAAAGTATTCATATTATCCACGTCTGTATGATTATTTACTGAGTTTTTTAAGTTCTTAGTTATGTATATTGATTCTTTAATTCTACGTTTATTCGTATTTCTTTCATTATGTAGGATTTTGGCATTTTTGAAATCAAACTCATGTTTAGTTTGCATATTATGTTGTGAGAGTCCAGTAGCTAATTTAATTTTTGTGTTTTTTGAATTACAATTTTGTTTATGCTGTTTAAGCCTTTTTTCAAACCATTGGGATGTTTGTCCAAAATATGCTTTGTTGTCGCAATTCTTACAATTTATTTTATAAATAATATTCGTTAATTTATCGATAGGTACTTTATCTTTAGTTTTCGAATAAATTGTATCTAATTTATTAATTGGTTTGCTTGCAAATTTAATTTCATTTACATCGTATTGTTTAAATGTTCTTTCAATTTTATCAGTTAAGTTTCTAATATATGAGACGCTAAAATATTTTTTAGGTTGTTGTTTGTTCCCATTACATTTTTCAATTTGTGTCTTAATGTCATGTTTATCGTTCATGGAAGGTTTTTGTTTTATTGCATTTTCAGTTTTAAAATAATTTGTTATTAAATTCGGTTCTTTATTAATTTTAATATTTTGCTTCACTTTCTCACTCCTATCATTGCTAATGTCAATAATCTGTTTGTTACTATTGTCATTTATAATTAACTTTTTATTTTCATACCATAATTTATTAATTAATCGAATGGGGTACCAATTTTCTAATAGAATTTGATATATTTGTGCTTTGATTTCTTTTATATGGTTTTGATCTGTTATTAATTTTGCCTTATTTATTAAATTTTTAGCTGTGTTAATTATTATATGTTTCTTGTGGTTACTGTGCCAGTTTAGGATTCTATCACTAGTTATTGTTTTTTTGCACCATGCCGTGCTAAGATCGCCGCTTTCATTTCTGTGAATATACATATCAAGATATCTTATTTTGTTGTTATTCTCCAATTCCATTGTGAATTTTAGTTTATCTGATATATAATTTAGTTTATCCAGAAAATTAACAGATTCATTTTTATTTATTATTGCAAGTATATCGTCAACGTATTTTATAATAAGCTTCGGTTTTTTTCCCCATTTAATTATAGCATTATCTATTAGATTGTTCAGATATATGCCCGAAAGATTGATTGACATACATCCGCCCATCGGTAGACCATTTTTCATTTTGTAATAATTATTATTATAGGAGAAATAGCCATTTTCGCAAATTAATTTGATTCCTTCCATAAAAACGTTTTTATCTTTTATTTCTGTGTACGGTTCTATTTCATCCCACCGTTTTTCCAGTATTCTATATATTTCATTTAGTGGAACATTCGTAAAAAGGGATTCCGCGTCATAGCTTACTAGATTTTCGTTTTCCTCTATCCTATTTATACTATTAATTTTTTCTTTTACTTGCATTGCATTCTTCACATCGTATATATTATTATTGTTTAAGTTGTTTAAGGCTGAGTTTAGGAATTTAGCCAATTTTTCAGTAATGCCATTTATATTATTTACAATTGGTCTAAGAGGTCTGTCATTTTTATGTAATTTGCTCAGACCATGTATTCGCGGTATAGTATAATGTCTAGTTATGAGTTTTTCTTTATCCTTTTCATTTATAAATTTCATTTTCATTAATTTATTTATATATGTCAAGGTTTTATCCTGGATTTCATTTGAAGGATCTTTCCTAAGGCATCTATATATTAGGCGTTCATCCAGTAGGTTGTGCATTTTTTTATCATACTCAGTCTTAGTAATAATCACGGTTTTCTTAGTTTTATCTGATTTTATAATTAATAATTCTGGATGGTTTTTAAAAAAAATTTTTGTTTCTATTATGTCTTTGTTTATTTTTTTGTGTAGGGGTTGGTTTGAGATATTTTGTTTATTATTGTTTTTGTCAATAAAATCATTTATGTGATTATTTACTCTATTTCTAATTATATTTTTGTGATTATCAGGTGTGTTGATAGTTCTAATTATATTTTCGACGTCCGCTATTATATTAACTATTTCCCTGTTGTATTTATAAGGTATAATGTTGAATTTATCCCCTAATGATAATAGATTTAATATGTTTGTTGTAATATCTGTTTTAGTCGTATTAACCACCCAACCTTTTGTGTGCAATTCTTCATAGGATTTTATGATGTTATTACGGTTTATACAATGTTTATTTGTGAGTCTATTGTCCAAATTCTTAGTCATAAAGGATACCGTATTATTATATTTAATATCAGCGTATGGTTTTTTAATAAAGGCTTTATATGGTCTTTTACATTTCTCTTCTAATCTCAATCTATGGAATTTAACATAACTATTTTTGTAATTTGCAATTAGTTTATTAACCTCATTATATATGTTCATATGTATGTCCCTTAATTCATTTAAAAATATTTCATGATTTTTGTTATAGGTGTTTAATGCCCAATAACATTGTTTTATTTCAAGTAGTAAACAATCTCTTGCTAATTTATTAAATAAGTTATTTGTTTTTTCTTTATAATTTATCAGAAATGAGGTATTAAAAAGATTTTCCAAAGGTAAAATTTTTTTCAGCAAGTGTTGCGGTATCGTGTCCGAGTATTTACATTTTTTTAAATAAAATAATTTATTATTTATCCTTAAAATTTTTGAAAAATTATTAAGAAATTTATAAGTACATGATAGGTTTACATTACCATTTATTGTATTCACAATTGTAATCAGTTAATATTACTTAAAATAGATCCACATTTAATATTGAGTAACAGCATTATATATGTTCATAATAAATAGTCTTCCCCTACTCCTATAAGAATAACCAGTCACTGAATAGAAATGAGATGGATGACATGTGGGTGACTCAGAAACATGGTAAATTTAACTTAGTTTGAATCATGGAATAGTAAAGATGAGTAATAATAATGTTGTTAAATAATTAAAGGTGAACATGACAATAATAATGAATTTTATTATATTGTAGACGCTTGCAATTCGCATAAGTGAAATTGACAGGTACATGATGGGTATTTTAGGTACATAATAAGTATCTTTATAATTTGAAATATGTTAAAATTTAATATATGATTGTAAATGAAAAAATTTTTTTAGACTTGAAAATGGCTCGACGAGCCGAAACGTCGTCATTTTGATGAGTGGTCATTGAGTGACAACAAATTTTTTTTAAATTGGTGTAAATATGGCTAGTAATAAATTGACTTGAAAAAAAATTATAGTTTTATTAACCATATGATCAATTAATCCAGTGAAAGAAGTCATCAAGTACCAAATAGTGAGTTTTGGCATTCTGCTTTTATCTTATTTAGAGAAGAAGAAATCATTTGGTAAGTTGCTGACTTTTGGCTCTGTAAAGTCAGAACATGATGCACTTAGTGGAATCATTCTTTAGGAATAAAAGGATTTGTGTCATTTTTATTCACCTAATGAGTTATTGTACCCATAAATATTAAATCGACCAAACGTTTATTTAGTGACTTTCAGCGATAAAACGGCTATATATTTTCTAAAATATATAAATACGTAGGTAATTTAGAAAATACAAAGAGATGTTACCGGTGACATTGGAGAAAACTTTCCCTGGAACTATTAGCTGGTCTGTGCAGAGGTGACCCACTCCCCGCAACTAAACCGTGTCAGTGTCAAATTTGAGCGACCGGGTGCGAGGCCGCCAGTTGCGCCAACTCCTTTTCAATCCAGGACCCGCTGCCAAGGGAAGGTCAGGCTCTGCTAAAACAGGATCCAGGATCTCTCTGCCCATATTCCCTTCATCCAAGGAGTTCCTGGATGCCGATCTATGCCCCAGGTATCGGCTGCGAATAATGTATTCATATTACACCTAATGGGATCAGTATATGTGCAGTTAAAAGTTCCTTGTGTATTATATGATAAAAAACAGGTAGAAATTACAACTAAAAAACCTTGAAAAAAATATAAGAAAGTTTTTATTCCTTGGTATAGACCCCTTTTTATCAAATTATTAACATCCGCTTAAAATTTCGTAAATATCTTCATCTCATCGTAATCTGCAACTATTTTCTTTTTGAAAATTCTCGGAATTGGGACGTTTTCTACGTGTCTTACACCCCCAAAATGTCAAAATAAAGAGGTTATATTGGCCAAGTAGCACAATATTTTTGTAGGCCACATTTTTTCTCGATTTTGTGATCAAATCATCTTACGATCAAAGTGAAAGTATTTCTGTATTTATGGGTGTTTAGTACCAAATTAAATAGACAATTTTTGTCGATCTCCAGATTTAAAACGCTCCAATTCCAAGAGATTTCGTAAATAAAATAGTTGTAGGTTACGATGAGATTAAAATATTCACGAAGTTTCAGGCGGATATTAATAATTTGATAAAAATGGGTCTGTACCAGGGACTATTTTATTCCGATTTTTGTATTCACTATATTATTGGATATTTTTTTTTTCTTTTTGAAGAAACTTTTATTCTTGACTTAAATATTCCTACTTAAAATTTTATCATTTGGGCCGTTTGGCCTATACGATTTCACTTTTCACTTTTTGGGGTTGTAGGCCGCGCCAAACGGCTAATTATTTTTGAAGGTCACCTTTTGTCACGAGTTTGTGCTCAAATTATCTCACGATTTCGATGGAAAACAAATGGGAATTTAAGAGTTTTTAATACCTAATTAAATAAACAAAGTTTTACAATTTCCAGATGGCAAATCCCTCAATTCCGAGAAGTTTCGTAAATGAAATATTTGTAGGTTTCGATGAGATGAGGATGTCCACGAAGTTTCAGGCGGGTATTAATAATTTGATAAAAAGAGGTCCGTACCAGACACTATTTTATTCCGATTTTTGTATTCGCTATATTAGTGGATATATTTTTTTTTTTTTTAAGAAACTTTTATTCTTGACTTAAACATTCCTACTCAAAATTTAATCATGAACGAATTTTATAATAATTATTTTTTAAATTCGTCACTTAAACAAGCTCGGGTATCCTAACAGAGAACCTGATACGACCAAAAAAAAAAAAAAAACGAAAAAAAAACGTGCTGGAACACAGCATGAAAGGTTCAATAAAGGCGAGACGTCTGCCCGCTACTCGCTCCTAACAAGCTAACGGTAGGCCGCGCTGGCGAAATTCATCTTCAGCCTCAATTGAATCTCCCGCGTCATCTTGGAATTGCTAGTTACACACACGGACTAGTTTGCACTTGCCTTATATCCAGCATTGAAATAGCTTCCTATGTTTAATAAATTGAAAGCTCGTGTAAAAGGATGTAGATTACCTGAAGACAATTTTATAAGCATTATTTTTAATATAATTGCTATAAATGGCTCTGTAGTGTGAAAATGAAAATTTTCAAGGAGAAAAAAACTCATAGAATACAAATTGTACAGCATCGAATTCTGAGTGCCAACAGTTTAAATGTACACCAATTATATTTCTCGAATCGGGATTCATTATTTCTTTCAGAAATTTGGTTTCTTTTCAAAACTCGTTATCAAAATCCTTTGCTTTTAAACGTATATTGAGTCCTATGTATAGTAGACTCTAAACCAGAATAACTCAATAGAACAGACCCCGGTACTGATGAAATATTTAAAACCGCAGATACCTTTATTAACAATCGGAAGATCAGAAGAGTAAGTGACTATCATTGAAATTGTTGGTAGCCAGTAGTTGCGGAATTAAAGATCTACAATTTATATTTTTTGAGTTTTTCTCTTATGAAACTCATTTCCAAGCTACAGGGCCATTTATAGTAATTTGTCACAGTTTTTAATAAATATCAGCATTGTTATCAACTATATCAATCAACCAAATTATTAAGTTTAGTTACTCGTTTGATGCACAGTTTAACATTCTTTAATTTCTTGAAGATAAATATGTAGCGTTTAGGAGTTATGGATGAAAAACTAAATAAAAAAAAAAATCTGACTTTTTTGGATGTAAAAAATTTCCCCCGAGTTAGCGATTTTTTTTGTTATGTTAAAAATCTTATATATATATATACAAGTCAAAAGAAAACTTTCCAACATTTCGATCCTTAAGTAACTGACCTAATACCCTTTATATCAGCAGCCATTTTCTCAGATACCATAATCTGACTGACAGACTCATTTGTTTTATATAAAAATGTTATGAATAATTCAAAAAAATGAATTCAAAATATTTTTCAGATAAATGGTGACACTCAGGACAGCTTGTTGAGAAGAGAGCAACATATTCTTACTGACTTTCATCAAAACTGCAAGTGTATCGATATTACGTAATAGTGTTACCAATACAATACTGCGGTTCGTTTACATAAGAAAAATTCCTAAGATGTTTCACTAGGGTTTATTTTTAGTCCTTTTATATAAGGATGGTTTAAAGATTTATCGGTATTGTAAGTGGAACAGAAATAAATATTAACTTTTACGGACTCCCATTGAATGGATTATCTGCCTCTGAAGACAGGAAGATTTGCCTTTAATAGAATAGAATAAAAGAATAACTTTATTCTGTGGCGAAGTCCGTTGAGAACAGATGAGTTTAACATAAAAAAGGATTACTTCTGATCAAAAGATCTGTACTTTAAATAATTAAAAAATAAGAAACCTTATGTAAACTAACAATACATAAGAGATAGAACAAATGGAACTATGTTCAAAATACGTTAAACTATATTCAAAACAAATGAGAAATAATATAAAAAAATAGAATAATAGAAAAAAAAAAGGTATAAAGGAAACAAAATAAAAATTAAACTCATGAAAACCAAGTCTCCAAAAACTAAAACAAATAATAAAAAAAAAAAAGAACTTTTTAAATTAACAATACATACAAACAAATCAAATGAAAGTATGTACAAAATACTTAAACTATATACCAAACAGATGAAAAATGGTACAAAATAATTGCAGCTTAGAAGAGCGAAAGAGAAAAAAAAAACAATAAAAACGTGCGTTTAGATATTTTACAAACTATTTGAAAATAAATTATCTAACTTAACTAACAGCGACATTACTAGATGGAAAACATCAAAAACTATTAACTAAAACACAAGTATGGAGAAACAACCATTTGAATATTTGTTTTGTCCATAGCTTGTGAGATGTTTAAATGCACCTTAATATGTTAACTTCTAATTTTCCTATTCATGAGATCGTATTTCTTTGAAATGTTTTTTATTTTCTAATTATATTTGACACACTCCTCTCTATGTGTGTGTATATATAAATAATTTATTTTATTTTTTCTTCTCCTAATCTTTACGTGTATTCACTTAAACATCTTCCAGACCATATGTAAATCATTTTTTTTTTTTTTTACAATTTATTTTTTTATATATCAACTGTTTTTTTTTTAAATTATATCCCATCACTACAATGCTTTGCTTATAAAATTGATTTGGAGTTCCTTTTTAATTCCATTTAGTGATTATTATGTAATTGTTTTAGCTCGAATATTGTACTATTGCAACCCTATTACTCAACTGTTTTCATTAATATATCTTAAGAGCTATTATCATTAATTTATCACTAGTATTTTAGTTATTCTTTATTGTAATAGGCCTCTTGTCCAGATTTTTTGTTAATCTATATGAATAATACTGATATCCTTAAGGGACCTAGTCCCAGAATAAAGATGATTTTCTAAACTATTCTTTTCTAAATGATTACAAAGTCTCCAATAAATAAATTAAAAAATGACATATGTTATTTTAATACATGTATATAAATATAAAGGTGCAAGAGATAAAAAATATAAACAATTGTGTTTTGTAGAACACATATATATCAAATACTGAGCTTTACTATTTACGGTTTCTATCTTAGCAAAAATATTAGATTAATAGTAGATTTATATTAAGAATATGTTTAATTCAAATCTAAAGTGCTTCATTTTCAAAGTTTAAATATTTAATAAAAAAAAGTTTAAATCAGTAAAAAAAAATACTAATACTATTAACGAATGATGAAAGTCTTCGAACTTGTTTAGTTATAATGAAGCACAACCTGATGAGTATTTTCAATGTGCTTGAAAGAAAATTTAGAACTTAAGTTGTTTACCCCGACCGAGCAAAGCGATTTAGTCAGGAAATTGGGCTTAACGAAGGAAAAAGCTACATGGCTCCAGTTTCAAATAAAAAACTATTAGGCATCAGAAAAAAAAAATGTTAAATACGTTTAAGGAGGTTTAATTATAGGTAAATATAAAAAACATTATTGATATTATATGTATTATTTTGTGTCAACATATTAATTATATATGGTTTTTATTGATATATCTTGTCATTTCTTGAAAAAAAAATTTGAGCTAATTTTTATTTGAAATATATTTGCAGTTCTCATCTCACACAGTCGATCTTGAATAATTCCAAAGATCTTTATTAGAAATCTGGGATGATTCGAACTTATCTTCGGTATACCATTTTACAAATTAATGTTTTATTTTAATTTCGAAAACTAAAACTATAATATTCTACATAATAGTATCACCAGTTTAGATGAAATAGATATGTAATAACTATCAAAGAGAAAAAATTATTTCCAAATTTTCAATCAAAACAGCCTTATTTTGCTTATAACTTTTAGTTCGATCTTTACTTTTTATTTAATATTTATTTATTGAATAATACATTCTTCCACAACCAAGGGTAATAAGTATTAGTTCTAAAGGTAAGTCAAGCCATTCATACAATATATGCATACAAGGAAAAAATCTATGGATATTAAAAAATTAATAAAACAAAATAAAAATAAAATAAAGCGAAAATGGACAAACAAATATGTAAAACAATAAATAGTAATGAACAAAGAATAATTATAAAAGCAACATAATATATGAACTTCAAAAATAAAAGTCAACAATATCAGTAGATAACTAAAGTAAACTAAAATTGAATAAAAAAAAAATTAAATATAAATAAAAAATAAAAGTAATCTGGAATTCTTCATACTTGTCTATATTCACAAGATCTTTAACTTATAATTACATTTAAACAATTATTGATTATCGATTGGCTTTTTGATGAACTTCATAATATTACTAGATATATAATTAATCAATAAAAATCTTTTTAACTGGAATAGAATATTTGTATTAGATTTATGCTATAAAACGTTTCGACATTTACCAGCCGTTTTCGAATAATCTGTACAAGTCATAAAATATCCTTAAAAATTACAAATTATCAGGAGTACTTGTTAATGATAATAATTTAGTTATAGTTCTTATTAAATTTATTTGTTTTTGTTCTATTTTTTTTATTTCATTTCTAATCTTTTAATGCAGTAAAAACCAATTTCCTTTCATTTATTTTCTTTACGAATACATTATTCCTATATATTTCCTCTCTCTCTCTCTCTCTCTCTCTCTCTCTCTCTCTCTATATATATATATATATATATATATATATATATATATATATATATATATATATATATAAATAATATAAATAATAAGGCTTAGCGAACCCGAAGGTTCGATGCCGACACCACCAATCGCTTGTTACACACCTCCCTCCACCGTTCGCCGTCCAAACCCAGTCCCTTCAGATCAGCTTTAATGCAATCTTCCCACCTTCGCTTCGGTCTACCCCTCCGACGCTTACCATTCGGCACAGCAAATATTAACCTTTTAGGAATTCTCTCGTTACTAAGACCAACAACTTTACAAGCCCATTTGATTCGCCGCGATGAAATTACCTCAATTATATTACTCGGATATAGCTCACGCAATTCGGCGTTGTGTAACCGTCTGAACTCTCCGGTTAACTCATCCTTCTTCGGTCCGAATATTCTACGTAATACTTTATTTTCAAAAACCTTAAGACGCTGCTCATCCCTTAATGTAAGCGGCCAAGTTTCGCATCCATAAAGAACTGTAGGCAAGATAATTGTTTTATAGATTCTAATTTTTAAGTTTCGGGACAAGAGGCGCGAACTGAGTAGTTTTGTCACAGAAAAATAACAAGCATTCCCCGCCTTCAGTCTAACTTTAATCTCTTCTTCAATTTCGTTTTTTCTAGTTATCGTAGAACCTAAATACCTAAATTTATCTACCTGTTCAAACATATTACCATCTATATCGATATCACCAGTAGTATCGCCATTTTTGCAGCTAACCATATATTTTGTTTTATCCACGTTTATTTCGAGTCCTAGTTCTTTACCGGCTTTCATTAACGTTGTCGTATTTAGTTTTATAGTTTCAACGTCTTCGCTTAACAGTACCAGATCATCAGCATAGCCCAGCACGGATGTTGTCCCACCCAGATCCAACCCTTTTTCGGTACGCATTACCTCCCTAATGGCATGTTCTAATGCCAAATTGAACAGGACAGGCGAAAGAGAATCCCCCTGTTTTAAGCCCGAACGAACCTCAAATTTTTCGGACAAATTATTACCGATTCTAACTTTATTGACTGTCTCCGTCAAGCACATCCTGACTAGATTTACTAGTTTTTTTGGAATTCCCTGCTCGATCAGAATATTATACAGTTTCTGGCGGTCAATAGAATCGTAAGCCTTTTTAAAATCTATATACAGCTGGTGAACAATACCGTTATACTCCAATTTTTTCTCTAATATTTGCCGTAAAGAAAATATTTGATCAATAGTCGAACGATTCCGTCTAAATCCGCATTGGTAGTCTCCGATAATTTCCTCGGCATATTCCGTGATTCGACTGGTTAAGATTACAGTGAATATTTTATAACATACCGGAAGGAGTGAAATTCCTCGATAGTTATTACAATCCGTCCTCGGACCCTTTTTGTGAATCGGAATAAGAATAGATTCTTTCCATTCATCAGGTAATTTCTCGTTCACCCAGATCTTTTCAACCAACCGATGTATTTTAGAAACTCCAGCTTCCCCGCATGCCTTAATTAGTTCAGTAGGGATATTATCGATTCCCGCTGCTTTATATGATTTTAATTTACCGATAGCTACTTCAACTTCCTCTTTACTTGGTCCTTCTATCAACGGTTCAGCACTCTGGAACTCAGAAGGAGGACACAGATCATAATTTCCCGTATTTAAAATATTGTCAAAGTGCTCCTTAAACTTATTCAATATGTCAACCGGATCGGTCAGAATATTGTTATTATCATCTCTAATTCCAGACGTTACGGGCCCTACATATTTACGTGATCTGTTTATACCTTTGTACATGTCTCTTACGTTATTTTCGATTCTATTAGTTTCTATTTCAATTATTTTATTTTTAAGATACTCCCTTTTTTTATTTTTGAGCAATTTTGTCGTTTCGTTCTTTGAGATTCTGAAGTATTCCAGATTGTCTTCGCTAGGATTATTTAGAGCTTTTAATTTAGCGGCTTTCCTTTTTTCGCACATGTTTAAGCAATCTTCATCAAACCACGGTTTGTTATTCTTATTTTCCTTTTTTCCTAGACACGGGTTACCGACCGCTTTAATATTATCCCTGATCTCTACCCATAACTTGTCAATATCCTCGTGGTCCTCGTCAGGAAGCTCTAAAGCTTCAAACCTATTCTTAACATCTAGCTCGAATTGGTTTCTAATTGATGGATTTTTTAATTTTTCCAAATTAAAATTCTCAAAATCGAAACGGTTTTCTTTTCTCTTTTTTATATTAAGTTTTTGTCGAAGTTTCGCGATTACTAATTCATGATCCGACCCACATTCTGCTCCGCGATAAGACCGTACATTGATTATACTGCTTTGCCAGCTGTGTTGTATCAAGACATGATCGATTTGATTTCGTGTTTGTGAATCCGGCGATGTCCAAGTATATTTATGAATATCCTTACGTTTAAACGTCGTACTTTTAATTACCAGGTTTTTCGAGATGGCAAAGTTTATCAGACGGATCCCATTATCATTACTATATTCGTGCAAACTTTCTTTACCACTCGTCTGAATATAAACTTCTTCCCTTCCTACCTTTGCGTTCGCGTCACCTACAATTATTTTCATGTAGTTTCGCGGTAGTTTATCATAAACCCATTCGAGTTTATCGTAAAATTCACTTTTGACTTCATCGTCACTGTCTTCGGTCGGACAATGTATGTTTATTAATGCGATTTTAAACCAACGTCCCTGAAATGTAGCTACCGAAATTCTATCACTAAAGAATTGTACGTCCCTCAAAGCGGATAGTAATCTACTCCTAATTAGAAACCCGGTACCTAAACAATGATTCCCGCTTCCTCCGTACCAAATAGTGTACTTTCCTTCCCTCATCGAGCCCTCCCCTGGCCAGCGAACCTCTTGCAGAGCCACGACATCCAAATTGTACCCATTTACCTCATTCGCGACCGATTTTAGCCCCCCTGCTGTGTTGAAACTCCTTACGTTCCACGTACCAATATTTAAATCCCTATATTTCAACTTGCGGCATGAATCCCCTAAAGCAGTCCCCACCCGGAGACCCGAACGGGGGACTAGTTTACCTCCGGATAATGAGCGTTTTACCTTAGGGAGATCCATGACTTTTTGTGGTGTTTGGTGAACTAAAGATATGTGAGTAGGGCGTTCAATCCTACGTCACACCCTCCAGCAAGTCTGGTGGGCCCCTACCTCCAGCAAGTCTGGAGGTCCCCTCCCTCCAGCAAGTCTGGAGGGCCCCTCTCATTGTTGGTCAGCGAGTCCATCGGACTTAGCCGGGAGGAACTTCCAAGGAATTTCCACCGACCATCCCCACATCCGCCACCCGTGGGACGCTCCCCATACGCGGTAATGAGCCCGCGCGAGGTATATATATATATATATATATATATATTTATATATATATATGATCTAACTATATTTTTTAAGAATTAACGAAAGCTGTTTTTTACCAGAATAAATGAATATCAAAGAAATGTGATATAAAGAGTGAAAATAAAAATAACTAAATTTTATATGAGCTTTAAATAAATCACCATTAACAAATACTGCCAATGAGCAGTAGTTTTTTAAATATGTTTTTGTTTAGATTAATTGAAAATGCCTAATATAAGTCAAAACGTTATATTATACGCATAAGAAAAACCTTTTTTTGAAGTTAAAAAAAAAATTGTATTGGTGAAATACCGTAGTCATTTTAAACCTTAATCTATTACTGAATAAATATGATACTGTGATTAATTTTAAGTATTAATAGGTCATTTATTAAAAAATTTGTAATGTATGTTTCCGAATTTCACGGTGTAATGGTACTTACACGTATTTACTTAAATTCACTTGTACATCTTTACTTAAAATACTTCCTGAATTCTTCGAAGCTCGAATAAATGATAAAGTTTTGTTTTTTTGATTTATTTTAGTGTTTTAATATTAAACATCTTTTTCCTCCGAAAAAAAGGAAGGGAACATCTAATTGCCTTATTTCTCTATTTAGAAACATCATTCAATGTAGTGTTGCCCAAATACGAGACGTAGACAAGTCTTGGTCTTGCAAACTCAGTCTTTGTCATGGTCTTGGTCTTGCGCAAGAGTCTCGCAACAGACTTGACAGTTACTTATTAGCTTATTACTAAAGTGATATTACTGTAATTTTTTAGATAGCAGAAACCTCACTAAGCCCCAATGTAAAATTAGAGGAGTTAAACGCAAAAGTATATTGGTTATACCAACTATTTGCATATAGTAACTAAGGTTGTTGAGTATTAGTAATTATTATGCCTTAATTTTTATTTTTAAAATCGATTTTTTTTTTTTACCAGTTCTGGTGTTTGCAAAGTGCAAGACCAAGACCGATTTCGGGCAAGCCCAATTCAATGCGATAAGCTACTACGATTTGAAATTTTACCAATCCAGAATTATTTGCAATCAAGCATTCCTTAATTTATGAATATTTGAAATTTGTGTAATTAACGTATGTTTCCATCATTACTACAATCGTTATAATATCGTAATTCACATCTGAAAAAAATATTTGTTGGGCCTGATCTATTCATTAAATTAAGAAATATTTAATAAAATAATATATTTTAATTAAGATATTTGAAATCACATTAATTTACACAAGCAGGTGGTAACAACATTTTTTTTTCTAGCAGCAACTCATCTTAGAATCGGTGAGTAATAAAATTGAACTAAATTATATGACTAATTAAAAACATAATAAAAAAGCAATAATATTTATTAAACTATAAAAAGATTACTCAAGGACTAGTAAAACGCAGACAATACCAGCGGCTATATGTCACCAGTTCCCCGACCTAGCGAGGTCAGTAACTTTCCGTTTACTCTTCACCAGTCTAGAAAAACTCTTTTCTTTAGTTCAAGCTGTAGGGTAAATATACCAGTAATAGACAGCTGTCAACTCATTAACAGGTAATAAGCTTCATAAACCCAAAATGCAGTATAAATACTAGAAGATTTGAAACTATGACACTTAAGAGGATGGTGCTTGAAACTTAAGTAATATGATGCCACAATAGACCATTGGTTAATTTTTTAAGTTGATTTGATGAAGCAAATTTGTTGGTTTGAAATTTTGATTCATTCACCTCTAGTTTGCCATTTCATTATTAGAACTGCGGAGAATTTATTTTGGGTTTTTTAATTGTATAAAAAAAAACTTTTGACACCCGAACCTAAGTGTTTTTAGTAGTGCAAAATAAACTCAGACTTTTTCAAGTTTTTTTTTTTTTAATAATAAACTAATTGTCTAATTTTTAAAAAATCAGATAGAAAATATAGTTGTTTAAAATATACATATTGGGTACTAGGGCTGTGAATATATTGTGTTTATTTATAATGTAATATTGTGAATTATTTTAATAATACATAAAGATAGTGTATTTATGGAATTTTTAATTGCTAAAACCACACGTCCAAATGAAACTACCGACTTTAAACAAGCGACTGAAGAAATGTACTCACTGTTTTCTAAATCTAAATTGCAAGTTCAACAAAAATTAAATACATTCACCTACCTTCTTACTCAAACCCATCTAAACATACGCCTCTCAGATTTATGGTTCAGCAAAAAAGACGCACTTACAAAAACTACAGTCATTTTAATCCAAAATTTTAACACTTATAAAAGGAGCTTCCTTGTACGACAACAAGAAAACTTTACATAACGACTTACGACAACCAACTATAGATCAACACATACGTGTTCTCTACTCTCGTTTTCATCTTAAACTACACGGACACACTAACGGACTTATAAATGATTTGGCCACGACTGACATGCCCATCAGGAGAAGACTAAATATAACCTTATAGAGGGAGGTTTAGTATTTGACTGATTAAGTTAAAATGGCAAGGGCAATTCAGTCCATGTGCTTTATTTTTTTTTATAAATCGATATGTAATTATAAAGTATAAAATTATAATAATTAATAGAAAAGTACAATTAGGCTGTGAAGATTTTTTGATTTGTCAAAGGTTTCTTCCCTTGAAAATAGCATAAGGGCTGAAACGTCGGTGTATAAAAGAAAAAAAACTAGGACTGTTGTGATCAAAATGTTTATTTTTATTATTATAATTATCTATAGTAAAAAAAACCAAATTGGTAAAAGACTAAATATGCTGTTAGTTAAACCCATTTTTTAGTGCCCTCTCTCAGTCTCCACCGGACTGGTAATGCCGGCGACGCGGTTGAGAGAGAAGCGCTGGGATCTCTTAGAGTCTCGCTTTGTCCTTCACACGTGCGGGAAAGGAGCTGGACTCGGAGATCTCTTACCTAATTGTAAATATTGTATTTAAGTAAGAATGTTTTTCTATTTATTTCTATTACTTATAATTTATTTAATTTCTTTACGAATTTCTGTATTTCATTTAATTTTAACTCTAAGTTACATTTCCTTGGTTTATTGTAGTTTTTGCCTTGGTCATATAGATTTTTATATTTTTTATTTATTTTTTATGTATTGTATATATGGTATGAATGTGCCTCACTCAGCCTTAGTACTCAGTGCCCTTAAGTGTGGCAAAATGTATTATTACTCAATAAACAGATACAAAAAAAAAAAAAAAAGTTAAACCCATTTGCAATGATCCACCCTCAGAAGTAAAGTTGAGGTTCGCATTAATTTTGAAACTTTCTCTTAAAATGTCTATTACCAGTATATTTATCCTACTACAAAATATAATAAATACAAATTCTTATATTATTTAATGTTTATAATTTACTTAAGGAAGAGTTTTGTGTTATTTTACGTATAAAGCATGAAAACTTTTCTGTTTCCTATATGTCAATTTATTCTATCCAAAGTTTAGAACGTTTTTTCCATCTTCAGAGACATTACTTTTCACTTCTTAATGTTTTTCATCTTCTGTTCTAACAATGCATGTTATTATCGTTTCTTTTCTTTTTTTCTATTCTATTTAACCTTTTTATATCTCACTCAGTCAGTTTTCGTTATCAGTGGCTTACATTGCTACTATTACAACGAATATTAGGTTTCTTATCGCTACTACATAAAATTATTGATAAAGGTTGGTGAAAGCATACACTGGAAGAAACATGCTATAACCTCTGCTTCTTTATAATCAACATTAGAGGTTTTCGGACTGGATCCCTCCCCTCTATAAAAAGGAAAAAACTTTTTTTTCCGTAGGTTCGCATTTTTTTTCTGTGATTGATCTGAGTTAAATACACAAACTACCAAAATATGTACTATTTTAATATCTTAGAAAATAATAAATGTATCCTAAAAAACATAATTGTTCCTGTAAACACAGTTTAAAAAAAATATCTTCGATAGAGTTGAAATTGGTCTTCTTTCAAGTATTGTTTAATCGTTTTTCGATTAAAATTTTCCGAATATTTTACATCAAACTGAAGTAATATTAAAGATGTTGGAAAAGGAAATTTTTATAAACATTTTCAAATAAATAATTGAAATAGTAAATTATTTTTTCCTAATTAACAATTTAGATTTGTGAGAAAGATACGCCTACTCGGCTGACTTTATTTAATTTAATAGTACATAATTCGCACTTAGTCGATGTTCATCGTTTCAAATCAATCTCCTATGTTGAATTAAAACAATACCAGATTTTACTGGTTAAAGTTTAAACTTGTCTGAATAAAAGCAACTATAGAATATTGCAACAAAATACTTTTTTTAAAAAACGATTCAAGTATATATGAAACAAGTGGATTTATTAAATATAGTATATAAAACTTTTTACTGTCGTTAATAAAGAAAGGGAGTTGACATCATTCCTTTGAAGAAGATAATCCATAGCGATTAAAGACCGGCAATTTGATGAAATAGTGGGTGATATAAGTAGATACAGGCCGATAAAAGAAATAAATCATTGTGTATAGTCTTGTTTGATTCTAATCCTTCTGGCCTTTGGAGTGTGTGTACACTTAACTTGTCCTCAGGTAATAGCTCTACTAAATGGATTCTTTCCTTGTCTCATTAGTAAATAATATTTATGATTCAAGAATAATAAATAATAAATAGATCTAAGCAATCGATAAAAAGTGAAATATATTCGTCAAATACTTTTTATTTCTTACAATATAATTACAAGCAATGGTACCTTACATATTGTATATACATTTACGTATTACATTTTTATGTATTTTTATTTTATTTTTCTCTATTTTTACATTTCAACTATAATCGTGCTTAAGAAGATTTTTTGTTCAACTGTTAATTTTATAGTGCTGGTTTATTAATTTAGCCTACTTATTATATTTTAACATCTAAACCAATGCCTTTCTGTTATTACTTTTATTATCTTATTATGTTATTGTTTTATTTATTTATTTTTATTTATCCAGGATATACCTTTGGTCTCTTTGTAGACCAATATGAGTATGTATGTATGTATATATATATATATATATATATATATATATATATATATATATATATATATATATATATATATATATATGTATATATATATATATATATATATATATATATATTTTTTTTTTTTTTTTTTTTTTTTTTTTTGGGCTACAAGTAATCCTGAGATTTTATTTTTATTTCTCTTAGTGTTTGCATATTAGTATATAAATCATTGTAGATATTATTACATTTTGTATTAGGTTATTTTTTTATTAGTTAGCCAATTGTTTATAAATTGTGTAGTTATGAATACATAAATATGTATTTTCTTTTCTTCTTTTTTTTCATCACAATAATAAGTAATTTTGAGAAGATATGTGCATTTGTTTTTTAGTAATTACATATTGTTTTTTAAATAATGTTAGAATTTTTATAAGTTAATTTATGGCCAAATTTGTATTTTCTTTTGTATTAATTCATCATTGTTATTCTAAGGGGACTTAGACCAAGAATAAAGTTCAATTTTCCATCCTATTCTATCTTATGTAAATACCTAATATTGAATTTATTATTAGCTAATTAATTGTAATAAACAAATTTTTTGGACCTATTTATATTCAAAAAAATAAAACTCTTAAAAATTAAAAAAGAAAATTATTTGGTTACATCACAAGTTATTTGGGATATAAATAGGTCCGAAAATGTATTAATTGCCATTAATTAACTAATAGCAAATTAGCATTATCACATCCCAATATTTTTTGATATACTCATGTAATAAAAAAATAAGTCACTAGTTTTATGGTGAAATATATATATAAATATATATAATTATTGTATATAAATATAATATTTATATTAAATTCCTGATTTTTATGCATGATGAGTAACAATTCCTTCGAGCTCTAAGGTGTATGCGGATTCTTCTTTGACAATCTTCGGTGAAGAGTAATTTTCTTTTTCTTTTTGTTTTTAATATTATAATCATAATATGATAATTTACAGAAAGTGGGGAACCAATTTAATTTTATATATCATCTATTTACAAAGAAATAATTATTTTCGACAGCATTAGTTGCTGTTGAGCATTATACGATTCCTTTCACACTTAAAAAATATATTACTACGTGATACACAGATGAAAATAAAAAAAATTGTATTTGATTTTTTCAATGACACATTTAAGTAAGTTATAAGATTATACTAAAGTTTTATTGTCTTCAATTACAGTACAGAGACCTCAGTTTGTTTTCCATTAATTATTAATAATTAATCATGACATCAATTTCTAGCGGAAAAGTTTATTATTAATTAACTAAATAAATAATTTAGTCTTATTGATTTAAGGAAAGTGATGGTCCGGGGTGACGGTCATAAATAGACTAAATAGTGGCAAAACTTTTTTATTAAAATCCAACGTTTTGACCCGACTTTACATGTCTTCTTCAGGATTAAAACGGACAGGATACAAAAACATATAAAGAATTGTGGAAGTTACATCATATTTAGACAAAAAATTATAAACAATGTGAATATACTTATTAAAATTATAAACAGTAAGTACATTAAAATATAAACAGAGTAAGCTAAGTAACAAGATCCTAAACTGAACTAAATAGATAGTAAAAATTGTTGTAGTGTAATATATGCAATTGTGAATATACTCCTACAGATCTACAGGAGAGACAATGGTAATTGAATCAAGCCAGGGAAGAGGCACTGCTGGGTTATATCCTTCCACATGCCTGAAATGTCATTTTTTTTTTTAAGATACCATCAGCTGATTGTCAACAGGTTAGTTCGTCGACAGGTGCGAATTAATATTTGAAGATGAAAAAAATAAACACTTCAATATACTTTTTGCTTATATGCACATTTACCAGTTTTACTTTTCGTTTCTCGACGAAGTCTCTTGGATGAACTTATCCAGGTAAAAGGGTTTCACGGGGCCGAACTTCTTTATCCTCCACTTTCTCGTATTTTTTTATTATTTCGTGTGCTTTTCCCGTGCCAAGAGAGAGGGCGGGGATTAATATCAGTGTTAAAAGCCCTCTGTGTCGGGAAACGAACTAATAATTATTTTATTATGTTATATCGCTTACTTAGTATTACTTGGTCTATAACACCGTACGTCCAAGAAGTCGAGTAAACGGACCGCTGGACCAAACAAATCCAAGCTGGAAAAAAAATTTCTAATGAAAAGAATTTTTAAATAAACAATAGCATTACTCCTTGTGGATAGGAAACGCATTATTTTTCGAAACATACTCTAGGTCCCGGCATTTTTCTATTATGATATTGTATGTTTGTCCCTTAGTACGAGGTGTAACTATAAAATAACGATACTGGTAATGTAAAATATTTAATTTTGAATCAGTAGATATTTATTTGTTATCACCTCCAATACACCTACTTCCTTTATCCATCCACGCTCCAGGCGAATCTTCCACTGAAACTGCTAGAAATCTTCTGTGAGCTGCTTTCGGGCGCGTGCCGCTTTCTCTTTCAGCAACAACGTGAATGTAGTAACGTTTATTAATAGTTTGACCTTCAGGAACCCAATGAAGGTGTACATTCCCATGAATATTAAAAAGAACAATTATCATTGCTTTAAAATTGGATTTACTCATTTGAGTTTTCTTTACTGGAAGTTGATTCTTCCAATGTAAGGATTCGCGCTTAATTTCGTAAAAAACAGCAATTCGCTATTTAAAAGGAACGAGATTTGATTCTGTTGAAGTTATCATTCTTTTTAAAATGTTAAAAACTTCTGCTATCTTCGTGTAGAGCTTAATTGCACAAATGAAATATTAGCAGAAGTGAATAGACGGATTATGGCAGGTAACCGGGCTTATTCCGCAAACATAAAACTCTTCGCTCATCGCTGTTGTCACGAACGACAAAAATAAGACTGCATAAAACATTGGTAAGACCAGTAGTGACATGTTCTGCGGAAACTTGGACCCTTTGCACCCCCACAATAAATCCTTTGGAGGTTTTCGAGAAGAAAATTCTGCGTACAATTTATGGACCTGTATTGAAAGAGGGTGAATGGAGAATCAGGAAGAACAACGAACTATATGAGCTATCTTGTGACATTGTCTGCTTCATACGAGCAAGGAGAATTGAACGGTTAGGTCATGTAGCACGGATGAGTGAAGTGAGCATTTAAAAAAGAATTCTGTTTGGGAAGATGTATGGCACCAGAAGGAGAGGGCGACCTCGTAGATGTTGGATTCGGGGTGTGGAAAGGAACCTGGCAAATCTTGGTATCAGGAACTGGAGGAGGAGCGCGTTGTGTAGAGGGGACATCCTAAATAAGAAGTTGAATTAATGGAAACGGTAGCTCACGCATCATTTATTTTAACAAGAATAATAAAAAAACTTAATACAACATTAAAAGTAAATATGAAAGCTATGGTTACTTCCCTGGTAGGAGATTCTGAGTAAGATTGCGACAGTCGTCATACTAACGACACTTTAAGGAATTGCCGATAAGTTTATTAGGAAGAAAAGGATCTTGTGCCTGTTTGAACTTATTTAACAGTATTGCTAACGCATCGAGCGACATTAACGCTAGTAGAGCCTTTCATCACTTTTTAAGAGACAAAAGTAAATATTTTTATTCTAATTCTTTGAATTATTATTGTTATATATACACAGATAAAGTAATGGATATTTTTTCTCGGTATATGTTAAAATTTAATTGTTAATTAGCAGCTACTTTGTGCGCAGATAATTTTATATTGTCAAGGCAACTGTTTTTTTGTTTTTTTGCGAAGGAAGGTGTTGGATACTGTTGATATTTTCTGCGTAACGTAAGTTTTTTTTTCTTTCAGATACCTAGAAAACGCTCCAGGAAGACAAAAAGTTGTTTCTTACACAAATGTTTATGTCTTCTTATTTATAAGCGGATATATTGTTGTGTAATACAATAAATGTGATTATAGACTATTTTGGTGTATTTTTTAATCTGTCACTGACTATTCTAACCACTATCATCCTTCTAACCGTCCTTGAAATGGGATCGGTTGTGATATTTTCTTTTTTTTTGTTTTCTAATTTGCTCATGTGTGATAACCGTTGTACTTAAGGAGAACATTTTAGTATTTATAGTTAGTCAAGTGAACTTTACTATACTTATTATATTTTATGTACTTTCTATCCAATTGGTATGCTAACAAAATTGAGGACATTGCCATTATCTAAATACTTATCTAAATGAAAATTATCATTCACCTATCGGAGAAATATGTTAATAAAAACCCAGACTTTATTCAAGAAACTTAACCTTGTAAAAGTCAGTGGTGATTTACACTGGTCGTTGAAAACGGAATTACTTGATTTGTACTGTGTAAAATGCCCTTCATATGTCAGCTATTAAATTAGTATTATTAATAAAAACGTTTTCATTTCCACTGAGTAAACTATTGTTTCATAACTCCATATCCATTACAGTTGATGTTACCTCGACCTACTTAGGTAATGCTCTGCATAGTAATGTAAAGTCGGGAGAACCTTAATTCGCGTTCCGTTAACCGAGAGCAGGAAGAGACTAGAAGAAAGTAACTATTTCCCAGGGATGCAGTTCCAGATACCGTTATTATACCGTCAGCTTATGAATTGCCTTCTGTCTTGTTCCTTACTTTATTCCTTTGCGTATTTCCATCTCCTCAGCCATATTACGTATTCATTAAGAAATGGATCTGAATTTAAAGTTATGAAAAAATTAAAATCTAATTAATAAATGGTTTAATTCTCATCTTCATTGTCTAATGTTGAAAAATCATCGATAGTTGAAAAATCCAATTCTCAAATTCATCACTATTCATACAACAATATTCAAAGTAAAGTTGAATTCCGGCACACCTAGCGGAAAAATAGGCTAAATACAACCTAGACTTTGTTCGAGAAGCTTAACCGTGTAAAAGGTTCTATAAAGTTTTAGTTCTGATATTTAATGTTTAATAATACCCACCGAGGCTTCTGAAAAGAAGAGAGTCTCGTGATCTACTTATGTAAATATATTATTAGAGTGCTACCAATGGGTAGTTTCTCAACAAGCGTGTTCATGTGATTGTATTATTAATGTGTGCACATTTACTAGTTGTATTTTTTTTTATTATTATACAGCTGTAAATATCAATGAATAAAAAAATTAAATAAAAAATAAAATGTTTAATATATTTTCCTTGAGCATTAAACTAAAACTGTTACCAGGCAGCGCTATATATGGTTGTTGAACTGAATAACGAAAACAAGAATAACAAAAAATTTATAAATGAGAAAATTATATAATAAAAAATATTATTTTCAAATATGTAATAAACAATTTTTTATTACAAATGATGCATCTTTGTAAATAAATAAAGCTGTTTCATTTCAATTGTATAAAATACATTTTAATTCAATTATAAATATGAAATAAAAATAATTTATAAATTAAATTAATAAAATCTTGATTCATTTCCTGTAATTAAAGAAATACTGATGTCATTTTATCCACCTCGATACAAGAGGAATTTTTCGCTGG
The DNA here is from genome assembly GCA_928085145.1 of Nezara viridula. Lineage (NCBI taxonomy): Eukaryota > Metazoa > Arthropoda > Insecta > Hemiptera > Pentatomidae > Nezara > Nezara viridula. Next base: position 116,477,526 of record OV725077.1, read on the forward strand.
TAACCAGCCCAAGGGCGTATTCATTTGGCACGTACTATCCTCAAAACTAGTTGTACGACGTTTGTTTTCCACGTCCATCATTCAAGTACATACTTCAAAGAATCGTGATGGTTTCTTTTGCAGAACGATAGCATAATGCAATTTGATGACTAGGTGGTTATATTTTTAAAATAAATTAAACTAAGAATGTTTTAAATATTTTGTTTTAATTTATGACAATCGAGGCTTCCTAAATAATTTTATTTTTGAAAACTTATGATTAATAAATAGACCGTGGTACAGACCCCTATTTACTAAAATTCTCGGAAGTAAGATAACTTGAGCACTAAGTCGAGAAAAAAGATGGCCTTAAAAAATATTGAGTCGTTTAGAGTGACCTACACCTAAAAATTTTCAAAATAACAAGGTCATATAGGTCAAAAGGCCCAATATATTTGGAGGCCACATTTTTTATCGATCTGTGATCAAATTAGCTTAAGACCCAAGTGAAAAGTAAATGGGTATTTAAGAGTTTTTAGTATCTAATTAAATAGATAAAGTTCGCCGACCACTAGATTAAAAACGCCCCATTTCCGAAAATTTTCATAAATGAAATATTTGTAGGTTACAATGAGATGAAGGTATTTACGAAGTTTTGGATGGTGTTAATAATTTGATGAAAAGGGTTCTGTACCACTGACTAAAACCAATTACATTACTAGGTTTACGTTTCAGGAAATCATCCCCGTTGGTAGAATATATAAGAAAATTTATTTTATAAGATGTCTAATTTTTCATTTACATGTTTTATAAGTCTTTTATTTTTCAAAGTGAAAACTGAACGATTTTTTTAAATCGAGATTAGTGTAGATTTCAAAGTAAAAGTACCAGTAGTTCGATTATAAATTTTTAAAAAACAAAATTAAATTATAAAAATTTGGTGTTATCCAAAATCTAGAACTTGCTGACCCGTGCAAGTTCACAAACCTAACATTTTTATTTGATCTTAATACATTAAGAATTCATATATTTATTATTTTATCAGTTTATTAATATGATTTATACTCTGGCATGGTTTAACCAATGCGTCTCCTTAAACTTATAATTTAAATATTAACTTTTTCTTCACTGGATTATCATAAATTTACAAAAGCTTCTAAACATTTATTTGAACATCTGATGATGGCAAAAAAAAAAAGTCTCAAATTCTCAGAAAGGAATTGTTATACCAATTTTTAAAACGATAAGCTTCAATAATAAAGACCTACAAGTAAAAGCTAATATAATTGAAGCACATTGACAAACATTCCAAAAAGTGTTTAATGGTGGACAGATTTATATAAATAAAATAAATTAATAATTTAAAAAGTAAAATGTTATGAAATTGAAAAAAAAAAATTGATAAATTATATACTGTAGCACGGAAAAAAAGGGCCAGTCCCAATATGGAACAGAATCATTGCAGTACAACAAATAAGGTACTAAATGTTCAGAACGCTATAATCATCTGATTTCGATGATTTTTTTTTTTTTTTATGTTTTTAGGGAATATAGTAAAGTTTTAAATACACATATGTATGATGGAGCAAAAATTATGTACTTTTCGAGTTATTTTATGAATTCATTTGTTACGTCTCGATTCGTTGAGATGGCACTCTCACATGGCTTGAAACCTCTCAATTTTACATTAACTTATATCTAAGTCTTCGTATAAAATTACCAATTAAAATTACGATTAGCGCATTTTATGTGATATTCCCTTTCTATTGATACATTATTCATCAAAATCCATCACTCTTGATAGCCGGAAAAGGGATATATATGTATTCAGAAATAAGATAAAAGATTTTTAGTGTAATTTCCATCAGGATTATGTGTATATACCCGCCATTAAGAGGATGTTTTTTTATCAGGAAAAAATAAATTAGCGAATTAACTATAATTGATTCTGAGCCTAATCTTAGTCTAAATGGCATGAAATCAAGTTATTAAACTTTTTAAAGGTTTAGCGCTGGTGGGACAATGGGACAGAAGAAGTCTTATAAATATAGCTGTTGGGTTGAGAGGGAATAGAAAAGCTAAATAGAACAGTGCCGTATATCCCGCTGGGCCTTACATAACTCCTGTTCTTTCGATGGAGGGCTCTTTAAGTATTAAACTTCTCCGACCCAAAACCTTCACAGCCTCTCTATAATATAGCAGAAGGTTTAAAGGAACTACCTTTTTGTGTGGTTTCTATTGATATATATTCATATATCCACTGTGGACTATTTGTATGATAGTACTACATGATTGATTACCAGAAAAAAATTTTTAGTATACAATAAATTCGAAAAAAAAGAAAATGTTTTTCAATGTCACAACCTATAATTTTATCCATACATTCAAAGGGTACATATATAAGTATAATATCAATGTATTACTGGTTTGTATAACTTTGTGAAAATGTGGGATTATTTTTGGAATATTGGACAGTTAAAAGTATTTCGGTGTATGAATCGATAACAATTTATCATGAAAGTTTGTTGAGCATGGCCATAATTAGGAGTACCTCTTGATATACAAACATAATGATTTGTCTATCATTTTTAAAACAAACGAAAAGTAAAGTCAGCTATATGCCAAGATATAAATTGGAAAAAAAGAAAAACTAAGGTGTGTGCTTCAGACCACATGGTAAAAGTGAAAACATCAAACAAGGTGAGATTAATAATATGAAATTTAAATTATGAATTTATTAAGCTCATTATTAAGAGAATGAAATTCTGAACAATTTTCTCGCTTACATATTTTAATCCATATCTTCAATAAACTTGTTATTATTTGGTTTTCGAGTTAATATTTTCCATTTTAGCCTCTCTAAGATGGCGTCACGTTAAAATATAATTTTGAGTAATAACTCAATACAAAGAGGATGGAATTATGAACATTTCCCTAGGCAACAATATGCAGCTCCGATTTTTAGTTTTTGAGATATTTCAATCCATATGTAAAAACACTTCAATTAGTCGACTCCAGCCGACTTTACGCGAGCGTTACACATCGGAGATCTGACGGCTGAATCTAATTCACTATCTACAAAAAAGTGCAAAACGCGCCTAATGAAGTTTTTACTAATATGAAGTGAGGAGTGTATTGAAGATAAGTAAAAATGAAATAGACCTGGAAGAACAAAACTATATCTGTGAAAAGTGGTAGGAAATATTTTTTATATCCATATAAAAACCTTGTTATATAATACGTAAGTAACTGGTGTCTGATTTGTGGAGAGGAATTTGAATAGGAGGTTTATATACACATGTATATAGAATACTAAAACTTCTTATATCATCTATTAATACAAAAAATTAACAGCTTTTTAATATGTACTAGTTTGGACAAAACCTATTAAATAAACCTACTTTGGAATCAACTTATAGATTGTATGTACAGGTATTATAAATTTTCCAACTAGAAATATCTCCAAAATGACTACTCAAAAATTTTGTAATCAGAGTCAGTAACTATGCCAACTGAAAGGATCAAATAGAGATGATTAGATTTCATTTGAATATTTAAAAGCATTTTTTGGGGGAGGAGGAGGGGAAGAAAATTAAACATAAATTGAAATTTAGAGAAAAACATTTAATATGACCCCATTAATTATAAATTGCTTCTTGTTACATAAAATTCTTAACATGCTTAACATTGCAGATGGATGTTTTAGATTGTATATGAAAACACTATTGGAATCAAATGATCGCCAATAACTAAACAGAAGTAACAAAAACTAGTAAAGTTATAAAAAAGAATAAAAGACATAAATCAAACAGTTTAGCATTAGGGAAACAGATCTGTGGTGGCTCTTATCAGTGATAAGGCTGGCGGGCTATTGTGGCAACCCGCAACCGTTCTTATCTACTCTTACCGTTCCCCTATCCACGAGAATTACTCTCTTAATATAATTACAGCTCTTAACCTTTTCAAATTTACTCTTACTTTAATCATAATAAATTTCAGATATTCTGAAAAATTTTATACAATCTAATGATTAATAAGTCTCTTAAAATAATGTATTATATATTTTTTTTCTTTTTTAAGAGTGATAATACAATATGCTACCAAAGGGAACAGATATTAGGGTTTATGAGTAATCATTCATACCATTTATACATACTTAAGTAAAGAAAAATTAAATTAAATTTGAAAAAAAATAAATAAATAAAAAGTAAGAAAAAATAATACGTTCAAACTATCATATGAGCCTTTCAGTTAACAGAAGGACTAGCTCCGATTTCAACATTTTTGATTATTAATTTTAGTGATAGTTCTAGTAGGAAAATGTATATTTTTATTCACAGTTCTATATTTTAACTCAGTAATGGAATCAACTACTTTGGACTTTAACTACTTTGGAATCAACTTATACACTGTATGTGCAATTATTATAAATTTTCCAACTAGAAATATCTATGAAATGATTACTCAAAAATTTTGAAATTAGAGTCAGTCACTATGCCAACTAAAAGGCTCATATAGACTATTAGATTTAAAATATTGCGATATATTATAAATTTCGAAACCAATTAAATCGAAATATTGAAAATCTAACATCGATGACCACTATATAATAGTTTTCATGTATCATTGGTATTACTTATTTCTTAATTTATATTTAATAATAATTTATATTTATATTTAATTTAACATTTAATATGTGTGTATATATATATATATATATATATATATATATATATATATATATATATATACACATATACATATTTTTAATCTTCAAATCTCCATCTGCGCCTGTCATGATAGTGACAGTTAGCAGATTTGTTGAATAACATGATCACAGAATAGTATCCAGCAGTACCTCTTCCCTGGTCTGTTTACAGAAGAAGACCGAAAGTTGTTTCTTACACAAATGTTTATGTCTTATTATTTATAAGCGGATAAATTGTTATATAATACAATAAAAGTGATTTTAGACTATTCTGGTGCATTTTTGAAACTGTCATTGACTATTGTAAGTACTATCATAACCGTCCTTGAGAAAGGATCGGTTGTGATATTTCCCTTTTTTTTTTTTTAATTTATTCCTGTGAGACAAAATTTTAGTATTTATATGTAGTCAAGTGAACTTTACTATATTCATTATATTTTATGTACTTTACAACTGATTGGTATACTAAAACATTGAGGGCATTATCATTATCTAAATGATAATTATCATAACCGTACCGTCTGCTCTTCATCTAGCGGAAAAATATGTTAATAAGAACCCAGACTTATTCGAGAGACTTAACCTTGTAAAAGTCAGTGGTGATTTCCGCTGGTCGTTGAAAACGGAAGCACTAGAATTACACTCTGCAAAACGCCCTTCATAAGTCAGCTATTAAATTAGTATTATTAATAAAAACGTTTTAATTTTAAATGGTATGTATAATAGTACCCAGCAGTACCTCTTCCCTTGTCTGTTTACATCCTTAAATCAGAAAAAGAGATCACTCATCAAGCTCCTTTTCAGCCGTGGCGATATGGTTGGTAAGTCTTGGTAATACCATAAAGTCTCTAATGTCTGTCCCTCTTAGTAGTAGCTTGTATTATCATTCTTTAAAAAGAAAAAAATATAATGCATTTTCTTTAAGAGACTCATTATTTTTATTAAATATAATATGTATACCTTACATATAATACGTTTTACCGTCTATAATTTTTTCTAAATATTAAAATATGAAAATAATTCCATTTCAAGGTAGGGTGGTAAGTGAAAGTTGCGTTATGCACGCACCATATAAATTATCTCTTTAAATGGGTATTGCCCTCAGAGCTGGGAGGATCAGCATTCCTGTTGAGGCAATCCCGCCCCTACTTTTGCCTTACACCTAGCAGTTCTTCCTTCCACTTCTCATTCCTTTTTTATCCCGATAGTCGTTCACCTTCATTAGTTCCATCGGCCCGCTCCTTGCCCTTTCAGCCAGCAGGAAGCTAACTGCACAATCACTGCACGGTAACCCACCCAGTCACCTTGTCAGTTGTTTCTCAACACTCAAAAACTTCTCAACACTCAAAAATATATTCTAAATGAAACGATCTTTTTACCTTCACTGATCTATAGATATATTAAATATAAAGTTTGGGAAAGTATTGCGATCTTAAAAAACTTCAAATACGATTTCTCAACATTTTGAGGTCCACTGAATAATAATAACCAAGTTTCAAAAATCGGTCTGCCTGCGTGTATGAACAATCTAGCTCGAAAACAAAAAGTCGTAAAACTGAAATTACATACTTAATATTTTAAAATCTCAAGTGTATGCCGGCGATTAAACGAAAAAGATTTCTGCTAAAATCGACTTACCGGAAGTGTGGTTGTGCACATTTTTGCAATTTCCTTAAAAATTGCTCCGAAGGTTTTGATTAAATTCATTATATCAGTGTTAACTTTAGTTGTCAGGCATGCCGTAAATGCTGATTTTTTTTTTATTTCTTCCACAAAGGTATCCTTGATGTTTTGTTAAAAATAATAAAGCAATTTACGTCATAACCAGGAATAAAAATTTAAATATAAATTATGTAATTTGATTAGTAACTGGAGAGAAAATATGAGATGGTAATGTAGGACCGAAGACAGCCGAGTGCTCTTCTGAACTTAGACAAATGGTTAGAATAGGCATCCGAACTTTATAAGTTTGACTAACGCGGCCTTCGTTAATACAATATACAAATACATGACCGGTTTTCATTTCATTCACACTGTATTATTTAATTCACAAACGCGTCGTTGTATTATTTAAAATTCATTTCCATTGATCACAGCAATATAAAAATTAAAATATATATATAATGTGCTTAAATAAATAAAAACACCCACAGCGAAATATAAATAAGTAATGCGACCTTCTTAATCACTGGCACTCTTGTCAGACTAAAATAAATTCGTAGCACTTAAATATTTATCACTATTGAATACATAATTAAAATAAACAGTCATAAAAGGGAATGGTTATGACAAGACACGCATAAATATAATACATTAGAATGATGAGGAAAAACATACAGTAATTAATCGTTTTCATTAATATGTTGTACCGCATATTATATTTGCTTCCACTTCTCAGTTCGAAAATGCCTGCTTCTGCTTAAACCAGGGTAGTAAATGAAAATTCTGGGATACACGCACCGCTACAGATTTTTCTTTGTAGAATATTGATTTGGTTCAATGACCACCCATAGGAAACGTATCTTCCTTTTAAATGGTTTTGGATATCTTGGTTTCTTGTTACACAAATGGAAAAAGAAAACTGTTTATGGCTGTTAAATCGTGAAGAAATCGATCGGAGGACATTTCTTTATTTATCATTATCTCTTCATACAACTTGTTCATAATCGAATCTATTGAATAATACAATACCTGCAGACTAAAGGCAGCTATCGAACGTATAACTGAACTTTTATTGTTATACCTGTCATTTAGAGGCATTAATATATATTTTCTATTTTTGAATTTACCGTTTTATGTAGCAATAACGTTTTTTTTAAATATAATTAATTAATTCATTATTTGTCCCTAGGTGTCCGAGTGTTTCTCCTTGCATTCCATTATTTATCTCATAAAATCAATAAATATTACTATTATTCTGTGTGTTTATCTATTTGATTATCATTATTAATTTACTTCGCTAATTCTGATGTTTTAAATAAGTCTTTAAGATGTAAATACTATCATAATGATAATAATTTTATTAAAATGATAATAAAATTTACAATTTATAAATTCAATCTTGTTGTAGTGTGTGGAGCTGGAGATGGAGAGAAACAGGTATTTTTCTATTAATGTTTCTATTTTATAATAAACTATTTCTTCGTGAATCTAAGTATTTGACTATAGTTGATATAATTTAACAGAAAAATCTATTTAAAAATGTTACAAATTTTATTAATTATTATTTTTTTTAAATAATTAAAATTGACAAAACGAAAAATGAATTAATTTCGCCTCCATAAATACTCTAATGGAGATGAAATAAAATTTTAAGCAATTACACTGTAGGTTATAATCTTTTATCGTCAGTGTTATGCAACAAGAAATGGAGTGGAGTGTTTAACCTTCGGTTCTCAACGCCAGTCCATTTTCTATTTTCTCAATAATAATTTCATCTTATTTCTTTTCAAAATATGTGTTTCAAATATCAATTCACATTAATATTTATTTATTTAACAATACTAGTGTTCGCCCAGTGGTCGAAATTCGTCCATTATCACTGAATATTTGAGAAAAACATATAATTAAATAAAAAATAAGCGTTGTAAATTATTTATTTCGTAATAAATAGTAGTAAACGTAAATTATTTCACAATGATTTATTATTTCGAAACAATTATACCTCTTAAGTAAAATTTCCTTCCTAATGACAAACAAAAAGAAATAAAAGATGATTCCAACTATAGGACTAAACATATATTTTTTTAAAATAATTAGTAATATGCTAACAAAATTAGCTTTACACGTTCAAAAATGAAAAACACTATTACAATAAAAATATTTCTAATAATAAAGTTTATTTAATTAAAGAATATGAAAAAATCATAAAGAAAGAAAGAATGTAAATTTTATTCTAGGACATTTAGTCCTCTCAGAATAACTACAATGAACAAAAAAATGACAATTATCTGGCGATTGTGAATAATTAAATGACAATTAATAATAAATTAATTTACGAAGTGGCCTAACCTTAATATTAAAATAAAGAAACATGTAAAATTTTCATAATATTAGAAATAATTAATATTAAAAATAAAGACACTGTATATAAATAAATTGGAAGGAATCGCTTATTTTCAAGGAGTTCAATTTTAATATGTTTATATATATATATAAATACGAATAGTTTTTTTTATTTTTTCCTTGAATATGTAAACGACCAAGATATTACGAGTTATAATAAATGCATTTTCTTCATTGTTTTTGGAATCACCTTGAAGGCGTCTTATCATCTATGCCTTAACCTTCATGCCTTCACGTTGCTCGCTGCCTGCTTTTCGTAGTTTCCCCTTCGAAGACCGATACTTCAATGTCAATCGTCGATTAATCATCCTTGGTGACCTTTGCGACGCCTGACACGTTTATACATTAAGCGACGCTATATTATATTTAATCAGTAATAAATTTTACTGTTTATGTGGATCAGAACTATATAGATTTACTGCTTAACTGATGTCTTCCATATTTGAAAAGAAAGTGCCATGATCGTTTACAATACTCACTTTCTTAAGAGGTTTATAATATTTAATCAAAGAACTATTCGTTCTTTAAAAATAAACAAGAGGTTATATAAAGTTGACGATTATATAAAATGATATTAAATAAATATGTATAATAAATTTCATATTTAAACTTATTTTACTAAAAAAAAATAAATTTTTCCTCAATTCGGGGCATTGAGTATTTGGTATGTATGAAACACAATCATACCATATATACAATATAACATAAACAATAAAAAATTATAACAAAAGAAAAGAAAAATTAAACTAAATAAAATAAATGAAACATGAGACAAAATTAAATAAAAAAACATATTCATACTTAATGAAATTAAACCGTCAAATTCTTCGGTCTAAAATGCAGGTAAAAATTAACTGACCCGTCAAGTCAACGTTTCACCAATTGAGACACAGAATACATGATCATATCACTCCATGACATCCAATCACATACTGGTATAACTGTGTAGTTACCTCGCCTTAATTACTTATTTTATTTTTTTAAAAATTTAAAATTTTTTGATTTCCACAAATAGGTCAAGTGGGAGCATGTGGCCGAGTGGGCTAATATATGTGCAAAAGCACGCGTTGCCCGGTAACCAGATGATAGATAAACTGAAGTTTATTAGATATACATGTAATAGTTACGAGTTCGCGTCGTGATGCCGAGGGAACTTTTATAAATAGCTTAATAGGCGAGGTAGACATAGTAAAAAAAAATAACAACAAAATTAAGATAGAGAAATAAGCAGTGTTGCCCAAGAGAGGAGTCTTGGTCTTGCAAACTCAGTCTTGGTCACGGTCTTGTTCTTGTGCAAGAGTCTCGCTAGAGTCTTGCAATTACTTATTAGTAACTAATTTGTCTTAATTTTTATTTAAAAAATCTATTTTTTTTTGCCAGTCCTGGTCTTGGTCTTGCAACAGTTGGGCGGCCTTGGTCTTGGTCTTGCACTAGATTTTGGGCAACGATAGAAATAAGTATGGTAAACATTTTTGAAGGAATAATAATTTGGAAATGTGTCATTAACTTTATAATTTTACAAGAACATTAAATTCTAGATGAGTAAAATGGGCCGATGTTTCTTTTATAGTTTTCACGCCAAGACTAACAGCTATAATAAACCAATAAAGCACGCATAAATAAATAAACGAGATCTTCAATGTGGTACTTTATATGAAATAGACCAATTTAAATTAGAAGTGTATATTCATTGATTTCAAATATTTTTCTTTTGAATACATTTAACAGAGTAATAATTTAGATATTATAAAATTAAAAAAAGAAGTTTTTTTTTTATACTCCTAAAAAATATAAGCAAAAAGAAAGTTTTCAAATAAAGATTAATTGATAAAAAAAGTTTCAACAAACAACTTTAAAAGTGTATAACAACAGTTTGTTTGGTATATCGTTTGGAATTTAGTATCGGAAAGTTTTTCACAACTGGCCTGACAAGGTGGAGTGGAAACCTCCAGTCGTCACCTCCAATCGAAAACTTCACTAACTACATTCACGAACTTCCCATCCTTGACCTACTTCATTTTCTACTTTCAGTAACTGAAAAACTGATTGGTTTCGTTTTGTTGTATCTTATTTTTATTTCTATTAATTGCGTGTGGATAATAATTTAACAAACTGTTTTCTCGACCCCCTTTAATAAATTAAATACAGAAAAAACCTCGAACGTCTAGACATAAAAAAAAATGTGGTAACTTTTGTGTTGAATTCAGCTACTGTGCTTAAAGAACACATTTTTGATCGCATGATATTTAATTTTCTTCCTCCTCATAGAGTGATTTAGTTTACTAAATTATAATATTGCTATTTTTCTGATATATATATATATATACATTATATGAGTGGAGACACTGCTACGTCATACCCTGCCAGCTCCTAGCTTGTACTGTTGATTATTTACTTTTTAGCTTATAAATAAGGCCTCCAGCCAAAACATTGCGTTCTTTTTTTTTTTTTTTTAATCTTATTTATTGAAAAATATTACAATCTGTGTCAAGGACATTTATAATAGTGTTCACAGATCACATTCACACTCTATGTACAGTAAATAAAATAAAATAAAATAAATAAATAGAATAAATAAAATAAAATAAACTATTGAAAATTTTAATAAATATATTTTTAGTTCTGTTCTCTCTCACTCACTCAAAAAATATTTGGTTTAAAATGTATTTGATTAGATTTCATAAATGCATCTTTATAAATTATAGCAGAGAGAGATGTAAAAGTATCCTGTTTGGCAGCCATATACGTCATGCCATAGTGTACTCAGCTCACGCCCTCAGTCCTCACCTCTTTAGGCGCGTTTTGAACTTTTTCGTGAAGAGTGAACTAGATCGATCCGCCAGATCTCCGAAGTGTTAACGCTCGGGTAAAGTCGACTAATTGAAATGTTTTTACATTTGGATTAAAATATCTCCGAAACTAAAAATCTGGCCTGCATACTGTATGCGAGGAAATTGTTCGGAAATTCATCCTCTCTGTAATAGGCTATAATTCAAAATTGTATCGTAACGTGAGGCCGTGTTAGAGAGGCGAAAATGGAAAAATAGTGTCGAAAATCAAATTATAATAACCAGTTTAGTTGAATATATGGATTAAAATATTGCAGATACTAATAATGGGACTTGTATACTGTAAGAGAGAAAAATGTCAGGCGGTTCATCTTCTTTGTAATGAGATATTATTAGAAATTGTATCTTATCCAAACACCGTGTTATAGAGTAGGAGGTCGAAAAAGATTCTGCCCAAAACAAAATGATAACGTGTTTATGGTTATGTATAGTACGAATACTAATAGTATTACAACATTGAAATTTTATATGACATTATTAACGATATATAAAAAATAAGACGATAAATAATATAAATAATATTGACAGCAGAAAGTCTTTAGCATTATGGAAAATCTATAATAATAGAACATTAAATAACCTTCCAACTGGAGACTTCCACATAAATATTATACAGTCCTTAGCTACAACATAAACTAGTAACGAACACTAATTTAAATAAGTAAATTATTAATCTAAGCATTATTATTATTATTACTATTAATACTAAGTATAGTACTATTATTAGTTGTAATATTTGTATATAAATATTTTAATTATTAATCTAACTAATCTAAGTAAATTATTAATTTAAATAGGCAAATAAATTAATTTAATTAACTTAAATAAATAATTTTTATTTTTTAAACTTTTTTATTGAGAAACTTCACAATCTGTCTCAGTTAAGGACACTTATAATAGAGTTCAGAGAGTACATTCACACCGTATATACAGATACATAAATAAATAAAGTATAAAACTAAATAAAATGTTATAACAAGAGTAAAAAAAAATTAATAAAAAATATATATACATAAGTAAATAAATATAGAAATAAAAGTTAAAAAAAAAAACAGCTTAGATACAAGCATACCTATATATACTATTTACAATCAGCCTGAGAAACTCCGAACTAATCTTGTTCCTCCACATCTGGAGGGAAAAGCGAGGCTTAGGAGATCTCTGCGCTTCTCCTTCAACCACCTCACTGGTATTTAAAATATAATAAATTATTAAGGACATTTTGAGATGGACATTGCTTTGATGTCTATATTTTTATGTAATAGAAATATTATTTATGTAATAGAATTTTGTTACTAACTTAAAAAAACGTCTTATTAAATGAAATTAAACTAATTAACCCTACACCTAGTATAAATGGCTCAGTGAAGTTACACATAAGTTGTATCATTAGTTATATTATCGGAGAAACTGAAAACGCTGACTAAATATCTCAATCCCACGCTCAACAACCAAAATTCAGACAATATTTGTGATGTAAAAAACTCAATGGGGTGAAGCAAATGCTTTAAATAATAAATAAAATAGACAATACTTACCTAAGTATCTGTTTGGATGTAGAAAATTGATCGAAGAGAAAAGTTCTTTATAGAAGATATGCATTAAAGTATCTCAGAAACCAAAATTAGACCTGCATAGTGTAAGAGAGAGAAATGTTCAACATTTTATTCCATTTATAATAAGCTATTATTTATAATCTATATTTCATACTATTAATATCGCCTTGTTGGTATTTTCTTTTCACTTCTATTGTGTGGTCTAAAGCAAACACCTTAGTTATTTTGTTTGTTATTACATAAGTTAAATTTCAATTTTATAAAAGTTCTCTATCACAAACGACTTAACATTTGTAAGTCAGTAGAAATACGGTATTTTTTATTTGAAAGTCACTTTTTGTGTAAACATAAAACCGTTGACTACTACAATGTTCTGGTAGAAAATAAAACGTTTTTTATTCGTCTAACAGAGGTTTAGCCCAGAGCTGTGAGTGAAACTCTCCTTTTGAGTATCCGACAGAAAAATTCAGCTTCAGCGTTTTAGCTTACTCTTGGAGACTTTCTCCTCTAAACTTTTAATTACGCTGCTATTTTAACCAATTGTTGGGGCAGCTCACTTAATTACACCTTGTCAAGCCCACTTGTACAACTTTGATAAACTGAATAGGCGATCATCAAAATTATTTACACTAGCTAATTACAATATTAATGTCACATGAAAACAATGTCAAAGTAATGTACGATCGCGAATTCGTTACGTTAAATATTTTCTTCATGTCTGTAATGTTATTTCACCAGTTCATTAGGCAACTCCGTCTACAAAGGAATTTAATTCATCATTATTAATGTGCAAATTAATTAATTATTCTCACTTATTTTTCTTCTGAATTAATTTGGGTTTCGATGAATATCACATTAGGTTGAAGTCTTTTATAAATTGATACCAGGAATGGGTTTAATTTGGATTTCAAAACAAAAGCTTGAAACAGTTATCTTTGACAACATTAGTTGTCGAATAGTTTCTCTACAAGTCATTATACAAATTCACATTTTCTTGTATTTTTATTTAATACAGTTAAAAAATTCATTGAATATATTTGAAAAATATATATATATATACATGGAAAGACATGATAATATAAAAGCTCGTGTTAAATACTTTAACCAGTTAGTAAATGTCTACCCCACTCTTCCACTATTCCACTCTGTTCCTGTTCCACTCATTCACATTTTTCAACTGAGTTTTATTATAACAAATCTCACTATAAAAGGTATACATATATGGGGCACATTTATTGCGTAGAATTGAAATTCTAATATATAAACGCTTAAATACAAAATTTGATAAATCATTAGAATAATAAGAAGATTCTATGTTTTCCCCTTTACTGACTTGAATAATATGTTAAAATAAAATAAAATCTTTAAAGTTACATTTTTTTTCTTCATTTGAATTCATAGGGGAATATGAAATGTTACCTCACCTAACTCAACAAATAATAAAGATAAAATCAAATAAAGAGCTTATAAATAATTATTTATAAAAAATAAAATAAGTAGCTAAAATTATAATTATTAAAATTAATAGTTTAAAATGGATGAGATCCGATTGATTTGTCAGAGTAAAAGGTGGCACAAAAATAGTTGGGACTTTTAAAGAATGTAGGTGTTATTAGAGAGAGAGAAAAAAATTAATAGAAATTGGTTTAATACATAATTTTTATTATCATTTCAAATACCCTTTGAATTATGAAATGAATTGAATTACCCCTTAAATGTTTTGTTGTCACTATTGTTATTCTTTTGGATTTTAAATAAATTTTACTTAAACACCTTTTAGTGAAAACGTGATTAGAAGACCAACTTCGTTCTTAAATATGTTTTATAAAATCTACTGTTAGTACAGAGCCTATACTATAAACCAAAATTATTACCGTACATTACACTCTTTATATTACTTGTTACTCTTTAATAAGTCAATAAAATATACAATTGTAAAAATAAAAATATGTAGCTTCTTACAATTTTTTTTTTTTTTAATAATTTGTTGAGCTATTATACTATTATTATATGGTACACTAACGCTTCAAAGTAGGGCGAAATCATGGATTTCAAAGTGTAAAACTCTTGGAAAAAACACTTTTACAAATTTGTACAATGATAAAAAATCTTATTATGAAACAAAAAACAAAATCGTGGTAGTATAAATAGTTAAAACAAGTGTAATATTTACAAAGATTGTATGTCATTATAATCATAAAAACAAATACTAAATATAATATTACGTTCCCATTTTTAGTACATAATACTAACTTTATTTGTCTCAATATCAAATTCTAAACTTCCATTTCCACTTCAGAATCTGATTTTGACACAAGAGTAAAATGTAATAGTTCTTCAATGCCTCAATTTAAGAGAAAAAAATGTTAATTGATTGTTTAACTAAAAGGATGAAATAAAATCAGATTGAATGTATTAAATCTGCAGGATAATAAAAAAAACCTTTTGTATTAAATTGTCTTTTTGTAATCAAATATTAGTTTATAGCTTCAAAAATCTCGTATGATCAAATAACGATTTTAAACCTCTATTATAGTAATTCATGTCCCATAAATCGAAATATCTTGTACAGATAACTTTGCAGTAGCTATATATATATATATATAGAGAGAGAGAGAGAGAATATTTGATAAAACATCAGCAACAACAAAATATAATCCGCTAGATAGTTTTAATTATTTTAGAAAAATCTTAAAAGCACATATGTGGGCGATTGATACTTTCTATCAGACACATGATTTAAGTTTGTTAGAACTATTTTTAATTGTTTCAAATAGGAATCTTACATATTTTACCAAACATTTTGTTTCGGAAATGTTCAATTCATTTATGGGGTTTAGTTTGGTTAGAAGAATTTTATTTTCTTGAAATTCTTCTTCTTCTTCTTTAAAATTCTCTGAAATGGTGAGCTCCGAGATTGAGAGTATAAACTTGACTGTCTTTCTAACATCCTCTAGACCACCGTAGAGCTTCTTCGTCAAATCAGTGGGGTTTGGCCAAATTAGCTTTCTTATGTCCTCCACTTTATATTTTTGGGATATATTTTTCATCCCGCATTCATATCTTCGTTACAAAAAATATTCTTTGCAATTTTACTGAACAATGATAACTTTTCCATTAAACATTGTTTTAGTTCTCCAAAGTGCATGTTGGAATGTCAATAATTTCATGGAAAACAAAAGGGACTGCAACTGGCTGCAAAAGAATTCTCAATGAATGGAAACTTGACTACTTCCTTCATTAATTTACGAAATCTGCAAAAGATAACGTGAATGTAAAAGGATCTTGGAAACTAATTAGTAAAAGGAAGATCTTTACAACGAATTTGCCATCGCACAACAGTTCAACAGGTTCAAATTCAAAATTTCTAAAGATCAGTTCAGATTACACTGGTATGACTCTCAGTTAGCATCTGCTCTCTGAATAAAGGAGGCAAGAGTTCTTCAATCAGTTCAAGACCAAATCGATAGCGTGAAGATCATCAAGTATTTTTTTAAAATTCTAACTCCCAAAGAATAATTTGTGACTCTTCTTATAAATCTTATTCATTGAATTATGATGAATCAGACTAAATTATCTCTGATCGACGTTAAAGTGGAGTCAAGTATAAGAATACTATTGTGCTTAACCATTATTATTTTAGAAAATCAAGATATATCTAATATTCATTATCTTTCCTATAGAAATTATACTTTGTGATTCAAGCTTTTTAGATTCTTGAATTATTATTTAATGTATTATTTCCATTAATACCTTTCACGTTTAATCTTGTCTTGATGTATCAGAGGCTAGGTTTTAAACCAAGGAAGAGGGTGGTTAGGGAAGTTTTGATAATTTTTTCCCCCCAATCCTCCCATTTAAATTGCTTCGTTACGTCATGCAGTAGTGCGGATAATGTTAATTTTTCAATTTTGGATCGGGCGATCCACTGATTCCATTCCAAACTGAGTATTGTTCCTTTTACATGGATCCAAGCTAATACACGAACCGTTGAGGTATACCTCTTCAATTTTATCCGCCAGAAATTTTAAAAGGCGTAGCAATGAAGAGATGAATGGATGACTGTGTGCAGACCTCATTGGGTTAGGGGGGCAGCTGGGGTAGGTAGCGCAGTAGCCCGGTTCAACAGTAACTGGCTAATTACAGTGGCGTGACTCGGTCCTCCTTCTAACTCCCTCCCTCCCCCCCCCTTCCGTTCTTCTTCCTTAGTCCCTCTTCCCCGCCGCGGCCAATCCATCACCGACCCGGCGGGCGTAATCAATTTATACCCATCCTTCCTCACATTTAGCTCGCCTACGATTACCCCAACTTGGAATATGTTTTGACTCTCTCTGTATTACGCTTGTGATATTTTCCATTGTAAAACGCTAAATTTAGTACAACAAATAGTTGAATAATTATTTGATATAATTATAGAGATAATAATGAAATAACAAACAGGTAGAGCAGATTAGCTCAGTGGGTAAAGTACTGACTTCCTATAATCAAAGTTCTGGGTTCGAATCTAGTTAAAGACAGGGTAGTTATTGATATATCCACCCTCCTGGCCTGACACACTATAAAGCAGAGATGGGTAAATGCCTCTATGCCTACTGATTACAAAGTATTCCACTCAAATACAGACCTTTTTTGAGTACCAAAGAATTTAATTACTACTTCAGTTGATGACAAACGATTAGCTGAAATAGTGATTAAATTCACAATAGTGATTCAATTTGAATAAAACACTAGGTTCTCGGTACTCAGAGAAGAATTTAGCAATCTCTGCTATAAGGTATATCTGCTATAAGGATTTAATTTTTTGGGGGGGGGGGAGGGTGACTTCAGACTTTTTTTCATAAAATTACTTTGGAGAAAAAGAAAGAAACTAAATAATTATATGAAATGGTGTTTATGTGATTCCTAAAGTCCTTTAAAATTTAATTACACTAACAATAATACTTTAAGAGATAACGTTTATATATTTTTTTTCATAAAACATGGTTAAATTTTACCATTTTCTCGGCTTCGGCCCCAAAGCCCGTCCCCCCGTAGATCCGTACGTACTCTTAATTTGACCAAGAAACAGTACTCCTTACAATTTAGGGGAGATATACGGTTCGTCATATTAGCGAAAGTAAGTTAAAAACAGAATGGAAATTTCATTCATATGATAAAATACTTAGTAGTTTTCGGGTTTAAAGAGTTTTGTTACGATTTAAATTGTATACAATTAAATTAAAGTCTAATCTAAGTAAATATTTCTTAACACAACTCTACTCATTTCTCACAAGATACCCAACGAAAACGTAATATTTCTGATGTATATGTCTCTTTCACATGATAAAATAATAACAATAAGTGATTATTGAATGAAATTACAACTTACAGTTTTCTTTTCATCCAGAATTGATCGATTTTATCAATAATTGAAGCAGCAGTCCTTTAATTCGTGCGTTACAGATGAATCAAATAACCAGAGCAAAATTTTTGTAAAAACAATGAAATGGTTTTAAAATGAAAAAGATATCCTCTTGAAAGGAAGTCGGCCTTTTCATGCAGTAAGCTAATTAAAATTCAGGTGCGATGGAATTGAGGCACAGTTAAAAGAACTGCTACAAAGAGAAATCTCAAAATACGAAGTGAATAGATATTAAATAGACCTTTTATAGACCCCGGGACCAATGGCCCCAATGGCCAGATTCTTCACTCGCGGCATGAGTGTATGTGGCTAAAGCTCTCATGCTCAATCTCCACTGGGTTTAGCCCCAGTAACACGGTTGAGAGAGAAGTGCAGGGATCTTCTGCAATCATGTTTTTCCCTCCACAGTTGTAGATACAAGTCTGGCTCGGAGTTCTCTCGCCTGATTGTAAATAGTGTATATAGGTATGTATGTGTTATTTTTATTTATTTATTTTTAGGTTATTTTATTCTTATTTATTGTATATATATTATTTTTCTGTATAATTTATTTTATTTATCATACATAGAGTGTGAATGTGATCTCGAAACACTACTATATGTCCTTTGAAACAGATTGTAATAATTTTCAATAAATAAGTTTTAAAAAATAAATAAATAAAAACTCCTTTTGCGTTCAGAGTCAGCCCATGTATCAAATGAACTTTTTAGTTGGATATTTTGTCTAGAATCACCCCTAGAGTTTGGCCATTAAGAACTGAGATACTCTGTATATACAGAAAATATAAAATAAAAAAGCAAAATAAGAACTAAATAATAATGAAAAAGTATATTCAATAAATAAAATTAAATAACTCAAAAGTAAACTAACAAAAAAAGACACTAGATACAATATTTAGCGAGGAGTTGGCGAGAAACTTCAAGCCCTATTCAACGATAGAGGGAAAAGCAGAACTACAGGAGATCTCTGTATCACTCTATCACCGCATCTACAAAGTAGGTTGATAAATTTCCAGATCAGCTATGCACTTAACTACTTTTTTATTTCCACTTACCTATATATGGAATATATATTAAAGAAAAGTATTGTGATCATGAAAATTTTTGAATCTCAGTTTTCAACGGAAATACACGTTTTGAGGTCCCCTGAGTCCAAATAACCAAATCCGTCAAAATGGTCTCTGTGTGTATGTTTCTCTGTTTACAGTCTAGCTCAAAAACGAAAAGTCATACGAAAGTGAAATTGCATATTTAAGGTTTTTATATGCTAGGGATGTTACAGCAACTTTTTCGTCAAAATCGGCTGAGCTGAAGTGGCACTTTGTATAATGGACTAAACACATTTTTACGATTTTCTCGAAAACGGCTCTAACGATTTTGATTAAATTCATTATATCAGAGTAAAATTAAACGATTTAAAATAAAATGTAGTTTTTATTGTAAATTGATGTTCTATAACAGCGCTTAAATACCTAATTTTCAATATTAGCTTCCTCTAAAGTACCTTTAATTTTTTTATTTGTAACAATTGACCATTCCACAATAATCTCTAATATAAAAGATAGTTAAATATAAAATATGAAAGAATTTGATAATTAACTAAAGGAGAAATAAGAGATCGTAACGCATAATAGTTGTAATTGAGGAACCAAAGGAATACAATATTATATAAATATACATATGCAGTTTTCATAAATGGTATTGTTGGTATTATTTAATATTTAATTGTATAGATTACAGCGATATAAATATTAAAATTTATATATATAAAGATACTTACAGAAATTTAAATACCCACGATGAAATATAAATAAAAATAGCGTTTATAATGTTTACTTTCTATTTTGCTTTGTCTGAAAATACTTATTTCTGCTAAGAAGAGGGTGGTAAGTGAAAGTTGTGTAATGCGTTCACTAGATTTTTTTTTTAAGAATTCACTTGTTTGCCTCTAGTGTCCTCACAAAAAGTGATTAAGTTTCTACTTGTGTCGACCTTTCTACTAAAATAAATATCTTTCCTGTGCTACCAGTTTCTTTTTAAGAATACGATTGTAATTTATTTTCTAAATAAACTCATAGATGCATTTACTTTTTCAAAGGAAAGTAAGAAAGTAAGTAAGTAAGAAGCATTAGTTGATCGGCAGGGCTCATATTAACTTACAAACGAGGCCCTATAAATTAGAGCGCTCAGTGATCTCGTGTTCCCCTCGCACTAAATATAGAATCCCTATCGCTTGCTCCCTTGGCCTACACATCTCTCCAACCACAATCACACGGCACAGGGTTCATGACTTTATTAATTAATAAAATCAAAATTAATACTTAATTAGTATTAATTTGTCAATTTGCCAAAAGTCATCTAACGAACACAAATTGATGTTAAGACAAATGTAAAATAAAATAAATAATAGGATTCTTATAATGTAAACTATTGAACAATCTTGACAAAGGGCAGATTAATCTTGGAGATCCCCAAGTAAATTAATAATTAAAAAGTGTTAATATTTTAAATAAAAACAATAACGTTCTGTCTGATAGGAAAAAACTTATATATGTATTTTTGCAATAAAATTATCATACAATCAAGAAAAAATTAATGATAAACAACCTTATTTAGGTTATTCATATTTCTGTATGAGATTTTTTAATAATTATTATATTTAATCTATATATGATTATGTATTTATCGAAACCTCTTTTTAATCTCTCAGCCTATTATTTTACATTTAAAAATTATTATTTTTTCCTCTTTAAAAAAAAAATAGTAGTCGTATGAAAACATTATTACTACAGAAAATTTATTTTTTTCCTAAAATATATATGTATATTGAATACTACTCAGTGGTTTTAATTGTTTTATTTTTCTCTTTTAATATTTATCCGCACCTGTCGTGGTATTTATTAAATATACAATGTTTTGTTTTATTTCTTTTTCTTTCAAAACTCCACAAAAATTCTTTTTCCTCATTTTATCAAATACATTCATCCTGAAAATAATCATGTCATTTATAATGTAATAATTTAAAATAAACTATTATAAGTCCAAAAAACTATTTCATTTAACAATCTTTTTGGAGCCAAAACGTTAAATAATATTTTTTAAATATTTATAATTTTAAAAAAATGTAAAATAAAAGGCTGCGAGGTTAAAAAGGGGTTTTGATAAATACACAGTCATATATGGAGTAAATATAATAATAAAAAATTAACTTAATATAACTATCATGTGTGCCTATTATTTATGTATACAATTCAGAAATATTGGAAAATATTTGACAGTCAGTTTTCAAGATTAGTCATATATCAGGTTGTAAATTTTCATGACATATAGTTTCATGAAAATTTTAAGCAAGATTGAAAAAATATTCTCACTCAATATGAAACGATTATTTTAATTGAAGTTTTAATGAATTAAATAAATACTAAAATATAAAGAACAAAACTAAGCAATAGTAATATTCATTTATAATCACCAAGTATCTTTATAAATAAGCATTTCATCACAATTTTTCTTTTCTTTGGAAAGGATCTTTTTCAAGCTTAATATTAATAAGGTTTATACCACAGGTGTAGAGAAAAACAGTTTTTGAACTCTTTCATAACGAAAAACAGAAAAAAAGGTAATACATAAATAATTTTCATGAAAAAAAAACATTGTACCATTCCACTTTTAATGAGTGAATTTTATCAGAACGCTTGCTTAGGTAGCGCTCACTTTCTCTGGCTCACGCCAGCGGATGTTGAAAAGGTGCTTTGAAACCTGAGAGAAAACTGGAGGAACTGAACAAATTTAAACAGAATAACTTTTTATTTCTAGTTATATTTTTTAGGTTAGGTGCCATTTTTTAAAAGTTGTTCATAAAATATTAGGCCAAAGGTCACCTAATGTACACAGTTTTTACATCATGTATTATGTATTCGACTTTTTGTCTATAGGAGCCATTTTCAAGATCCTGCAAACTAATTTTAATTCAGTTGTCCTGTCCTCTGAGACAGATTGTAATATTTTTCAATAAATTGATAAAAAAAAAAACAATTCAGTTGTTATATTAAAAAATGAGACACCCTGTATAGAGTAAATGTAGTCTTACCTCACTAACCATTCGTCCATGTGATAGAATATTATATTACTTAATAAATAAATTTAAAAAAATATCGTAGTAAAGAGAAATACCTGTTCTGTCTATATTATGTTACAGTGGTCAATAACATCGCTTAGATATTGACTGAGCTTTGGAAGTAAAGGGATACAAGCAATAGTTAGGAAAATCGTATTCAAATAACAAATAAATAAAAATGTTTTATCTGGAAATATGGTCTCCACCTATGGTGGACAGCTAAACTTTCGAGCATCCAATCCTTCCAATCTAAAGTCATTCGCACAATAGTCAATGCTCCTTATTATGTTACAAACAAAACTCTACATCATGGCCTTAACATCCCTTATGTCCTTGACATTATTCCATCTCGATTCTCAAATTTCCATCAGAACTTAATCCATCATACTAATCCCTTAACACAATCCTTATCCAGTTCCAGTCATCCCTACAATCCTCCTCGAAGGTCGAAACGGCACTGGCCTCGAGATCTTTTGTAAACACGTCATTGGAGTGTTGGCAATGTCCATCTTCTCCACTCAAGTCATGAGCGTATGTGGCTTTATTGCCCTCTCTGTCTCCACTGGATACCTATCCTAGTGATGCGGCTGAGAGAGAAGCACTAGGATCTCATAGAGTCATGCCTTATCCACCACACATGGGAGAAAGGGCCCGACTTAGAGCTCCCTCGGATGACTGTAAATATTGTAAATAAATATGAATGCGTTTTTATATTTTTATTCAATATTTTCTCATGTTTCATTTCTTCTAAGTTTACTTTTCTTTTATTTTATTATTTTTTTTTTGTTGTACATATGCTACGAATGAGTGTATCTCAAATACTAATGCCCTTAATTGTGGCAAAATGTATTTTTTTCAATTAATAAATATTTTAAATATTCATTGAAAAATAAACTTATTAGCATTTCTTTATTTTTATGATATAACAAAATATATTTTAATACTAATAATTAATAAATTCATAGTTAAATGTCATCCTTCCTTTGTAATTCTGAAATTATGTCAGGTTTTTTAAAACATTACCGATTTTGAGATAGTATGGGCACGTTTTTATATATTTTGAATACAATCGAGTTCTTCGATATTCAGGTCGACCTATAGGTTAACGGAAGCCTAGGTTTTAAAAATAATGTCAATACAAAGAACGCTTGTGAACGCGTAATCTTATAACCATCAACGTTTTCATAAAAAGTGCCTCACATATAATATATAAAACGGATACAATTACTAATACAATAACGGATTCTTGTATCATAGAAATCTGAAAAGTTAAAATTAATAGATCGAGGCGAAATCCAAAAAGTTATAGTATTTTCATATAAATGTTGAAGGAAGTCAAAGAAACGCTTTTTTTCTTATGACAACAATCTGGGAATAAATGCAAAAATAACTGTTATTTAAAAAACTTAGTAACTCAGATAAATCAACCAAAAGGTGTAAAAACGTGAAAAATTGGTTCTCCCTGAAGTGAACGACTGCAGTTAAAATTTTTTAACTACTAGTTAAAAGTTAAAATAAATCGATACGTGAAGGCGAAATTTAAAAATTTATAGTATTTTCATACAAATGTTGAAGGAAGTCAAAGAAACGTTTTTTTTCTTATGACAACTATCTGGGAATATATGCAAAAATAACTGTTCTTTAAAAAACTTAGTAACTCCGATAAATCAACCAAAAGGTGTAAAAAGGTGAAAAATTGGTTCCCCATGAAGTGAACGACTGTAGGAAAAAATCATAGGTATGAAGAAGTTGTAAAAACTACAGGAGCTTGGATATGCGAATCTCCCTCCTTCACCCTACTTTCTAGATCTCCCACGTGCCATCTACAACTTTTTTTGCCAACAAGACCACTTTTTCAAGGCGAAAAAGTAGTTGAGACTTGAGAATTTTGAATTGGGAATCCATACCTTCGAAGTATATTGATATCCTTTCAGAGGGTAATCAACTTTTATTCATTGACTATGATCACTAGCGGATCAAGAATTTAATTATGGGGGAGGGGCTTCAGCTCGAAAGCTTTTTTTTTCATAAAAATAGCAATAGTTACTTTGGGAAAAAAAGGAAGAAACTACATTCCTATATGAAATGGTGTTTAAGTGATTCCTAAAGTCCTTTTAAATGTAATTTATTTATTTATTTATTTGATGTTTTGTTGCCTCTACCCAGTAGGGTCATTGGTAACACCTTTGAATTACACTCTGTTGTAGAGTTTTATCATTTTTAAAAACCTTAAAGTTATTTTAACTGCACTTTCACTGTCTTGTAGGTTTTCTTTTAGACTATGTGCCATGTCTAACTGTTTCCTTGTTGGTTCAAATGTAGGGCAGTCTTGAATAATGTGCTTTACTGTCCTTTGGACATTGCAGTTCTCGCAGGTCGGAAAATCAAGTCCTCTAAGTAGGTAGGAATGCGAGAACTCACAATGTCACAATGTCTGCAAAGGGCTGTCTCCTCTTTTCTAGATGATCGGTGAGAGGTTTCCCATTTTAAACAGTGGGGTTTAATTTCTTATTTTAATTTCGATTATCCTTGTTCCCATTTGTTTTGCCACATGTTCCACACATTAATTTTTTTTACATAATCCTCTAGAGGGATTTCATTAATTGATTCCACGGCTGTTGTATTTGCCATCTTGGCTGCTTGATCGGCTTGTTCATTACCGATGATCCGATAATTAAACGAATGATAATTAAACGAATAATAATACTTTAAGAGATAATTTGTTTCCATAAAACATGGTTATATTATACCATTTTGTTTGGGGGGAGGGGCTTCAGTACCAAAGCCCTCCCCCCTTCTTTTATTTCTCATTTCTTTTAAAATTTGCTGACGTTTCGACCTGAAGTTCAGGCCTTCATATCAAATATTAAAATCAATATTCATATTCATATTAAAATTAATATTATTATTTATTTTGCCTTCATATTTTTGACTGATCACCCCAACCATCCTTCTCTTCATATTTAAATAATAACTTAATTTTTCTCTAAATCTTTTGCTTATATTTCAAGCTTAGTTTATGCAAAGTGAAACGTAACCCAAGATCCTTAGCCTCTTTGGAATGCAATCTTTGAGGTCATACCGCATTGAGCGTATCATTCGGTGTCTTGAGGTGTCTTCAAAGGAGAACAATGCCATCTGCAGACATGAGATCTCACTCACATCATTCGTTATGTTACGTTAAGTCTTCTGAATACCGATTATTTATCTAAGTTTTTTTTTAATTGTTAGGACAATTATTTTTGCATATTTTAAACAAATGATCATCCGAAAAAGTTATCCCACGATTTTTTTTTTTTTTTTTTTACTGTTATAGCTCTTTAGATATGAGTGGATTTTATTATTAAAATGCCTATTATTAAAAGAATGAAGACGTTTTGGAACTTTAATTATTTATTGATTTACTATTTAGGATATAATCGTTATATAAAAATCATTAATTTAATTCTATCGATAACATAAATAATTAAAAACTATAAAAATATTAATGTTCATCAGATAAAGATTTATCCAATTTAATTTAACTACAACTTTTTGTTAAAACGACACACTCATTTTCAAGAGGAATTTGGGTTTTATTAAAAAAAATATCTGTTAATTAATTTACATTAAATATAATATAAAAATTTAATATATTCATTCATATATTTGATGTCCATTCAATTGAATTCATAGATTAAAACTCTCAGTGCTTATAATTAAATCAGTATTTACAATATTTGTAAAGATGACGATCATTGTGGTTTGTAAATTATGAAGTATTTAAAAAAAAAAAAACCTATATTTATTTCACAATCATTTCCAATTATTAATGCGCTTATAAACTTTTAATTTTTTTAATAGATGGCCTCATGATCTACTTATGTAAAAATATATTATTAGGGTGCTATCAATGGGTAGTTTCTCAACAAGCATTTTCATGTGGTTGTATTATTATTGCGTGCACATTTTCTGGATTTATTTTTAATTTAATACAGTTGTAAATATCATGAATAAACAAATAAAAATAAAATTAAACCTTTCTTCGTTGATTTAAAAATATCTTTTTGGTTTATTACAATTAAAATGGACAGATAATCTTATGCTCGTATTTTAATCTTGCTTATTATTGACTTAAGTATTATATTGTTAAAAAACTTTATTTGATAGAATTTTTCTTTCTTTCTCTTATCTATTTCGCCTTTTCCGTCTTCGCAAGACACGTGGGATTAATGGAAGAGTTAAAAGCCTTCAGCACCGGGATACAAACTGGTGATCTTCAATTTATTTGGTTGCCAGACAGTTCGTGTTTTGAATAATAAGCGTTAGCCTATTTGGACCCCGCATCCAAAATTTGATAGGTACAGTAGTTAAATGAATATCGTCGCTTTATTGCAAAAAGTCACTAAGTACATTTTTTATATAGGTTAAATTTTAAAAACGTTTTTGTAAATTTCGACCTTATTTATCTATGCCAAAAACACCGTAATTACATGAAAATGGTATACACCCTTTTATTTATCATACATAGTTACACTGAGCTCACAAGTTTCTGATCACACAAAGAGAAAATTCATCAAAGTTCTTATTTATTTGAGGTTATATTTGAGGAGTCACTTAATATCTTTTTGCAATAAACCGGCGATACAATTCTAGATTTTTTTATTTTAATTTATTTATGTAATTCTATTACATT
Source organism: Nezara viridula (assembly GCA_928085145.1). Taxonomy (NCBI): domain Eukaryota; kingdom Metazoa; phylum Arthropoda; class Insecta; order Hemiptera; family Pentatomidae; genus Nezara; species Nezara viridula. The sequence continues at coordinate 116,504,876 of OV725077.1, forward strand.
TTAATTTATATCATGCCTATTATGTTAATAATTAAATTTAACACAGTAAATCTGCTGATTAACACTATCATGATAGGCGTAGATAAATATTTGAAGTGAAAAAAAAAAAAAAAAAAAAATATATATATATATATATATATATATATATATATATATATATATATTTTTTTAATCTTTACTTTATGGGAAATTATTCCATTATCGGATTGTCAATTTATATTCTCGAAGACAAACTTTTCAAAATAAATTAGTTATCATTGTATGTACGACATTTACAATTTTTTTTTTTAGAATTCGTTTATTGAAAATATTACTATCTATCTCAAAGGACATTCATAATAGTGTTCAGAGATCACGTTCACACTCGATGTACAATAAATAAAAATAAATTATACTGAAAAATAATATATATACAATAAATAGTATTTATAATTACACAATGTTTATATAGACATTAATATAAAGGCAGTCACATTACCCCATTCAACGTGTCCATGAATGCTCCATATCAGGAGCTGCAAAGACAACTTCAATGTCTGGCGGAGTTAGAGAGCGCTTCCGCAACGCCATTACGGATGTTACCAATAGTGCGAGGAGAAAGTGCTCGAATTTGCACGGAGTGAGTGGCAACTGTTGACGGTAGAAGTCTTCTACTGAACTTCATGATGTTAAGTTATTTTGTCTTAAAGCAACCTTTAAAATATCTTAGAGCTTAAAATTTGTCCAAATTTTGATAGAGTCCTTATAAATACAGAAGGAGAAATTTTTTGATACGAGGACGTATTTACACGATCATGCAAACTTATGGTCGCTAAAAAAAAATTATAGTGCTATAAGTGTTTAAGTATGATGAGAAGATAATGAAGTATTATAATTAATCCATTAATGATAAATTTTATATTATTATTATTATTATTATTATTATTATTATATTTTACAATAAAATAACTTGATGGAATCAGTTAATAAATATTATTAGTAAGACAAATAATAAATTATATAAAATAAAGACCCTTACTCACTATTAGAACTAATTATTTTAAAAAACAATGAAATATTACTGATATTACTGATTAAAATGATTTATAGTAAATTAAGAATTAATATAATTTCTCGATGGGTATTTGATTTTATTAAAAACTTTATGACTGGTTAATTCCACACTCTTTTCAATAAATAAATCCTTGAATTCACACTTTAAAGTGTTTGACGTTTAGACATGGATAACTTGAAACGTAAACCTAATATAATTGATAATAATAAAATATGATGTAAAACCTAAATACTATCAATAACTAATCCTTAATAATAAACCATATATTCGTCGTTTCTGTTTTATCGTTGATTTCAAAACTTGAATAGTAATAAACAAAAAAAATTTAAATTAGATTTCACAATAATATACACGGACATACTAAGATACAAATCAGAGATATGGGACTTCAGCTGGCATGTTTCGATATGTCAAGAGTTAAAATAGGCATAATGATACTTTACAAACTATTCCATGCTTACTTAGTCGAATATACTAACATTAATAAGAGACATGGCGTCACCTAGCATGCCTATTAATGGAGGAGGAGACTAAAAAGTCGCTGGATGAGAGACCTCGTTCCTTAACAATCCATGGTAATTGATTCAAGCCAGGGAAGAGAGGCTGACATGTCAGTTTCGTTACTTTAATCAGACCATATGCTGATTGTTTACAGTCGTCAGGTGCAGATTCATATAAAAAGTTAAAAATAAATAAGTTAATTAATAATTTTTTTTTTAAATTTAATAAGTAAATAAGTGAATAGTAAGGAATAAGTGATATAGTAATAAGTATACCACACTCACTAAACCGACTCCTACAATTCCTTACTTATATATTATGTTTATTTTTTGATGTTGTTTATTTTTTTTTATTATTATTTGTTGTTTCACGTAATGTAGTGAGATAAAACAAATTTAGTTGTTTGAAGTTTGAAATTCCATCACACGGATATCATAGTTCCGGCTCTGCAACAGTATAGTACATAAATACTAATTTTTACTACTCTCTGAAGAGGGTATTATTTAGTTTAATTACATTTATTTTGTATTTATTAAGGTACATCCTTAGCTCCTTAATTTGTTCGCACGAAACATTGTTAGATTCGGCTATATCAATAAACTCTATTTCGCTTTACAATTCCATTGAATAAAACATTAAATTTTATTCAAATATTAAACGCATTTCACAGCGCTCTTGTTGAGCTGTAACAGATGTATCTGAATCATGCATTATTTCAGTCCACAGCACTACCGTTGAAACAACATATGAAAATACAATTTCCATTGTCAGATTTATTGCATATAACATCTAGAGCACCTAGAGAGAAACAATAGCTTCGTTAAACCGTCAAATAAATCGTCAACCATAATTTAATAATTATCTAAAACTAGTTTAAAATAAAATAATCAATAATTGTCTGGGATTATTTAAGTAATATATGAATATGAAATTCACATGAGAATTTCATTATAATTATACAGATTGCTGATTCGCATATACACATTATAAAAACAATAACGTGTATTATGAATAAATCATTTTTATTAAATGTTTGGTATTCCTATAAAAACCTATAACAACTAATTTCTTCCAACAACTCCTGTTCTCCCAAATACTCCACATTCACACTTCCGCTAACAAGTAAAATTACCTGCATTTTTATACTATTTAATTTCACTCTACTGCACAATTGCAATAATAATTAGCATTTAATTAGTTTGTATTTTTTATTATTCTAAGGCAGGCTATGATCCATAAATTTGTAACTCTGTTATTAATCTTAGAGGACTGTAGTCCTAGAATACAATTATTTTTTCATTTCGTATAATTACAGTTTTGTTACAGAACATTTTCATTTAAATATCGTTCTAGTTTGATCACAAGAAATTTGTTTAAAAATGCATTAATTTATTCTGATAAATTTCTAGGATTTGAAAACATTATTATTATTATTTTATTTTATTTTTTCAAAAATACATAACAACAATAACTGCATATATATATTTTTTTTAAATTAAGGGATAACAGTTATGAAATAACTTTTATTTTAAAAGAGTATTTCATGTTTATTTTAATATTTTAGTTAATGATGAAAATAAAAATTATCCATAAAAAGGTGTAGTTAATTTTTTTTTTAACATCAATGTATGAATTTGTAACTCGCTTCGTATATGAGAAGAATAGAGAAGAAATATTTTTACAAATTTGAAAATATTACGGTTGGAGAGTGTAAGATTCAAGAAAAGTTAATATCATTATAAATAATATGATTATTAATTTATTATAATAAATATCAATATTGTAAAAGTTAATAAATGGTGACAAAAAACATATTATTTTTGATTTTTGTACTCAACAATACCTACTTTAATCAAAATTGTTTATTATTAACTATTTGTTCATTAATATTTGACATTAAAATTAAAATACTATATATTATTCCTTGTCACTAAATAAAACTCTTTTCTTCGCTAATAAATGAGAATTTTGCAACTGAACGTTTGGTTTATACTAGTACTCGGAAAACATGGGTATTACGAAACACCGACGTCATAACTCTGGGAATGTTTGAACAACAAAATATCATAGTCTAACACTGTACGTCATTAAATCTATAGATACTTCTTTCAATTAGTTTTATAAATAATAATTTAAAGTAACGATTAAAGTTAATTTTTAAAATTAATTTGTTTTAATTAAACTATTGAACTTTCATTAAACTAAATTAATTAATTCCTTCCATTTATTTTAACAGACCTCAACTATGCTATTTTAATTGCCAGTACAAAAAGTACGAATGGTAAATAAAAAATGTCATATTCATAGGAGTTTTCTGGGAACTAGTATGAAATGCGTTGTGGTGCTAAACAGTTAGTATAGTTAGCATGAATCTTAACGAAAGAAAATTGAATCCAGACATCCACTTGCCATAACTTGAACTTAACATTTTGATTTTAATTTTTAAAGACTGTTTTTTTACTTGAACACTTTATAATACAAGCAGCGTAAAAACCATAAATTTATGAGGAAATTTGAAAAAAAAAGCTTGTGCCATAAAACCGCCTTCTGGACATCCCTGGTTGTCGTAGGTAGGTAAAGAATTTTTGTTTACGTACCACAGAGCTAATGTTATTATTTTTAAAATTTTGGATAGGAAAGATTTTGATTTAGTAAGTGCATCTTTTTTGGTACATCGAAAATCTGTGAGACATATGGCCATATTGGTTTCAGTGTGTATTATTAACTTTTGTTTGGTTCTCAAATTTGTTTGATATGGATAAAAAGTGTGTACATTATTTTCAGACGTTTTTTAAGGTTGTCATGCCAAAAAATAAAATAAAATAAAAGCAGCTACAACAAAATAAAATATTATTCCAATGTTTTTTTGATAAAATTAGCGATAATCAAAAATTAATTTAAACTTAAACATAATAATGAGGTGATTTTGTCAAGGCTGGGAGAAATATTAAGACGTTTCAGTTGACTACCATTAAGCTCTGACAAATTATATTATCGAATCTACCAATAAAGTATTAATAATTTATTTTATTTATTAGAATCAAATTGTCCAATAATTATGGTAGAGTGGCAGTGAAGACAAACCATTAATAGGGCAAAGTGAATTATAATAATTACTTTCTCTTACTCTCTACAGTGAAAGTCTTCTCATTCTATCGCTTGAAAATACTTCTGCTTACTATCTATCTGAAGCAACAACAACACTGCCTATCACTTATATATTTATTAGGCTATATTTATTGAAATATCATATCATAATATTAATAAATATAAATTAAAAATTAGTTTTTAATTATAGATCTAGTTAAAATCAGGGATTGAAACTTTTATGGATTTTTTTTATGTTCCATTTTATAGTCTATGTGAGTCTTTAAAAAAAAGTTTTCTATCCATCATAAAATTATAACTTTGACTTATTAATACCATAAAAAAATATAATATGATAAATGAGAAATAAACGTTGATTGGTCGTAGATTACAGATATAATTCATGTTAAATAAATTGCTGCTCAGTTATCATTTTTTTAGTTTAATTGTTTGGTCGAAAAATCAACTGTTACAACAGAAAGTTAAAATAAAAGAAGTTTGATAAAAATAAAAGTTCTGTTAAATCTTTAATTGAAAAATTGCAAATAAAAAAGCTTTAGTTATGAACTGACATCTCGGGTAAAAATAATATTATTGTATTTGACTTTTTTGTATTTTACATTTTAAGAAGCAAAATATGAAGCACGTTGTTTGTATTTTAATTGTCTTTTTAAAATGCAAAAACATATTAGTGTATTCTTTCTAAAATTCCAAAATAAAAAAATATCTTATTTTGAATTTAAAATAAATAATAAAGAAAGCATGCAGGTCCTCTACCATTTTTTGGAACGCTGATGGTTTTCACGATAATTCTTACCCTAAAATTCAAATTTCTAAATTTTTTAAGTTCGATTTTGTTAAATTTTTTATAACACTGGTTAGGCCTAAAAAATTATGTAGGATTCCAGGGTCTTATCATAAGAATTGTGTAGTAGTATATCTTGTTGAATAAACTAGTATATGGACTATCCACAGATAGTTTTTGGAGAAAAACATGCCTTTTTCGTAAGGAATATTTAAGTAAAATAGCACCCTCAAGTATTTTTTAACAAAGAAAAAGCAAAAAATCGATTTATTCAGTTTCCTTGAAGAATCTATAAAATTATATAATCAGACAAAATGTCACTTTTGCTACAATGTTTCCCGATATAATATTAACTGAATAATACATTTTATCTTAATTAAGTAATTAATTTAAATCTCTTCATCTCATAACTCCTTTCTTCTCAAAACAAAAAATAATAATGTCTTTCTTAGGCAATTAATTGTAAAGGGCAACTACTTGAGGAATAATTAATTTGCTTTTTTAAATAAAATTACAAAAACAATATTGTAATTTTGGTTTAGTATTTTCAATAACGAACCATTGAATTAAAAAACTTAACCCCCCGCTCACAAAATTTGAGGATTTGCTTTTCAGGAGACATGAACTCGAAAATCGAATACAATTTTGTACCCGCCTTCTCTACTAGACTACTTGACCGATTTTTTCATGGACATTTAAAAGTTTACGAAATTTCCTAAAATAAATGTTTTTAAAAATATTTTTCATATGTTCTACTGCAAAGGTTATTTCCTTTGTTTTAATTTTAAATATCCTAAAGTGGTACATCGACTGAAGCAATGTGTTTTATTTTTATTAGAAAATTACGAATTATGAAATAAAAAATTATTTAGGGTAATATTATTAGATGACTTTTTATTTATGTTACAAGGAAAGTAATGTTACTTTTGATATATAATAGGTTGGAAATAATAAACCATGGTGTAATGATTTGAAGCGTTTTTAATTTAAATATTTTCCTGTAAAGAATTTAAAAATTGGATGATATTAATCCATTTTGTATTAAAGTCACAAAATACTAAGAATTTAGAATGCCGTGTTGTAAATAATTAAAATACTTTTCCCATATCTGATTTCATGGAATCTGGATAAAATTGTATACACCCATATTTTATATACCATATTCCACCAAACATACAAAACATGAATATCAATAATAATATTGTTGAACATTTTTCGTTGGAAATCTAAAATTATTGCATGATCGTATTATAAAGGCTGGTTATAATTTAAAAAATGAAACAATAAATCATTATTATTCTTTCAAAATAAAGTAAGATATTCGCTAGTTGTTATCCTGTTAAACTTTCATTAATTTTAGTGTTGCCCAAACGCGAGACCGAGACGAGTCTTGATGTTGCAAACTCAGTCTTGGTCATTGTCTTGGTCTCGCAACAGTCTTGCACTTACTTATTAGCTTATTACTATAGATATATTACTATATTTTTTTAGATAGGAGAAACCTAACTAAGCCCGAATGAAAAATTAGAGGAGTTAAATGAAAAAGCATATTGGTTATACCAATTAATAAGATATTGTAACTAAGATGGTCAAGTATTAGTAACTATTTTGCCTTTATTTTTATTTAAAAAGTCGATTTTTTTTAACAGTCTTGGTCTGGGTCTTTCAACACTTAGGCTGCATTTTGGGCAACACTAATTAATTTGTTACCCCATTTAATCTCTTAATAAAAGGTCAAGATTGGTTGCAATATTAACAAGTTTCTATTTTGCTTAATAGTGATGTTCATATTAAGCAAAAACTAAGAGAGTTTCTATTTTCATTTAGTTTCAAAAATTTAGTTCTGATAATAGCTAATAATAATAGCTAAAATAGCCATTCCTAGGAGAGAAAAAAAAAATAATTCTTCTCCGTTTAACCTTTTACCACGGATTAATCCGGAAGGCCGGTTAAGCAGGGTTCTACTACATATATTTTTAAGAAAATTTAATAGTAATGATAGTGTAAAAACTATATTTTTGAGTGGCTTATAGATCGGGATCGCCAAGGTTTTTTTTTCCGTTACAGTAAGTGTGATTACCGTTCTATGTATTTTTTATTTTTTGATCTTCAAGAACAACTTAAACATCATTTTATATATATATATATATATATATATATCTTTTTCTTTCAGAGTAATTACCCTTATTTAAAACAATTATCCTTATTTGGTAATTGGCAAAGATAAAAAAATATGATTTTTATAACATTTTTAATAATAAAAAAATAAACAACCGTTCTAATCCTCTTGTAATTGTAGCCAGTAACGGGAAATGAATTTGATTTTGGATCGTGAAAGATGTTAATTGGGCGTTTAACATATCATCCTTGACACCAAAAGTAGACTTGTTTTTTAACTGATATTATCCGTATGGCATTGCAATTTTCTCCCTAATTTTTAGATGGAAGTAGCTGTCCGATTTTCATTTTTTTTTAAATTAAATTAGCAAGGAATTATGTCCGTTAATTTAAGTTTAACATAACAACGTCCTGATCATGATGATTGTTTAGGAAAATCTGAAAAATTTAATTTAACAAATTTAATTACCATTTATTTTAAAATAACACATCGATCATATATAATAATTAATTATTAATTTATTGACATTTATTTGCTTTGAGATCCTTTACTACTGAAAGAAAAAAAAATTGTAATCACTTCTATAAGTTCATCAGTCATTGAAGATAATTCAAGTAGCAAATAATGATAAGATATTGATATTGAATAAACTATTCTTCTGTTTAATAAACTGCTCATTAAAAATTTTCATTTCAAGTGATAAATTTAATATTTATGAACTGAAATAGCTTTATAAATTATTCATGGATCATATCATTGAGATCATTTGTAATACCTAGTATAAAAGAATAATGATGGGAGCGAATAAATTTTTCTCATTTAACACGCCCCATTTTATTATTTTTCCTTCTCTATATAGCTAAAACCTTATAAAGACACGTTGCCTTGCGATTGCTGAGCGAGAAAACAGCGATCAATAACGAACGTCCCTGCACTCTCGATGCAATATCATTCGGTGTATCCTCCCAGTTTAGTATAATAGCTTATCTCCTCTTCCTAAACCTTTAAAATTTGTTTTATGTTTTATTCATTAACATGTATGAATCACAAGTAAAGTAACAAAAAGTGTTTCATGTCCCATAAACTTAAAGTAGAATTAAAAAAAAAAACATTGCAAATGATTACACAATGGATTATTATTTTCAAACAAGAAAAAAATAAATAAAAGGTAATTCCTCATATTGCCATAAATAAGTTTTTCTTTCATCATTAGTAATTTTCATAGAAAAAAAAAAACGCATTGCTTCAGTTGATGTAACAGTTTCAGAATATTAAAAACCAAAAGAATGGAAATAAGCTTGGCAGTAGAACATATCAAAAATATTTTTTAAAAACATACCTTGCACCAAATTGCCTGATTTCAACGATTTTTGTTTTAAATTTCAAAATAATTCGTAAAAAAAACTAAGCGGAGTGCTTTATACCACACAATAAAAGTGAAAACATCAAAAAGGCAAGATTAATAATATGAAATATAAATTATAAATAATAGCTCATTATAAAGAAGAGGAAATGCTGAACATTTCCCTCGCTTACATTGTGCAGGTCCGATATTTACTTATGTGATATTATTATTCCATATGAAATAAAACTCACTATCATTTGGTTTTCCACATCAATCGGTCCCGTAGTATAGGAAAAAATGTACATATAAAATTTCGACCTTCCAACTTTATTAGGAGGTGCCGCAAAGATATAAAATATTGAGAAACGTGAGAGAAACTTGAAAAACCCTTCTTATAAGCGAACATTAAGACGAGATTCATACAAAGTTTAATAGTATTGCTTTGCATGATAACCATCTCTTGTCAGCTTGAGGGCAGGGTGCCCGACAATCTGATAAAACGAAGATTAAGATTTTGGTTACTGCTGCCGAGGGGACTTATAACTCTGTAATTGCCTTCTCCTCTGCCCGTATAGGCGTAATAAAGGTCAGGCAGGAGAGAAAAATAAAACAAAAACCTATCCAGCTAATTTGGTTAAAAAAACTAACAAATATTATGGGTAACAATGGGTGACGATCTGAACTTATGTTATATCATTCGGGCTAAAATTAAACAAGAGATATTAGAGATAAGGTACGTAAATAGTCTAAGAAAAAAGTAAATAAATAAAAACTAGAAAAATATTTCACTATAAATAATAATTTAGCTCTTTAAATAAATTGCTTTAATAATAAATAAATTACTTCAATAACATAAATAAACTGCTTTAATAATATTTAAATAAATTGCTTTAAATAAATTTGTTTCATAAATCTATAGTGTGTAAAGAATGCGTTCGGCTTTTTTTTTTGTTGTTTTTTTAATAAAATTTCATAGAATTTTCCTTTCTGTTAAGGAGTTATCCTAACTTTAAAAGTAAGTAGATCTTTTTTGTTAGTAATCTTTGGCAGACGAATTTTACATTTTTATTTATTTATAATGCACATTTTGGGGGAAGATTGTGGGAAAAAGTAAAAAGCAAAACAAAAACGTTTATACCGTTTATTTTGACTTTAACGATAGCTGTTGATTCTAATTTCCGAATCATTATATATGTAATTAACACAAATGATACCACACGTTGACTATGACATGTCAAATGTTAGCTGTTACTTGAAAGTCAAGTAACATGCTGTTCACAGATTGCTAATTTGATGCTTGTCCGCAACCTAATTCTGTGATTATTCAATTTAATAATTTAAGCGGTTTAAAAACGAACTCGTCTTGCTCAAAAATAAAATAAATCTCAATGTTAATTCAGATCGCACTGGAAAGGCACCAAAAATCTTAAATCATATACACTTCTGGCTGCTAGTCAAAATCCACTGTAATATCTTACAATTTTTCTTAACGCCAAACCCTCTCCATTATTTCATCATTATTCAAGATGAAAGAGTGTTTGGATCATCACCTCAACTGTTCTTGAAAACATCTTGAGCTCTTCCTATGCAAGAACTTAACAACTTTCTCATTACTGAAAATTAAAAAAAAAAAATTAAATATAAATTTGACGCAAACGGTCTAGTAGTTTCAACATTATTAGCAATTTTATACTTTTTAATTGATTTTTCGCCGACGCTAATCCAATACTGATTCCAGAAAAATTATGCAAACTAAAATTTGATCTTTAGGTAATGTGTGATCTAGAATGTATTTGATTTGTTAATTAGGAAATTAAGGCGATGTTGTTGGCTTATTAATAATTGTTTTATGTTAAGTGTCAATTATTTAATTACGTTGTGTCCCATTGGAGAAATTTAAAATTCAAATAATTATTTTTTTTTAATTCTTGGTTGTTTTATAAATAGTTAATTTATTATTATTTTTTTTTTTTTTATAGTGGGTGAGTAACTAAAAAGTAGTAAACATTCGCACCTTATTAATATCAAACACGCTCTTATATAAAATTTGTTTTCATTGTGATCTACCTAACTCACAGGAATTTATAAGTGTATGATCTCAAATTTTGGGAAATTTACGTTATCCCAAGTATCGTGTCCATTTCGTTGTTAGTTTTCAGTTCAAATTGAGTGTTTTATTTCTTCCAGTTTTGGCGATAGTAAGTTGGAAAAAAAAAATGAAATGATTAAGATCTATGGTTTATTCGCAAAGCCAACTATAGGTCACATCTTAAACATAGAACCACTAAAAAAAACTAATTTTTATGGGAAAGTAGATCATTTAACGTTGACATTCACGATTAGATATAAGCCACACAAAATAAATAAACAAAACAGCATTGTTAATTGGCTGATTAATTTTTTTTTAATTACCATTAACAGAATAATTTATTAACATTATTTGTCGACATAATTGAATAGATTGAGCTTTTGAAGGATCTCTCAGTGAACTAACGGACCTTCTTATTTAATTTTATTTCTCCAAAGAGTAGAAATCTTAGAGTAGAGACCTTCTCTAGCTATTTCCAAGAAAATCATGAGCTATCCGGATAGAAGAGGGTTAGTTCAAACAGAAAATGTAAGGAAATATTACATTTGATCATTAAGATTGAATTGGAAAAAAAAAGTAACGAAAAATATTTCAAATGAACTCAATGGACTTTTTAAAATTCCTGGAATTGAAGCATCTTTCATTACTTTTCTGATATATTTTTTTTAAAACTACCTACAAGAAAAATCTATCTGGAGTAATAGAAGCATAACTGAAAGGTCACAGTTCAAATTCTTACTCCTTACTTTGTTGAAAACAAATAAATATATATATATATATATATATAGGATGTTCCGTAAGTAGAAGGAAATATATTTGATATTATTAAAAATGAGAATATTTTCTTTAGGGAAATAAAACATATTAATTATAATCACAGCAGGTGTTAGTTGTAGTTCTTTCTTGAATATAATTAATATAGACAACTATTTTCTTTCTAAAGAAAACAGACTCCCTAGTTTTTTTACTATCTTTTATACTATTTCCTCTATACAGCTCTGTTTGTTTATTTTTTTTTTTAGACCCCTTTTTATCGAATTATTAACATCCGGAAGAACCTTCGTAAATAGCTTCATCTCATCGTAACCGACAAATATTTTATTTACGAAAATTCTCGGAATTAGGGCGTTTTCAATCTGAAGGCGGGGAAACTTTGCTTATTTAATAAGATACTAAAAACTCTTGAACACCCATTAGCTTTCCTTTTGGATCGTAAGATGATTTGACCACAAAATCAAATAAAAAAAAAAAAAGTTGGCCTGCAAAAATGTTGGGCCGTTTGCCCTATATAAGCTCGTTATTTTGACAATTTGCGGGTGTAGGTCACGACATATGGCTCAATATTTTTGAAGGCCACATTTTTTTCTCGACTTTTTGCTAAAGTTATCTTACGATATAATTGGAAAACAAATGAATATTTACGAGATTTTAGTACCTAATTAATTAGACAAAATTTGCCGACCTCCAGATTGAAAACGCCCCAATTCCTAGAATTTTCGTAAATAAAATAGTTGTAGGTTAAAATGAGAAGAAGCTATTTACGAAGTTTCAGTCGGATGTTAATAATTTCATAAAAAGAGGTCTGTACCACGGAATATCAAATAAACGTCTGTACTTGTAAGTCTTTAGAAAGATTGTAAGAAACCCCAACACACTGAAACGGCCTTTCTATGCAACAACTGAACCTAACCAAGAAAGCTGCTCTTTTTTGTTTTATAGTTAAAAGTTTACACAATTTGAAGTTTGTTTTCACCCCCACTCTAGTCCATCACTTTCTTCGTTACAAACGGTCAGCTATAATATATCCAACAGCATATAGAACTTTTTAATAATAAACTGTCAATGAATCGTTTCAAAATATACAATTCACTTAACAAGTTTAATTTTAGGTGTTTTTTTATGAGCATCTTATAAAGTTTCAACAGTAATAAAACATCATGATATTTGAAAATTTTGAAGCGATACTTTACTTTTCTGATAATGTTTATCTGAAACGAGAGGTGAATAGAAGTGATTTTGTAATTTTTATATTTGAAATATCTTCAAAGATTTTTTCTCCCAATCATTTCTTTAGAATTTATATAAGCAAGATGTTAATAAAAAAATTCTTATTATTTATAAGGCCTGCATTGCGTAAATTGTAATACCGGCAATTATAACTGTTTGCGCCAGTATCAAGGTGATCAGTATAGGGAAATTAAAATAATTAAAATGGTTGAAATATTTTATTGAGGACAACCAAAGCATTATCAGTCCTCGCTTTAAGGCTAAAGATCAAAATCAGGGAGAAACTGTAGATACGGCCAGTTTTAACTAAATACACTTTCTCTAAATTCAGTTTCTCTTTAGTGTTAACGATTTGTTTGTAATTACTTTTGGTTGCTATGCGATATCACCCATATCCTTCAATGAGATCTGTAAATAATATTAGTATGATAATACTCATAAGCGAATATACGTTTTAACAGATTAGCAAATATACTTTTAAAATCATATATCTTTAAGTTTGTCAAAATTAACAATAAATAAACAAAATATTTATCCACAAAATCTATATAATTATGAAAAATTCACAAGTCCAGTTTATGGTATGTGAATGACGAAAAATAATAATAAAAAGTCTTCATCAACCAAGTCGTGAATGTCATTCAATATATCAAATAAAAATCTATTTTGATCAATTAATCAATCAATAATTAAAAAATAGTCATGGATACTTTTATATTATTCATATTAATAAAAGATACTAACCTGTCTAATTTTATTTTTAGTTTAAGGAATTTTATAACCAAAGTGTAACATTTTTTCCTAATGTTTTAAAATTTTAATAAATTAAGTGATAATAAATAAAATGAAATATTTCTTTTTTAATTGCAGTAAAAATACCCTTCTATCATTTTCATAAAATCCTAATCACTAATTTTTTTTTTTTCAAATTCCATTATTCGATAAATGATGCAATAAACAACAGTTTTTTTTTTTGTTTTTTGATCATGTTAATAAAAAAAATAATCAGCCACTGAAGAAAAAGAAAATAACGTAACATTTCTAGAAACTACTTACTAAATTTTGATTAAATAAGTTTTACTAATAAATGTATTTTAGTTTAATTATATGTTAATGAAAATAAATAAATGTTTTTGAAATAAGTTCAGTTATAAAACAGTTTCAGAAATATTGGTTAGCAAGGTAGATGGCTGGAAAAGAAGATGTGCCATCATGAGAAACTATAACGATTAAATTTTGTAAACGACGTTAAATTAATTATTATCTTTAACATGTACTACCGTCGTGTGGTATATTGTAAGGTACTGTCGGATGTTTTTGACTGCTATTTTATTTGTTTAAAAAATAAATAAATATATTATCTTGTTAAAAAGTTCTTAATCTATTATAGTGATTAAATGTAAATATTAAATAATGATCCTACTTATAATGAACAAAAATGAAATTAAACTTACATAAAAAGCGTTCTTTCTCCTGAACTGTGATACCCAGTTTAGAGGAATAAAACAGTATGAGCTTCAGAAACCTGAGTACAGCAAAGCTAATTCAACGGAATTCCAGAAGAACGAGTTCGACGAACCCCGCTGGAGAAAAGATATAACAGAAAGACTCATCCTCCCGCTTGGAACGTATTTAAGAGAAATGAAGAAGATCCGACGAGTAGAGAGTTCCATTAAGTTTTATTGCAGGCCTTTAATGAGCACAAGTATCAGGGCAGCACCGCTAGTCCCGGCTTCTGTTTTTAAAAGCCAATCAGCAGCCGCGCGACAATAGATAGATGGTTCGACAACTTTCCCACACAATTGAAGGTTAACTAAGGATACAAGGATGGCTTAAGCTAATTAGTTTGAGTAGCGGTATTCGTCAACGACGAAAGGTGGACAGTGAATTTATTTCCCTTAAAAAAAAATAATTACAGCGAGTAATATTTACTCACTCCAGTTAGTATTTAAGAATTTTGTTAAACGTAGCATCATGGGTTTGTCACAATATTTTCAAAAGAAAATTGAATTATAATTTATAATGTACAGTATATTTATTAAATATTATTATACATAATTTTCTTTGACCTTGAAAATTTCTATCTGCGATTATTTCACTAGAAGACCTACATTCCTCTGTCCTAAAATCTAGAACAATTGAATATGGCCCGGATCTGATTCCTGCTAAGATAATCAAACTATGTTTTCCTGTCATCTTTTCTATCCTGCATATCTACAATTTCACATTACAAAATTCCAGTTTTCTAAGTCAGCCTGGAAAAAAGTTATTGTCCGCCCGTTGAACAAAGTTCCACTTCCCTCAAAAATCTCTATCCTCTCCAACCTTTCAAAACATCTTGAAAGAATTGGCCATACACATCTTAACACCTTCGTAAAACAAAAAGCTCTCCTTAATCCCCTTCAGTCTGGTTTTCGTTCCTAGTTCTCCACCCGGTCTGCTTTGTTGAAATAAGACCTTCATTGCTCCATAGACAAACAGAAAATCCTGGACCTCTTTGATTTCTCAAAAGCATTCGATTCTGTCCATCATGAAATTCTCCTTTCCAAACTCAAAAACCTTTCCATACCAAATATTGCTCTAATGTGGTTCCGTTCTTTCTTTTATCGAAGATTCCAAATATTCCAAAGATTCCAAATATCATACGTGATAAAACTCCTTCCTGCCCCCTCTTACTCACCCGCGGTGTTCCTCAGGGATATTCGCCCTCTCTAACTCTTTTCTCCATCTACATCAACGACCTTCGTGATTCCATCCATCATTTACAATATCACTAATATACTGACGGCCTCCAAATCTGCCTTTCCTTTCATCTTACAAAGATGCTTGAGGCGATTCAAAGGCTTCAAGAAGACATTGATAGTATCAATACTTGGGTTGTGAGCAACGATTTAAAGTTGAATGCTGAGAAGACCAAAGCCATTCTCATAGGTTCCAAGCATTTGATTAATTCCATTCCTTATTATTCCCTAGTCCACCTCAATGTCCTACTTACCTGTTTCCCCTACTTCAGTTAGAAACCTTGGGTTAATGTTTGATCAATTATCTGTCCTAGAATAATCATATTTCCCAAATAATTCGAAAACCCATTGCTATCCTAAAATAGATTCTGTGATTTCATGCTCCTTAAAATCCGTCAGCTTCTAGTTTCCTCATTTCGATTATGGTTGCCTTGTATACCGTGGACTGTCTGGTGGGCTTGAGATCAGATTAAAGAGACTTGTTTCATTACATTTATTTTTGGAGTCCATTGGCTCTCCCACGTCTTCAGTTGGTATGCCGAGTTGAAGTGGATCTATCCAGTTTTCCGACGGCGATACTTCCTAGGTGTATTCCTTTTTCGAACCTCTTCAACCAAAAAACCTTGATAGCTTCTCGAATTTTTTACTCCTTGTTCCACTGTCCATTCGTTCAACACAAGATCCCAGCTCTCAAACCTGTTAATTCCTTCTCATAGAACTATTTCCTAGAACTCTATACGCAAATCCACATCCTTGACCTCATTTAAACATAATTTATCACCTAAGCATCCAATCTTCCCACATATTCGGAAGATATAACGTAAAATAATGTTAACGTTTATCAGACCTGTCTTTTCTTTATTGTAATTTATGATCTAGATAACCTTGTAATTTAATGTATTCCTAATTGTTTCTAAGGCCAGATAATTGTTATTCAATTGTACATTGTAGTTATTCTAAGGAGAATTATTCCCAGATAAAATTTATTTTTCTACTTCTTCTTCTTCATTTTCTAGTATTCCCATCATTGGAGGAACCAGAAATTTTTCAAGGGGTAGGGGAGCGCACTTGTGAAACAGGTGAATTCCTTGTATGGAATTCACCTGTCTATATATATATATATATATATATATATATATATATATATATATATATATATATATATATATGTATATATATATATACAGGATGTCCCGTAAGTAGAGGGGCTATTTATATGGTTGATTTATGTTTATAACAATATCTCCCCTATCACGGGAAAAAATAAAATAAAAGCTGTTCAACAGTTAATTGTAGTAATATTTACGAAAAACACGGGTACTTTTAGCTGACTGGATAGAAAATCATATAATTTATTTACATAAACCTCAACTTAATTAATATGGACATAAAGCTTATTAACGGAGGATGTTTTCTAGCATTGGAGTAAATGTAGTACAGTTGAAGGGTCATAAAAAGAAATCATAAATAATTTATGACTATTAAAAATAAGAAATTACCGCAGAAAAAATGAGTTTGCAAATATCAAATTCTCGTTAAGCACTTTTTTTTTTTTAATACAAATTTTCTTATTTGATTAAATGAGAAAAAACATACGCAATGTCTTAATATGTAAAATAAGAAATATTTTATTTTATTTTAAACAACCTTTTTGTTAAACTGAATTTTTGTTATTATTCAATAGTTTTCGTGTACACTGTCGCCGAGAAAACTGTGTGATGAGTAAAATGTAATGGTTGAGGTAGTTGATATAGCGTGACTGGAGTTTTTATGGTAATTGAATTAAAGAATAAAGGTCGGCCTTATTAAAAAATTAAAATTTCTAGAAAGCTGTAGAATTTATAATTTTCTCATTCTCTCTGAAACAGATGACGTCAATCATAGTATTTTTATTGTTTGGTTGGTTGTTATGGTGTTGAGGCGTAAAACCTCCAGATTATTGACGCAGTTAATTAAGTTTTTATATATTTTTTTTTTATTTACAGTTGTATGTGATGATTATGCATACAAAATTAATAATAAAAAATGAAAAGGAGAGATAAGGATTCAGATATTTTTAAACATTCCTACTTCGGAAATAAAATATGACTTTCATCAAGACTAGTGTTGCCCAAAATCGGTCTTCGTCTTGCACTTAGCAAGACCAAGACCAACCCAGCCTATCTGTTGCAAGACCAAGACTAAGACTGGTAAAAAAAATAGATTTTTTAAAATAAAAATTGAGGCAAAATAGTTAATAATACTTGAAAATTTTAGTTAATATGTGTAAAGAAGTGATGTAACCAATATACTTTTGCATTTAACTCTTCTAATTTTTCAATCAGACTTAGTTAAGTTTCTCATATCTAAAAAATTACAGTAATATCTCTCTAGTAATTACCTAATAGGTAGCTGCAAGACTGTTACGTGAGTCTTCCGCAAGACCAAGACTGAGTTCGCAAGACCAAGACTCGTCTCGGTCTCGCATTTGGGAAACACTAATCAAGACTTCTTCCTTATTTCCCAAACCAGTCAATGTACTTACTGGTATCCCTTTTTTGTTTAACTTTCTGATGCAAAAGGCGCAACCCTCAAAGATATGGACCACTGTCATTCTCTCCCCACACCTTCAACAAATAGGCGGGTTTTCTTTAGTGATTAAGTAAAGGTGCGTAAGTCTGGTATGTCCTATAGTAATTTTAGTCCTTATTGATAATGCCGGTTACTATGGAATGTTATGTACAATAACTATAATTATAAATTGTATTGATCTATAATTAGACCTTTTATCATTGTTAAGAATGAAGGTACCCATGCATTCTTTAATATTTTAATTAATGATAAAATAAATTAAATTAATCATTTATAAATAATGGTGTTCGCAAATGGCGGGAAATTATACTGCTTAAAGGTTTATGATCAGTACCGGTCTAAGAAGACATTTGGCGCCCCCAGATTATGATGTCATCTCCCTTTTAAAAAAATTAATTTATTTCTTAAATTGCTTTATATTATGTATCATTTGAATTTCATTTCATTCCCCATGCCTGCCATGTCATTATATCATTATCGCCATCACATTTGCTGATTGTCAACTTATTGTTGACAGGCGCAAATGCATATTTTATAGACAAAAAAAAAAAATTTCATTCAATAAATATCTAATTCACTTACTTTATTAATAGGCTAAAATTAATTATCCGCATACACTTAGTAACTTTATTGCTTCCTCACTATTCTTTATTTCTATATTATATAGTTATCTTATAGTTTACTCTAGATAAAATAAATTGTTATATAATCTTTACAATGTCCCGTTCCCTACTTTCACTAACGGGTAAGCAAACTAGACCATTGATGTCGATCTCATCAACCTATCTAACTATTGAAATTAATGTAATTATTGAAAATAAGCTGTGAAATGTGTTAAGCATTAAACGTATAGTAATTGGAGTTTATTTAAGTTTTGTCCACTTTCAGCTTAGGTGTACGGTTCACAAGACTAAACTTCAAAAATAGCTCCTCTCATAGATCTTATCCTCAAAAAACAAATCAAATACTTTGAGACATAGGCAACTAAAATTTATTTAAGATAAAATTTATTTTAAGATTGACAAAAAATCTAGATATAATCTAATCTACTGAATCTAGCATTGAAAACTTGTATGTAGCATAAAAAAAAAACTATATTGTTGTTTTTATGTGTGTGAAGAAGGAAAATTCAAAAATATTTCATAAAGTGTTTCGGAAGAGAAAAACATTTGTTTATAGCATCCAAAATATTTACTGTAGTTTAGTAACATTAAATACGATAATATGTATCAATAATTAGGAATATATAGTCGGTTTGTTAAGAAAAATAATTAAGTAGCAGTTTAGAAAATTAAATCAGTGAATAATTTGATGAATTTTTTCTATATGAAACAACATTGAAACACAAATAACATTGTACACTTAGTGTGACTACTTTTGAACTGTTGATGATAGGCAATGAAAATCTTGTGTCTCCTTGCTAGTGTTGCCCAAAATCGCACTTTGCAAGACCAAGACCAAGGCCGCCTAACTGTTGCAAGACCAAGACTAGGACTGTTAAAATAAATCTATTTTTTAAATAAAAATTATGGCAAAATAGTTACTAATATCCGACAATCTTAGTCACTATATGTTAATAATTGGTATGATCAATATACTTTTGGATTTAACTTAACTCCAATTTTTCATTCGGGCTTAGTTAGGTTTATTCTATCTAAAAAATTACTGTTATATCTCTACAGTAATAAACTAATAAGTAACTGCAAGACTATTGCGCAAGACCAAGATTCATTTCGACAAGACACTACTCCTTGCCTTTTGGTAAATTTAAGAAGGATTAAAAACATGTATGAAGTGAAACAAATTTATTTTCCGTAATTTTTACTATGTAGTACAACCTTCACTTATTTATAGATTAAATTTATGGAGGCTCTTTCAAATCTTTTTTTGTTTATAGAAACTCAGATACCGCAGTTATGTGATTCAGGCAGATGGGATTTTAATGGGTTTTCGCGAGCATAAATATGACCGAAATTCACAAAAATGTTCTCTATTGTCTATCTCTATTAATAATTTGTATTTTTTAACAGCCTAATTTTGCCATAAAATAATTTCTATGGTAATAATAAATAATTATAAATAATCTATGGTAATTTAAATGGTAAAATAATTTCAAAGTAAAGTGTCAAGTGAAAGTGTGTGATGCGCGCAGGGCCAGCCAGCCTTAGCCATTTCGGACTCTCGGACAATGTCATCTTACCCCAGAAAAATTAAATTTATTTCTTAAGCGGTTTTATATTTATATTTGAATTTTATATCATTCAATCTTTTATATCAGTTACTTTATTAATAGCCTCAAATTAATTATTTTAATACGTATTGTACATATATATAAATTCTAAACAAATGGCAAGAGCCTTTGAATATCGGCGCCCCCAACGTGCGCCCCTCTAGGTAGGCGTCTCGGATGCACGCCCCTAAAGCCGGTACTGGAAGTGTGTACCAGATTTTTAAAAATTTCTTCCAATTAACTTTACCATGATAACAATAAATCGTGAACTTGAAGCACGGTAAAAGAAAAATATGTACGTTTATTTACTAAAAAAACTTTCCTTCTTTAAACATAAATTTAATATTAGTTTTTTTCAATTTCAGTTTATCTTTGGGTTTAAATATTTTTTACAGCATGGAATTAAAGTATTAATTTATTTTAAAGTTTATATTTTACAATACCAAAATAATTTTAAAAATATTATTTCCAAATTGAATAAGTGTATAGTTTACTGTGTAAAATCATTGTGTGCATATGTTCCGAATAACGGGTTTAGTAGTTCAACAATCAGGTCTGAGCCAGGCGACATTGATTGTTTGATTGCCCAATGATCTAGTTAATTACTTTACTTTGATTGGTTATCAAACGAAGCGTGGTATGGCGGTATGGCATGATTTGTCAATTAACACGAATCTCGCCGGAGTTGTATCGTATCACGTTATCTAATCTCATTAAGTCATCCTTCATTGTTCAAGGAATTATAAAAGGAAAAAAAAAAAAAGAAATATTATCAGAATCAGGTCCCCAACATCCCTATACCGCTCTCCGGTGCTAATCCGGTCCCCCTCTTAAGTGTGTTTTATTTAGATATGCGTGCAGATGTCTTTATGCGTGCAACTTATCACGATGGTAGATCATTTATGAGATATGTTTGACTATATTTTATATTACAATTATAAACAATCTGTAAAACTTTTATTATAATATCTAACCGTTTTCATCAAGACCCATTGTTTCGACAACGACCTCAACTGCGGGCACTGACCAGAATTTATTCCTGTTAAATTGAGAAGATGAATAATTGCAAGTAAAAGTAAGAACCTTCATAAAATAAATTTCCTTATAAATAATAAAATAAAAGAAAAAAAAATTGAGAAAAAAAAATAAGCAAACATATTATTTTTCAGAGTTAGCAGTAAATAAACTTGAGATGTTTTAAATTATTTTAATTCATTACATTTATTTTATTGTTCCTAATGTCACAATAAAAAGAAGATGTGGATGAAAAATGAAAATACTGTGAGATTTTTACTTTCACTTACCAGTATAATAAATTTGTAGAAAAGGAAATTATTAGGATCATGGACAATTTATAATCCTAATTCTTATGGGACTATACGTTTTAAGGTCTCTTGACTATAAATATATCAGCTCTGGATGGAAAATGTTCTATAAACTTGTTTGTAGCATAGCTTAAGTACGGAACTCGTGCGAAACTGAAATTTCGAATTTAAGATAGGCAAATGTTTGGGATATTATAGCAAATTTTTCTCTAAAATCGACTTAACAGAAGTACCACTTCGGATATTAATAGATAATACCATTTTGAAGTTTTATTTGTTTTTCTAATATTTTCCATCGTTCACATTATTATATTAAATTATTAGTTTCTTTGTTTTGATGAATCTAAAAAGTCATTATAACAGAATTGTATTCAATATTTATCAATGGAGAATTTCGTGAAATTGACATAAATTTTAGTTAGATGGACATTAATTTAATGTAATTGGTAATATATGATTGAAGACGTTAAAACTTAAAAAAAATTACAATAAACCATGGTCTGATTACATACAGAGAACTATAAAACTTAAATTTTGTAATTTTTAATTCTACCACTTTTTATATTGAACAAAAAGCAATTACTAAAACTGTAGATTACACCAATTACTTCGTAACAAATTGGATTAAATTCAAGTAAATTTAATCTTTTTTTAAAACCATTTAAATGAGACTTTTAAGAAGTTAAACTACTACGGTAGGTTCGGTTTTCCATAAAATCAAGGATCCTTGACGATTTTTTTTTTATAACCTCTCAACTGGTCTGAAGATAGCACACTTATAGAAAAACTTCCTTGTTTGATGAGCTTTAAGTCTATATTAATTAGGTTAAGGTTTATTACAGGGTAAGTTGAGATTCATTTCTAATTGAGTAAAAACATTATTAATTAGTACGGTTGTTGTTTTATTTTTTAGTTATTTTATTTTTTTTATTATTATTATATTTTTATTGTAATTTCTATTTGATTATTATTTCATTGTTATTTCGCATTTGTTAATTTATATTTTCTGCATATATGGTGAGAATGTGTTCATATCTCCTCACTATAATTATTGTCCGTGTGACAGATTGTTATATTTCTGAATAAATAAATAACAAAAAAAAAAAAAAAAACGGTAAAATTAGGCTGAATGTATGTATAGCTTTAAGGCTTTAAGGATGGAATACTTCCTAAGTTACAAATGTTTTTTTAACATCTTTTTTTCAATCTGCACCAATTACTTAATTACAATTATCAATAATCAGCAGATGAATTGGCTTAGTTATGAGATGAGAAAATAATATATAAAATTAATAAAAAAACAAAATAGCTAACCTAAAGTATGAAATTAAATTAAAATAATAAAATGGTTGGAATTAAAATTATAATCAATATCCCACAAATTATTAATAAATTAATCCCTATTGCGTTAACTTTAATTTATTTAAATAATAAAAATTAATAAATAAGGAGATAATGATAGATTAAATCCGGAAAATGAATAAACAGCTTGGTTGTAGCTGAGAAGATGGCGGAGGAGAGGGAAGAGGAGAGGCGGGAGATGGCAAAATTTACGCGGGCTATATTAGGAGGCAAGGAGGTGGGAGGAGCTACCCCCTCCGCCCAGGACCGCAGCCCTAGACCAACCTCTTAGCTCCTGTCCCTCCCTGCCATCCTGATACCTCTCCGCTCGCCCGCGTCATCTCTCCTTGCTCCTCTACTATCTCCCTCCTCCTTTCTCCTCCCTCCTCGAGTCTTTTGTGCTTAGTTAATTATTCATCAGCTTTTTTTTTATATCCTTCCAGGACCTGTTCCCCCCTCCAATCTTGGCTCAGTGATTAATTTTCTTAGCCGAACAAATTATCTCGGTCCTTAATGAACGAGGATTTTATTTGATAACAGCCCTTTCTCATCCAACAAACCTATTTGAGCTTCGCAGATTTTCAGATATTCACTCAAAGAAGTTTTCTTTTTTGTGAATCTTTAATACAATGCCATATTAACAGTATCATAATATAGAGGGTCTCCCGTAATGTAGTAAAAGATTTAAAGAGGTGGTTATAGCGAACCTAGAGAACTATAAAAATGTTTATGATTAAATAAGCATGGTTCAATTTTCCGATACAAAACAGCTAAAAAAAAAACAAGTTTTAATTGAACTTGAATTGAATTACTTTTAAAAATAAGTTTTAAAAGTAATTCATGTTTTTTGGAGAATAGGAAACTGAAACCATACAAAACGTGCTTGAAATAAAAGTCTAGTTCATCATTTTTAAATCATTTACAGGTCCTTAAGCTGTGCTCAAACTGCACTAAATTCTGTTGTTTATAAAATCATGTTTGTTTTTTTTTTTGACCTTCTAACTAGGCTATAGTTATCATATTTAAAAATAAAATAAAATTGTTTGTTTAATAAGCTTTAAGTCAATATTAATTAAACTGACGCTATAGCGCAGGGATTTCCTTGAGTCCTGCTTCCACAGAAGTTCCCCTGACTCATTGCAAATATTATACTTATATACATAGTCATAAGGTTTGTATATGTATTGTTTTTAGAAGGTTAATTTTATTTTTACTAAGCTTCAAATCAATATATATATATATATATATATATATATATATATATATATATATATATATATATATATATACATACACACATACAAGGAAATAAATGAAAGTAATTAAAAATACATAAAACAAAGTAAATAAAAATATAAAATAAAATATAAAATAAATAATAAGTACTAAGTAGTAAAGAAAGAATACTGATATAAGTAAAAAAAAAAAATTCATGGTTTCACAAATTAAAGGATATATATCATTCAATAAATATGTAACAAAAGTTTAAAAAAAAAAAAAATTAAATCCTGTCAGAGAATATCCATGTAAGTAATACTTATATTATATTAAAAACTACTTAACTTTACACTGATGTGATGAATTCAAAGTTGTTAGATCGTTAGAAATATTTATGGAAAAAAAATTAAAAATGTGTAAAATCGATTATATAAAGTACCATTTCCCGTTAGCAAATTTAGAAGAAACAGTTGCTGTAACATCATAGGCATATACAAACCTTAAATATGTAATATCTGTTTTGTACAACCTCCGATTTTGGTGGTAGACTGTTCACACATACCCTCTTCTCCGCCCCTCTCCCACACATAAGCCATTTTTCAAGACTTGTTTTTTTGGACTCAGTGGACCGCAAAACTTATATTTTCGTTGAAAACTCGGATTCGAAATTTTTCGTCATCGCAATACTTTTCCTTACTATATATTATATATTTAGGTTAGCGAAAGTAACATAAAAAAACTTATAGGGCTTAAAAACTTATATCAACTCTATATACGCTGTAGTTTTAAAAAGAAGATTTTCCAGCTGTGAATTTGTTTTAGGATTTTTCGATACACATAAATGAAGATTATTAATATTGCTGAAGTAAGCTAGTTTTATATTTACAAATTCCTTTTAATATAAAAAATACTGCTTCATTCAAATTCGTTGTGCGTAAATCCGCATTGGGTATTTCAGTGTAAGTGTACAGGAATCGTCTAAAGTTCCTATCCTTTATTCAATTAAAAACCCGTAGACATCTAAGCAGGGGTGTCCTTCCCCCAAAAGGGCGATAGCGCATGCTCCTTTCTTAAATATTATGCAAATGGAAGATTTTAAAGATTTTTATTTTATCTACAATAATACTTCCTGCATTACACTGATTGGGAAATAGTGCAATACACTTATGTAATAAGTGTAACTCTAAAAGATATTGGATTTTGTGATTCTCTCTTTACACTTTTGACATAGGGTGTATTTTGTTTATATTATTGTTTATTTAAGTATTTATGCTGAAGAGGGAAATAAAGAAACTCCAACAAACGTCTTAATAAAAATGATAAAGAAAACACAATAAATGAAGAGTATTTATTGTGTAGAATTGGGCCTATGGGAAAGAATTGATGAGAAAATAATTAATTAAGAAAGAACGCTGTTATAAGGTAATAAATAATACATAAAATTGAATAAATATCTATACAACTGTTAATATTAATTTTACAGAAACATTAAAACGCAAAAGGATATGAAAAATAGATAAACACAGTTATTCTTCCAATAAATTTCTTAGCAATTTAAATAGATAGTCTGTGATACAGACCCCTTTTTATCAAATTATAAACATCCACCTGAAACATAGCTTTATCTCATTTTAACCTAAAAACTTATGAATACTGATTTCCTTTCCACTTGAATCGTATGTAACAATATAATAACAAAATCGAAAAAAAAAAGTGGCCAACAAAAACATTGTCCATTTGGTCTATATACCCCTCGTTATTTTGACATTTTGGGATTGTAAGTCACGCCAAACCGTACAATATTTTTGAAGGCCACGTTTTTATCTCGATTTTTTGCTCAAATTATCTTACTATTGAAGTGGAAAGCAAATGAGTATTTAAGATTTTTTAGTGTCTCATTAAATAGATAAAATTTGCTTATCCCTAGATTGAAAACGCTACAATTCCAAGAATTTTCGTAAATAAAATAGTTGTAGGTTATGATGATATGGAACTATTTACAAAGTTTCAGACGGATGTTAATAATTCGATAAAAAGGGGTCTGTATCACGGAATAAAATATTTACATGATTCAATACTTTAAAATGGAACCACAAAAGTTTTTATTTCAACAAACGAAATGTGAAAGATTTCCATACAATTTTTTTTTTTTATTGTATATTAATAATACGATTTTCCACAATCATGGGCAATATGTTTTATTGCTCTACGTGTACAATCTCATAGCATTTTTATATAAGCTAAAATATATGTTAAAAATATATATATTATAATGATATATATATATATATATATATATATATATATATATATATATATATATATAATTCTAAAAAGAAATGATATCAATATTTATAAAATAATTAAGAAAGAAAAACAATAAAATAAGTTATTGATAATAGTAATAATAAGAAAAAATATTTCACAAAATTAGAAAGTTAAAAAGACATAAATCAATAATCACATTTGTTATAATAACAGTGACGGATCAGCTTTATCTGTTTGCTGTTTGATAAATATAATAACCTAAAAAAAAAAAAAGAGAGAATAACAAGATAATGAAAGTTACATTTTAAAATTGTTTTGTAAACTCTCTACACATACACTTTGGTATTCACATTATGTACAACTCCTCTTACAGAAAGAAAGTTGATCCAGACGGGAAGTGAAGACACGGGAGGTGGGGAGTTGGAATCCGTCGGTGGCTCTCTGAGAGTGAAACTCACCTCGCCATAGAACAGAAAAAGGACCGACAAATATTTATAAATTAATTTAGGATCAATACAGAAAATTAGGAATCAAAAGGCTCTTCCTGATCTGACGACAGCTCAGCAGGAGAGGGAGTTGAGATAGGCTTCAATCCAACAATTGTATAACACCCGCACCAACTGGGTCAGGCACGCTTAGATTAACCTGCGTCCAACCTCCTGGTTCAGCTCAATTAAGAATGTATAACTAGTATTTATATCATTAATACCTGACAATATTATTAAATATTGCTAATATTATTAACTAAAAAGTGGTTCATTAACTACATAGTATTTAAATTATATGAACCAACAATTGGTCAATATTGTGTTACGATGTTTTCTTGCTGAAATAAAAATCATAGTCGTATCCTATGATTTAATTTTTTTTCTCCAAATTTTGTTACTATTTTTCTGATCATTTTTATCTTTATCCTAGCAAATAACCAAAAATGGAGCTTTAAATCTACTTAGATATCGACCAGTTATTTTATTTTATTTATTTTTTTTTCATCACAAGGAAATATAAATTTAAACTTATTGAAACTCGTTTTTTTTTTTTCAGTTTGACGTCTTAGGCATTATTTTTGAACCTTATTTCACTCGAACAATTATTACAGGAAGAAAAATGAAACACTAAATGATATTCCGAAAAAGTGTAAATAAACCACTTATCGACAGTACGGTTGAACACCGTTCTCCTTTAAAATACACATATACATATACGTATTATTTATTTATATATATATATATATATATATATATATATATATTAATAAAGTATTAGCTCGAATAATAAATACCCCTCAAAGCCTTTAGTGTTGTTTACGGGCACGTTTGATTGATAATATTTATGTATCTGTACAATTCTTTACGTTGTCCTTACAACTCGATAGTTTTTAATGAAATAATCGGAGCATAAATGTAGTCTTTTATTGGCACTACCTTAACACTGTAAACAATTTATTTATTTACTTTAATTAATTATAATATTTTCTTGTTTTATTAATTAAAAATTAATACATCGTGCCATATTGGAGGTCATTAATATTAGGGCTACGTAAATCATTCACACAATATGTACATACAAATAATAATTAAATTAAGATAATAAAGAAAAATAAATATAGATAATAAAATAAAAAAAATAATACACATTTTACAAAAAAAAAAAAAAAAAAAGAAAATGAAATAATAGATAGAAAGTAAATGAAATTAAAATAAATAAGACACATTCACAGCTATATACAATATTTACATACACCCAGAGAACTCTGAGTCATGCTTTGTACACCGAATGTGGAAGCCAAATCAGGACTTCAGGAGGTCCCATTGCTTCTCTCTCAGTCGCGTCACTGTTAATTATAATATCAGTATTTGTTTTTATTTATTACTGTTGTTATATTATGAATATATGTTTTTATCGATTTATTTTGGCGATTTTTTAATCTTTATTAGATCAACTTTTGCTTATTTATATATGTAATAAGTAAGTATAACATGAAAATAAAATAAACCATTATATTTTGAAAATATCAACAAAAAAAAAATCTTTCTACATTATCCTAAGTAGCCATGGATTCATAGAGTTATTCTCTTCCCTATAAATTTCCAATATGTTTTTAGTACATCGAAGACTATCATAAATAGTAATAAAATCTTGAAATCACATGTTTGAAGCCTAAACATGTGATAATTATTCTGTGGCAACTAATTGCCACTAATAGGTACTGGATAAGTACTCAAGAGACTTCTGGCAAGAATTAAGACTGAACTCAAAAACGTTTTAGAGCTTCATGTGCAGGACTTCATCATCACTGAAACATCATCATTGATCACAGGACATCATCACTGAAACATCTGTATTGAAACTCCTAATTTTTTAAATAACTTTTATTGTAATTGTAGGAAGGTTTTGAGTTGGGGTTACACTAATCATCGAATTCTTCACATCTTTAATTCTTGTCATCTGAAATCGATTAAAAATCTTCACTGATACATGTAATATCAATAAAATTACCTACAATCTCCTCAATGTTCAACTCAGTACATCCTGCTAACCATTATAAACTCCACATTTAACTAACATCACTTGTTTCTTGTCTTGTACATATATTATTGGATTAACAACAACCTTTAGAGTTGTCTGAAAAATGGGTTCTTTTTAGGAACTTCTTACATAAAAATGCCATTGCATTGATTGATGTGTGTTCTTATTCAGGGACTTTCATTGGATTTAGATCAGGTTAGTTAATGATAGCGTTTTATTCCACACCTCTCTGCTTGATCCTAACAATGAAATCCTGCACTTATTAATTAAAGAGCTGAACTATATTTGTAGGATTATTATACTAACGACAGAGAGAAGGGCCCAGTAAATATTTGCTAATTGGTGGCCCTATCCCCATCCCCTCCCCTCGCCCTGCTCTGTGCCTACGTGACTGGGCCCCCATATCCAGCTCCCCTCTCTTGGCGTACCTTGTCCTCAACGCTCTCGAGTCTTTTTTAGATTTGTCCAAGCCTCAGTCAACTTATTGCTTTGACGATAACAAATATGAGAACCTTGAAAGAAGTGAAGATTTGAACTAGACTAATTATTTCCCAGATATGTAACAATACATTGTTGTACTGAATTAAAATTTGATGCTATATTAAAAAATAAACACTAAATTTGTTTACTAATACCTCATGCCACAATTGGTAAACCTATTCCCATTCTCTTTCCTTAACACGCCATTTGGCAGTGCTAGGACAAATACATACGTTTATTATATTACCTTATATTATATCTCTAATAATTACAATAAATTTATGGACGATAAGAAAACAAAAATCAAAAGTAAAGAATTTATTTCTCACTCAATCACTCTTTCTCGAGCCTCTAGCCTTAAAAGGATCTTTGGCGTTGTACAATAATTTATTTTCTGTTGTAATTATTTTGTAAAATTAAGCACAGTAGAGACTACTCTGCCCCATCCTGCAGAAATTCTCTTAATTTTATGCCATAGAAATAGATCTTTTTTTTTCTGCCATTTTCCAATTGGCGCATTCTCTCACAGTTGGTGTTTCACTGTTTCAGATAGCTTCAAAATTATCAGTTGTTTTAAATAATGATAAAGTTAAAATAAGGTTGGTGATAAATTTTCTTAATGCTAATGATTTACTAAACAACATTTAGAATTGAGATTTTTTTTTCTCCACTATAATTTGTTATTGAAATGAAGATTAGATAGGCTTTGATGACCTCGTGTTTTTACACCTGTAAGCATTAAATATCAACAACAACTATTTAAGATATGTTGTTGCATTTTTCACACGTAGGCGCTTCGAGGCCTCTTAGAAGGTAGCCATGTATAAATTTACAGTGCCCAATCCTAAGAAGGCACAGCTTAACTTCTCTCGTTGAACTTCCGGAGCTAGTGAACCATTTACCACAATCTGGTTTCACTTCTGTCAGTTTACACACTTTGCTTTTCTATTCCTTTTCGTTTTCCGGCAGTTGTGTTATCTTTGTTTGATGTACCCAATCTTCTTAGGCAGAGATCTCCAAACAACCGCCCGCGAAAGTCTCTTTGATAACATGGCAAACTTATAAAAACTAATTTAAAAAATATGAATTTTAGTTAATCGCGCAAACCCAAGATTACTATAATATTTATTGCATTAGTTGTTTCTATTCTCAATTTGGAAAGCTCATATCACAACTGAAGGGTCATTTATAGGACAAGATTTTTTTTTCACCGCACACCATGGCCCACGGGACTTACAGGTCTCAATGTCGCCCTCGGTCCAAACAAATATATCACCCCTATTTTAATTGCCAGTCTAGCCACCCTCGTTTCTTATCAACTTCTAAAAAATTAGTATTATGGTCAGCTTTTTCATTTTCCTTAACGCCGCTAAACAAACCATTATTTTCTCTGTTAGGAGTAAAAATTCCAACATGTTGGAATACTATACAAATTACTTTTAACTTTTAACGTCTTAGTACCAAAGACGTTATTTAACTATATAAGTTCAAGCAAAATCATTATTTAAACCAACTAACATCAACTAAAAAGAAAAAAAAAAATATATATATATATATATATTTGTCCAACTTAGAAATAAACAGTGATTGGGCTTAGATTAGAGTTATAATTTATATCAAATCAAATACTTGATTTCAATGTGTTGGTAGTTAGAGTTGCCATTTTTAGATCATTTTTGTCGATATAAAAAGAACTTTTATATAAAATTTTAAAACAAAAATTCTGGAAATCGTTGCAACAATATAAATATTTTTATTTTGGGAACGTTTTATTTATGTAAGGAAAAAGGTTTTGGTTACGAAATAACACATCGGTTTTAGTAATACCGAAACTGATAACACATAAAGTTAAAATTTCATTCCAAGTTTTGCTTTAAATCAAGACGATTTTAATATTAATCCACAATATTTTATTTCCTGATTTTTTATCAGGAAATATCTTAAAAAGCATTACATTAAAAATTGTAATCTGTATCTGTCAATATTTAGATAAAATTTAATAGTAATTAAATAGTCATGATGTGAAACAGTCATGTTTTGAATGTCCACATCCTATCCAACAAGTCCCATAAAAAATCAAATCATTTAATTCATAAAAAGAGAGCAAAAGTTTAAGATACTTAATTTATTTTTTATCTGGCTCAAAAAAAAGTTAGCATTGAACTATATGGACAGGAATACTGTAAAATTCTGTAACCACAATTTTAATAGTAAGAGCAATTTATACCTTTTTTAGTCACATAGGGTCTCCAGAATATTCAGAAAAACAAACCAATAACATTGCTTAAAACATTACACCTTTAAATAGGCGGTTTATTAACCGACTGCAGTGAATTCACACAAGGTTTACGAGTTTGGGTTGTCCACTAAAAAATAGGAAACGATTTTTTGAGAGTACGGCTGGAAAGAATTTTTCGTTGGATGGCTCAAATTAATAGGGTGTATGAAAAAAATTACCGTTTTTCAACCAAATATTTGTATTACTATATTTTTGTTATCGACTATTAAAGTATAGTCCATTGTTATTGACTGTCATTAGCTTTCTGCTAGCCAATAGCTCGATCCCACCGTGAAATCATTCTATGGGATGGCTTTTGAAGATCTCTTGGACCACACTTTTAAATTCCGCCAAGTTATCAAATTTTTCCCTTGAAGAAAATGGGCCATGGATTTAAATAAGTAGTAATCCGATGGTGCAAGGTCTGGATTATATGGTGGATGAGGTAGGTGCCTCTGATCAGAAGGGTTTTACAATGTATTTTCACAAATTTCTGACCTCTTAGCTGATTGCTTAGGAGTAAGTTCGTGAGGCATCAGTCTATTGCTCTTTTTCATGTTCTCCATGGAGAGAAGGTGGCGACTAAGAGAATCTTCTGACACAACACATTCTCTGGCAAGTTCGCGAGTACTCGTGGATGGATTTGACTCAACAGCTTCCTGCAGAACCTCATCAATATCCATAAGTCCGGAGTCCTGCCTTTCAAACGTCGTATCTCCACTGTTTAATTTTTCAAACTAACGCCGCGCAATGCGCTCAATCAAGAATACCTTCCCCCTTCATATTTAATAATTTCACGAGTTGCTTCAGCGGGTGTGAAATTTTTTTTAGAATGATGCCTTAAAATTGCGAGAATTTCGTAACTCTGTCATGTTTCTTTTTGAAAAAAATAACTAAACTGAGGCTTTGAAGAAGTCGAATGGGATTAAACAAGCTTAGAGAATGCCTTAAAGGACTTATCAAGTATTAGTAGGTATTAATTACGATTACAATATTTATAGTCCTTTGAAAACGGGAATTTGACAAACGGTCAATTTTTTTTATACACCTATTATTTGGTGAGATCTCAAGAGTGTTTCGAATCAATTTGGTCTAAAAAACTGAATAAATTATTATATTAAAGTTTGTTTGAATCAATCTGCTATACACTGTGTAACGATTTTTAGAGCACTGAAATGGGTCGATTTTCATTATATAAATACACTATCAGATTTTATTTACTACTACTTTTAATTTAACTCTTCTTTGAGTATATCAGCTTGGTAGATGGCAGGCTTGATGTAATAGTGTTGGATTTAATACAAGGGCATTGTGAAGGAAAAGTGGGTAGCTCCCCTCTATACCCTTAGATGGGCGAGGGTGAGGATTGTAGGGAACGAACAAGCGGTTCAAATAGGATCCGTTATTACCATTGAATTAGAAAATATTCATTGTTGTTCTCAAACATTTCTTATCATGATGTAATTGAGTGCTTTAGACTTATCTGGAATAGGGAACAAAAATATAGTATATAATGAAAAGAGAAAAATCGGATGAAACATTATTATTTAATCACTCAAATGAATAGTTCTTAATTTTTGGGTTTAGAGTTTTTTTATTTATTTATTTAGAAATATAATAATCTGTGACGTCGATGATAATTATAGTGAGAAATACTCCAATGTACTCCAATTAGTGTACTAAAAGCAGCTCACCTTCTATCGTATCATCATATTCTGGTTTCAGCATAAAGGTCGAAATACAATTGTATGAGTTCACAATTATACTCGTAATCGAACTATTAGCATCGGCCTTGAGCATTTTGAAATACTGTTTCGATCTGTTCGGACATGGCAATCGGAAATAGAAAAACAAAAACGAGTAAACAGAATACAATTTATGGGCCTCATATCAAATACGGACATCTTTAATTTCAAACAAGTTGAGGAAAAGCAAATTTTCTGTAAAATATTTTCAATTTTAACCAATTTTGATCATTTGTCTTCATGACTCACCTATTAGGCTTAAATAAAATCATCAGAAACAGTTTGGATTGAATCTAAAAAACCAAATATGAAGCCACTCAATCATAAATTAACTAACCGCAATCTAAGTATTGTGTTCAATAAGTAAGGATGTAATCTTGATCAACGGTAACCAAAAGAATTGATCAACAAGGTTTAATCTTCTGGCGTATTCCTCTAGACCATGAAGATATTGGGTGTCCACTCTACAGTAAGCTATCCCCAATGTCATTCTGATTTAACATAAAATAAATTCAATAATAGTCTAATACTTACCTCAGAAAAATGAAAAATTCAAACCTACGTATAGTGGTCCTGCTCCTAGTACTGGTAATGGTGGGGAGACCTAGTCCGAAAAAAATGGGCCACATAGTTCTTTTTGCCAACTCCTGACTTTGGGGTTGTCAGGGTAGGGAGGGAAATGAAAATTAACCGACCCAGGTGGGAATCGAACCCACAACATTCAGAACAGATTGCTCTGAATCCCACTCCCCAGCTACCACCTCCTTTAACCTAACTGCAGTCCAACCTAGTAATGTCTACCGCCATTACCGTGATTTAGGACCATGCCCTCGAGTTGGATAATATTAAATCAATGCAAATATAACATAATATAAGATTAAATAGTTATAGAAAGAACCATACTATATGTTTTCGTCATGCAACATTATAATTTTTTTTGTTTTGTTTTTTATTGATTGATATCAAGATTTCTCACAAAACGTAGGTTTGTTTCAGACTTTAACATATAGTAGGTTAAGCAGAGTTTTAATCATTAAAATTCTCAATATTTATACAATCAAAGGTATAATACATTCAGGCCCACTCCTCCCTTTAGTTCAAGAATCATCCACCGATCAAACTTACTATTTGATGTGAATTCTTTCTTTCACACGTCGGTTTCAACTAATTATTACCAACAGAATTAAGTATCTGCAATTTTACATTAACTTAACAGTTGGTCCGACAGTTGTCATTTATCATAAATTTGGCAGTGAACGAATTATAAAATAATACGGAAATGAATATATGAAATCGAATAAGGAATTAATTTTTTTTTTCGAATTATAATGTTTCATTCGAAATAATAAGCCAAAATATATGTGCAAGTTACAATAAGATGTATCTTTCGTTAATAATTGCACAATTTGTTTTTTCGAGGGAATTTGAGAACCTTTTAAATTATCCTGGATATAATCAACCATAAATTTAACACATTTTGAGTCAAGTGATAATAAAATTTTCTTTTCTTCATTACATTTTTCCTGATTTTTTTCGGGGAATGTAGTTAGATTTCCCAACTGAAACAGAAGAGAATTATCCAAATAATGGCTTAATTATTTCGTTTGATTAAAAATTAATGAGAAAAAAATGAGAAGTAAAGTATAAAGATATAAAAGATTGGTGGTTAATAATGATGATAATTCCATAAATACACTAATTATAAAATTGGTTTTTATTTCTGTAATTTTAATATTAATTATTGTTAGTAATATATTACCGCATTGCTGATGTATATCGGAAAGAGGATAATTTTTAATAATTTGTATTAAAAAACTGTGAATTACAATTTACCATATTCTCATTAGTAAAGCAACTCGACTTCTTTCTTTTCTTCTTTTAAAAAGGCTATTATGAAAGCATGCTCTGTACTTTGGATTAGCTTCAAAAGAATCTTAAATTCCTCGCCCTTTGTTAATCTACAATTCTGTGGCAAACGATTCCTAAGGCAGCCCCCTTTAGGAAGGAAAATACTTCCAGCCCTAACCCCCCCTATCAATAATTCAATCCCTCTCTCTCTTTCCTCTGTTTTAGTCAAAGTCATATTGTGTAGTCCCGGGCTCTTACCTATCAGGGGATAACTGTCTCTAATACAAAGAGGATTTCAATCAATCCAATTTCATCTTTTTAAGGGAACAATAATAAATGCTGAGTACTTCTATTGATGTTCTTTCAGACATTATATTGTTGTAGACAATTATCTATTGTGAAATTCCACACTCTCTCATTCTTTAACATAACAATAAAAAATAGTGCAGTTTTATATATTTACATAATTTTCAAAAAATGTTTAAAACATTAAAATCTTGTAAAAATTCAGGCGGTTCATTTACAAAATGAAATATTTATTTATTAATTATTTCTCAAAGGTTTTATTTATTTTTTATTTTTTTGTTGATACTTCTTTATATCTTCGTCAATTCTAATTTGACAAATCCAATTATAAAGCTCTTTTTGAATTTTTAAGTTATTCCCCTTTAGGCTCGAAAAATAGAGACATCTCCCCAAAATTTAAAAAACGAAAAATAAACTAAATTTGCTAAAAATTTAAAGCTAAAAAAATTATTAATAAATTTGTATTAAAAGAATAATAATACAATTTTTTACAAACACGAACATTGGGTATTATGGCTCTATGTGTACATTCGTACCATTCATGCACAAATCGAGAACAAATTAAATAAGAAGAAAATATTTAAGTAAAAAATATACTCATGCAATAAAACAATAACAAAAATAAAAAATACCTGTAAACAGAAGAAAAATATCTTAAAAGGATAAAAAAAAAAAGAAAATGACTCTTCACAAATCCATTTATATAATTTTATAATAACTCAAAACGTATACTTTTTAATTGTACGCAGGATTATTAAATTCGTGCTAAAAAAAAAAATTGAATTCAAACCATTATTAACTAAAAAAGAGGTTATTATAATTCGTAAACATTTTGGTTTAAAATATGAATGGTGTATAATAATAATTTATTTTTTAGTCAATTAAAATTGTCGATAAAATAGCTCCTCTTTGAGCGATTGGCTGGATCAAATTTTAGGTTTGATAGCTTAAATTATTCGGAGAGATCTCCTGAGTGTGAAGATCATTGGTGTAATGGTCAAGGAGTACTTTGCATCTATCAACTCTATTTTTTTTTTGTAGGAAAATGGTTAGCCTTTGTCTTGTCAATCTTCGAAATGCACCCATCCTGAGGTGACTTTTTATTATGCGGGGCATTGATTTGGCAGAGACTCCTATTTCTCGATAGATGATTTGTTGTTTTCGAATTGGATTTTTTCTGATTGGAGCAGCCACTGCTCTCACTGCCGTTCTCACAGTGCGGGGACGGCTCGGTCGAGGTCTGTCGCATACAGATAGTATCTCATTATATCTATATACAGTGCTGTACACGAACATACAGCTGATACCCAATGGTTTCAAAGTGTTGAAAAACTACATTTTACAAATTTGTGTAAGCCGATCACAGATATTTGGTTTTCTTTATCACCCCATCCCCCCTCCAGGTTAACTAAGCTAAAGAAAAATACAAAATAATTTGGATTATTATCCTGACATGTAAAAAAAAATAACCTGATAGAGCTAAGGATTATTTATATAATTCCGAAGGATGTAAACAAAATTCAACTCTTGTAACAGTATTTATGGCAGAACTAGGTATATTGCCGGTGAATATGTTCAACTTCGGAACGGTAATAGACAAATTTAGTAAAATGACAAAGATAGCACAAACGTAAATTTAATGATGGTAAGAAAAAATTTACCGAAACCTTAAACAAATGTAAAGGAAATTGATTAACAAAAATATACCATAGTTTCAAGGAAGTTATAATAGCCTACTTCTATAATAATCAATACGTTTTACATCTTAGAGCTTGTCCAAGATTTTATTCCTAGAGTTTTGATAGAAGATATGGTTCGAATTTGCAAAAAGGATAATGAAGTATATAGTTTTAACTCCCTTGTCTGTCAAGGTATAATGCTGTTGGTGATTATTTGACACTAGAGAAAAGACTGAAGAAAAACCTTGTCGCAAATTGTAGGCAATTATTTGCTTCTGTGACCTGGATTACGTTTAACACCGATTTTCTCTTGCATTATGAAGTGTAAAAATTGTTACTAAGATTGGCATATAATGTGATAAGAACATAGTCTTTTTATTCCAGAATAAATATCGTCTTAATCCTTTCAATATATATTTTTTTCTTTTAATAAAAATGTTTGATGTCATTAGTATCTGAAAATTAAGAACCTTTTTAACATTAAATTGTAAGCAGGCAACACTATTATTTCAAATTTACATTATCCTAGAATAACTGGTTAAGTATAATTAATTATAGTAGACATTAATTATTTATTCTTAATTATTAAGCTAACTCTTTTAAAGTACGGCTTAGAGATGTGAAGTAATTATATGTGATTACTATTACATGTTAAAATACCTAAAAATGAAATAGTATTAATTAGAATATTTTGTTACTTTCCGTTTTGTTTTGCTCCTTAATTATTACTTATAGAAAAAATTACTTTTTTATATTATTTAATCGTATATTCTTAAAATAATAGTTTAAAACACTTATCGCAGATTTGGAATTAATATTATTATTATTATTTATTTATTCATAAAATTGACAAATGTTATGCTTGATATAAATAAAGAGAAAGATACATCCTAATTTAATTTTATAGTCCTTAATTAAAACAGATTGTATTATTTATCAATGAGTAAGTAATCTAATAAAAAAAAATAATTTTCTTTTCATTTAAATAATAATAAAACTATTAAAGAAAACGAAGTTAAAACTTCAATTAAATCAAAAATCATAGTGAATGAGTGCATACATTACTAACATAAGATTGGAATGCAATGTGATATCAGAACCTTTTTATTATAAAATGAAACTCGACTCGACTGCAATAATAATATTATTTTTTAAAATAAAAATTATTGATGTCATTAGTATCTGAAAATTAAAAACCTCAAATTAAATCAGCCAACACTATTATTTCATACTAACACTATCCTAGTATTGCATACTAACTGATTAAATATGATAAATTATAATAAATATTAATAATTTATTATTAATTATTTAGCTAACTTTGGAATGTTAAAATTGAATGATATTCATTACAATGTTTTGTGAGTTTTCGTCTTGTTTTTTTTTTCAAGTTAGTACAAAGCAATTACTTTTTTATATTCTTTAATCTAATTTCCATAAAATAATAGTGAACAGATTATTAAAAATTACGGATTTAAATTAAAAAAATTACAATTTCATTTTTATAGCATTCTAATTTAATTTTGTTTGAATGTAAACAATCTTTAAATGAAATCAAAATTAAACTTGAAGTAAATTAAAGGCGGTTCTTAGTACGATTGGGTGGACAACGGATAGTCGCCCATCTCTCAAAAGTATTGCTAATTCTTATAGTTCTGAAACTACACCATAAAACGAACTTTAAAAAAAATTAAATACAAGCAACAAAAGTTTTTTTTTCCAATTTAAAAATAACAGTTTTAACGTTTAACTTCTGAAGCCCAACAGGAACAATGAAGCTTCAAGTCAATGTGCATGAGCTAAGAATCATATTTAAAATCCTTGCAAGGCGGTCAATATTAACTTGTTTAGTCCATAAATTTTTATAATTTAGAAACAAAAGCTATTTCTAAATAAATATAATTTTTAATTAATGTTCTGAGGTAATATAATTCGATTT
Organism: Nezara viridula; assembly: GCA_928085145.1. Classification (NCBI taxonomy): domain Eukaryota; kingdom Metazoa; phylum Arthropoda; class Insecta; order Hemiptera; family Pentatomidae; genus Nezara; species Nezara viridula. The sequence continues at coordinate 116,544,381 of OV725077.1, forward strand.
TAATTCATCCATTCGAACTATAATTGAAATGTACATATACAGTTACATCTATCTATATTGACATAAATGTACCTATAGATCTCAATTATCTGAGGCCTCAGTGATTATGAAAATATCCTCATAAACGACCAGAAGATAACTGTAGAATAAATTCATTATTTAAATATTCCATATTACAAATCAACCCATTACTTCGGAGAGGTAGTAGTTAGGGCGTTAAAAACGACCGAAGTAATCCATATTGCACCATGTTTGCTTTGAGATTGCAACTTGTTGGAAAAACAAACATTTACAATGTCGCAGCGAACCTAACAGCGATAGAACTTCCAGCGACATAAACTGATTTGATATAACTATGAAATAATTTTCAGACAATATTCTCCATAAATTAATACGTGAATTTGATATAAGCCTGTCTGTCAGTTTATTATATTAAAACAACATTTTTATTTAACAGTCGATTAGATAGTATCAGCTTAATTAAAAGTTCTGAACGTTTCATCTTCAGATGTTGAATCTAAGTAATGGAATTTTATCTTTGACTTTATTTTCAAAGTATTATGTTTCAAGCTAAAACTGATTTTTTTTTTTTATTATTTATTGATTTGAATCAATTTCAATTAACGAATCGAATGGTAATTTCTGTACCCCGAAGATAAACAAAACCATACCACATTTTGTATTTATTCAGGAGAGCCAATTTTCAATAACTCTGAGCTATTACATTTTTTTTTTAGCTAGTAAATAATTCACTTGCATTTTAAAACGACTAGTTCAAGAAGGAGGAAAGTTGGGGAATTGTGTAATATGGTTGTCTAAATAATGGCCCAGTATATTATTAAATTCTATTTAATTATTCAAATTCATGTCCCCGTTAAGTATGTTAGTGCTTCGAAATCTGTCGATATAATGTCGTCGAGGATATATTTTTATGTGTAATATTCCTTTCTTCCTCACTTTGATGCCCTACATTTGTGATGAAAGATTGTTATTTAATTTTAAGAAATTATTTTTAAATTCCATACTCTCAAAAACCAATATGTTTATAATTTATTAGTTAAATCATAATAATTTATTAAATCGTGTATATTTCACAAATCTGTAGTAACAGTTCTAAATAAATGATAAAAAAAATCTAATGTGTGTGCTTAAGACCACATGACTGAAGTGAAATCATCGACAAGCCGGGATTAATAATATGAAATATAATTTTTTTTTTGTTCTACATTCAAGAAGTAATAACATTTAAAATGTATAAGATTATAATTATATTTTAAATTACTCTAGTAAACTTTGCTCTAACTAATCGTATTAAGTCAGTATTCTATTCAGTATTTATATTCTAAAAATGAAATAATAGGTTTATGATAACTAAAATATGTTATGATCGTATATTATCGTTATTTTTGTATGATTCGTTATATTTAGGTTCTCGACACTATATTATTCCATTTTTGCCTCATTAATACGGCATCACTGCAGTATACAATTTGTAATAATAGCTCATTACAAAGAGGATGAGATGCTGAACATTTTCCTCGCCTACAGTATGCAGATCCGATTTTTAGTTTTAGAGATATTTTAATATACATGGCAAAACACATCAATTAGTCGACTTCAGCCGACTTTATCCGAGGGTTAAACATCGGAATTCTGACGGCTCAATCTAATTCACTCTCCACAAAAAACTGCTAAAGGAACCTAAAGAAGTTTTCAATTCAAAAAGTTAATTACAATGCTTAAGTAATAAACACACTAATTAGAAACTGTGCTGCAGCTAAGAATATTTGAAAATAAGTAGACAAAATTATTTTCTATTTCACTTTTATTTAATTTTAAGATATTTAAATCTAGGAAAATATTTAAGTATCATTATGATAATTTTTCTTTCTGTATTGTAGGAAGCGAAAAATAGAAAATGATCCATAAACTATTCCATATAAATATTACATGTGCATAAATGCAAAATGCCAAGTTATCAAAAGGCAAATGTAAACAGAAGCCAGAAACTCGGTCCTAAATGGGCAGCCAAGTTGCATTAATAAAGATAAGGCAAGGAAGAGCTTGCAGACCGGAATTTAGCTGGAGGTGAAAGTCAAATTATTCAAAACAGGTTGTAAAACCCAAATTCTTGGCTTGAAAAAAAAGGACATCTTCACTTTTACTTCTTCCTTTCTCCCAAATCCACTTGAGCAGCAACGCATATTCGCATATAATAAGAACAGATGTATCAACGAACGTTTATAAGAAAGCCTATTATTTTATTATATCAGTGAAATAAATAAAACCTAAACATTGTTTTCATTTTCAGGAGAAGAGTTAACGAAAATGATAAGATAGCCTCTCAAAGTTGCACCGAACACGGATTGTGGCGGTATTTTTATTCCTACTTACGGTTGAGTTCCAAAGTTTTCTTCTTATTTGCACTGGAAGCTGCCTTAGGATGTATGAGAAGGAGCTATTTGCCATGTAAAGTTAGATTTATCTTTAAAGTAACTCTCATAACTTGGAAATCTTTCTCCACTTCTAGGATTGAGATGGCCCGTTACATCACTGGTTCACTAACAACTAAAATTACTGGAACTACGTCCGTATTATAATTCATCATGCATGATTGATGAATGAATTTGGTAAAAATATGTATTTTTTAAAAATAAATATTTTTAAGTCGACGTAAAATCTGTATGATTATCAATAAAAACTATTTATTCACATGAAATGTGATACATAAATAAACAGTGTCTTTCTGTAATCAGGCTTTCTTCTGATATTTTACCAAATCTGGAATGATTCAAATCTTTTTTGACATTTGAAATAGAAATTATGTGGTAAAATCACTCAAAAGAATTCCCTAATCGTAGGTATTATAATAATTCATATAGTATTGTCCCATTTTTTTGGAGATATAAAATATCAATTAATCATATACATTATCATAAATTAATTCTACTGATTATAATTTTCACTGCATTCATTTTTTTTTTTTTTTTTTTAATGCCTGTACTTTCTATTGACTCTCACTACATAATTTTGATGTAGTCCAAATGTTTTACTGTAGAAAAATTTAAAAATATATTTTTGAAAATTAATGTCTATCTGCAGATTGTCAACATTTCATCGACAGGTCCAGATAGATATTTGAAGAAAATTGTTATAATTGTGCTAAATATGAACTGTATGTTTTAGAATTCTGTATTGTAAATAATAAATAGTACCAACTAAAAATGTTTATATATATATTTTTTTAAATTAAATAAAACAAATAATGTTATTCCATAAGCATTCAACCTTTGGTTCACCTCTCGAAATATTTTTATTAGAATGGCTACCCTTGGATATTTACAATTTCATTGCTTTATAACAATAGTCATTATAAATATATGCAACCTATTTTCCTAAAAACATATAAACATATACAAATTGTTTGTTTGTTTTATAATTATAATTTTTTAAATAATTATTTCAATTATGATTTATAATTGTATCATGTATGCTAAAGTTTTTCTAACTTGTTTTTTATATATCTTTTCCGTTAATATTTCTTCCTTTAATACCTTAATGGCTTCCCTTTAATGAATTTTACCCCCGCGATTGAATTTTTTAATTTTTTTCCCAATGTTTTAAATAATTTGAAAATAATATAACACGTGCATCTTCCTTTTTTTTTGGGGGGGGGGCGGCAACAAATTAATAATAAAATACTATAAACACTAAGAAATGATTATACATATACATTATTAAGATATTATAACTAAAATAAGAAAAAGGAAATTAGTGACGAAATCGTACTTACAATTATTGAATATCACGAATCGTTTCAATGAACATTGAATAAATGGTAGACTTCGACTTCAACAGTACTACAACTTTCTGATTCTAATAACACATTGAGGATGGGAGAAATGGATTGATTGTGAGATAGAGTGGCACTAAAGTGAGAGTTGCAAGGTTTTTCCCAGCTCTTATTGTCTTTTAAGGATAAGATAGCGAGATCGGTTTTATTTGTACTCTCAATGTTATTATTACTAATTTTCTGCGGTGTTTTTAGTACTGCTTTCAGCTAAAATGAGTAAATTAAATTTAGATCTTAAATTAAATTTTGAGCTTCGTAGTAAACCTACGACTTCCTGTCCTACAGTATCCTTGTACAATATGTAACAATACCCCACTTATCCCTGTTGACCAAATCCGATACCTAGGACTCCACCTTGACAAACGACTCACTTGGAACCCCCATACCAGACTGAATCTACTAGAAAACGCTCGACGTTTCCGACTACTCCAGCACTTACTAGACAAACGCTCTAAACTGCCAACTATTTACAAAAGACTCATATATATTACTATAATAAGGTCTATTTGGACTTACGGAATCGAGCTTTGGGGCTCTACTAAACCATCAAATTCCTCTCGTATCCAATCCCTACAATCCAAAATCCTTCGTAAAATCCTTAATGCTCCCTACTTAGTCACAAATAAAATCATCCATAATGACCTTAATGTACCATATGTTTCCGCTTTAGCTCAATCCAGATACCTGTCCTTTCATAATAAACTTCTGAACCATCCGAACCCTCTCGTTTCCAACCTTGCTTCCTCTTTTACTCCTGACAACCCTCCGAGGTGTCTAAAAAGAAGATGGCCTAGGGACCTTCTAATATAGAAATATAATTGGAGTGCTACCAATGGGTAGTTTCTCCTCATGTTGTACATGTCATATTACTTGTTCATATTTACTTGTTGTATTTATTATTAATTACTGTTATAAATTTCGTTAATAAAAAAAAAAAAAAGATTTTGAACTTAATAGCTCGATTCTTATATTTTTCTTATGTTATGCGTCTATTAATACTCCGTTTGAAGGAGTTTCTTTCGTGATGTATTTTCTTATTAAAAAATATTTCGGGAGTAATCGAATTGATAAGATCGACGAGGAACTGTGTAACAATCTGTGCGTTTTTATATAAAAGTGCTTCGATATATCTTTGGATACTATTTATCACTCAATTTATGAATAAACAAATAAATGAACCATATTTTATTCCAGCTTTTAAAGTATTTTCACGAGTTTGGAGACCTTCCTAATTCAAGAATTATTTCAGGAATCCAATAATTATTTTAATAAGAGTATTATTCCTGTGTTAATTTAGTTGGTAGTTAACAGGATCTCAATTATATCTAACACCTCGCCGTTGTTATTGTCTAATATAAAATTAAACCATTCATCTTCTATTTTCCTGTCAAAAATGAGAAGAAAACGAACAAACTTAGTATTAATGCTGTTCTTCTCAGGTTTTTTATATTTTTATTATTTTAATTATAGGTAAACAACCCGTACGTGCTTTAAACAGATGATTTTAAATTGTCCAACTGACTGTTAGCGATGTTACAGAAACTCATCAATCTTTACTACTTGCTACTCCAAGGACTCAGTCAAGGCTAAGGCAAATTTGTTAGTAGAACCTATCGCCGACGTGCATGCAAATCTAACAAGGTCGATCATTCTCTTCATCTTTTCGAGTAGAAAACTTTATTTAAAACCTCAAAAGGACATACAAGAATACTGATTTTGATTTTGCACCATTACTGTATGTATGGCAGGTGTACTATCAGATTTGAAGTTTATATCTATCTATTATATTAATAATAAAAACAAAACAAATATATATAATTCAATCATCAAACAATGTTCAAGACTCCTCAGTAACACGTACTAAAATAATAATTACAAGATGATATAACGTGTTAGAATATTTTCAAAGTCTTTCTAACAACCTTGAAATCGGAACTGATACTGGCATATCTAAATCATTCTGTCTGCAACGTTGTTTTAATGAATTGTCTCTAAAGCAATCATAGCAATTATGTAATTTTTGAGCGCTAGAAACATGGAATATTCAATTCTCAGCCATTTAACGAATTCGTTTGCATTTTTTTTGGTTTATTTAATGAAATTTACAACTGTATACAAATACAACAAATAAATATGCGCAAATATAAATAATGGCATGTACAGGCTTGAAGAGTTACTACCCAGTGGTAGCACTCTCTAAATAATTTTAAGTAAGAAGATCACTAGGCCATCTCCTTTTCAGACACCTAGGAGGATTATCAGGAATCGAGAAAGAAGCAAGAGTGGAAACAAGCGGATTTGGATGGGACTGAAGTTTATCATGAAAGGATAGATATCTGGCTCGAGCTAAATCAGCGACATATGGTTTTATTTGTGACAAAGTATAGATCATTAAGGATTTTACGGAGGATTTTGGATTGTAAGGATTGGATACGATAGGAATTCGATGGTTTGGTGGAGCCCCAAAGCTCAACTCCGTATGTCCATATAGGTCTTATTATAGTTATGTAGATAAGTCTTTTGTAATTAATAGAAAGTTTGGAGCGTTTGTCTAGTAAGTGTTGGAGCAGTCGGATCGTATGCATTTAGAAAGAAAAAATACATTATTTTTATTTTAACTAAAATAAAAAAAAAATTTCAACACGGACAATAAAAAAAAAAAATCTACGGTGTATGCTCAAGACTACACGATAGAAGTGAAATCATCAACAAGGCAGAATTAATAATAAGAAAAATAAATATTTTTTTATTACATAAAGATAAAAGAAACAAACATTTTTTTAAAGCTTTTTTTTCTGAATGTTGCTAAGTTTGTATTACACAGTTTTCCATTAAACCATACTTTTTATGGTTGTATAAGTTATTGTCGTAAATAACGTGCTTATATGTTAGCGGAATTTGTCAGTCGCAGTAATCTATTGTATATTTGGAGATTGAAATATTTTTTTTAATTTATTTATTTAGAATTATAACAATCTATCACCTGGACAATAGTATATACGGATATATGAACACATTCACACCATATATACAGAATTGGTAAATGGTTGACTGTCGTGGATAATGAAGAAAAGAATGGTTGGGGTGGTCAGTCAAAAAAGAAGGCTAAAATAAATGATAATATTTATTTTTACATATGCCGACGTTTCGACCTGAAGTTCAGGCCATCATCAGGGCTGACTGCTCTAAGGTAAAAGATGTAATCAATCATTGCATCTTTTACCTTATAGTAATAAAAGTAAAATAATAATCAAAAACTATGTACAGTAAAAAAATAAAATATTCTAAAGATAAGTAAATTAAAAAACACAGTCATACCTATGTACAATCCCAATAAAATATTTTAAAGTAATGTTAAGGTATACCATGTTCTGTCGGTAATTTTATCTGTTAGTCTTTTTTTTTCTTTTTTATTGTTGTAAAGGATAATAAGAACTTTATTTTTTGCACGGGCCATACTTTAGTCAAAAGTACTTTTTGCCTCAGTTTGGAATTTAGACTGATTCTATTGTCAAGAAGGAGTTGCATGGCGCAAGTTGAGGCTTGAAAACAAATTTAGGAGGACACGCTTTTACGAAATTATGAGTTTTCGGTAGGGACACAAGTTATCAGTTTTCAGATATTTATAGAGTAATGAATTTTTGGAAGGAGCCATATTTTTGTAGAGTTTCAGTAAGAGAGAACCAAAGAACAAAGAGTTACTGTTAAACTTGAAACCGTCATGGCTATGAATAAAATTTAATATTTTTTATTCCAAAACGCTAGGCGATTTGAAATTTATTTTGTGGCGGACACAGAGAATGAAAACGACTTTCTCAGTCTGGTTAGAACAACTAAGAATATGGTGAGGTTTGAGGTAATCGAAAAAGAAAAAAATAAACAGTTAAACTGTAATTTTAATAATTTTGCTCTCATTTGCACCGGTCTTAAAAAGAGAGAGATCAACTTTCTTGATAGGGGAGGAAATTATCCTTACTTTACAATAATTGGACTCTTTATCTGTTCATGATTATGATTTAAAAAAAATAAAATTGACCCCACTTATTACGATTAATATTTCAATCATTGACTCTTTTCGCAAGACGTATATAAAGTATTAAAATAAAAATTAATGAAATAGCAAGCCTATAGTTCTCAGTACTCAGGTTTCTCTATTATTCATATAGAGAGTGAGTTGCTTTCATTTAATTGGATCAAATATTTCATGTTCTTTTATAAATTATAAATCTATTATTTTAGTTAACTGCTCGCATATATTCAGACTTCCTAGTAAATAATTAATTATTAATAAATATTAAATAAAATATTTCGTTTTAGCTCCTTCATCTGCCCTATTATTTAAATTTAGTTGGAATAATTATTGTATGTAGGTATGCCTGTGCCTTTTCAAAATAAAAACGAAATAAATAAATTATATTTATTTTTATTTTGCACACCTTTCGCTGTGGACTGAAAATTTCAGGCCTTCATCAGGGTTGATCTCACAGATGTTTTCCGTTGGTCTTAAGGACCAAAAAGAAACTTTGGCCTTATGAGAACCTTTCGACAAAAATATGTCGACAAAAATAAAAATAAATATAATTTATTTATTTTTATGGTGTATTTTGACTGAACACCCAAGCCAACTTCTCTCCTATTATTTACTACAATCCACTATTACTTATCTTTAAGTTAGTTATTTTTATTTATTGTATATACTTTTTTATTATTATTTAGTTGTTATTTTACATCTGTTTATATTGTGTTTTCTATATATATGGTGTGAATATGCTCTTACCTCATTATAATTATTGTTTATTTGACAGAATGTTATATTACTGAATAAATAAAGTAAAAAAAAAAAGGCTGAATATTAGCTCTTCCTTTCTGAGAATATCATACTCCTAGACAAATCCATAAGTAATAAATAGATAATTCTTAATCAGCGAATTTATAAGGGTGTATTTATACTGTATATGTAGATATGTACATACATATATTGCTATATTTAGGCACATTATTTGGAATTATTCAAAACTGACAATGAAGTCTTCCTCAAGAACCTTTTTTATTACACGAGGCAATGTTGCAGATTGAGGTCCTTTATTTTCAATGAATAACAGTATTACATATATTTTTCCAAAATTTTGAAATTTATTTACTTGGTTCTGCTTGTGGTATTTATTATTCATCCATGAAATATATTTATATACATATCGTGATTTATTGTATCGTTTGCTATTTACTATTGAAATGTTTAAATAATATATACTGTATATTATGCCTGTATTTATCTTTATTACTAGTGCTATTATTACTATTTGTCATTTTATTGCTCGCGATATTTAGATATATTATTTTGAATTATTGTATTATGTGGTTTTTTATATTATATTTTATTGTTTATATTTAGGCATATAGTCAGATGCTTGGTTGTTATCAGGAGAGGATGTTGTCACTGAATCCTAATGAATTTTACTATTTATATAAGTTGTAAATGTTTTTCATATTAATTTGTTCATTGTAACCATTATAGCCAACTCTATTTGTATTGAGCATTCCCTGAAAACAAATAAATACATTTAGGCACCTGTATATTTAGGCAGCCTCCTTTCGACCAGATTCGAAACTATTCATCTGAACCTTGGGTGCTGTATAGGGGGTGGGGGATGTCCAGAAAATTTTGGCTTGTCCTAATATTTTTCATAGTTTTCCCATCTTTTAAAGATTTTTCGCCACTTTGGAATCCATCCTGATTTAATTTAAGAAGTAAATATTGGAGATCTCAAATTTGTCTACCACTTCAGCCTTCATTAGGATATGAAAAGAAAACATGGATCCTAATTATTGCGACAGAGATTTCAATCATTGACTGTTTTTGTATTTCATGGTCTTTAAAAATATATAGTTTGTTATTACTTGAGTAAATATATTATAAGCCGGATACTTGTCTGATGCTTAAAATAATACAATTAACTATAAAGAATGTAAACAATAAGGCAGAACTTAAAGGGCGTAAGGTCGTGAGAGGAGCAACGTAAAAGTTGATGGCGCTAGTAGGTCGCTGTCCCACTTACAGTGTCAACACACATCCATTATAAAACTCCGCAGCAGTTCACGGCGTTGGCTCACCCGGCTGAGCTTTCCTCTCCGTCCTTCACCATCTCTTGCCTCACATCCTCCCAGTTCTATTATTCTGCGGCTCTCTTATCCGATAGATCGAAGGTATCGGGAATACCGACAAAACTAGATCGGCAGACGAAGGAAAGATCCTCCAACCTTCTCTTAAGGACGTTCATATTTAATCAGACAACCCATGATGCTAGAAATTAGCTTACTTTTAAATGGAAATGTACTGAAAATATTTACAACATGAACGATTTTTCATATTGTATGGATAGAGTATTTAAAATACCTCTTTATTTAAAAAACACCCCAAGGGAATGTACATAAACACTTAAACACATTAAGTCTATTTCCTTAAACTCTTTGATAATTTTTTAAAAATTTATTTATTGAGCAATACAATATTTTGTCACTGGGACAATAATTACAGGAAGGTAAGACCACATTCATACTATATAAACAAAAATCAATCATAACAAAAGATCTAATCCCCAGATGTCAAAATTGTGACGAGTCATTAAACATAAAACATGTTTTGGAAGAATGTTCTTTTTACACCGCAAGGTTAAAAGATTTCGGAATACCCCAGAATATATCAGCATTCCTGGGAAATCAAGAAGGAACCGTTACCAAAGTTGTCATGTTTCTGGATAGTGAAGGACTTAAACAGCATATATGACAAGTTTATAAATTATGATCCTTTGCAGATCTATTATTATTATTTTTTTTTATTTTATTTATTTATTTACTTTATTTCATTTTATTTTTTTATTTTAAAAGTTCATTTGGTCCTTAATTTCAACTCATTTATTGATTTTATTTCTATTTTTTTTTAAGTTTATTTATTTGTCTGTTCTATCTTATTATCTGTAAATGTCTATAGTTATTTTTATTTATTTATTTTATTCAATTATTAGAGTGCTACCAATGGGTAGTTTCTCAACATGTGTTCCATGTCTTTATACCAATGTGCAAATTTACTAGATGTATTTTTTTGTATACAGTTGTAAATATCATTTAAAATAAATAAAAAAAAAAAATTTATTTTATTCTATCAATCCTTTTATTTAATTATGTTATTTATTTAGTTATTAGTTATAGTTATTTATTTATTTATTCATTTATTTAGTTATTTATTTATTTATTCATTTATTTAGTTATTTATTTAATAATGTTATTTTTATTTATTTCATTCTATCAATCCTTTTATTAACTATTCGTATTCTCAATTTTTGGACCAACCCTCTAAACAGTATAAAGGTAGTGTTATTTAGTTGATCGGGCGCTGATGACCTGGATGTTTTGCGCCTAGACATCGAAACAAAAAAACAAAAAAGATGAAATAAACAGAAGAAAAATAATAATAAAAAATTATAAACAATAAATAAATAGTAAAATAACTTCAAGATAATTAAAATTAAAAAAACCTATAAAGTCCTTGCTACAGACCCCTTTTTATCAAATTATTAACATCCGCCCAAAACTTCGTAAATAGCTTCTCATCGTAACCTATAAACATTTTATTTCAGAAAATTCTTAGAATTGGGGCGTTTTCAATCTGGAGATCGGCAAACTTTGTTTATTGAATTAGGCAATAAAAACTCATGAGTACGAATTAGACTTTCATTTGAACCGTAAGATGATAGGATCACAAATTCAATAAAAAACGGTGGCCTGCAAAAATATTGATCTATTTGGTGTGACCTCCACATCAAAATAAACAGGTTAAACAGACCGAACAGCCCAATATTTTTGTAGGCTACCTTTTTTTTCGATTTTGTTATCATATTATCTTAAGATTCAACTGGAAAGCAAATCGGTATTCATAAGTTCTTAGTACCTAATTAGATAGACAAAGTTTGTCGATCTCCAGATTGAAAACGCCCCAAATCCAAGAGTTTCGTTAAAAAAAAATATTTTTTTAATTTATACGATCAGATGAAGATATATAAAAAGTTCGAAGCGGATGTTAATAATTTGATAAAAAGGGTTCTGTACCACCAATATATACTATTTACAAGTAGTTGGGAGAAATCTAAGTCAGACTTGTCCCTGCAATTATAGAGGGAAAAGCAAGACTCCAGGAGTTAACTTAAAATTAAACTTGATGTAATAGTTGGATGCAATCCACCCGTGAATGAAACTTAAGACATACTGATGTTGACATGAACCGATACAGGATATGATTTATACTATTCAGGAGTCGTAATGGGTAATGGAAACCATCCAAATACTACACCAAGTTTAAATATTCATAGAGGTAAATTTCTCTAACAATCAACCAATGTGCTTAAGTAAATATACAAGGATATTTTCTAAGCAAGTATAGAGTTATTTCCGTAGTTGGATTTTTTTTTTAAATTATATTTTTATTTTTTCAAGTATTGACAACTTATATTCAGCACATATGATCAATCTTACACATAAAATCGACAACAAATTGAAAAAACTTTAATTTAATAAGTTATTTTGCAGTATTTTCAGGTCGAATCATCTCATACGTTTTCACTTAATAATTTGAGCCATCTAGCATACAGGAAATTGATAGAATTAAAAAAAGTACCTCATAAGGAAATGTTGTTTCTTGACCAACGGTTATGAAACATGATGTGGTTAGTATCCACGTTTAACCACCATGTTTTTCATCCGACCTATTGGAGTGCAATGTGCAAACTTACAAAAAATGAATAAGCGCTGGGAGGACGAGAGAGAAAGGGATGAAGTTTTCTAACCAATATTTCTTTTTAAGAAGAAACTGTATGGTACCAACGGATTCTAACCTAGACTGAGAAGTTAAAAGGTCTGCACCTTACCCTTTGTGCTACCTACCTCATTGCTGAAATAAATAATAATATCCCAGAAAATGTAGGAGCTTGGTTCCGGCCGGAAAAACATATTTCCTACATCAGTAGACCACCAGAAGAACTTAATAATTTTAATACATTTATTCATAGAAACTCTGTAATATTTGCTTATTTTTTTAATTCGTGCACTAATTGGTGTACGTAAGTGGAAAGCGGCTGGGCAGAATAGAGACGCCTGGCGGACACATCTTGAGGAGGTCAAGACTTTTCATGAGTCGTGAAAGAAGAAGAAATCAGTATTAGGTCTGTTTAACAGATCTTATGGTATTCGGTTGAACACATACGGAACCACGTAGCTCAAAGTCCGTTTCTGGAATCTTTTATTAGATGTAGGTTCAAAGTTTCCAGTTTTGTTTGTTTCAATGCAGACACAGCTGATGTCATTTTTAAATGAACTTAATTGCCAATATATCAATATAGTTCTCGGTTCTTAGAGTATTAGAAATACTACCAATACAACAAACGATATAGCAGGAAAAGTGACAATGTAGTGATAGTATGAAGTGGTTAGCAACTGAAAGAAAATACACCAATGTAAATATATCTGATGCACGCTTAAGACTGGCACTTAACTTCCCGACCGAAAACTCCTAAGCCTAGTCACGTGACATGTTTTCTCATGGGCTAGGCGAAAACAATAAATAAATGTTTATCATAATATTTACTTTAGATGAGCACTGCAAAGAAAATGTTACCAGCATTAAAATTTAAAAAAAATTTGCGTTGTGAAAAATTTTATTAATTTAAATTATCTCCGTAAATATGAATTACTATGTATTTATATAGATTATTTCAAAGATTTGCCATCTGATTGCAAGTAGAAGAAAATCTAAAAAAATGAGGCATTCCATTGTAATCTGTTGTAAACAATGTTTTTACAGGCATATAATATTTAATGAAGCTTCATGAAATGAACTAGCTAATTTCTTGTTTAAAAATACAAAACATTTTAAATACAAATATCATCGTTCAGTCATGCTTTAATTGCCTGAAGAAGCTACGTTAACTAATTTTGTGATTTTACAACAAATATTTTTAACACACGGAGGTAGTATTTTTCTCTTCTTACTTTACTAGTCTACATTTTTCTTTTAATATGAAAAAAATAATAAAATGAAGACAAAAATACATAATATTTTCTTAAATCAAGTTTGATCTATTTATAATACCTAAACTAAGAACTGTGCAAAAGTTAACTACATTTGCATGATTAGTAATGATAATTAATATGTTAATTTTAAGTTTTGTTAACTATGAAAATTCATTTTAAGTATGAAAACAGTTAAAATGTTTAGTTGATTGATTATACACTCCAAACCATCATTGAATTTAGAACTAAATGATTAGTTAGGTTTTAAAGTAAGACATTATTGTTTCTAAATATATATTAGCATTTCGATGTCGAACCTAATTACATTAGTATGAGTATAATAGCTATATATTAGTAAATTGTTATCATGCATTACCACACAGAGAAAGTAAAAAATGTGATAGTTGATTGTGAATGATTTTTTTTTTTTTTTTTTGTTAATAAATGTAAATTGATTCTCTGTTTACAAGTATTAAATAGAACATTATAACATAATGGTACGAAAGAAAATGGGTTTTAATCAGCATAAATATGTACCCCTCTGATGTGTATCTCTAACTGGCCTTCAAAAATCTTTATTCAAACAGTTAACTTCAAGAAATCTGATTATCTTTTAGGAATTCAGATCAGCACGTCATTTTGGTAAATTTACAACCATTCAAAAGAAAATACAATTTATCGGATAATCAGATTTATGAAATTGATTAAGATCAAATAATTGAAATATGTAGTGGGTTAAAAAGCATCTAAGGTAATGAAGAAAACCTAAGTAACCTTTATTTATTATAAGTCATTTAATAATGCAATCAAAAATAGGATTTTTAATACGATTCTATGTCGTTTAGTTGACTAAAATAATAAAATTTTATTTGTCTAAAAAAAAATAGAAAAAATGATTAAATTATTTTGATGAAGTGAATTTTATATGTTACCGGCTGCTCTATGTAGATATGAATACATAAAAAGAAAACGTACAATGTATTATTATTCAATTATTGAATAATTTGTCATCAGAAAGTAAGAATTAAGTTAGGAAGAGAGAGAGAGGAAAAATAATAGAAATGTATGTGGAGAGAAGGAAATGAAAGATAAATCTATTGTTAAAAAAAGAATAGTGAAACAAAATGGGAAAAAATAACCAATAAAAAAAAATGAGGAGTTAATTGGGGGTGCGGTCAAATAAATACTAAATTAAAATATGGTATCTATTTAATTTTTGCCGACGTTTCGACCCACTTTGCAGGTCGTCTTCAGGGCTACAAAAGATACAAAACATGTTGAAAATAAAAAATAAATATAAATAGATATAAAATAAGAAGAAGTTGTCAGATACAGAAATAAAAAGATGATATCAGAGATATACAGTCACAGGTTGTTACAAAGAATGTAAAACACCGCCTAGTATAGTACAGCTTCCACAAGACTCCTTTTGGTTACATAATCACCAATATAGGACTGTTACTCTTCGTTTAAGAATAAAGTATATAGAGAAGCCGTTTTTGAAGTACGGTCCTTTATCAATGAAAAACCAAGTCCAGAGCGAAAATAGATGAATTTTGCTAAAATCAAACCGACGCTCACAATCCCTAATCAATCAATTTGATCGATAAGATTTTGATATCAAAATCATCAAATCGAATTTATCTACCATCTACTCCGATGGTATGCCCATCAAGCGAATACAGTAGAAAATATATTTTCTAAATTTATTGCATTTAGCCGTAAAACTCATATTAAACAGTAGATTGTTTCTAACAGTCCAAATTAATACAATGCTCAACTACCTTCGATAGTGAGGAGAGAGAAAAAATACAAGCCCAACAAACATGATATGTTTGAACAATGTACTTGTTCACCAATCAATTGCATTCATATTCAAATGCGAATAAATATACTTTCCGCATCATAATCCTCCAGGTTATATTTTAATATTTGAAAAAATAATCTAGTATTCAACAGATAACTAACAAAACTTAGAATTGTGCTAATTAAATACTTATTAATTAATTTGAATTACCCTGGTCCCATTAGATATTTAGGAATGTTTATTATTATTATTATTTATTTTATGTTTATTGAATAGTAAATAATAAAATCGGCCACATTGAAGGGAAATAATTATTAAGGCTACACTACATATAATATAGAGATAAATATGAATAATTAAAAATAATCATAAAAATAAGTAAGTACAAAAACAAATGAGATAAGATAACCTAATAATGCATAAGTGAAATACGAAATAAATAAAAATAACGTAAATCTTCTTAACATATTCATTCTTATGCATAATGAATTTATTATTGTTAGAACAATTATCTTTTGTGAAAATCCCAATCCAACATTAATTAATTAATTAGAAAATTCTACTCAAACCAAGACAAATCCCAACACATTACTTTCACTCTTCGTTATGAAACTTGCCCTCTTATATACCTCGACATTACCTAAATTCTTCTAACAAATAATGTGCTATATCGTGGACTGTCATTGACAAAAGAATGATACACATATCAAAAAAAAAGTTCACATATCAAAACCTCAAATTCCAACTATACACCTATTTCTTTTAAAAAAGTTCTGTCACAACTAAAACAGAAACTTAACACTTACCTACTTAAGCCCATTTGGACCTAAGCCTCACATATAAAAGGAAAAGCCAAAAGATCTATATACGTAACTATACATAACTCTATATACTACATGTATATACTACATGTAAACTACAAATATTTCAGTCAAAACTTTCAGAACTGTAAACTATATCTCAATGGTACGTCACCAAACACTAGTTTACATAAAGATCTTCACATGCCAGCAGTTAGTGACCGTATAGAAAAACACTACGAAAGATGTCAGGATAATATTACATTACATATTATATATATTACATTAATATATTATTATTTATATTATAATATTATATATTATATTACATATTACAGAAACATACCAACATATTCGTCTGACCATTATAGACATGCAAAATAACACAAAAAGGCTGATCAAAAGAAGCTGGATGAAGGATCTATTCTTTTAAATATGAATAATAAAATAAAGACGGGAAAGGATGCCTTTAATTACTGAATGCCCTCATGCCTATCAACATCTTACTATTATCTTCTCGACAGCTTTCTTAATGGTTCCCAGTATTTCTGAACGATGTGGGTGAATAAATAAAGATAAATGAAAAAAAAAGAAGAAGAATAGTAAAGTCAATAATTTTCATCCCATTCAACATCTGTAGTTTAAACAATAATCTCAAAAAATGTTATCGACGGTTAAATATAATCTCTATGCACTCAAATACGTGCCCAAAAGGATCAATGTTCGAAATAAACCGAGTAATACTAAAACAAGAGCGAAAATCAATTTGGATCATGAGCTTAACAGAATGCGGTTCCGATTCACGAGCTTACAGGATCCCTGAGGGTTTAGCTCACACACGAATCGAAAATGTCTGAAAAAAAGAATTTTCAATTTTTTCTCCTTTCCTTGAGTTTGGTATCTGAGGTAATCTATTGCAGATCCGTCACTTTTCCATCCCCGAGAGGAGAGAGTGGTGACGGGCGTATGATCGGGATGTCTATATTTTCGTTGTGTTTTACTCTCTCGGCTTTTTTAAAGAGAAAGTTGGCCAATGCGATTCCGACGGAGATTTCATCAGATTCCAGGGCTCTTGTTCGGCCTACACAGAGTACACTCTTCATAGTAATTTTAAATATTATCTTCTGTTTATAAGTAAATTTTTATAATACTATAACATCAAGTTAGATTAGCAATGGTAAAAATAAGTCCTACGACAAATTTGGACTACTACCTCCTAATTCTATATAAAATATTAAATAAATGTAACATTGAATACTATTGCTATAATTAATAAATAAACAGCAAAATAATTCAATAAAAATAAACAGGTAGAAGCTGTTTATAGTTATTCCTCTTTTGAGAAATGTAAAACAATTTTTTTTTTTTTTTGCAACACACTATGGAACCTGTTTTATACACAACCCACATCAGAGTGGTCATTTAATTTTTTTTTTTTTTTTTTTTTGAGGGGATAGGAGAGGGTAGGATGCGAGAGATTCTATAACCTTATTTGCCAATAATTGATTTGAGTTTATTTTTAATCACATCTTATGTTTTGAAATAAATTTGTATATTTATATATTAAAGTATATTTTATTTTGCTTGTTACAACGAGTTCGGTTCCATGTCAATCTGTTCTGTCTGTCAGTGGTGAAATCAAAGTGACTGATTGATCAAAGTGATATACTTCCTAGCGTTCATTTAATTTCGACATTTGGCGTGATCATGGGTGTTAGTACCTATGTTCCAATATTAATTTTATCAAATTCCATCCCCTGCTTTCGCTGAAGGACGTGCAAATATATTTTTACACTGTACGCATATATTTCAAAAACGATTCACTAGATTTAGTCTCAAGTATTTTGAAGTTTTATCAAGTATTTTGAAAATTTAGTCTCAAGGAAATTTGACGAATAATTTTAATTAAATTTGAATATGAACTTTAATTCAAATGTCTATTATTAATTAAATCCATATTTATCTTCAAGACAATATATCTGTTACAGAGTCTTTTCTTTATTTTAATATTAGGGTTTTCACTTGGAATCCGCATACTAGACTGAAACGACAAGAAACTGCTCGACGTTTCGGACTGCTCCAACACTTACTAGAAAAACGCTCTAGTTTTTCAATTAATTACACAAGACTCGTCTACTTAACCATAATAACACTTGTATGGACATACGGAATTGAGCTTTGAGATTTTCCAAACCATCGAATTCCTATCGTATCCAATCCTAACAATCCAAAATCTTTCTTAAGATCCTTAGTGTCTCATATTTTGTCACAAATAAAACCATTCATAAAGACCGTAATGCTTCATATGCCGTTGATTTACCCCGAGCCAGATACCTATCCTTTCATGATAAACTCCAGTCCCATCCGAATCCATTTGTTTCCAGCCTTGATTCTTCCTCGATTCCTGATAATACTCCTAGGCGTTTGAAAAGAAGATGGCCTCGTGATCTTCTCACCTAGTATTAAATAGAGAATGCTGCGTTCTTTCTTTCAATAATGTACAAGTAGACTGGTATAGATTTCATGAATATCTTCTTAACAATTAAAATTAATAATGGTATAAAGTAAACATATGGCAATTGGAGGTTAAACAAACTTTGACTTCTAAGACGTTATTTTATTAGGTTATTCTATTCAGAATTAAATAAAACTATAACCTCATGAGTATTTTCTTACATTTTGAGGGAGAATTGTGGATTTACTTGACAGAGATTTTTTTGTTGCTGTTTTAATAGTGTGATTGTTTCTAATATTTTTGTACAACGGAAAAAGTTTTAACTTTTGTAAAATTTTTTCTGTTAAATATTATTATGTTCATCGACTTTATTCCATTTTTTTCTTATTATTATTTTTGCTACCGCACTAAAGGTTTTTTATTCATATAGAAATTAAATTTCTCAAGCCATCAGATTCGAAATTTTTCATTTATATTTTATATTTTAAGCGGTGTATCTTACGAGAATTTTAGATCAAAATTGGAGAAAATATGAAGAATATTGTTGAAATGGTCCAGTGTTAATTTTATCAAATTATATTGTATATTTTGTAAATACTTTTGCCTATATTGTACATTGGTGTGAATGTGTTTTATTATCATTCGGCTCTAATCTGTTTTTTTACTTATCTTGTATATTACTTCATCTTTTTATTTATAAATATATATCTTTTTTTTCTTTCTCTTCTTACTTGGTTATTTATATTTATTTTCCATTCTTATGTACATATTGTGTGAGTGAATACTATAGCCCTAGTACCAATGCCCTTCAGTGTGGCAGACTGTATTAATTCTCAATAAAACAAAAAAAAAAAAAAAAACGTTTGCCTACACAAGCCGAGCTTATTTTCTTAATTCACTTATATTTCGAAAATGGTACGTCTGATTTAGAGAAAGTAAGATACTAGTGCGCGAATAATCCAGTATCAATTTCACAAAATTCCACCTACTGCATTTGTTCAAACATGCTCGAATTTATTTTCCGCGAAGAGCGTATGTATCAAGATTTTAATAGATACGTTAAACTTTTATTCTCAAACGATTTTATTGATTAATAAATTTTATAACTTCAAGAATAGGTAATTAGGAATACAATAAAAATTGTGAAGATGAAAGTACTGACCCAACTTGGCAGACATTTTAATTTATTCCTTAAAATATACTGCATTTTGTAATGTCATATTGTTGTAAACGTAAAGCTTAGTTAAATTTTAGTAAATATTCTGCATATATAATAACTAAACAGTCATAAAGATATTAAGAGTGTCCCCACTACCGAAGCGGAAAGACCTCGCCAAGAGGTCATATTCCTAGGTCATTGAAAAATATGGAAAAAAAAGTCTAAGAAAACAATTCCAAAAGGCGCTGGTTATTGTTACCTCACTTTTCAAACGTTCAAGTCTGCTTTACTGTATTAATTAATATTTTATATGTATTAAATGTTATCGTAAATCACTACGTCCTTAACGCTGATACAAAACAGGTTTATTGGAACTCTTATTTGACTAATAATTTCTGTGAAATGATGTTGCTAAATGTACTTTGTGGCTATTTATAAAAAAAAATTATAGTTATGCAATTTACGAGCCCAGTTGTCAATAAAGTCAGCGTTATATAAGCACTATAAGATAATCGATTACTTTTACCATAAAAATGAATTAAAATATATTTAAAAAAAAAATTGTATTAAACTTTCGTACATTAATGAATTATATTATTATATACATTAAAAACATATACAACATGTCCATGAGTCTAGTATTGATGACCTACATATATCACAGTTATGATTTTTACATATTTTTTTTTACTACTCTTCATGATTCACTTACCCCAAGTAATGGGTAAGGAAACTTTGACAATTAATTATTAATAATATGATAAAGATAGAAAAAAAAGAGAATACTTTGTTAAACAGATTTAATAAACTAGTCACTAGTTAAACAACTCATAGAATTTAATATTTCAAATAAACTTCATGAAATGTCCTCAGGCAGAAAGTGACGTGCTGAAAACAAAACAAGGACACGAAGTTAAAGCAGGAGATTAGAAAGTTTTATGTGGGAGAACTCCACAGCGCTCTTGTACAACTTGAACCGTATTATTTTAGTAAGAGCTTCTTTTCTCGAATGGAAATTTTATACGTTATTTATTGTTTAAATATGTTACTCTTCCGTCATTTTATTTTTTGAATAAAATGTCCTTCGTTTTTAAATTCCCTATAGAATAATGCTCACGAAAAAATGCACTACTGTTTTTAAAAATCTATTATATGAAATCAAAGATTTTTAAGAAATAATGAATAAATTTGATTTCTGAATTTTATTGATAAATTATGATAATATGGATAAACTTTCAACGGTAGAATCCTAACATCAGTTTTTAGTCAAAATGTTACACCTTATTTTCAGTTGCTCCGATTCGTTAATAGGAAAAAATCGGGATAATTTTATAGGGAACGAACTATTGAATATAAATCTTGCTTATAGTGGAAGAAATGTAGATTTTCTGGTAAATCGAAGTTAGATGTAATATGTCAAATAAATAACAGATTGTTTATATTTCAGTCTTATAACAGTGACAGTTATTTTGAACGATAAATTTTTAACTTTTTTTTATTTATTCCCTCATATAGTAAACCTGTACGAGGACCAATTATTTGTTAATTTGTACATGTTCAAAGCATTAAGCATAACATTTTGATCAATTTATGGATATATTAAATACTTTTTATGAAAATTATAAATTAAATTGATGAGAGATTAACAAATGATGCTAAAAAAAATCAAACAAATTTAAAGTAATATAGAAATTAAAAAATATCGAAAATAAAGAAATTTTCAGAATGAATAAAAAAAAAAAAAGTTTTATAAGCAATGAGGTAAATAATTCAACCAATGTATACAAAGATAGATTCATTGACAGTATATTAACGAAAGCTGGTTAAAATTAAAATGAAATAGTTTTTAAAAAAACAATTCATTTAAAGGTATAGTAATGATATGAACCTATTATATAGATGGACTATTTTTTTCGATGTACTGTTTTAATTGCCAGATATTACAATCGTCCACATTTAATGTTTCGTGCTATAATTAACAACATAAAATAAATGGTAAGATAGCAAATCAAATAAGTAAGTAAAATAAAGAAAATTAAAACAAAACCTTGTCACTCAGCCTGAGAACTTGGGAAATAAGCTTGTTCTGTGAGACGCGTTATTAATATGCGGAAAGACAGTATACGTTAAGTGGTTAAGATGATTACTTAAAAGTCTATAATTATAACTTAAAATTAGATGTAAAATAAAATAAAATGGTGTTTTCTTTTATAATGCATAAAACTACTTAGCAAACAATAGGTGTTTATCAAATATTCCTCTCATTTCTAATATGTATTATTAGTTGTATATCTGTTTGATTCAGCATCTATCCTTATAACATCCATTCATAAAATCCCATCATTAACTTTATCTAAAAATCAATAAATTCCGCATCACCTAAATTATAAATCTTCCTCATATATGTAAAAATATTTATTTTTGTCTTTTTCTTTCTCCTTCCATATGTTTTCATTAAAAATATTGTTTTAAATATTTCTTTAGAGTTATTTTCACTATTTATTAAGGCAAATGAGTAAAAACACCAACTGTCGAGTATTTTGATTTATTTAATTATACTTGTAATTTATTTTATAATTTAATTTTATGGTTTAATATCTGTGGAACTGTATATTTATATTATTCTTAGAAGACCAGACGTCCCAGAATAAAGTTTACTTTCATTTCATTTCGTTTCATAGAACTAGAATTTACGAAATGTCGGAGCAATGTTTGCCATTCTTGGTAAAATTTTAGTTTAATTCCACAAACGAAGGAAGTAATTAAAACACAATATTTCAGCAAAGACTGGAGTGATAAGAGCGTTGAAGAATATGCACGGTATGCTGTCAATCACCAAATGAGGTGGGATCGAGATTGAATAACTGGCTCAGAGTAGAGATCAAGATATATTTCGGAATAAAAGTGAGGTGAATATTATGATAATTGATTATTTTAATTAAGACTTGAAATAAAAATTAAATTTTAATGATGATCAGTTTTATTTAAAAATTCTGTTGATTACGCCAAAAAGCCGATTTGAAACATTGCTTTTATTCTTTGCTACTCAAAAAAGTGACACATTAGAATCAAGTTATTAATTTCAAATAAATTATATCTCTAATCTAAGCCCAATTACTGATTATTTCTCATACAATGAAACTTTTCAAAAAAAAATAAATAAATAAAAGTTATACTTTTACCATAAAACTAAAATTTCATTACAAAAAAGATTTCTTAGAACTTTTATTTTAAGAAATGTATTTCTAAATAGTTTCACTGTTAAAATGAGACAAAAAAAATAAATACAATTTTCAACCCCTGATTTTAATAATTGTAAAGCCAAACTTAGTCCACATCTCATAATATACTTTTCTTAATGACAGTCGTATTATTGAATATTATATTCCTTGAATCGAACACCTTTTTAATAATGATTTTAGGATCTGGCGACTGTTTATTATAATACAATATTTATTATAAAAGCTTCCGAAAATCAGCGCAACCCTTGCCAAACAAAAAAAAAAACTATCACAGAGGGCATGTGTGTAGAAAATATGAATTGGAAAAGCCAACCTGACTGCCGTTATCGAGGACCTGACGATAGCCGATTCGTTCTACCTTTGTGAAAGCCTTCCACTCACTGGTTCAGCCAGACCGCAGATAAATAAAACACCAAGAAAGAATGGTTTTTATTGGATTTTTTTTTTAAATGGCTAGAGAATCCGTTGATTGAAAACATTGCCGTGGGGGAATCATTGTTATTGTATACGTTATAAAATTTAAATAAAATAAAAGGCCATAGGAACCCAAAGATTCCATTCTGAACCATTTCGTGCCTACAAACGTCGGCCCACAGAACCCGATCAAAATCCAAATTAACATGTGACCAATCAAAATTTGGTTTTGAATCGATATTAGATTTCATGTCTGAGTTAAATTTTGTTTTAGTAAATCGTATTTTATCAACCCAAACCTTAAGCGTCCATTTAGTTCTCCGTGGTGATTTTATTATTTTTTTATTAATTTTTTTTTCTGTTCATCCCTATCTCACCTTTTTAGGCTATACGGGATTTTCCCGGGCCGGAGGATGAGGGCAGAGAATTTAAAATCCCCTCTGGCACCGAAACGCGAACTCCTACTTTTTTTCCATCTCAAAACTTGTGATTCAATCAAAATCCAAATTAACATGTGACCAATCAAAATTTGGTTTTGAATCGATATTAGATTTCATGTCTGAGTTAAATTTTGTTTTAGTAAGTCGTATTTTATCAACCCAAACCTTAAGCGTCCATTTAGTTCTCCGTGGTGATTTTATTATTTTTTTATTAATTTTTTTTTCTGTTCATGCCTATCTCACCTTTTTAGGCTATACGGGATTTTCCCGGGCCGGAGGATGAGAGCAGAGAATTTAAAATCCCCTCTGGCACCGAAACTCGAACTCCTACTTTTTTTCCATCTCAAAACTTGGTTAGCTGGTTGCCGGGCAACTCGCTGTTCTGTGCACACACGTTAGCCCATTCGCCACCCCGCCCTCTCTTTCTCCGAGATATGCTAATTTTATTTACCATGTAAAATACTTCAATTAAATAAAACTTACGGCATGTTCTTCATTTAACACACATAGGCAAGTTTCCCATCTGTAAAAAATTTCAGGATGAGGAACAGTTTTGTATTCATACTTAAAAGTATCCGGAAAAGAAGGCCGAAATAATTGGAAATAATTTTGTGACTACAATGTAGCAGATCTTATCCGCTTGTGTTTACTCTTGATTTTTTTTTCACATAATATAATAAATTTTATTTACTTCAAAATCCACTGTCAGAAAACGTGAAAAATTATATTTTATATTATAATTTTAATATCAAAACCAATGTAAATTAAATTAATTAAGAAATTCTTTATTTTAGACATATCTCTGACAACCTGATTATTTTAATAGTAATAAAAAAACATTAAAAATTTAATAAGGCCGCTACTGGAAGAAATTAAAATTCACGGTTCCTTTTTAGAATAAGAAATGCTGTTCGGTTTAGAGAGAAAAAATGGATTATGCTTCGGGAAGAAAAAAGTTATTAAAATTGTACTATAAAATTTCGCCTGTGTTTAAATTATTTTATTTTTGATATACATTTTATATTTTAATTTGTTTCTTTTTTAATTTTCTAATTCTTTTTTATCTTTATTTTTTATTATTTTGTTCTTATTTGTGTACATTATATTGCTGTTACTTACTTAATTTATTTATGGTTTTTGTAAGCAATAAAATAGTTAAAAAAAAAACTTCAGAATTTAACTTTTCTTTACAATAAGGTTTATTAATTTTTAATTTTCACTCGAATAAAGTGATAAAAAGGGTTTATTTTTTTCATATAATTCTTAATATTTAAAAAATATGAGTACATGCATTGACAAAAAAAAGTTTGGAAATTAGCTTATTTTGAATATGCAGGTTCATTTAAAAAAAAAAAATAATATTGCACCATGGGATTCATTGGGTGTTGTAGGAACATAGAAATCGTTATTATCTCGATTTCTAAAAAAAAAATAATATATTAATACAGAATGTATTTTTTTAAACGTGAGATATTAGTTATTGTTTTATAAATGGCACAGCAACCCAATAAAATAATTGTACCTAATAAATGAAGTAGTACTTATTTTATTTCATATCACAAAGTGAAAAGTTTGGATAATAGTTTTAAGGATCAATTATAATTATTCACTAACCGAATCTAAAGTATAATAAATAATGCGAGTGTCGAATTCAGTGTATATTTCTTTACATGTTAAAAAAAAAATGTGGTTTCTAAAATTTTGCAACAAACCTGTTGGAGTAAGTATGTTCCCTTCGCTTGGAAATAAACGAGGTCAATGTTTTTTTATTATCTGGTCAGTCATAGTGGATTCTTATCAGTTATCTTCGAATAAAACTCGCTTGAACAACGAACTCTCATCTGAATATATTTCTCTGATGATCATGGTTAGATAATGACGCATTCGAATAATAAAGAACATCGTACACGGTTTTCCCAATGGTGATTGACATGACATAAAACCCTGTTTAAGATTTCCTTTGAAGCCAAATTAATCAGAAGTGACGTCGGAAGGAGACCTTGGCACCGCTAATGGCGGATCCGAGTCAAGGGAACCAACTCCACTGCAGGAAGTCTATGGAATGTATTCCCTTCCTGTTTATTACTTCCACAACTCCGGTAGAAGTGGCATAACCCACTGTTCTGCTAGAGTGCCATGTGGCAACAAATTTTGCTAGTTGTGCAGAAAAACGTTTCATAACAAACGACGAATAAGCTGTGAATAAGCATCATTGCTGTTTTTGTTTATTCCTTTAAATGATTAGATACATTATTTAGGAAGTAATGTCAAATAAATACAATAGATCCTGAACTAGAGATCTTTTCCAAGGATACACCCCTCCAAAGTGAATAATACTATAATAATAATAAAAGAAGGACAGAAAGTCCTTGTGATTATGTTTATGTTTATGGTTACGCAGGATTATGTTTAGTTCCTTGAAGATCAAACACATCATTTTAAGTTTTCAAGTACGATATCCACTTTTTACTATTGTTTATCTGTGTAGTTTAGGTCAGTGATAAAATATCATAAATGACATTCTCGAAAACATGCATTAAACTTCATTTAATTGGAATATGCTTTGTAAATTGTTTTTAGTAAAACGATCCCTTCCCTCAATAGAGAGAAGGGGAAGAGATAAAATATTTTTTAAGCTTCACATCTAATGTTTGGGATTCGATAAAAAAATAAGTGGCGATGTACATTAAGTTAAATTCAATAAATTTAAAAAAATGTATGTAATATATTTAATAATTATTTTACCTCTCCTATAACATTTTATTATTTGTAGTTAGGTCATTGTTCCATAGTATGATCAATATTATGTTCAGGTACCATCCTGCGACATTAAAAGATTCAATCAATTTAATTTTTTTATTTACAGCCGACGTTTCGGCCCAACCATGTAGTTCATCATAACGATTAGAGAATGAAAAATTGATTATATGATGTTAACTGAAAAGCGAAATTTGCGATTCCGTGCATTACACATATAAACCTTTGATATGTGTAATGCACAAAATCGAAAATTTCGCTTCTCAGTTAACTTCATATAATCAATTGTTCATTCTCTAATCATTATGATGAACTAGATGGTTGGGCCGAAACTGTAAATAAAAAAATTAAATTTATTGAATCTTTTATTGTCGCAGGATGGTACCCGACCACAATATTAATCATAGTATTGAACAATGACCTAACTACGAATAATAAAAATTTATAGGAGACGTAAAATAATTATTAAATAAGTTACATACAATTCTTTTAATTTACTGAATTGAATTGAATGTAAAATGCTTCAATCTGTTCAAATTTTTCTTATATCATACAATGATGTCGATTTGATCGAATACGTATTTCTGTCAATTATGGCTTATAAAACATTTTCCATAATTTTAGAGTTTTATTCTTTTTCCATCAGATAAGTGATACAGCCCTTATAAATCAATACTGTTTAATTTTTATATTCAATCAATTAATAAAATAACATGATCTGTAATATTTAAAAAACAAAAAGTAATGAATGAAAAAAATGTTAATGCATATACAAAAAAATAATGCGTCATAAAGGAACAGGAAATCAATTTAGCAATTATGTTACACTACTCAAGAATATATAAAGAATTTGAGCAACTAGTCAAGTTGATTCAAAATGATAAGGAATTCATGAGTACTATAAATTGATTTTTTTTTTAATACTTATGAAATCAATGTTAAGGAAGAGATACGCCCTTTCCGCGTGTCCGTGATCTTTCCAAATAAAGATTTCAATTCAATGTCTGCGTAATGTTTCCTTCAGTTTACCATCAGATTAACCATGAAGCTTAAACAACTGTACCAACCCTCAGCGAATGTACTTGCATATCTATTTAAACAACTTGGTAGAATGTTAAAGAAAATGATTTCAAAGAATATTAAAAATTTGTAAAGTAGTCCTTTAGCAAGAATGCGCAAATTTTTGAGAGGACATATTCTTGTGGGTTTTTCGAATTTTTGAGGACATATTTTGACGGGTGGTTCGTACCTTGAATAAAAATCGGATGTAAATATTGAAACATATAAGATTGTTTCTGATAAAACCAGGGCTTTAAACGGAAAAAAAATCGGTATCACCGGAATTTTTAATGTCGATAGTTTTTCAGTTCCTTTGGATCTATAATTTTTTCCATAACGACTTTTCAAGTAAAGATATTACAGAACTTTTATTTTTTAAAAAAAACTTTTATTTAGAAGTTCTGTCAATTACACTAAAACGTCGATCTATAAAATGACTTTTATCCATAGTCTCACGAACAAACGACGCATTGGAATGATGGTCTATTTTAATAACTCTAATTTAAGTCCAATTGCTGTTTTTTTTTATATTTCACTGATTTTTTTTCCAAAAACTTTAGTAAAGTTGGACTTTTACCAATAACCTGGAAATTTATTACACAAATGTTCCTTTGAACTTATTTTAAAAACAAGTTTTTCTAAAAACGTTCCACAGAAGTTGTTAAAAAGAAATATTTAAAAAAAGTTTCAAATCCTTGATAAAACAATAATAATTAATCTGACAAGTCTTATATACGATATATTATTTATTATGGTGGAGAAATGGTTGACTGTAAGATTCTTGTATGAGAATTTGGTTGGGTTGCAGTGATTTGAACTACAAGAAAAAATATATTATTTAAAAATATAAAAAAATTCAATACAAAGTTAATAATATATAGTAAATATAGGCTAGAGGGAGATTAGTGAACTACAGGATCTCTTCTGACCATGACATCATTGTTTATAGTAAAGAGAGTTCCCTCATCCAGCTTCTTTTCAACCGGAGTCATCGGACATATTGGTTGTCTTATGCCAGGAATAAGAGATGGATTATTTAAACAAAAAAAAGTCTGATTTACAATATATTTTTTTATGTATTTATTGAGTAATATAACATTATCTCACATGAACAATGGTTATAGTAAGATAAGATTACGTTCACACTATATATACAGATGATATGATATAAACAGAAGTAGTATAAAAACTAAATAATACTCTAAAATTATATACAGTAAATAAAAAAAAAAATAACTTAAAGATAAGTAAATTAAAAAAAAAAATGCTTATATACACCATCTAATAAAATGATCATTTTATTTTTTTTTTTAACGAAATTATGGAGTTATAATACAATTTGCCACATTTGAGGGAAACAAAAATTAGGTCTACAAGTACATAATAATAAAATTAAAATAACTAACTTGTCAAGTTTCATATCCGATATAATATTTATAATAGTGGAGGAATGGTTGACTGCGGATTCTGAAGGAATGGTTGGGGATAAGAGTCATTAGAAGTATACAAAAAATATATATATTTTTTAGAAATATTATTTAAAAATTATTAAATATAAATTATTTTTAAAAAATAATTTTTTTTTTTTGTTTGTTTATTTCTAATGAATTCAATCCACAACAATCTTCTCTTATATGATAATATACTTTATCCCTCATCATAGGAGCCTCTCAGTTGACAGAATGAATAACCACAAATTTAACATTTTCGATTATTAATTTTAGTGTTTTTTCTTATTGACAAATTTATAGCTTTAACCATAGTTAAATATTTCAACGCTACAATCAACAAGTATGGAATCAACTTGTCTGTACTAGTATTATAAACTTTGCAACTAGAAATACCACTAAAATTACTTTACTCAAAAATGTTGAAATTGGAGTTAGTCATGCTGTCAACTGAAAGGCTGTTATATGACATTTTATCCTTATTGTATTAGGGTGATGGAAATCGTCATGGAATATATCTTGTTCTCGTTGGTGATAAATAAATTCGCTTTCACTTATCCTGTTTTTTTCTTCAGAGTTGGCGAGTCATATACCGTAACCGAGAATAGCGTTGGGTCTAATTGTCCTATTGAGTGATTACTATCAGAGATAGAATGTTTTATGATAACCACCGCTTCCCTCCCAAGTCCTTTTAAAACAAAAAAAATAAATAAATACAGTTTATTAAATCCATTCGCCGGATAGTAGATAGACAATGAAACCGCGTTATATAATAATCCCTTTCTCTACGTCTCGTTAAGACTGATAAAAAAAAGTTAAAAGATATCTCACAGAAAGTTGTAATTAATTAATGATTATATTTTCTCCACAATCGGGGTGGCTTAATTGACCATAGCTTCTAAGCGTATATTAACCTATATTTATGTATATATAGGTATGTTTCTAGCTATGTATATTTATATTTTTTTTAATAACTTATATTATGATCACAGATTATCAGGAAAATTTTCAGGTGTTATATTGATACTTTTCTTGTAAAACACAGTAGAACAGTAAAACAAAGTAAACAGGACATGAAGTAAGTATATATTTATAAATATAAAATTGGGAAAATATAATTTATGAGACAAAGAAGTACAAGAAACTTGTATCAGAAAATTTAGGTACTTTTGAAATCCTTATCATAGGCTCCTCCAAATATTTAATAATGGAGACGAGAGTTTCACTGATTTTTCAATAGTACATCCATTTATTTAAAAAAAAAATCAATAAACGGTATAAATAATAATTATATTACAGATAACAAACTGATGATTGGTCTACTTTAGGTATGTCATCCCCAATATTTCTTAACTGCCCAGCCCTAATGAATCAAATACTAGGTGATCTTCTGAAATGTAGAAAAGAACTTTGCTTTAGTTACGGTAAAACTCATTAAAGTCAAACTAGTGTTTTAGTCGAGCCGCGAGTAAATTAGTAGCTAAATTAATTGCTACAACAGATAAAACATTTTCGTTGTGCTGGGTATGAAATGCAATTCCTGAATGAGTAGTATTTTGCAGATTGCACATGCTTCTAAAAATAAAATGAATAAACTTTATTTGCTCAATGCCTCTAAGTTTTTTTGACACCGTATTTTTTTTTGCTCCTGAAAGTAGTAAGTAATTTGAAGAAAAAATTAATAATATGACAAATAAAGTTATCCGCTAATTTAAATTTCTTAGTTTTTATTTTAATTTCTTTCCAGCTGACATCCCAACCTATCCACCACGTATGTCGATGACACATGTGTCCTGTCAGTTAATAATGATATAATAATTGCATCCCAAACTCTCCAATCACACATCACAAACCTCGAAGAATGGTGTCAAAATTGGAGGATTAAAATCAATTCCAATAAATCCCGTCAAATCACCTATACCCTTTGTCGTAAATCTAATAGCTCCTATCCTTCAGTATCATTTAATAATACCCCGCTTATCCCTGTTGAAAAAATCCGGTACCTTGGACTCCACTTGGACAAACGTCTAACTTGGAATCCTCATACCAGACTTAAACGAGAAGAAACCGCTCGACGTTTCCGACTACTCTAGCACTTACTAGACAAACTCTCTAAGCTTCCAGTTAATTACAAAATATTCATATACATGACTACAATAAGACCTATCTGGACATACGGAGTTGAGATTTGGGGGTCCATAAAGCCATCGAATTCCTCACACAACCAATCCTTACAATCTAAAATCCTCAATGCTCCTTACTTCGTCACTAATAAAATCATCCATAAAGACCTTACTGTTCTTTATGTTTCCGAATTAGCCCATTCCAGATACTTATCCTTCCATAATAAACTTCAGAACCATCCTAACCCTCTCGTTTCTAACCTTGCTTCCTTTTCGATACCTGATAACCCTCCGAGGCGTCTGAAAAGAAGATGGCCTCGAGATCTTCTATTGTAAATATATATATTTTTTTTTTAGAGTGCTACCAGTGGGTAGTTTCTCAACAAGTGTTTTCATGTTTTTATTTTCTGTTATCACATTTACTTAATGTATTAATGTATGTATAGTTGTAAATATCATAAATAAAAAATAAATAAAATTTCTTTCCCATCAAATGCATGTATGTTAATCGAATTTTACTATTCTATGTACCCAAATTGTCTGGTATGTTTGTTTTAATGTATTAAGGACTCAATGTTTCACACAAATTGATATTATGGGTGACAGATATTCAGGACGCCGTCATAATAAGTTTATTTTATTTGGGCCAACGTTTCAACCCAAACAAGTGGGTCATCATCAGGGCGTCAGGGAGGGAGGGACTACGTCCTCAATATTTATCACCTATGATATGTAGAACAGTTGACTAGCTTCCTTCAAAAATTTATATTTTAAATATTTTGAAAATAGTTTTTATATTGTTTCCCAGCTCCAGAAAACAGAATGACTTTGCCATAATTTTCAATTAGATTTTGAATAAAAAAATTTCAATTTTTTTTTTCGGGTATATGTATTTAACGATATGTATAAGATTGCATAGTGTTCTGAATCTACATGGATACCATGAGAATATCTATTACAGGTGTATTTAACCACAGGTGGTACGCAATGCCCCTTAAGTATAGTTATTGTATCCAGTCATCAGCAAAGAGAGCTATGTAATATATATTATTAACAGGAGGCCAGCCAACCTCCCCCCCCCCTTCTAACCTCCCATCACCGCCTCCCCCTAGCCTCGGGGTAGCCTCAATTGCATCCGATTCTGACCTTACGCTGATCCAGATATCTCCTGCATCAAGTAATTCTCTCCTACTGGATAATATTATCTTCATTCAGATGCATATATCGCTAAGGATAACTATTTCTGATCCATTTATTAAGTAAAAAAACTAGAATCCGATCGTTTTCACGACATAGTAATCTTTACATGCCATCTTTCAAAATTATTCAATATAACAATAACATTATGATTGTAAATTGATTATATCATTTTAAAATTAATTATACTAATATAAATAAATATGCATTATGCATGTCGCAGTAATATACATATGCACGATCTTGCAATTTTACAAAAAAAAAAAAGTTAAAAAGTTTTAAAATTAGGAAAAGCAGACTCTGTTTGTCCTAAGCTCAGCATATCTGCTTATCTTAATTTTTTCTAATTTCATAAGGATAATTTACTGATTAATACTTGTATAAGAATTTTATACTTCATCAACCGTTGATGGAATATTATTCAGTATTTACCAGCCCGGGCTCAGTGAATCAATCGTTTGGCTCTATTCAAGAAATATTAAACATTTATTCAGGATTATTCTTTATTGTTAATTGGCCAATTAGTGATCAAGGTAAGCCACATTTTAGGATTCCGGCAAATCATTTATTTTATTTTGTTTCAAATACTCATCATAGATGTACCTGTCCTTTTCTCCTTTTGGAAATTCGTGAAAGTTCCAATGGCGGTCCTAAACATTTTGCGGTCATTCTAGATTTATGTATATTTCTTCATCTCGGCTAGTGTTGCACAAACGCGAGACTGAGACGAGTCTTAGTCTTACAAACTCAGTCTTGGTCATGGTCTTGGTCTTGCGCAAGAGTTTCGCAACAGTCTTGCAGTTACTTAGTACATCTTGATCTATAGAGATTACTATTGAGGTATTACTGTAATTTTTCAGATAGAAGAAACCTAACTAAGTACGAATGAAAAATTGGAAGAGTTAAATGTAAAAGTATATTAGTTATACCAATTCTTTACATAAAGTAACTAAAATTGTCAAGTATTAGTAACTATTTTGCCTTAATTTTTATTTTAACAAATAGATTTTTTTACCAGTCCTGGTCTAGGTCTTGCAACACTTAGGCGCTTTTGGTCTTGGTCTTGCAAAGTGCAAGGCCAAGACCGATTTTGGGCAACACTACTCCCGACGTCAATAACCAGGATTAATACCTAAATTATATTTAAGACCATTTAATTACACGTCAGGTTTTAGCAAATTCATTTAAACAAAACAAAAATGTACCAGATTCGGTTATTTTTCTACGGGCTATTTGGAAGTACTCAGGTGGCTTTAAAAAGTTTATTTGTATCAAAAATCTGAATCTATATATAGATTTCATAGGTAAATGAAAGTAAAAAATGTTCTGAATTGCCCTAGCTTTGATTGATGACAATTTTTTTGTTTTGTTATCTTTTTGATACAGCGTCATTGAAGTGAAAGGCAGTTGCGAAAACTGTGATTCTTCGATCACTTTATTTTATTCGTCTAAATCAGCAGATAAATGCAGAAAGTTAATAACAGGAGCGTTCTATCGTGAAACACGATAACCGGGACGATAAAAGGGAATAAAAAGATCAAAGGAGATTCAAGGAATAAAAGGCGATCAAAGGCTTATAAAGAATGCCTGCTCCCAAACCTTCCATTTAAAACAAAACAACACAGTGATAGGGGGCTAGCGGAATTTCATTCTACCCGCTGTCCTGGATTTATGTAGGTCGACGAAACTTTTGTCGGAGGCTGGGCTCTTGAACGACTCAGCGGTGCGTATTAATCGGGGATGAAGAATACAGGAGGCATTGGGAACATGGGAGGCCGCGTATGGAAAGTAAGCGATCTAGGAGGCGAGTGAAAGTTGGCGGCGGCTGACGTCAGCGGGGTCTACATCAGGTGCCCGGCCTTGTCCAGGTCCTTCCTTATCTACACTGGTCAGCATCACTTCTGTCAAGTGTACTTTACAGCCATGATATATATATATATATATATATATATATATATACACATATATACTTGCTTACGATGTGCATTTGATAAACTTATGTCAATTATATTATACATAGGTTTGACTACAAATTATCATTTTCATATCACCGTAATCTATATAATTAAATATTAAATAATACCAGATCTATGATTTATGAAAGATTTTATATTATGTAGGGCTGGTTTTATACTATGTAGGGGTTTCATATAAGACCTTGTGTCTCCTTTAGCTAATTATCAAATTCTTTCATAGTTATACTTAACCAGTTTTTATCATTAGTTAAAACGTGAAACGGTTCATTATTTCAAATAAACAAAATTAAAAGTACTATAACAAAATTTAATAGTTGTTCATCTAATCCGCTTCAGACAATTTCATATGAGGATAAAACCTGTCTGAAATTAAAAAAAAAAAAAAATAATTTTACATTGATATAATGATAATTATAACGATCATAATAAAAATCGTCAGATCCGTTTTTTAAAAAATTGTATCCACGAATAAATTTTATTTTTATTGTATAAAACTATACAATTTCGAACTCATCCTTATTTTAATATATTTCTCTCAAATGCGGGTGTTTCCTTCTTCGCCTTACTCCATATCAAAATTGGATATGCCTACTATTTTCTTCCATCCGTACACGAAGTAGAGGAAAATCTTCGTCGGGGCTGTAGAGGCCGGTACTCCTCTATATCATGGTCCCCAGGAGGTTTGTGCAGTTAGTAGATCATACGTTCGAAAATTTCCAGTATATCATGATTGGAATGTTCATTTATTTATTTATAACAATGGTGGGGCTCCTCGACCTCTTACGGGTCATTTTATCCCTTACAAAGTATTTATGAAATTTAAAGTGCAAAATATTTAAACATTAAAATTTCCAAAAAAGAATCAACAAAATTGAAATTTTGTTATAAAGGTACGTTATTTGAAGAAGTGTAAACAATTTGTTTCCCGATTTGGTGATGTTTTTCGAAATCGCAGTAATATCATTCTCCTATTCAACTTCATTTCGTTGTGCTTCATATGAGTAACATTCAGTCAAAAAGTGCCTCACAGTTAAATTGACCCCACAGCAGAGAAACTGAGGTGGTGTCCCCTTTGTCATTAGGTACTCATGAGTTAGCCGTGAGTGGCCGATTCGGAGCATTGTCAGGATTATTTATTCTCTTATATTTATCTGTAGGTAGCTTCGAAACTACAGAGGGATCGATCACTCTCAAATTATTGTCTCTTAAATCATGCCAGAGACCCTGCCATTTCTCCAGAGCCTTTTTCTTTACCAAAGCTACTACTTCTTTTGGAAAAGCATCCAACACTGGAGTTCCTTCCGTGATTGCTTGCTTTGCCATGATATCGGATACCTCTTTACCTCTAATACCTGAGTGACCCCGTACCCACAAAAATTTTATCTTACAGCCTACACTCTCCAATGTTTTTATATTGTCTGTGACTAATGAGTTAGTTGAAAATGAATTTTTAAGAGCATATTCTGAATTTGTACAACTATAAATTTGTTGTTTATTGCAGTTTAGAATAAAAACGGTACAATTTATTGCAAACAGTTCTGCATGGTAGGAAGTGCAATAGTGGGGTAATAAGAACATTTGCACATTGTCAAAAAGCAGTGAGAATTGAACATTATTCCCAATCGGAATGTTTCATTTAGAGTCCGTGAACACTGCTAAACCTAACTTTGAAACAAGGGCCTTGTTACATTCGATTTTATGTGTTTTTGCAATTGGTAACAGCCAGGGCTGTGTTTGCAATTGGTGTACTTCTAGAATTGAAGGAAAAATAATGTAAACGATACATTAAACAAAAATTATAAACCATAAATTTATTAAAAGCGACATATTTATTTATAGGTAATGAAGGTTGTGAAATGAGGGCTTGAAGTGAAACACTTTCTTCAAAAGATAGTTTAGTGGAGCGTAGCTCAATGCCCAATTGTTTTCTGAGGTCAGATTACGTTGTTTTTTTTTCAGAAATCTTGGCTGGTCCTCATCACTTCATCGTCGTCACAGGCGGATCTACAGAGGAGGAAGGAGTGGGGGAGGGGAGAGACTTTCTGGCTGAAGTCTCCCCTCTTTTCCCCAAAAAATAGTAAAATATAACCCTGTTTTATGAAAAAAATTATCTCTTAAAGTATTATTGTTCCTGTAATTACATTTAATAGGACTTAAAGAATCACTTAAACACTATTTCATATCTTTGTTAATTTCTTCCTTTCTTCCGAAGTAATTATCCTAACATATACATAAAATCTTTCGAGCTGAGACCCTCCCCCCCCCCAAAAAAAAAACTAAATCCTGGATTAGTAAGTGATCGTCGCACCAATATTAAATAAACAAAATATAATATTAACGTCCGCCTAAAATTAAGTGAATGGCTTCATCTTACTTAAATACAATTTTTTTATTTAAAAACGTTTTGAAAATGTGGTGTTTTTCAACTAGATTGATAAACTTTATCTATTTAACGAGGAACTAAAAACTCGTGAACACCTTTCCACTTGAACCATAAGATAATTTGATAAAAAAAAATTGAGAAAAAAATATTTCCTAAAAAATGCAGGGTCATTTGGCGTGACTTTCACTCTCAACATGTCAAAATAACGAGGTTTCGTTTTCGTTTGTTTGGATGTCTAGGCCTAAAACATCGAGGTCATCAGCGCCCGATCAACTAATAACACTACTTTTATACTGTTTGGATGGTTGGTACAAAAAATATGAATAAAAAAACAAATAAAAGGATTAATAGAATAAAATATATGAATAAAAATAACAACAGACACTTATCGTTGATAAGATAGAATAGATAAATAAATAAACTTTAAAAAAATTGCAATAAAATCAAAAAATGAAATGAAATTAATAAACAAATGAACTTTTAAAATAAAATGAAATAAAGTAAATAAATAAAAAAAACAATAATAATAAATCTGCAAAGGATCATTAGTTATGAACTCGTCAGATATGTTGTTTAAGTCTTTCATTATCTTTCAGTTCGTTTAAGTTTTTCAGGAACTTGATAACTTTGTTAACAATTTCTTCTTGATTACCCAGGGATGCTGATATATCCTAGGGTATTCCGAAATCTTTTAACCTTGCGGTGTAAAAAATGCACTCTTCCAAAACATGTTTTATGGTTAATGACTGGTCACACTTTTAAAATCTGGGGATAAGATCTTTTGTTATGAGGTGGAGGTGTATCAGTCTAGTATGTCCGATACTCAGCCGCGTGAGGACGACCTCTTCTCTACGACTGCTGCGTCTGGAGCTGGTCCACGGTTGCACCTCTTTCTTTATTGTCTTTAATGTGCTTTAAGGTGCGCTGTCGTCCCACCGTTTTTGCCATTATTGGGATATGGTTTCTCTAGAGATCGTACAAGTTCAGATGGTGTCAAAAAAGCTTAACCG
This sequence comes from Nezara viridula, assembly GCA_928085145.1. Classification (NCBI taxonomy): domain Eukaryota; kingdom Metazoa; phylum Arthropoda; class Insecta; order Hemiptera; family Pentatomidae; genus Nezara; species Nezara viridula. The sequence goes on from OV725077.1 coordinate 116,582,563, forward strand.
CTGCCTGGCAGAGCAAGAGCTCCTTTTGCTGCTCCATCAGCCATTTCATTTCCTTTAATGCCTACATGGCCAGGCAACCAGATAAAATGTGCCGTTGTTCCAACTCCATGAAGCATTTTTATAGGATTTAAAATGCAGTGTATCCCTGGATGGTCTACATGTTATTCATCGCTTTCAGAGTACTTAGGGAATCCGATACCACAACCACATTTGCAACTGGCTTCTTCATGACGTATCGAAGACTCATTGCTACGGCGTTAATCTCTGCTGTGAAAATACAGAAAACGAGGTTACATAAGCCAAACGGTGCAATATCTTAGCAGGCCACCTTCTTTCTCGATTCTATCATGAAAGAATTTTATGATTCAAGTATGAAGATATTCATGAATTTTTAGTAACTAATTTCATTAATTAGTTAATGAACCACACTAATCTAGAAACACTAGATTTATAAAAATTTTCTTAGATAAAAAAGTTATAGGCTACGATAAAATGAACTCATCCACTAGGTTTTAGACGGATGTTAGTATGTTGATAAAAAGGGGTCTGTACCACGGACTATTACGCAGTGTCCGTCGTCTTTCCGTTCTACCTCAACAAACAAGGAACATTGTTTAATTGATGCGACAAAGGAACTCTCCCAGTTGAGGAATTAAGCTCTGTAGATGATGATGATGACACTCGATAAAAATAAATTAGAACGGACCAAGGCGTAGGCTGTGCAACAATTAACGGAGGGATCCGGTGGAAGGGGAAGACAAAGCCAGTCCGCCATGGCGACTTTCCATCGCCCTCATTCCGAGAAATTTCAGCTCCTCACTTTAGTTTCATGTGCCATTTAGAACTACTACAACAATAAATACCTCGATCTTCTTTTCAGGCGTTTAATGAAGGGTTAGCACGTTTATTCCAAATAATACGAAATTGTTCCTAGGAACGAGCTTTGAACATGTCGGGCTTTGACAGGTACCTATTTGCCAAGAACTTCCGATTTCTTTGAAGACAAGAGAAATAAATGTAAGGGTGCCATTCCGGGAACGGTGGATAATTCTAAAAAGGAGAATCCTGAGAAAAAGGCAGTCGGCTATATTTAATTATTATCAGATTGCGAAAAGATGAGTTTTCTTTTTTTTATAATAATTTAAACAATTTCGTAACTATTTTTTTAGTAACATTAGATGTAAAATATACTACAAAGCATCATGCTTTAATAGGACAGGATAAGTGTTGTAGGTTAGCGCAATGGTAGACCCATGGGGAATGGAAGAGAGGAGTTTGTTCCTGCTGAAGCCACCAAAAAAAGTTTTTAATGGACTATGTATCTGCGATTTTTTAAATTTTATTTTTACAAACGACTAATATGGAATCCTCATACAAGACTGAAAAGACAAGAAACTGCTTGACGTTTCTGACTACTCCAGCACTTACTAGACAAACGCTCTAAGCTTTCAATCAATTAAAAAAGACTTATATACATATACATATACATAATAAGACCTATTGGACTTGAGCTTGGGCTCCACCAAACCATCAAATTCTTCACTTATCTAATCCTTACAATTCAATCCTTCGTAAAATATTCAACGCTCCTTACTTTGTCACAAATAAAATCATCCATAACAAATAAAATATTCCATATGTTTCCGATTTGGACCAATCCAGTTACCTATCCTTCCATAAAAACTTCAGAACCATTCGAACTCTCTCGTTTCAAACCTTGCTTCTATCTGGATAAGCCTCCAAGGCTTCTGAAAAGAAGGTGGCTTCTTGATCTTCTTGTATAGATTTATTAATTGAGTGCTACTAAAGGGTGGTTCCTCAACAAGTGATTTCATGTTATTATATTTCTGAGTACAAACTTACTGGTTGTATTTTTTTTAATACAGTTGCAAATATCAAAAATAAAAAAAAATGTATTTTTATTTAGAAGTTATCATTTATTTGCATACTGTTTCAATACATTATGTTCAAGTTTACACACGCTGTCATTATCTTATTACCTTATATGTGATATAATAGTCATCAGATTGTTATTTAGTAGGCAGAAACCTTTCAGTATACAGTAGGAAAAGCCTAATATAATACTTAGATAAAATATAAAATAGAAACCAAGTTATAGACATTAAAGTACATAAAACATAATATAACGTTTTATACACTGTAATGTTCTATTACTGAATTAATTGTAATTCTATTAGATATTAACTATGTTACTGATAGTAGTTTTATTAGTAATTAAACATTAGTGTAATATTTATACAATGTAATTTTTATATAATTAAAAGTAAGCTAAATATATCTCACAATTGAATAAATAATTTATTAACTGGTGTGAACGAGTTTTTTCTGCTTATTTTCAATAACACACAAAGTCGTTAAATTATAGTAAATAAAGAGTTCGTTTACATGCAGCGTTTTAGTGATTTCATGTCGTAGTCATCGATTTTCAAAAAGCCTTAATAAGCTCTTTTTAAAATCTATGGCCACAGCTTCCTATTGTTTGAATCTAGTGGTATTAGAACATTGATGTAATCTCAAAAATTCTTTGTATTATAAAAAAAATGTACTGTTTTATTACTGGAAGCTGGAATTCTGATAGTATGGTGGATATTTTAGTGATTCGCGGGTAATTATTTGCAATGATTAATTAATATGTTTTCAATTTTTCAGTAATTATAATTCCATGTATAACTCCATCCATGGAAAGAATAAGTGATTATAGGGTAGATTACAGCTTTATATAAAGTCAGTTTATTTCTTAAATTAATTTAGACTATCTGATGATATCTGGGGATATTTTGTTAACTATGTGTATCTTTCTCTGAGTGACCTCAGTTAAATAATTCTATACAACAGCAATAAAATATATTTTGTTCAATTATGAGCTACTCAAATATATGTATATACAGTACCAAGGGAGGAATATTGAAAAATTATCCCTAAAAACATTTTTGTGCTATAATATTATTTATATTTTTTTTAACGGACTTTCAAGGACCACATCCACATCCTTTCATATTGTCCTTTTTCCAGATTAATTACCGTTATAAATAAAAGAAAAAAGAATGTGTTACTAAAGGGGAAAAAAAATATGTCAAGAATCTACTACTGATTTAGTACAACCTATATTAATTGTTTAATTTTAATTGTTGCTGGTATTAATTGTTTTCATTTGGCAAGATCGATAGAAACTCATTACATGATTTATGTAATCTGAAAGTTCAGTGCTAAAAATAAATTAATGTTAATTTTTTGTGGGATAGACAAACTTAAATTAGCAAAAGTTCATTTTAATTATTCATTTAATGGTCCATTATGCAAGGTTTTGAAGTCATAAATCTCTATTCAGTTCGCAGTTCACCAATCTCGTGTCAGATGGATAGAATAAATCTAACCTGAAATGTTTCATTAAATCATGAACTGTTAAGAAACCTTGACAGATCTCTTAGCCTTGAAACTGAGGACGTTCGGAGTGTTGGCTGAAGCTGACGCGGAAATGCTCCGACTTCGCCACTTCATTGCGGAAAAAAAGCTCGGATTTCCTCGTAAGGAAACTAACGGTTCTATAAAATGTTTTAACAACGCTCTGTTTAAATGATTTAACAATCACTTGTTTATAAGACTGGGCATCTTGAATCTCAGAATATGACAATATTTTTTTTTTTATTAATTTCTGAAGTCACTCAAACACTTAATTACATATTACGTTCACGTTTTGTGATTTTTTTTTTTAATTCATGAAATATCGAATACTTTTACGTAATGAATATTTTTTTTTTTGGGAGGGAGGCTTTTCTTCAGGTTTGTTCACGTTTTTACCCATAGATATTAAATGGACTATAATATAGACAACAAAGCTTTTAATCACTAGAAGCAGCAGTAAGATTAGGCAGTGCTAATGGAGACCGCAATATCTTATATTTTGCCGTTATTATTTTTATTTATCACTAAATACACCCACTATGCATATTCAACATAATTATATTAATTTTCATATTTTCGTAATTTTTTAAACAATTAAATATTAATTAGTTCTAGATTAATAAATACCGCGCAAAAACGTTTCGAGGCCGCAGCTACATCACGGAGGCCACAGGTTCCCCACCTATAAACAATACTTTTATAATAAAACTTTTTATCTTCCTAATCATTTCAAGTAGTGTATGTGAATTTACAATACAAATACTCATACCACGTTAATACAGGGTATGTTGCACATAAATTATACATCATCCACCATAGTGCTTTTTCTTACTATTATTTTTAGCCAGATTTGACAGGTTTAAATCCATGATGATCAGAGAAAAAATGATTTGAAATCACTGTACAACCACAAAAAAAAAATGAAATAAAATAAATAAAAGTTTGCGATACAATGTTGCAGATGTTTTTCTTGAGGTTCTCTGATGCATTTATTTATAATGTATATATTATTTCTTTTTTTTAACTTCATTTCTTCACCGACTCCTGTTAGAAGTACTGACGATCAGCGAATCTTATTTCGGGAACAATGTAATGGCTTGATCGGGGTGAGGGAGAGGAGTGCACAGCGGTATACTTTCCTTTCTTGATTTTATGGTATTTCAAAGCGAGGAAATCCCTTATCCAGCTCTTTTTGAGTCTCCTATGTGTGTTTTCGAGCATGATAAATGTAGTCATACTTTGTATAAGTGTATTAGTATTTTCTTGTAAGTTATCGTGAAATATTTTGTAGTGTGTCTGTATGTGGTCGTTAACTGTTGGCATTTGAATGGCTGTATGTAAAGTAATGTTTGTGACCAACCATACATCGGTTTTTTTCTCCCAAAACTCATAATCTATGAATCCCTCCAAGAAATTAATTGAATTCAGTTTTGCAGAGCATAAAATTTCCTGTACACTCATTAATAAGAGAAGGTTAAGCGATTGTTAAAGCGCATTAATTAAAGGCGTATTTTACAGTATATGCCGCAATCTACTTATGGGGTTTATATGTTTTCAATGCGTTTGATTGGGCTAATTATAAGAACTTGTATGTATAAAAAAATTACATAGCTTTTATATGTTCTGTTGGCATAAGGGACGTCAACGTCCATAACCATAATCAAAATATTCATTCATTCATGTGTGGCACGACATCCCGTTACCGAGACTGGGCCTCCTCCAAGAGCCTCCGCCAGTTGGCTCTGTCTTCTGCTGCAGCTCTCCAGTTCCGTACACCAAGCAGGGTTCTCGCATCATAGGCCACGTTGTCCAACCACCTCGTCCTCGGCCTTCCTACCCGTCTTGCGAGGTGCAGCTCCTCCAGCATTATTTTCTTGGGTATCTCAACGGTGCTCATTCTGGCCACATGCCCTGCCCATCTTAGTCTGGCCAGTTTAATATAGGTGACTACGTCGATGTCTGCATAGAGAGAACTGAGCTCCCTATTTTTTCTTTTCCTCCAGACATCACCCTCCTTTACTGGACCATAAATCCTTCTGAGGACTCCTCGCTCAAACACACTCAGCTTCATCTCATCGTTTTTGGTCATCGTCCAAGCCTCTGAGCCATATGTCAAAACAGGCCGAACAAGAGTCTTGTATATGATCAGCTTGGTCTTCTTTGAGAGGTACCTACTTCTTAAGTGTCGGCCAAGTCCATAGACACATCTATTGGCAGCCGTGATCCTTCTTTGTATTTCTTGAGCCATGTCATTTTTGCTATTAATTTCAGACCCAAGGTATATAAAACTTTTCACTCTCTCAAACTTAAAAGAACCTACCTCAAATGGAGAGTTCAGATCCACCTCACCACCAACTCTCATATACTTAGTTTTCCTCTCGTTGACTTCTAGACCAAGTGGTCTTGCAGCTGCTTCAAGGCCTATAAACGCTTCTCTGAGAGCCTGTTCAGACCTACCTATTATGTCAATATCATCAGCAAAACCAAGAAGCTGTGTCAGGCGATTGAAGATTATATCGTTGGTCTGAATACCGGAGTCTCTTACAGCTTTCTCCTCTGCCAAGTTGAACAATAGACAGGCGAGGGCATCCCCTTGCCTAACCCCACTGCTCACTTTAAACTCTTCGGAGTCGTCAGAACCGACGCGTATTCTACTAAGAAATACTTTTTCGGCCCTTAAAACTGACAGATGATAAATGCACTAGACTTTATTTATTTATTTTTTTTAATCTGTTTATTGAATAATAATACAATCAGCCACTGCTGGGGGGCTATAAGCATTAGGGCTACAAGTTCTTATTCATACAATATATACAAATAATAAAGAAATAAATATAAATATAATAAGTAAATAAATAATACTGGTGAAGAAGTTAATAAATAAAAATAAAATAAAATAAAAACTTCTAAACACAATCATACCTATATACAATATATACATTCGCCCAAGAATCTCCGAGCCAGGCTTTTTCCCCACACGTGGAAGGCGAAGCAAGACTCCGGAAGATCCCAGCGCCACTTTTCCAGCCGCATCACTAGTATTAGAAGCCAATGGAGACTGAAAGAGGGCACTAGAGCCACAGACGCTCAGGGCATGAGTGGAGAAGCTGGCCATTGCCAGGACTCCAAAAGCATATTTACAAAAGATCTCGAGGCCACTGCCGTTTCAACCTTCGAGGGGGATGGTATGGATGTTCGGAACTGGATAGGGATTGCGCTAGAGGATTGGGATGATGAATGAGGTTCTGGTGAAAGTTGGAGAATCTGGATGGGATGATGTCATGGACATATGGGATGTTAAGGTCATGGTGTAGGGTCTTGTTCGTGACATAATATGGAACATTGACTATTGTTCGAAGGACTTTGGACTGGAAGGATTGGATGCGTTTGATATTCGATGATTTAGAGACTTTATTAGTAGATTCAAGCAAAATTTTACCTTAGTCAAGTTCTGGTAAACTCTCAAATTCAGGATCTTAAAGTATATATTACATTGAAGTTAATCATAAAAAACTTAGTTATCTATCTGTCAACAAAAAATTAAGTAATTTCGGCATAGTAAGATGTTATTAGTCGTTTTAAATAAAATTCGAAAGTCATGTAGACGTATCTACAGATTTCACTTTCAACATAGGTTTGTAGACTCATCATTAAAAGATTTAATAAAATACAGAGATTGATAATTATGACCTCATAACTATCAATCTAACCTATGACAGCTGCAATCATTGATGGAGCCATTCCCTATGTACATTAATATTTAATCATTTAGGAGAACTAGGGCAAGTGACGACTTGGTATGTACTCTACGGCCTACTAGAAAGCGGTAGGACGAAGCTGTTTGTTATTCGCTGATTCTATGCACATCTGCACTGCACAACTCTTCAATCTACATTTGTCAGTCATTTGCATAAGATTGTGCTACTCCAGAATGCTTAAGGGGACAGGCAGTGATTAACGTCGCTCTCGGGTCTTAAACTGAGCATAAACACTCAGTCGTGTGGAGTTAAGTTATTTGAGCAGTTTTTATGATAATAATAATAACGGATGAGGATCGTGGGAAAATGTTATCTCGGACTATTATAATTATTATCGCTTCAGATATGAGGGTTTCGGTGCTGGGAGGTCGGCAAGCTATTCTATCAAACTTATGCGAATGGGTTCAGAAATTTATTCAAGTAGTTGTATTTGACGTATGCAGGGTTAAAACATATATTAATAAAGACATTATTTGAATTATTTTTAAAAACGCTGTTACTTCTCCCACTCCTTAAGTCCAGTGATCGATTTAATATAGATTTCATATTAAAATAAAAAGGTAATTCTGCTAAAAATGGTGAATAATTACAATTTTAATGATTCCGTTATATTTTTGCCGCAATTATTTTCCAAGAACTTTCGTTATTAAATTAAATTAATTGTATTATTATTATTTTATTTATTTATATTATTTTTTTGTAGGATTCACCCTAAGCGAAATAAATGAAAATGTGTTTTTCTAATGACTGCTGCACCAAAACGTCTCTAATTAATTTCGGTGAAACTTGACTAAATTCTTCTTCTTAAACTCCTTAAGTACACCCATGTGGAAAATCAGGAAAATAATGACAACAAAAATGAAAATTTTATTTCGGCATAATTAAAAAAAAATTTATTTAATGGTAATTTAAATTGATAAATAATTATTTGTAAGATTACAAAATCAAATATAAAATAAAAAACTTATTAGTAATCAAACCAGTGTATACACACTGTATATCCATGATTTTGAGTTTGTTTAGTTTTTTGCGCAGGTTGTGGAATTTTGTTTACTTTTCTTTGGTTTCTCGAATACTAAATATCTTCCGGAACATTCCGGTTGTAATTATAATCTAATCAACACGAAGTAGTAATTGAAAGTTGTGTGATGCAAGCACCAGATTTTTTTCCAAATCAAGCTATAAAGAAAGTCATACGAGCATAGACTAGATATTTTTTGGAAATTTCATAAACAAAGAGGAAAAAAAAGATCAAGTCAAATTAAATCGATTAATTACTGGAGTTTAGAAAGTAATTGTGAAAGCTAACTACTTCATTTGAAGTATAATTCTTCAATAAAAAATGTACTTAAATAAAATAATTAAACGTTATTATACAAATTGTTGATGATAAAAATTATTTAATTATAAGTACAAACCACCATTTATTAAAATGCTGTAAAAATAAAATGTCCCTTAAACGAAGCGGAATTATTCTATAATCAAGAGGCACATTTCATTAAGCCTTGGCCCGATCGATGCCGATCCTATCTCTCTTATAATTAATGCACCTGTAATTGCCTTTTGATGGTGAAACCACCTGTTGGCAATGTTAACTGCATCATCCCAGTGTGAAAAAGTATTTATTTTGAGTTTATATAAAAAAAATATGTCATTACAACGTGGGCGAAATTGAATCCTAATACTCCGTTTAATTTCGCCACGTTTTTTAAAAAGCAAACTTCCCTCAAAGCTTTTCATTATGAAAGTGTGAATATCAATTAACCAACAGCGGTTCCAGTAATCCACAGTAATTTAGCTTTCTTGTGGGTGTATGTTTTTGTTAAAAATACATTCAGCGATGTACATCGGAAATTTAAAAAAAAAAAAGTTTGTAATCAGACAACAATAACCCTCGGTTACAAGATCAATTAAAAAAAATAATAAAAGAGTCTTTCAAGGAAGTCAATGGGTATCGATAGCTTCCTCACCATATTAATTAAGGGCAAACAAATTTACCCTCCACGCCTGAAATGGCCTAGTAAGACAGACTGGCAGAAATTTAAAATTTAATATGTTTAAATTCAGTGGCTGATTGTATTATTATTCAATAAATAAATTTAAAAAAAATGATATGTTTAAAACGTAAATCATTACCTTACCAAACTACCATATTTATTAAAGAAATAGATTCCCAGTTGCTGATTTAAAATTATAAATATTTTTTTATATGATGTAAAAATTTATTTCATTATAAAAGTATTTTTCTGTTTTTTTTTTTGTTTTTTTTTTAGAATAAACTATAACCTGACAATTCATAAAAATACTTTGCATTTATGTGTCCTTGGGTTAATAAACATAAAAGATAGGGTGATAATATGCTAAATGTTATTTTGTTAATTCTTTTCAGTTTTTGTTATCTAATTATTATTATTATTTTATCTATTAACCTTGATGGCTAACAGAGCCTTCGATGAGGGTTGGCTACTATCTAGAATATTTTATTTTTAACTGTTATTATGAATCACTCGGTATTGAACTGAACAACTAATTTCTTTTTTTACAAAAGTATGCTGAAATATTAATATCTCTGTCAAAAAGTACTTTTTATTTTTGTGCAATAATAATACAATATATCACAATCAAGGGTATTAGATATTAAGGCTCAATGTGTACATTCATACCATATATATACACAAGCTAAAATACAAATTAAAAAATATAAGAAAATTAGTAAAAAAAACAACAACATTAAAAAAAAAAAAAGATACATTAAATGATCAATAAAAAGAAAAAAAACATCACTCATTCATACCTAATTTTTTGTTATTAGAACAATTTACTTTTGTACTTGTTAAACGTTTTGTAGGAAATTTTGTCTAGAATCACCTCTCAGGGACCAGCCATTAACTGAGATACCCTGTATATCCATGATTTTGAGTTTGTTTAGTTTTTTGCGCAGGTTGTGGAATTTTGTTTACTTTTCTTTGGTTTCTCGAATACTAAATATCTTCCGGAACATTCCGGTTGTAATTATAATCTAATCAACATGAAGTAGTAATTGAAAGTTGTGTGATGCAAGCACCAGATTTTTTTCCAAATCAAGCTATAAAGAAAGTCATACGAGCATAGACTAGATATTTTTTTTGGAAATTTCATAAACAAAGAGGAAAAAAAAGATCAAGTCAAATTAAATCGATTAATTACTGGAGTTTAGAAAGTAATTGTGAAAGCTAACTACTTCATTTGAAGTATAATTCTTCAATAAAAAATGTACTTAAATAAAATAATTAAACGTTATTATACAAATTGTTGATGATAAAAATTATTTAATTATAAGTACAAACCACCATTTATTAAAATGCTGTAAAAATAAAATGTCCCTTAAACGAAGCGGAATTATTCTATAATCAAGAGGCACATTTCATTAAGCCTTGGCCCGATCGATGCCGATCCTATCTCTCTTATAATTAATGCACCTGTAATTGCCTTTTGATGGTGAAACCACCTGTTGGCAATGTTAACTGCATCATCCCAGTGTGAAAAAGTATTTATTTTGAGTTTATATAAAAAAAATATGTCATTACAACGTGGGCGAAATTGAATCCTAATACTCCGTTTAATTTCGCCACGTTTTTTAAAAAGCAAACTTCCCTCAAAGCTTTTCATTATGAAAGTGTGAATATCAATTAACCAACAGCGGTTCCAGTAATCCACAGTAATTTAGCTTTCTTGTGGGTGTATGTTTTTGTTAAAAATACATTCAGCGATGTACATCGGAAATTTAAAAAAAAAAAAGTTTGTAATCAGACAACAATAACCCTCGGTTACAAGATCAATTAAAAAAAATAATAAAAGAGTCTTTCAAGGAAGTCAATGGGTATCGATAGCTTCCTCACCATATTAATTAAGGGCAAACAAATTTACCCTCCACGCCTGAAATGGCCTAGTAAGACAGACTGGCAGAAATTTAAAATTTAATATGTTTAAATTCAGTGGCTGATTGTATTATTATTCAATAAATAAATTTAAAAAAAATGATATGTTTAAAACGTAAATCATTACCTTACCAAACTACCATATTTATTAAAGAAATAGATTCCCAGTTGCTGATTTAAAATTATAAATATTTTTTTATATGATGTAAAAATTTATTTCATTATAAAAGTATTTTTCTGTTTTTTTTTTTGTTTTTTTTTTAGAATAAACTATAACCTGACAATTCATAAAAATACTTTGCATTTATGTGTCCTTGGGTTAATAAACATAAAAGATAGGGTGATAATATGCTAAATGTTATTTTGTTAATTCTTTTCAGTTTTTGTTATCTAATTATTATTATTATTTTATCTATTAACCTTGATGGCTAACAGAGCCTTCGATGAGGGTTGGCTACTATCTAGAATATTTTATTTTTAACTGTTATTATGAATCACTCGGTATTGAACTGAACAACTAATTTCTTTTTTTACAAAAGTATGCTGAAATATTAATATCTCTGTCAAAAAGTACTTTTTATTTTTGTGCAATAATAATACAATATATCACAATCAAGGGTATTAGATATTAAGGCTCAATGTGTACATTCATACCATATATATACACAAGCTAAAATACAAATTAAAAAATATAAGAAAATTAGTAAAAAAAACAACAACATTAAAAAAAAAAAAAGATACATTAAATGATCAATAAAAAGAAAAAAAACATCACTCATTCATACCTAATTTTTTGTTATTAGAACAATTTACTTTTGTACTTGTTAAACGTTTTGTAGGAAATTTTGTCTAGAATCACCTCTCAGGGACCAGCCATTAACTGAGATACCCTGTATATCCATGATTTTGAGTTTGTTTAGTTTTTTGCGCAGGTTGTGGAATTTTGTTTACTTTTCTTTGGTTTCTCGAATACTAAATATCTTCCGGAACATTCCGGTTGTAATTATAATCTAATCAACATGAAGTAGTAATTGAAAGTTGTGTGATGCAAGCACCAGATTTTTTTCCAAATCAAGCTATAAAGAAAGTCATACGAGCATAGACTAGATATTTTTTTTGGAAATTTCATAAACAAAGAGGAAAAAAAAGATCAAGTCAAATTAAATCGATTAATTACTGGAGTTTAGAAAGTAATTGTGAAAGCTAACTACTTCATTTGAAGTATAATTCTTCAATAAAAAATGTACTTAAATAAAATAATTAAACGTTATTATACAAATTGTTGATGATAAAAATTATTTAATTATAAGTACAAACCACCATTTATTAAAATGCTGTAAAAATAAAATGTCCCTTAAACGAAGCGGAATTATTCTATAATCAAGAGGCACATTTCATTAAGCCTTGGCCCGATCGATGCCGATCCTATCTCTCTTATAATTAATGCACCTGTAATTGCCTTTTGATGGTGAAACCACCTGTTGGCAATGTTAACTGCATCATCCCAGTGTGAAAAAGTATTTATTTTGAGTTTATATAAAAAAAATATGTCATTACAACGTGGGCGAAATTGAATCCTAATACTCCGTTTAATTTCGCCACGTTTTTTAAAAAGCAAACTTCCCTCAAAGCTTTTCATTATGAAAGTGTGAATATCAATTAACCAACAGCGGTTCCAGTAATCCACAGTAATTTAGCTTTCTTGTGGGTGTATGTTTTTGTTAAAAATACATTCAGCGATGTACATCGGAAATTTAAAAAAAAAAAAGTTTGTAATCAGACAACAATAACCCTCGGTTACAAGATCAATTAAAAAAAATAATAAAAGAGTCTTTCAAGGAAGTCAATGGGTATCGATAGCTTCCTCACCATATTAATTAAGGGCAAACAAATTTACCCTCCACGCCTGAAATGGCCTAGTAAGACAGACTGGCAGAAATTTAAAATTTAATATGTTTAAATTCAGTGGCTGATTGTATTATTATTCAATAAATAAATTTAAAAAAAATGATATGTTTAAAACGTAAATCATTACCTTACCAAACTACCATATTTATTAAAGAAATAGATTCCCAGTTGCTGATTTAAAATTATAAATATTTTTTTATATGATGTAAAAATTTATTTCATTATAAAAGTATTTTTCTGTTTTTTTTTTTGTTTTTTTTTTAGAATAAACTATAACCTGACAATTCATAAAAATACTTTGCATTTATGTGTCCTTGGGTTAATAAACATAAAAGATAGGGTGATAATATGCTAAATGTTATTTTGTTAATTCTTTTCAGTTTTTGTTATCTAATTATTATTATTATTTTATCTATTAACCTTGATGGCTAACAGAGCCTTCGATGAGGGTTGGCTACTATCTAGAATATTTTATTTTTAACTGTTATTATGAATCACTCGGTATTGAACTGAACAACTAATTTCTTTTTTTACAAAAGTATGCTGAAATATTAATATCTCTGTCAAAAAGTACTTTTTATTTTTGTGCAATAATAATACAATATATCACAATCAAGGGTATTAGATATTAAGGCTCAATGTGTACATTCATACCATATATATACACAAGCTAAAATACAAATTAAAAAATATAAGAAAATTAGTAAAAAAAACAACAACATTAAAAAAAAAAAAAGATACATTAAATGATCAATAAAAAGAAAAAAAACATCACTCATTCATACCTAATTTTTTGTTATTAGAACAATTTACTTTTGTACTTGTTAAACGTTTTGTAGGAAATTTTGTCTAGAATCACCTCTCAGGGACCAGCCATTAACTGAGATACCCTGTATATCCATGATTTTGAGTTTGTTTAGTTTTTTGCGCAGGTTGTGGAATTTTGTTTACTTTTCTTTGGTTTCTCGAATACTAAATATCTTCCGGAACATTCCGGTTGTAATTATAATCTAATCAACATGAAGTAGTAATTGAAAGTTGTGTGATGCAAGCACCAGATTTTTTTCCAAATCAAGCTATAAAGAAAGTCATACGAGCATAGACTAGATATTTTTTTTGGAAATTTCATAAACAAAGAGGAAAAAAAAGATCAAGTCAAATTAAATCGATTAATTACTGGAGTTTAGAAAGTAATTGTGAAAGCTAACTACTTCATTTGAAGTATAATTCTTCAATAAAAAATGTACTTAAATAAAATAATTAAACGTTATTATACAAATTGTTGATGATAAAAATTATTTAATTATAAGTACAAACCACCATTTATTAAAATGCTGTAAAAATAAAATGTCCCTTAAACGAAGCGGAATTATTCTATAATCAAGAGGCACATTTCATTAAGCCTTGGCCCGATCGATGCCGATCCTATCTCTCTTATAATTAATGCACCTGTAATTGCCTTTTGATGGTGAAACCACCTGTTGGCAATGTTAACTGCATCATCCCAGTGTGAAAAAGTATTTATTTTGAGTTTATATAAAAAAAATATGTCATTACAACGTGGGCGAAATTGAATCCTAATACTCCGTTTAATTTCGCCACGTTTTTTAAAAAGCAAACTTCCCTCAAAGCTTTTCATTATGAAAGTGTGAATATCAATTAACCAACAGCGGTTCCAGTAATCCACAGTAATTTAGCTTTCTTGTGGGTGTATGTTTTTGTTAAAAATACATTCAGCGATGTACATCGGAAATTTAAAAAAAAAAAAGTTTGTAATCAGACAACAATAACCCTCGGTTACAAGATCAATTAAAAAAAATAATAAAAGAGTCTTTCAAGGAAGTCAATGGGTATCGATAGCTTCCTCACCATATTAATTAAGGGCAAACAAATTTACCCTCCACGCCTGAAATGGCCTAGTAAGACAGACTGGCAGAAATTTAAAATTTAATATGTTTAAATTCAGTGGCTGATTGTATTATTATTCAATAAATAAATTTAAAAAAAATGATATGTTTAAAACGTAAATCATTACCTTACCAAACTACCATATTTATTAAAGAAATAGATTCCCAGTTGCTGATTTAAAATTATAAATATTTTTTTATATGATGTAAAAATTTATTTCATTATAAAAGTATTTTTCTGTTTTTTTTTTTGTTTTTTTTTTAGAATAAACTATAACCTGACAATTCATAAAAATACTTTGCATTTATGTGTCCTTGGGTTAATAAACATAAAAGATAGGGTGATAATATGCTAAATGTTATTTTGTTAATTCTTTTCAGTTTTTGTTATCTAATTATTATTATTATTTTATCTATTAACCTTGATGGCTAACAGAGCCTTCGATGAGGGTTGGCTACTATCTAGAATATTTTATTTTTAACTGTTATTATGAATCACTCGGTATTGAACTGAACAACTAATTTCTTTTTTTACAAAAGTATGCTGAAATATTAATATCTCTGTCAAAAAGTACTTTTTATTTTTGTGCAATAATAATACAATATATCACAATCAAGGGTATTAGATATTAAGGCTCAATGTGTACATTCATACCATATATATACACAAGCTAAAATACAAATTAAAAAATATAAGAAAATTAGTAAAAAAAACAACAACATTAAAAAAAAAAAAAGATACATTAAATGATCAATAAAAAGAAAAAAAACATCACTCATTCATACCTAATTTTTTGTTATCAGAACAATTTGCTTTTGTACTTGTAAATTGTTTTGTAGGAAATTTTGTCTAGAATCAAATCTCAGGTTGCAGTCATTAACTCAGACACCCTGTATATGTATGTATTAATTGCTTTTAATACATTTATTCATTTATATCCTATAAATTATAAAATTAATAAAGTTTACTTTTCTACTAAATAAACTCACAACGCAATAATTTACTATATATTGAATTAATTAAATAAATGTATTCAATTATATCTTGTCATATAAAAAATAATGAAGTTTACTTATGCACTTGATTAGTCTACTAAAAATTACTGACGTTGATTTATCAATCTTTTTTAAATTTTTTTTAATATTTATAATATCTTTAAACTGAAATTTCCAAATGTCACATTTTTTAAATATGACTTTACATTAATTAATGAGTAATATACAATTGTGTACAGATTTAATTATGTTAATACTATTATTTTTATAATATTATAAACTTATTTACCGTTAAAACTTGTTAGTTGCCCTAAGCAAGTTACTATTAAGTGAGGACCTGATCCATCGAAGTGCCTGTTGGATGGGCGATAAATAAACCTCGGACAGAGT
Source organism: Nezara viridula (assembly GCA_928085145.1). NCBI lineage: Eukaryota > Metazoa > Arthropoda > Insecta > Hemiptera > Pentatomidae > Nezara > Nezara viridula. The sequence goes on from OV725077.1 coordinate 116,598,862, forward strand.
TTGGTGTAATAGATCGCGGGGCGACTGAACATCCCAAGGCTCAGTCAAGGATCAATACGTCACTGGCTCCCTTTAAGCTGCAGCTTTAATAAAAAGCAAAATAAAACCCGACGAAGAGCTAGATGCTTCTAAATTCTTTTTTAAAAGCTTTATAGCGATATAATTTGTATCAATATATATTTAATAATTATTAAAAGAAGATAATACATACATATAATCATATAAACAGTCAAAGGCAAAACGGTTTAGTAACTTTTTCTTCTCGATTTATTTATTTTATTTTATTTTTATCAGCTGTTGACGAGATTTAGTGTCATAAACAAATACAAAAAAATTGAAAATAGTGTATATAATTTTTTCATTTATTTATTGATTATTATAACAATCTGTCACTTAGACATTAGTTATAATGAGGTAGGATAACATTCACCCTATATGCACAAAAAATATAAAATAAATAGAAGCAAAATAACAATAAATAATAATCAAAAAGTGTATACAATAAATAAAATTAAATCACCTAAAATTAAGAAAATTAAAATTAAGCAAAAAACACATGCATCCCTATGTACACTCGTGTATATAAATAAAAATGTAAAAGGTAGTTTCTCCAAAACCACTAATCTCCTAAAGTTCTTCACCAATTGTATAAAATTTTGATATAATGTTGCAATAAAATTCATGGGTGTTTTTATATACATCTCGTTACCATGCGGACTTTCGTTTCGAAAAGATGGTCGAAAAACCTGTATGCCTATAGACTATAGCTCCAAAACGGCGGTAACGAGTTTAGTGAAATTTGGCTAAAATCTTCTACATAAAATAATTTTAATTTATTTATAAAATAAACTTTTCCGAAAAGAGGCTGAAAAAAAAATTATTCAAAATTTTATTTGCAAGTAACTCAAAAAGTACAAAAATGATATTAAACTAAAAAGTATGAATATATAAGAGTAGGAAAAAATTTTGAAAACGTTCAAATTCATACATATTTTTATCAAATTTTCAATTTCGAGTTTTGACCACTGAGCATATTGTTATCGGTTCCAAATGGGCTTATAATAATAGTTCTATTTACAAAAGAAATAAAATCTTTTAATATTTTTAATATTATAAAAAAAAATTAAAAATAATATTTCTAAAATCTGGTAATTTCAATAATTACTATTACTATATACGTTGACTCCTGGGGAAGCATAGGCATCTACAAGTGCGTTCCACTCCGCTCTTTTAGCAGCAATCAATAATGATTTGCTATAAATAATTGTATTGTAATGACATTTTTCAATTGCTATTTTAAGTTAAGCGTTATGGATAACTAGTTACCTGGAAGTCTAAATATTTTGCAGTAACCATGGAGACACGGACAGAATAATAGTCCAAGTCTATTTAAGTCTATCCCATTTAATTTATGTAAATATATACTAAATACACGGTAAACATCATAATCTACCTATCAATTTTCACTCTGTTATTGACAGTTTGGCCGTATAACCATATTTTGAATTAATCGAATCTGATCTTTAGCGACTTGTGTATTATTATGCAGATTAACTCATTATTTTTGGTTTACATAAAGAACATTTTAAATGTTATTTTCTGCATTTATTGTTTCTTTATTTCCTGGACTCTATTTTCCTGTTTTTTTTTGTTGTTTTTTTTTATTATGTTGCGTCCGACATGGAAAAAAATTCAATTAATTCAATTTTTTTATCATTATAGGAAAAACATTTCTTTCAACAATAAACATATCTTATTTATTATAGAACTTAATATTTGGGTACACCTTTAATACCAGTAACGCAGTTTAAATAGTTGCATAGTGAACTCCTGAAGTACTGCTTTTTACTCCAAGACGGAGGGATAAACCTGAGTCAGAGTTATTGGCTTAATGTAAATATTGTAAGTAGTTAAGTAATCTGTGTTATTTTACTTTGCTTATCGTTAAGTTTATTTTAATTTTATTGTAATATAGTTGCGTAGTATTGTATATAGTTGCATAGAATATAATTTTTTATTATGTTTGATTGTTATCCCGCTCCTGTTTCGTTTTATTTATTAACATTTCTTATAAATTAGGAGTCAATGAAATTTGTCTTCACTGTAACCATTTTACACATTGTCACAGAACGTTATATTACTCAATAAAATAGTTTAAAAAAAAAAATTGTTCATTAATTCATTTGAAATTATCCTAATTTTTATCCAACTATTGAATCTGATGTACGTGTGTTAAGTTTTAACAAAAAAAAACTATCAATATGGTAAAACATTATTCAACTAAAAATGTTCTAATTTGTAAACACACAGTTTTCTGTGTTATTCGGAATATATTAATCTCTCTTAGTTGTCATAAACTTAAATTATTTAAAGCTTATATCTATTTTCTCAACTTAATGTATTAGTTACCATATGTTCAATTAAACGTTAACGTATATTTTAACTTTTAAACATTATTATAACCATGGAAATAATTTGTATGGAAATTAATAAGAACTTGTAAATCCATTAGCGCACAATGGACCCAATAAGGGTCGACGTGCCTTGAGCCAACACTAAAAAAAATTACATCCACTTAACTTATTATAATCCAGTTAATCGTTAACGTAATAAGAAATTTAATGAAAATGTAGAGAAAATTAGCGGTACCGTAATAAAAAGTTGCAATAAAATAAAAACATAAATTGTCATCGATGAAAAGGAATGCCATTAATTTTTATTGCACCTCTGCTCAAGGGTTCAATTAGTGAAGTAATAGGATTCGCGGGGTGGTTGTAGCGTGAAGAATTCGAACGATGAACGCTCCGAAAGATCAAAGACGAAGGGATTTTTCTCCATCCTTGCTTTTAATTGTTTTGTATTTTATATATAAGTCACATAATTCGTAATGATATATTAAAAATTTGTTTATTCCGAAAAAATTGTTATATTAATAAAAAATAGGGGTTAGCATAGAAGATAAAAAACACGAATGAGGAGGCAAAAGCATCCAGTGGTAGCTTTCTACTGAGCCTTGTAATGGGAGCCTTCGTAATAAGCTGTGCATGTAGAACATAGAGCCGTTCTCACTATCTAACCGGATCTCCCTTATCATAAACTAGTCAACAGGCGATGGTGATATCAAATGGAATCTATTCATGTCAATATCGCTGCATGAAATAACCCAGGACACACCGTTAAGTACGTCTAAATTTTCAGCGAAATGCCTAGAGAAGAGAAATGCCCTTAGAAAGGTACATTAAACATAATGTAACCATTTATGTTTTTCATAATGATATTTACAACTGTATTAAAGAAATACATTTAGTAAATTTGAACACATGGATATAATGACGTGAAAACACTTGTTGAGTGACTACCCAAAGGTAGCACTCTAATTATATGTCTACATTAGGAGATCACGGTGTCATCTTCTTTTCAGACGCCTCGAAGGGTTATCAGGAATTGAAGAGGAAGCGAGGCTAGAAACGAGAGGGTTGGATTGGACCAGATCTGAAACATATGAAACATTAAGGTCATTATGGATGGTTTTATTTGTAACCAAGTAGGGATCATTGAGGATTTTACGAAGGATTTTGGATTGTTAGCATTGGATACGAGAAGAATTCGATGGTTTAGTGGAGCCCCATAGCTCAACTCCGTAAGTCCAAATAGGTCTTATTATAGTCATATATATGAGTCTTTTGTAATTAATTGGAAGTTTAGAGCGTTTGTCTATTAAGTGCTGAAGTAATCGGAAACGTCGAGCGGTTTTTTGTCGTTTCAGTCTGGTATGAGGATTCCAAGTTAGTCGTTTGTTCAGGTGGAGTCCTAGGTAGCGGATTTTCTCAACAAGGATAAGTGGAGTATTGTTAAAGATAACTGTAGAACAGGAAGTCATTGGCTTACGACGAAGGGTAAAGATAATTTGGTGGGATATATTGGAATTTATTTTAATTCTCCAGTTTTGACACCATTCTTCAAGATTTATGGTGTGTGATTGAAGCATTTGGGATGCAATTGATGGGTCATTATTTACTGATAGGTTACATGTGTCATCGGCATACGAGGTGATGATAGTGTTAGGATAGGTTGGGATGTCAGCTGTATAAACTGTATAAAGGATAGGACCTAGGATACTACCTTGAGGAACACCAGCGGACATGAGAAAAAGGGATGAATAGGTGTTTTTTTGATTTACTTTAAAGTATTTATCAGTAAGGTAAGAACAGATAATGAGGAAATGTGTAGGTGACTACATAAATAAAGACTACATTTCGGCTATGATTCCATTTTCATGCTATCTATATAAGACCCATACGCAATCAGTTCATTAAAACACAGATTTAATATAATATTACATAATATAATAGTGATTTTAGTCTTCTATTAACAGGACTTTCAACAAATAGAACCTAACAGGAACACACTTTTGACTTCAAGAATACTGAAATTATAAGCCGTAAGAAAAACTGCTAAAGGACTGGAATCTATTTATATTACTAAAACTCTAGATAAAGTGTGTAATTTTCGGGCAGACACGAATGGTTTAAAAAGAATATATGCAAATATTGTCACAAAATTACAATTTTAATTAAGTAATATCTTTAGTAGTTCAGATAATAGTAAATAGTAGAAATAACATTATTTTAATATGTAATCTCCCACAAATTCAATGAATTCACTAATACAATGAATCCCATAGTGATCATAATACAATTATGGGCTGAACAGAAAGAGCCGTATTAACTAAGTAAGAACATTAAAATTCACTAGGAATCCACATGTGATCTACCTTATATTAATATAAATAAATTTATTTATGGAATATTCTTATATTATGTTTTGAAGGGTGGATGGGGTTATCAGTCGAACTGTAATGGTAAAAAATAATTTATTTTATTTTTTTTTTACGTTCGCCAACGGTTCGGCCAAAAGTTCAGGCCTTCACCAGGGCTGCAGTACAAGAATTAAAGTCAGACGTTAAGTGGTATTCAGTAAGGTCTTACTGTCTAAGGTATGGGAATATCTTTTTTTATTTTTTTATTTAAACGTTCATGATAATTAGATAAACGGTCTTTCAACTGACTATAGAATCTTTTCTAAGCATACCTAAAGGTTGTTAAAGCACCGAGAGCTGTCATCACCTCTCTAAAGAAGATGGACCCTGGGCCGTGTCGGATGAGGAAAAAATTGAAATCTTTGCTAACCACCTTTCTTCTTTATTTAAACTGTTTACAAACTTCACTAACACAGAACATGAGACTCTAGTACTTAAGACATTAAACATATCACTTCTGCTGACACTACCACCTGCTTCTTTTACTCCATCTCAGATTGCAATACAAATAAAGCAATACCGAAAAGAAAAGCTCCAGGATATGACTTGGATTTTTATTGTTGTAATTTTATCTTCACAAACGATTAAAAATGCAAGTAACCGATTCAAAAAATAAAATATTCCGTTAGTAAAAATATGGATATATCTTTATTTCAACGTTTTTATAAACAGTTGTTCTCTAATTATCTAGAATAGGACCTTTTCATAAGTTCTAATCAGAAGATTTGGAAAAAAATGAGTAATAAGGAAAATATAGTTAAAAAAATATTTTTAGAAACCAAGTAAGGACGTTGAATTGCTAATATAAAATTTTGCAAGCTTTAAATTTGTTTTTAATTATTATTTATGAAATTTACAACTGTACAAATTAATTTACATTCAGTAAATGTTGTACAGAGAAATACATAGCATAAGGCTTGTAGTGAATCTACCCATTGGTAGCACTCTAATGTTTAAAAAAATTAAAACAAAAAAATATGGCTATTTATTTTTAGAATCATAAAGATTATATCACCGCAATAGAATTTAAAAAACAAAACAATTCCTCTGAGATAAACTACGAGATAAAACGTTCCCACCAGTGATGTAAGTATTTATTATAAAATTATTTTCAAATTTCACAAAAGATTAGATAAAAAAGTTGAAGAATGAGATTATGATGGGAATTCGAATCTTATAATATTTTGTTATTTAAGATAGCACATACAAGTTTTGCAACATGGGATTCCTAGCTGTTCTCTGGAAGTGGCAGAAAGGTCTTCATCCCACATCTTGTCTTGTTCCTCTTATTAGTAACAAATGATCCTCTCCGGAAAACAAGAACTTGGCTGTGGGAACACGGATGGAACTGCGGTGAGTTCTGCCCGCACCTGTTGGATTTGTATGTCACCGATTATCTGATTAGTTCGAGGATAAATCAAGGCAATATTATATGATTACAAGATGGCTATGCCTATAAATCATCTGAGTATATATTATATTTTTATTTCGAACTCGATTTTTTATATAATATATATTTTCTATTGATCTTGAGGTTTATCCAAGAAATAAATATCTCGGTGACGTTTCAAGACTTTATTGTTCTCATTTTCATACCTTTCCGCAGGGGTGCACATCCCCCAAGGTCGATGGCGCATGTCCTCCCTAGATTCCAAAAAAAATCATTGGTCCCTCTTCTTAAAATATTCGGAGCGAAAGTTTTTTTTTTTTTATTATTATTTCTTTATTGAGTATTATAATAATCTGTCTCTTGGACATTGGTTATAGTGAGGTAGGATGACATTCACACTATATGTACAAAAAAATAAAATAAATAGAACAAAATAATAATCAAAAGTATATACAATAGATAATAAAATAAAATAACCTAAAAAATAAGAAAATTAAAACTAAGGAAAAAAAACAAAAAACACATGCATAGCTATATACAATCAGGAGAGGGAACTCCTGGAGAACCATGCGCTACTCTCCCAACCGCGTCACTGATACTAAAGCCAGCGGAGATTGGTCGAGATCACTTTAGCCACATACACTCATGTCTTGAGTGAAGAATCTGGCCATTGCCAGAACTCCAATTTATACAATCTACAAAAGGTCGCTAGGCCACTGCCGTAACCGAAGCGAAAGTAGAATTTAAAAAAAAAATCGTAGATCCATGTTTTTCTTCTTGCACCTTGGATCGAAACTTTTCACTCCGAAAAATCATAACTCCATCTATTACTACTTATTTCAATTTGATATTTTATTCTAATTTATTTTTTTGAAACCTGTTACTGCTACTAATTTATTATGACAGTTAATTACCTATTATAGCATTTTTGAACATAGGAAATTTTATAGACAACGTTTACTTAAAGATATTAGTAATTGCTAACATAATATACTATAAAGAAATAAATAAACTTAAAAAAATAAATAAACGAACGTAAATAAATAAAGTTAAAAATGGTGTTGATCATCAACGCCATTTTTGTCCATATTACATTTTAAATGTATAATAACTTAACAATTTATTTATGACGTATAATATTTTCAATTAGAACCAAATATCTTTAAATAAATAACGTTTTCCAGAAGATATTGTTAAATTTTCCAAAATGCTAACATGCTTTGGTATAAATAAATAAAATGTAATAAAAGAATGTTAAATATTATAGTCAAATGTGTTATAACATAAACAAACAAACAAATATAATAAAGGATAAATCAATTTGAACTGAGAAAGTAATATTCAACAAAGTTCAATTGAGTAATTAAAATTCAACCAAGTTCAAATTGAGTAGATACCAACAATTAAACAACGTTCAATTGAGTAGCAAGTTTCCTTTTTTCTTAATTTTGTTCTAATAGCTCAATAGTAATGATATTTATTGTATAAATAATAAATAAATTTGAAAAATACATAAATAAAAAAAATTAATAAAAGAATGTTAAATATGGTGCTTATGATAATGTTAAATATGGCGCCACTTACGCCATGAAACTACCTCTGGGTACTTTGTTCTAGCATAAAAAAAAACAAGAAAAAATAACATGTAGATATTGAAAAAAAAATCAAAAAATATAATTTAAACATAAAAATTAAAATATAATAACTATTGAGCTATTAGAACAAATTAAGAAAAAAGGAAATTTGTTACTCAATTGAAAGTTGTTTAATTGTTGGTATCTACTCAATTTGAACTTGGTTGACTTTTAATTACATAATTGAACTATGTTGAATATTACTTACTCAGTATAAATTGATTCATGCTATATTATATTTGTTTATTTTTTAACGCTCTTAATCATCTTTAACATTCTTTTATTAACTTTTATTTATTTATATATTTTTTTAATTTATTTATTTTTATACCATATCACATTTGCATTTTGGAAAATTTAACAATATCTTCTAAAAAACGTTATTAATTTAAAGATATTTGGTTCTAATTGAAAATATTGTACATCAATAAAAAAGTATATTTTAAACATGGCATTGATGATCAACACCATTTTTAACGTTATTTATTTACGTTTATTTTTTTAAATTTTATTTATTTATTTATACTACATCATGTTAGCGATTACTAATATCTTTACATAAACGTTTTCTATAAAATTTCCTATATTCAAAAATGCTGTAATAACTAATTAACTGTCATAATAAAATAATAACAGTAACAATTTTTCAAATAAAATATCAATAATAAAGAATAAAATATCAAATTGAAATAAATAATGGATGTAGTAGTCAAGGAATTACCTATTCAAGAAATTTGTATTTCTCTCACCAATGTATACCAATCGTGCAATATTCGGGTAAAAAGCTTATCAAGTTGTAATAAAATTCACAAGTTAAATTATTTCATCGATATTATACCTAGTATATTATAATTTATATTGGAAATGCCTCATTAACATGTATATGTATATTAATATACATTGAAACCTGTCTATATCCCATGAATAGTCAATCCATCAATATCCATAGTACATGGCCGTTTGAGCCGTCAAATTAGAACCCAACACCCAAAATAAATTCTCTTGATAATCGAATGGAAGAATTCTGTTTTTATTTGATTTTTTGTAATCGTTCCCTCGACGAACGTCTCATTGTATGTTTAAGTAAGAATTCAGTTAACTGTATCAGGAGGAACTCTAAACGCTTCAAAAATTTACCTCACGACTCGACTCTTGATGCGTTCGATTTGCGGAATTCTGTCGATAGCTCAAGGAACTGTGGGAACAGCGAGCCTCATGCCAGTTATCCGTTAGATCGCTTCTGCTTTGCTGTTGTTTACTTCCATACAAAGCAGATTGCCAATAGCGTGCATGAAGAATACTCGTCGCATTCACTGACAAGCGTTCCCGGTTCCATTCAACAGTTAGTCAATCATTCAAACGCCACTCCATTTAAAATTAAATTAAGTGAAAACCTATTATAATTTTAATTAATATGACCCGTCAAGGGTAAGGGAGTTCTCAATCAGGCTTTCAATAATATTTGAATAATGTTAATTTTTTTTTAACAAATGTATTCACAACAGGCAATAACTTAACACCACCTACCCTTCAAAACTTTTAAAAATATCTCTTTATCAAACTTTGTATTAATCTATATATTTTAACACAGTAAGTATATATTAAATAACTATGGACATTACATTCCTGTCAGAACCTGGGCCTGCTCTACCATCCCTCAGGTTCTTCTCTGCCAGCGTACCCATCCCCCTCCCCCCAAGGTTGATGACGTATCCCTCTCCCAAGAACTTTCATTGCTCTCCTTTTCTTGGAAACGGTGAATGAGAAAGTAGAATATAAAAATTTTAGTTTATATAAAATTACACTTGGTGCTGTGTTTTCCCTAGTACCCAGGTTTGAAAATTCCTCCAAAATGAAGCCCCTTAAAAATATGGTTATCTCCAAGAATTCATAAAGCCGTAAAAATTTTGATGGTAAAATGTATTCTATATGCCTAAACCTTTCTGGCTACTCCTGACCTTCGCGTCTTTACCACACCGCGGTGATAAATGTTTAAAAAATCATTATTATTACTTTTTATTTTTGTTAGTAAAATGTATATATTCAGTTATATTCATTCTAATACGTCCCAGGTCATAAAAAAAAGAAATTAAAGCTTCCAAAAATTGATTGCACTCATTTTTGCTGAATATACGCGTATTTGTGACTAGTGGATATCAAATTTTTTTACACCACTTAACATGAACCTCAACTTATTTCGTAGTAAACCTCAACTTAATTAATTTGGACTTAAATCTGATTAAACAAGGAAGTTTTTCTAAAAGTGGTGTATATGTAGCGTAGTAGTAGGGTGATAAAAAAGAATTCATTAAAACAAAATTCGCGAGAATAATTCATGATTTTTTAAATACAGAACTTAGCTAAGTTTATCCTTTCAATAGTCATCTTTAAATCGTTTTAACATTGGCAAACTCTACTTTCATTTGAAGAAAATTTTGTCTGGTTTACTGTGAAGCAATTATTGGTTACTTAATTAAAACGTGACTCAATCCAATAAAAAAGTGCAAAGCGCATCTAAAGAAGTTTTCACTTCAAAAAACTCAAACATTTCCTACTTTTTTGTGGAAAAATCAGGGTACTTTTTTGTATTATTTATACACTTTTTTAGAAATCTTGAGATCTGCTAGCACCTCTTTAAATATTTACCTCTACTTACAGGGCACCCTGTATAGGTTACTAGGCATAAATGCAATCCAATGCAGTATATACAGTCTAATGAAATTTATGTGAGGCTTAAAATTAGTTACGAAGCCATAGATAGGTTCATAATCCAACACAATTACTTTAAGTATATACAGGATGTCCAGTAAGTATAGGGAAATATTTACAGCAGTGATAGCAAACCTACCTCATGATTTATAAATAGTTTGTATAAAAACCAATGGCCTTGATTCCACCAGGAAAGTAAGAAATTAAAGTTTTGTATTTTTTTAAGTAAGTCACATTTTTGTTGAAGAGGAAGTGAAAACTAAAAAACTATATAATTGGAGTAGTTAAAAGTTATAAAGGCGACTTTAAACGAATGTAGAATTTATTCTTGTTAAATCCGCTTAACAGGAGATTTAACATTTGAGAGGTTAAACTAAGCTAAGTTCTATTTAAAAAAAAAAAAATCATGAATTATTCGCAATTTTATATTATCATCATCCAATTATACTACAGATAACCCAATTTTGAAAAAAAATAAAACTTCTTGGTTTAATAAGCTTTAAGTCCATCATTAATGAAGTTGAGGTTTTTTAAATTGACATTTTTTTATGTTAATAAAAAGTGTCTTTAGGCAATTGTATTTATTATCATAAATCCCATATCATAGAAAACAAGAAATAAATGCAGCAGTTAATTTTAATCATTTTTCCTGAAAACACGGGTACTTTTAGGTGACAGTTATAAAGTCACATCATGTTTTTACATAACTTGTGGTGAATCTGAAATATTTTCATTATAAACCCCACAACCTCACCCATTAATGACTACGAAATGAAAGTTTATTAAGTTTTTTTTTTCCCCCGGGACTGCTGTACAAACTCCGTAAATTCCTACCACCTACATACTTCCTCATTATCCGTTCATACATTACTGATCGATATTTCAAAGTAAATCATAATAATGCATGTTCTTCCTTCTTTTCCCAGTCTGCTGGTGTTCCTCAAGGGAGCGTCCTCGTTCTTACACTTTATACAGTTTATATAGCTGATATCCCAAATCATCCCAACACGGTCATAACCACTTATGCAGATGACACTTGTATCCTATCTGTTAATAATGATCTTTTAATTGCATCCCGAACCCTCCAATCACATATCACAAATCTTGAAGAATGGTGACATAACTGGAGAATAAAAATAAATTGCAATAAATCCCATCAAATTACCTTCACTTGTTCCTGTTGAACAAATCCGCTACCTAGATAAACGTAAATAAAAAAGATTCCACTTGGATAAACGTCTCACATTGAATCCGCATACTAGACTGAAACGACAAGAAACTGCTCGACGTTTCCGACTGCTCCAACACTTACTAGACAAACGCTCTAAACTTTCAATTAATTAAAAAAGACTCATCTACTTAACCATAATAAGATCTATATGGACATACAAAGTTGAGCTTCGGGGATCTACCAAACCATCGAATTCCTATCGTATTCAATCTTTACAATCCAAAATCCTTCGTAAAATCCTTAATGCCCCATATTTTGTCAGAAATAAAACCATTCATAAAGACCTTAATGTCTCATATACCGCTGATTTAGCCAGATACCTATCCTTTCACGATAAACTCCAGTCCTATCCGAATCCACTTGTTTCTAGCCTGCCTTCTTCCTCGATTCCTGATAATCCCCTAAGCGTCTGAAAAGAAGATGGCCTCATGATCTTCTCACCTAGAATTAAATAGGGAGTGCTACCACTGGGCAGTATCTCTTCATGTCATGACTTCTAATGTGTGCATTTTTACTAGTTGTATTGTTTATAAAGTTGTAAATTTCATTAAATAAATAAATAAAAAAAGTTTTTTTTTCAAAAGTGGATTATCTGTAGTATAGTTGGATAATGATAAAATAATATCGCATATATTTAAGATTTTTTTTTTTTAAATTTAGTTTAGCCGCTCAGAAGTCCTCTTTAAATGGGTTTAAAAAGGATAAATTCTACTTTCGTTTGAAGTAAATTTTCTCAACTTTATAGTGAAATAATTTTTGACTAGTTAAATTAAATAATTTTTAGTCATCATTTTTTTTTCAACCAAAACTGTGACTTACTTAAAAATACATAAAACTTTAATTTTCTACTTTTCTGCTGGAATTCGGGCCATTGTTTATATAAATTGTTTTATGGCTGAAAATATCTGCGATAACTATTGTAAATATTTGCATCTATTTACGGGACACTCTGTACAAGAGAAACCTGACACATAAATTCAAGTAAGCAATCTCTTAACATAAAAACAAACAATAAATTCAAAATTGGATATTCACACCTTTATACCATATATTGCAAAATAATGACGTTGCATAGATTGAGATCTATATGGCATTATGACATTACATATATCCCAGCTGTCATAAGCGCTTTTGAAACGGGGGATATATTAAAGAGGATAGTCACAAATACGGATAACTGTAAAAGAAGATATAGGGAGAAAGAGATAGTGAAGAGGGAGACCCAACAGCGAACTGGGCTATCTAATAAAATATTTACAGGATAATACACGCAAGTCCCGCGTTAGCTACCTACCCCCAGCATTGATCTACAGCTCCTCACCCGATCAAGTCCCATTCAGCTCCTCTTTATACCGTCTATTAAAGCATTCATTAATAATATAGGTACATGAAGTAATACGATACAAACAAATAAACTAATTTTATAGCAAGTCAAGCAAAAATTATAATCAATGCAATTACTACAACTATCTCATGGAGAAAAAAAATATTAAGTTGCTTGGCAATAATAACTTCCAATTATTAACAATACGAGTATATTTTCAACATTACATGTTTTTTCCCAGGAAAAAAAGAAAAAAAAAAATATTAACTTCTATTTAAATTGTCATTTATATGCAAATTTAATAATATACAAGGTGTTTCATTGTTAAGTGGCCAAACTGCAAAAATTAACTAAGGAACTCAAAACAAGAAAAAAGTTTCCTCTAAAGGTATGTCCGCAAACGCTTTGTTTATGAGATATTCACACCTAAAGATTTTGGTTGTTATGAATTATTTATGTTATATGAAATAAATAAAACCTAGAATATGCCACTACAACTGAGAAGGAACATGTGGCTTTAATTAGATGGTTTTCCTGCACATTACGGAAGATGTCCACTAGCTCTATGTTAATTATTCCAATCAATGGATTGGCCGTGCAGGACCAGTGGCTTGGCCTGCACGCTCTCCTGACCTGACACCACTGGAATTTTTTGTATGGGGTGACATTAAATAAAAAGTCTATGCAACTCCAGTCAATGACCTTAATTCCTTACGAAGAAGTATAATTGAATCTTGTGAAACAATAACACATATCCAGTGCCGTTCTGCCACTGCTGCTGTTGAAGAAAGATGCCGAGCCTGTCTGCATACTCAAAGAAATCACTTTGAAGAACATTTAATATAAATTTAATATTTACGTTTAATTAATAAAGTAGTTGGAACAAATAAATAAGTTTTGTTTACCTAATACAACGTAAATGATTGATAACAATGAAAATCTTTAAGTGTGAATACCTCCTAAACAAAGCGTTTGCTTTGTTGGCGTTAGTTTCCCCTATCTGAAAAATTACAGCAATAACTCCGTAGTAATAAGCTAATAGGTAACTGCAAGACTGTTGGGAGACTCTTGCGCAATACCAAGACTCGTCTTGGTCTCACATTTGGGCAACACTTTTTTTTTTAAATCTATTTATTGAATAATAATAATACAATCAGCCACTGTTGGAGGGCTATAAGTATTAGGGCTAATAGTTCTCATTCAAACAATACAAACAAATAATAGAGAAATAAATATAAATATGAAAAGTAAATAAATAATACTGATGGAGAAAGTAAATAAAAGAAAAAAAAGTAAACAAATAACATAAAATAGAAACTTCTAAACACTATCATAATTATATAGGCTTTTTTCCCCACATGTGGAAGGCAAAGCAAGACTCCAGGAGATCCCAGTGCCACTTTTCCAGCCGCATCACTAGTATTAGACGGGCAACACTAATAATATATATACATTTAAGTATATATATAATAATAATCATTACATGAATTATTAGATAATTATATTGATTAAATATATTTGTTTTTATTTTCTGTAGAAGCATTATTTTATCTCGACATTTAAAAATAAACATTAATTTAATCACCTGATATTTTTTTTAAACAGAAAGCGTGATAAATGTACAGCTATTTATATCCTCTAAAGACTAAAATGTCCGATTTTTTTTTTTTTTTTTTGCTATTTAAATTATATTTTTCTATGTCTGTCTCTCTAAAAGTAACAAAGGCTGCCGAGAGGTTGACGCCTTGTTCGTTGTAGGCGTTAAGTTATATGTCTGGCCTACGTCACAACCTTAATTCCGAACTGTAATGTATCTTCTTTTTCTGAATAGAAACTCAGGTCACACGATTGCTTTGAGCCGATACGAAATTATTTTTTATTTATATTTGTAGTACATAAAACTCAAAACAAAATCATGCTCCTTCGTCCTGTGACTGACGTATTTTCTTTTTTTTTTTTAACTAATTAAATTTCAGTTATTTTAATACATGACGGTGATGTGAGCTATATATTTACTCGCTGATACTTTACTCAAATACGTTGGAACAATTGTGTACAATTATTTTGGCACTGATGTAAGACAAGTCTAGGAATAGAAATAAAAGGCAGCGTAGTGGCCTATTAATACAGGTATCCGTACAAATAGTCCACGCTGAAATAACCACGGTGAGCAATTGTTTTATGACCTCATTCAGATTCTCGACTATACAGCTCACCAACTCCTGAATAAAGGACTTATCTGAAATACCAGGGGTTAGCCTTGAGTACGCAATATCCTGCGCGGGGCGGAAGTTAAATCAGCTAATAACTGATTACCCAGTCCCGGTAATGGATATGAAAATTTATTATTCCATAATTACTGGTTTTCATATGAACTTCCATGTTTATGTTATTTTTAGGCTGTGATAGCGTTGCTCAAACACTCCCGCATGAGTCATGAGTGACTCCGATGAAGAAAATTATAAAAAAAAAGATACATATATCAATATTTACGAAACTACTAAAAATGAAATCTGATACCAAATAATTACCATACTATTTCAATGTTGTATTTAAGAACAAATAAATAAATTATTTTTTATTTATTTATAATTGTTTTTATAATGTGCAATCTTCTTATTTAATTATATAACTGGATATTTATTTTTTTTATCCCCTTCTTCGCCCTTTAGGCTATACGGGGTTTTTCCCGGACCAGAGGGTGAGGGCGCAGTTTAATGCCAAGTTAAAAGACCCTCTTGGTACAGGGACGCGAGCTCGCAAATATTCATTATAATATTAATTATAAATCCATTAATCAAAGTTGTAGAGTATCAAATTTTGAGCCAATTGAGTACTGATATTTTTATTGTGGGTCACTAACTCCATTTTTTAATCATAGTTCGTCATAGGCTATAGGTAAATATTTACTAACGAGCGATAGTGTTTTTTTTTTCCCAAGTGTAATATTCTTTATTTTACTTAAATCAGAAAAAAATATAATTGCAAGCTATAAAAGCAAATGCTTGAATTACTTTTTGATGTGTGATTTAAGTTGTATATTTGTAAATAAACCACCAATAAATAATAAATAGTCCCTCAAATAAAATTACTAAAAAGTACATAAACAAAACACATTGCTTATTAAACAAAATGTATCCCTGTTAAGTATATGTTCAAATTTCTCTTTACTGGCTTTAAAACGATTTGGATGAGGTATTATAAATAAATAAATTAATATTTATTATTAGTCAATATTCTATAAATATATAATAAATAAATAAATTCTTAAATACATGTTTAGAACAGTTTGGTATCCTTTCTTCAGAAAAGACCTAACATTTTGGAACGATTCACACAAAATTTGGCCTCTATTTATACTTCTTGAAAAGTTTTGATCAAACGATTTAAAATTTGACAAAAGTATAATAACTGATTTCAAGTTTTTTTTTTTTAAGAGAAAAAAACTTTTAATAAGCCATTTTTTTTCTAGTTGTGTAATAAAAATTATGTTCAAAATAAAGGAATGAAATAATCTAATGAAGCCATGATTTATACTTTAGAATTTAAAAAACTTGTTGTAAGTAATAGTAATCATTTATGTTGACAATGCTTAAGGTGAAACGATTTGTCATACCCCTAATAAATGGATAATTTGATACTGATTCATAATTTCGGTTCAAACCAGATCCATGGCATGAGTTGTAGTCGCCTGGGGGGAGATTATATGAAGCGTTCCCTGCCACCCATCTCTAAATTTCCCGGTAGCCTATTTTCCCATGTTTAAATTACAGAGATATAAATAAAGCAGATAGATTTTTAATATCAATCCGACTTGTAATGTAAACTACTAAAAAATAATATTACACTGTTTTGTCTTTTTAAAATATTTCTTTATTGATATTAATTAATAAATAAATTTTAAATTCTGCCAAATTCAAGGACACTAGAGATAGTGATAGAGTAGCTCAACTATGTACAATAAATAAAAATAAATTAAACAACAAAATAATTAAATAATTCTAAAAATTTCACATTTTATCCTCATTTCACTTCAGTAAATTATATTGATGACAAAAGCTTATTGAAGGTGATCCGATGGGTAATTAAAATTAAATCTGAAACCATAAACAAACACTTCAAGCACACAAATAATAATTGGAAGCATGTGTAATACAAACGAACCAGAAGATCTCTATCACTTCCCGGCTGCTTGTGCGATACTTTCTGAATTTAGAATTAAATGGTTAAAATCTAGAAATTTATCTCGGGATCAAGTAATAGATTTAATAAATGGAAACAATTGGATAGCATTGGTAAATTACTGCAAGTCTGCTTTCTCTTATAGAATAATGCTCCCCAGAGAATTGAACAATTAATAAATTCGAGAATTTATTAAAATAATTTTTTTTTTTTTTATTAAAATAATTATAGTAAAAGTAAATATCTATAAACAAAAATAAGTTAAAAAATCAAAATAACTACTTAAGTACATGCACACTATTGTACAATACAAAATTCATTCACTCCACAGAACTCCTAGCCAAGCCTTTCCCTCCCCTCGCGGAAAGAAAGGCAGGGCACTAGGAAATCCCAGCATCTCTCACTCAGCCGCATTACTGGAATTAAGTATTAATTACATTTCCGATCTGGGTAGCATCTAAGTAGTTAAGAAAAACATGAATATAGTGTGGAAAGAAATGATACAGATTATTCAACGAATTATCGTCTAAATTAATTTAAATAGTATAGGTCATTTTACGACCAAATTTATTTGTATGACCGTGTTGCGGAAATACCATTACATAATGATATCCAAAGAAATTGATCATAATTCAATTATTTTAGGATTGATGGTATACTATGAAGATATTTTAACAAGCCTATGGTTTAGGAAGCTTTTATCTTAATTAAGAAGTCTTTCTAGCTTTTATTTGTTAATATATTTTGTATTTTTGTTTTCTTAATCTACGATTGAGTGACTTCTGTTAAAATCTCAATTCGGCAAACCTTTACAGACTAGTATAAATTCTTAATAGTCAAGCCAATTAATAATTTACCGTTGCAGTGTCATTTGTAATTCGTATTGCTGGATTATCTCTAAGGCAAAGTGAGATAGAGGTTAATTAAATTAAACAAGGTGGAGGAAGAGAGAATACTGACCATAGAAGGCATAGTAGCACTGACCTAGTTGTCACCTCAACCGAAGGAGGCTTAACACAACTCGATTAAAATCTTTTAGAACTTGAATACAATGCGATAGCTTTCTACGACGATTCAAATTTTAATAAACGATTAAAGGAATAAAGATAGGATTCTAAGTTGGAGATGTTTTGGTGTGACTAGCAGTAATGAAGTCCTAATGGCTTACGTAAGCTCTTGTTAAGATCCGCTATGTCACTCCAACTTCCGCACGGTCTTGTAGGAAGTGTTCGGTTTCGATACAGCAGTCGCTACGCTATCGCCAAGGAAATACAACTAAAAACATCTATATTTATTTTACATTTGAAGAAAATTAATTTTCGTCTTTCTTTGATTTAATATGTCAGGTTATATACTTTAGAATAGAATAGTATAGAATAGAAAAATCAACTTTAATCTAGAACTAAGTATACCGACTATGTAAGCAGATATTGAAATATCTACGTGTATGCTTAGTTATAAAAAAACAAATAAGAAAGGCGAAAATAAAATCTTCGAACATTAAATGGAATGATATAAAGAGGGTATTAAGAGGGATTAAATTACCCATATAAACTATTCTTAACTAACTAAGTTACAGATAAATAAATAAATTGAATCTTCTGTTATTTAATTGATGAATAACTAATTAAACATTATAGTTTAGAAGATGTAATAATTAAATAAACATAAAATAAAGGCTCTGTACAAAGTGATACGAAATTTGATTAAATATTCCATTAAAAAAAAAAAAAAAAAAATGTAAATAGAAAAATAAATTCTTCGAAATGAGAAAAGAGAGTTTAAAATATGGATAAGGAGGGACCGTGGAGAATTTTAAGAGGTACAGAATCCCAAAAAGTGTTGGAGCGGTCAATGAAAGAGTTTTGGAATGAGGAATATCTATGAAAATGGGTATAGAACTTAGAGGACTGAGATCTTATGGAAAATGGAGGGTTGGGAGTGGATGGAGGACTTGAATTGGAAATTATATACATGGGACGAGCGATGATTATTGTGTAAAGGAATGTGCCTAGGAAGTATTGCCTTCTGAAGGAGAGGAACAGCCACCTTAACTCAGCATTAGATAAATTATCAAATAACTTTGATTTTTGGGGGAAGGGGAGGATCCTCCCATTTCTCGCCTTTAAGGCTATACGGGGTTTTCTCGGGCCAGTAGGTGAGGGCGGAGAATTAAAAGATTTCCCCGGCACGGCACCTTTATTTTATTTTTTTATTTTATTTTATTTTCAACCCTCTCCTGCCTGAAGGCAATACGGGTATTTGCAGCAGTGGGTTGTTACCGTTACATAACAACCCACTGCTGCATTTTTTGGCTATTACATTATTTTTCTGAGCTGTGCACACAGCTTGCTCTTCTCTTCAATTGCATCTGGTTTTCTTTTCTTCTTATTCTGGTGGCCTCCCCGGCACGGCACCGGGATGCGAACTCGTATCTATTTTTATCACTTTATCTTGTATATCAGGTTGCCGGGCAACGGCAGTCCTGTGCATAAGCTTTAGCCCATTCGGCCACGCTCATACTTCAAATAACTATCAAAATCCAAATAACTGTACATTATACACTGGCGGATCTACGGGAGGGAAGTTGCTTTGGGGATAAGTTCCTCCTCCCCTCCCTCTCCCCCCAAAAAATGAATAGGTTTGTTTTTCATAGACCGACACTTGTTATTGTGAGTGATGTGAGCTAAATACATACAATTACAGTATCTGTACTCTTTTCATATTATAACGCATACACAGTTACTGAATGTGAGCACATTTCAAGAAAAAAAGATATTACTCCTAAAAGTATTATTGATAATTCCTGTCATGCCTATTTATTTTTTTTAATTGGCCATTAAGGTTCATTTTATTTTTTTTTTCTTTCTTTTCTATCAGATTAATTACTGTTATATTAAAAAATGATAATAATAAAATAAAAGCCTTCCCCCAATATATTCTAGCACAATATCCCATATAGATTCAATTCGAAGTAATGTTTATGTATATCCAATTTATAATAATCATAAAATTATTGTTGACCTAAAAAGATTTGAAGAAGCTGGTTCATGAATGAGTAAGCTCATTGACACCCTAATAAGAAACCTTGTTACAATGTCTACCGATAATATCTACCGATTTTAATGTTTATTATATATAAACATTAAAATCATAATTTTTTTTTTTGTAATTTTATAAAATTACTCTTACTATACCCAGCCTTTAGTTAATTAATTGATAAAAAAAAAACTCACAGCAGGAAAAAATCTGTTTATTAAATCGAAATTTGTTGCTCAATTGTATTATTTATTTTATTTTAATAACATATCAAATGTCATAAAAAGTAAAAGAAAGAGCTATTGAAAAGATTGGTGGAAAGCGTAGTTAAATAACTATATTTAAAAAAAAAAGAATTGAAACTATTACATTTTATAATAAACAAGATAATAGGATACTCTTAGATTAACCTGAATTTCGACTAATTATTTCTATGGAAAAGGTAAAAAAAAAACGCTTAAAAAGATAACAAACACTATTTTATAACAGCTAAAGGATTACCTCCAAATTAATCAAAATAAGATAAATTATAAATTCAAACAATGTTATTTTCACAGAGAACAATTCTTTGTATGTATCAGCAGTTGCTTTAATAGCATCATTAGATAATTTAACATTTCATATTTTTATACAATGTAAGGAATATTGTTTGTTATTAAGTGGTTTTAATAAAAAGAGTTCAAAATAGTCCTGGGTTAAGTATATTAGATTTACTATTAAATAATGTTTTCCTCATTTATCTTCTGTCGTTCTTTTTAATTAGTCTCTTCTTTTTTTTTTAATTTTTTGTAGGTTTTTCATCATTCACTGTTTATGTTATCCAAAGTACAACACTTTAAAAGCTGGCTCGTTGTAAAAATAGATTGCTCGTCCAGGTATAGATTGTGTACAACGTATCGTCTGTTGACATGTATATTTTCTAGAGAAGGCGATTATGTGCTTATGTTTATTTATGTTATTTTAATTTGCATAAATATAAAGTTCGTAGGACAACATTTGAAATTATTTAGGAGTTATTTCGTATTTATATTATTCAGTCGGAAAGAGCCGAGTGCCATTGCGGTTGTTGAAAGTAAGGTCAGTAAGTGGTGCCATTTGTGCCACATCACCGAACGCACTCGAGGTAGGTGCTCATTTCGACGATACATCAGCCAGGAACCTGTTTGTTGAACCAGTCAACCTGTCACTCGAGCGGTGGGAGGTGCAAATTGATTTGTATAGCGGCCACCCGCGGCAAAATAACTCTCCTTTCCAACATAATCTGTCTTCTGATACGGGTCTTCGGTCGCCTGTGAGAAAACAGCTGTGGAAAGATGATACAGATATATAAATATTAGGACAGTACAAATATTAACCTATGCCACATCGATATTATCACTATTTGACGTAGGTTGTACCTTTGCATGTAGTTTGTTTGCAATATCTGTTATTTATATCCCAACGAAGTCTGAAACAAAATATTTTTTGTTGGCGATTGGAATTGTCTTTGTTAGGTTATTAGATGTTAGATTAAAGTATTTATTTACCCGCACCTAACCTGCAATCTGTAGCACTCAGCATCACATCAAAAAGAAACATCTAGCTAATTTGATTGGTTTTCTTTTTATAATTTTCAATTTATATATATATATATATATATATTATTTTATGTTTTATGTATAAAAAGTGTGAATGTGTCATTACCTCACTATAATTATTCTACATGTGACAGATAGTTATATTTCTGAATAAATAAAAAATAATATATATATAATAAAAATATGAAAAGTTATAATAATATATATATATATATATATATATATATATATATATATATATATGACAATATATGGAGCACAACCAATTCAGATTGACTTATATTTCTCGTAAGCAGTATTTTTTATTTTATTTTATTTTATTGAGTATTAGTACAGTCTGCCACACTGAAGGGCATTGGTACTAGGGCTATATAGGGGGAAAAAGAAGATATATATATATATAAAAAGATAAAGTAATACACAAATTTGAGCATTGCATCTTTACCTTAGAGCAGTCAGCCCTGATAATGGCCTGAACTTCAGGTCGAAACGTCGTCATATGTAAAAATAAATATTATCATTTATTTTTGCCTACTTTTTTGACTGACCACCCCAACTATTCTTCTCTTCAATATACAAAATAAGTAAAATAACAGATTAAAGCCGAATGATAATAAAATAAATAAAACGCATTCACACCTATGTACAATATTTACATTGGTCCAGGGAATGTAGTCAAGCTTTGTCCCCCAATTGTGTAAGCCAAAGCAGGACTCCAGGAGATCCCAGCGCTTCTCTCCCAGCCGCGTCACTGGTATTGTAAGCCAGTGGAGACTGATGGAGGCCACCAGAATAAACAGTATTAATTATGAAATCATAATTTTTATTTTTCAAATATCACACTAAAGAAAATATACAGGAAAAATAAAAAACATGGATGTGTGATGTTTAATTAATTTTAATAGATGTTCTGTTTCATATAATTTATAATAAAAGCTATTTTCATTCATTCCCTTTTATGGATATTCCCTCTTTGTAACTATAATATTTTGCACTTATATAAGTAAAAGTATATATATGCTTCATTTTATTGCACTTATTGTGTTTTTTTATCGCAAAATAAGGTCGAAATTTAGAAGAACTTCCTAAAACGCTCAGCTCCATTAAATCCGTACTTAATGCCTCATTGTAATAATCTGACGATATCTAAGGAAATTCGACTAATACATTATTTGCCATCTTTCTTGCTAGATATAATTTTCAAATGCAAAAAAAAACTATTCTCTTGAATTATTGTAATGGGCGGTTCCATGTACAAATCTTCACGAGGAATTTTCTTTAACGAAGCCAAGTGGGAATTTCAGAAATGAATTTGCCAACGTTTATGATAATTTATAATGAAATGATGTGCGACAGTTATAAAATATCTAAGATAAGGAGGTCTGAGAATCAGAATTGTGGGAAATCAGCGTATAATTTATCTATTATATGACCCACTTAACTCTCTCTAAATGAAAAAAATAAAAAAAAGTTGAAAGTAAAAACTTCCTCCTTGTTTTCTAAACTGCATAATGTTTTTTTAACGAAACATCAGAAGTTTATAAATATTTTATCAAGTCGTGAAAAATGAATGAGATCATCTAAAAATTGGTCTTATCTCAATGAGTAAGCAACTCATAGAGATATTTAGAATTTTTTCAAAAGTTGTGTTTGTTTTATTATAATGAGTGACATGATTTTTTAAAATAATGGTAACAGAGGAAAAGCTATTTTTTTTTTTAATGACTTTATATTTACTAACGAATATAAAAATCAGATTTTTCATTCAGGGAAAAGAAACATATATACAATAAGATAAAGGAAAGAATACATTAACCCATGAAGAGAGAGAAAAATAAAATTTAATATGTAAATATAACATATTATTCTCTTTTATCACCATAAAAGTTTTTTTCATCACTTCCTAATATAAATTTTCTTATAGTAAATTGATAGTTTAAAACTAAATCTAATTCAGCAGTATAGGACTTCAGTGGGAATCTTGGAATGAGGAAAAAAAAAAAAGTAGAACTGAATTTGTATTGTTTAATCTTATTATTGCGTCTTTTGATAAAGTTGTTTGTTACCCGAAAAATGACAATAGGCCATTCAACTGAGAAAAATTCTTGGAGATTATTGGATCAGACTCCAGTCACGTATTTTATATTCTAATCTGCAGATGTGGGCCACTTCAAAATTATATTTCACGATCTAGATTGGAAGCAAATCCGAGTAGCTGATACAAATTTAACTATTTCATATCATGACCTATCCCTTCTTATCGCGACGCTTAATGCCGAAGAACAAATCCGCCACTATAAATAACCAATTGAAATGAGAATGTGACTCCCTTAGAGTTGCTAGACAAGTTAATACACAAAAACATATTTAAATGGTTTCTACAACTGCTATTGGTTGCATTCAAATGCCTAAATTGTTCTGTAATTTAATTAGTTTAAAAGCATTCGTCAAATACGTAACGCTTTGTAAGTACAAAATTATTTATAACGTTATTATAATATCATATTTAGAAAGAAAACAGGTATTTGTCCTTCCACAACGAGCTCCGTAACCACACAAACCCGTTACTAATCTTGCTTCCCACATAACATCCTATAATATCCTGAGATATTTGAAAACGAAATGGCACAGTGACCTTCTCACAATAGTAATATATCACAATGATATTCTGAATTAAATTAGTATAATACTCAATGAGGTCTTTGTTTGTTTTCAATGAAAAAACGTCTGCCAAGTAAGGTCACTAAAGCTTCCTCACCGTTTTCATTTGCCAAAAAATATATATATTAAAAGGTCTAAAAATTTTCTGATGAGAATAAAATGGAAAATAGAAAAAGCCGTTTTACGAAATTCAATAATCCCTCAACATATATGGGGCTTGATATCCACGAGATTTGTTTATCAGCAAATAGTGAAATGCGAAAAAATTCTGCATTTGCAGATAGCGTATTTGATAATTCGTAATTTAAAAATAACAAAAATCCAGTTCATACACGATATATATTTCCCTTAGTGCGAATGACGTATATAAAAATTGAGTTTTCTTTATGATTTATTAGTATAATTTTATATTTTTTGCCCTCGGCTAATTGAAAACTTTTACATACGACCTTTGCACTAACAGTAGAGATATATGCTTATCAGGCATTTAAATGGATGGAACTAGAAATCCATAGGAACCTATGGCTGGAGCTATTTGATGTCATTCCAAATTTCCAGTACGGGTTCAAAGAGCATCATTCGACTATTCAGCAATGTTACCGCCTTATCAATTACATATCTTTCTCGCTAGAATCCAAATTGTACTGCCTGGCGTTTTTCTTGACATGAGTCAGGCTTCTGATAGAATATGGCACGTTGGTTTGTTACATAAATTAAAAACGACCATTCTTCCGACGCATTACTTAATTTAACTTTCATATCTAAAAGATAGATTTTTCCGTGTGAAAATGGGGACTGAGTGTTCTGTCATCAAACAAATAAAAGCTGGAGTACCTCAAGGCAGTGTCTTGGTTCCAACACTTTTCAACATTTACTGTGCAGACATCCCACAACATTCTGAAACACTGTTGGCTATATTTGCTGATGATTCGGCAATATTAACATCTAACAAGGATGCAGCAAAGGCTTCTCAGGTACTTCAAGAACACCTAGACGACATAGCTTGTTGGGCTAAAAGGTGGAGAATAAAAATGGACGAGTCTAAGAGCCAATTTGTTTCATTTACACTTAAACATGACTCTTGTTCTCCAGTGTTCTTTAATAATATCGCTCTACCGCCTTCAAAAACTGTACGATATTTGGGTCTCCACTTGGACAAACGACTGACATGGACATACCACATAAAACAAAAAAGAACTTAATCAGCGATACGGACTTCTTTGTAGGCTACTTGACAGACGTTCTAAATTATCTGTGATTAATAAATTAACTATTTACAAAGTCCTCATTAAACCACTATGGACATATGGGATCGAACTATGGGGAACAGCAAAGAAATCAAATATAAAAATCATTCAGTCATTCCAGTCGAAAGTCCTTCAGAAAATTGTAGACGCACCCTTTTATGTTTCAAATCTCACGTTACACACTGACTTTAACACTCCTTTCATCACGGCAACTGCCACTGACCGCTTTAATAATTTTCATGACAGACTGACTTTAAATTCCAATCCACTTACTTCAGCTCAATCTACTGCCACAAATCCATATAATCCGCCCAGAAGACTGCTGAGGCGTTGGCCAAGAGACTTATTGCATTGAGCTACTTGCTGCATTATCTTTTTTGTGTGTGTATTTGTTATTATGTTATAATGTATGTGTTATTTTACTAGGTTTTTTTTTTTTTTTTTTTTTTGTCTTTTTGTTTTGTTATTCTTCTCCTTGATATCATATTTGCTGAATACCAAGGTAGATGGCAAATTTATTGTGAGCCACAAATATGTACAACTAATAAATAATAAATAAAATATGTAAAATAAAAATTATATTCATTGCGAGTATCATCTTTTGCTTTGCATGTATGATCGATTGAGGGAATTTTTCTGATGTCATATAAATTTAATAAAAATTTATTTTGTCAATGTTTTTAATTTATTCTCTTTCATAAAGTTCAGGACGGTTTCTATAGAGTCTAGAAGACGATATGTACCAAACAAAAATTAATACGTTAAAATAATGATATTATATACACATCTATATTTGAAGTAATAAATATTAATAATAATTTAGTAGTTTGTTTTGTACAATATTGCTAACATTGGTTTACATTATTTATTATTGAATCACCTTTCACTACAAAAGATCTGAAACATCACTACATAGAAAAAAAAAAAACATTTATCTGATAACATTAAATAAACGAAAAGAGTTGACCTTACTTTTCTTTACAAACTTGGTTCCGTAAATGAGGAATAGAAGCAGTAAATCAATAAGATGTTAAATATTCTAAATAAAATATGAGCCTTCCTTTTCCATGGCAGAATGTTTTTTTTTAAATTAAATTTTTAAAAAAACACTGTATATATAATTATAATTATTATAATTAAATGGTAAACAACTACTCTGGGTGAACAATAATAATGACAATAGTTGAAGTTCAAATAATATTTGAATTCCAATTGATATTACAAGAAGTCGACTAAATTGAAGAAATTTGTTCTATTATATTTTTATGATCGGTTATCAAGCATAATGAACGATGGGCTTAATGGAATGTTTCAAAAACTTCACGACTTTTGCTTTTGTCCGATCATAAAGCTCAATTACTCCATGGCACGACGGCTTCTTTTCTATTATTTCTTGCTAGATATATATTGTTTTACATTTTCTAATATTTTTTCTGTTCTTGATATCTTCATAATTATTTAATTTTTTTAAAATTCCCCTCACTCGTTCACACATTATGTCACATTATTATCAGTCTTTTTCACCACCTTCTTTCCGTATTATGCTCCGTCACGCTAAATGCAGCCTTTCCCTCTCTGTCACGTACCTCCATTTCATTTTCTCTTTGAAGACTTAAACAATGAAAAAAAAAATTAAAAATAAATAAAATACATAAATAAGACAGAACCGACACTTTTTGAAAGATGTAAAACATACCTGATTCGGAAATTTATTGTAACATGCCAATTATTCTCTTATATTGAATTCAAGGATGGCCAAAGCACAAGGAAATGAAGAAATAACTCGAAAAGTATTTACAAAAAAGAAAATAAACTTAAAGATAAGAATTTTAAAATAACTGACATACCTCCACTACCTACATATTTACAATTAGTCATTTTAAAGGAACTCAGAAGCAGATTTGTCCCACACTCGACCTGTCAAGAGAAAAAGCAAGACTCCAGGAGATCCCTGCGCTATTCTCTCAACCGCTTCATTGATAATAAAAGCCAGTGGAGACGCTATAGTCACATATACACCTATCTTGATACCTAAAGGTCGCAGGGCAAATACTGTTAAGGAAGCCTTTTTTATTTTGTCTTTGGAGGTAGCAAAAAGATGATCTTTCATTATAAAATATTTATTGGTCTATAGTCAAATACAATAAACCAATACAACGGCACAATTAACCACAATATGTGTAGTTGTATCCACATTATCAGAATTTGCTTAATTCAATTTGATAACTTCAAAATAAAACAATAATAGACGTTTTTCTGCTCATTTCAAAATACAAAAATTAACAAAATTAGGTCTACAGATGTTATTTTCATTACTTTTAGTATTTTTACACGAGCAGAAATATGTGCAATATTATTTGTTTTTAAGTTATTAAATTGTGATATTATGCAAGTTTAGATATTGGGAATGCAGTCCTAAAACTTAAAAGTAATTAATATTCATTTCGGAAAATAATATTTTTTCTACCTTTATATATGTATATATATATATATATATATATATATATATATATATATATATATATATATATATATATATATATATATATATATATATATATATGTATGTATAATTGATAATATAAATCAGTAAAAACTCACCAAGAGAAAGAACATAAATGTTATGTTATAGGTAATTGGAAAAATTCCAACCACACAGCCTTATGTCTCAAAAGTGCAGGCAAAGAAAAAACATAAAGGAGGAGTATGTCGACTTGCGCTCTGCTGATGAGCGATTGGCGATACGTTCACGGGTTTTTTCTTTTTTCTTGGGCATAAGGCTGTGATGTAGGAATTTCTCCAATTATGAACTAAAACCTAATTATATTATTTTATTTTATTATCTTATTTTAAAATATTATTTAACTATATTATGTTGTCTATAATTTTCAAAATATTATCAATTAATGTGAATAACTAAAATATTCATTTCCCTGTTAGTGACTGACTCTGGTTGATGAGGACTGTTTTAAAATTAATAATTTTATCTTTGATTTAATTATAAAAGATGTTCTTGGGAAATTAATTAATTAATTGATGTAATTAATATTAGGTATTGAATAGTATCTTTACACTTCTATCTCTATTTCCGCTTAAAGCACAATAATTGTCGATGCTATTAGGTCTGTTTGTAATTGATATCTTTCATTTAAGTTTTAGAGCGTAACAGGAGCCGATTGATTATAGTCATTAAAAGTAATATTTTGGGACATTATTTCGTTAACAGATAAATTGTGAAAGGTTATTAAACTGTCTGTATTGATAAATAGGATAATGCCATCCATTCCGTTGTCTGCCAGGCGGAGATGAACACAGGGATTACTACGTAACGTAACTTGACTAAATTAATAAATAGTTAAAGTAAGTCATTGATAAGCAGTAGATTAAAAGAATCAGAATAAATAAGGGAAGAAAAATAACTAGCAATAGATTTTAAAATTACAGAACTGGGTATTTATTTTATTACAATGATTATAAATTAAATATAACTTTGTAACCCTTAATTTGTTTTGAGTTAATTAATTTATTATTAATATTTTTACAAAATTCGTGAATATCTTCTTTAATTGTTCACTACATATTCGTAACCTCCATATTTTATTTGGAATATTTTTTTCTGTTAAATTAATAATGCGCTTTAGAAATAAAAATGTTTTAAAAAAACGTTAGAAATAAAAATGTAATGTAATAATTTGCTCTTATACTATTTAATTACCACAGACCTTTTTTTTTTTTTTTATTTAGGGGAGTGGTATAGGTCAGTGATAGGGTGCTGAGCTTAAAATGGTCATGGTTCCAGATTCGAATCTCTGCTCATGAAAGAAAATGGAGATTATTTATTCTGTTTCATCGGTCGGGTGTCGACCCTGGGTCAGGAGATCCTCCTTGGGCACACCTTGGCTTTATAAAGTAAGCAACGTTAATTAGATAATTGATTAAAGGGGGAAACCTGGCGGTTGAGCGTGGTCTCGTTCAAATCATCTCCTTGCACAATCTTTGACCTCGAAACAGTACTTTCCCTAAATAGAACTGAACCCAAGACCCTTCATGGGTTGTAGTGGTACAGGTTTATTTATTTATTGAATAATATAACATTCTTTCACTTTGACAAGAGTTATAGAAAGATTAGAACACATTCACACTATTTGTAATTATAAATAATAATTAAAAACTATATACAATAAATAGAATAAATAAACTTAAAGACAAGTAAATTAAAAGAAAAAAACATACATACCTATATAGATTATTTACAATCAGACAAGGGAAGCATCGTGGCAGGCTTTATGGAGGGAATAGCAGAGCTCCAGGAGATCCCTGAGCTATTCTCTCAACAGCATCACAGATGCTAAAGCCAGTAGAGATTGATAGAGAACACTTTAGTCATATGCATTTATGTCTTGAGTGAAGAATCTGGAAATTTTAAGAACTCTAATATATATGAACTACACATGGCCACTTCTATTTCAACCTTCTTGAAGGATTATAGGGATGGGTGGTGCTTGGTAAGGATTGTGCAAGAAGATTTGGATGATACATAAGATTATGATAAAATTTGAAGACTATTTCTGGAATAAGATCTTGGACAAATCGGATGTAGAGTCACAGTTCATGGTGTAGAGACTCTCCTTTTAACTGATCTAATATGGACATAAAGGACATAGATTTCGGGTTTAGCAAATCAAACAAACATGAACAAAATAATCTAAATTTATTCGAAAAATTTTTAATGAGTCATCACTCCATTTAAAGCGACTTAATTATTTCAATCTAGGACAAATACACATTCGTCTTTTTAAACCTAAATAACTTGAATCTACTAGTTCTATTGTGTCCCCCCACCTTGTTACTTTTTCAGCACAAATTACAATAAAACTTCATATCATATCAAAATAAACCAGAGATTTGCTGCTCCATCAATTACTATAACAAGACTATTATAAACCAAAATCACAGAAAGTAATTAATACATCAAATTTACAGGATGCGCTACTGCGTTGTTGCAAATGGCGTAAAATAATAAAACAAATAAATAAAACTATTGTTTTATTTATATTATTTGCTTATATTATTTATATGTATATTTTTACCAATTCTTTTTCTTTTTTCTTTTTATTATTTATCGTGTGTCTTTAACCAAAACCAAATGGGGTCATTCTCTGATTTAGTTAGATGTGGAAGTTGTATCCACATGATCAATCTTACATCAATAACAAATAATATAGTTTTACGAGGTGCAGTTAAAGGTGGAGATAGTGTAATTAATTTGAAATAATTAATGTGAGAAATGGACTTCTCTTCAAAGTTCAAGCAAAGTCCGTTAATTCCCTTCCGTTTTCTCTCGACCCAGGAACCTCACGGTCAGCATGAAAGTTCAACCGAGACAAGTTTCTCGACAAGAAAACAGATCGGCCTAACATATTAATATATTAATATCACGTTAAAAATAGTTCTCAAACAATGGTTAATACGAGTTCTAATGTATAATTAATTAAACCTTGAGGTAATAATTATCATCGTCTTAAACGTTAATGACAAACGATGAAAACAACCGTATGAATGTAGTTTATTACTCAATCCTTCATAATGTCAAAGGATTTAGATTTTAATAAAAATGCAAATGAAAACGTTTAATGATTAATTATAATTGTTAATGACATGTATAAGATGGTAAAAATGTGTAGAAATTTTTATATTGTTTCAAAACACTGAATCCTTTAGAGGAACTTGTAATAATTGTAAAACCAGTGGAAATAAGAGATCCGAGATAAGAAATTAACATATTTTCATTTGTATTTGTAAAATTGTATAGATAATTACATATTTTACAATAAACGATTTGAATTAAAACTTCTTTGATATTATTTGACTGTTGAATAATTAAAAATAAATAGAATTTCAAGTATTTGTAATATTATTTTATATAACACATATATATTTTTTTTAATATAGATTATAAACACATTCCGTACCTCGGAGAACATCTGCAATTATAATAAATTATTCAATAATTAAAATTTTAATTACTAGTCGATTTATGTATGATTAATTTATTCTACAATCTCTTCCAAAGGTCAAATTGTTACACTAATAACTGCAACAGCATACCTAGTTTAAAGATTATAATTGCTGTCCGATTAAATTTTAAAAATATGTGTCTTACCCCTTAAGGAGAATCTTCCAATTTGGTGTCAAATTAAGGTGGTATATATATATATATATATATATATATATATATATATATATATATATATTTAATTATAATAGCTAATGTGTTTATATATATATATATATATATATATATATATATCTGACGGGACGGCCATACAGTTGGCAAACACATACAAAAATCCTTAGATTTTACTAGACTAAGGACTAGTAACAGAACCGACAAAAGGAAAATGGGCTAAAGCAGATAGGTGGGCCCCATCACTAGAGTAACGATTCAGCACTTACCTATTTTAAAACCTATGAACTCCTCTTAACTCCCTTACAATGCATACGATCTATGCAGTACAAGTTAAAATTGTGAAAATTTCAACAACCTAGACAATTTTTTTAACAAAAAAAGTCATTTGATGCATGGGCCTATTCCAAAGGTAAAAGTAGTTAAGACCAATTTCGTGTTTTTCTTATGGTATCCACGTTTTATATTTGTTTGTTTTAGCTTTGTCTACCAAATGTGGAAGGCAATGAAGTACCCAAGGAGGTTTCAGTGATTCCCAGTCACTCACTGGTATTAGAAGACAGCGGAGACTGATGGAGGGCACTAGAGCAACAGATGCTGAGGGCTTGAGTGGAGAATCTGGCCATTGCCAGTACTCAAATATACACATATTTACAATAACGCGGAGCCACTGCCGTTTTAATCTGCGGGAAAGATTTTAGGGATAACTGCAGCTGGATAGGGATTGTGCTACATGAATTGGATGATGAAGGAGGTTATAGTGAAATTTGGAAAATGTGTATGGGATTAGTTCAACAACGAATGAGATGTTAAGGTCCGTATGAAGATATTTATTCTTTACATGGAAGGGAGCATGGATTATTGGTTGAAGAACTTTAGACTGGAAAGGAGATTGAATGCGTATGATATTAGAAAGTTATGTTGTCCCCCTATAGTTCTAGTCCGTAGATCCAGATAGGTTTCTGGATTGTCTTGTAGATTAGTAGTTTGTGTGACTGAAATTTGAGATTTTCTGTTCAGTTCTCTTTATAGCTGGCCATATCATCGGTTCAGTGATTGTCTTTTGAGTCTTGTATGTGAGTTCCGTGTCTTTTCATACACAATTTGAAAAAAAACAAGTTCATTGATTGTTTTGTTCTGTGGAAGACCCTTAGGTAGTTTCTAATATGTCGGTTCTCGACTAATTTTAAACTTAAAAGTTCTGTGTACTTTATTTTTTATTTGTGACCTACACCGAATCGATCCATTTGTCAAACCAAAAAAATTTAGTTATTTTAAACATGCATTTTTAATTTGTCAAACAAGAAATTTTGCTGAATTGAACGTGGCTGGTTAATAATGTAGTGTTTAGTTGCATTGCATTGCAAATCCATCAGAAAAATGATGACGTTATTAAAAAAATATGTATACGTATATCATTAATAGAAAAATTGATAAAATCTGTAGAAAGTAAATTATTAAAAAGAAATTTATGTTTGAAGAAGAGTTATCTTTATCTTTGCACACGTTGATAAAACTGATGTGTCTGTCCTTGAACCCTGTCTCATTAAAATTTCCTACATAAATTTCCATCTTATTCCCGGCTCACTAGGTATGATTCGAATGCATTGTGATGTTTTTTAAAAAATTAATATATTAAGTATGTAATATTAAATGTGCTAAAAATATTTATTGTACATATCTCAGTAGCAAATCGTTAGACTGCGAAGAATTGAAATTAAATTCTCCTAGATTGTCGTTCTCGATGGGTAATTATTTCAACGAAGGTATTGTCTTGGAAAGCAATAACCCACTAAGCGAACAGATCGTTAAAACCTATAATGATAAATATTCTGTTATCTGGTCTTTCTCCTTGGAGCTGTTTGTTTGAAAAATGTGATCCATCAATGCTATCAAACGATGGCTTCGGTTTTAAATCATTTAAAACTTATAAATAGATCCAAACCAATCCGTTTACAAATATTTCTTACTATACGCGACGTTTAAATTCAGTTCTCAGAAGTATGTGAGCAGATTTTTTTAAGCGCACATAAATAATAAAAGAATATAAATTATCATTATAAATAATTTATTGTTCTTTTACATAGTGATACTCAGCAAGTTTTTTCATATTTATTCCTACGGTAATTATCAATATGAATGTAATGTAGAAATGATTCATGAAAAATTTATATATATATATATATATATATATATATATATATATATGTATATAATAAATAAGTAAAAACATTTGAAAGGATAAAAACAAATACTATAAAATAAACGATTTTTTAAATTATCATTTAACCATTTTAATGAGTAAGAAAAAATATTAATAAAAATACAATAAATCGAAATAACTTTATGAATTCGTATGTATAAATAGAAATTTAAATATAAAATACAGTCCTATTAATGATAATAAAATACAGTTTGTCGAAGTATCTTATTTTGTTTATAAGATTTTACATGTGTCATAAATTGTGAAAAATTTGAATAAAATTCACGAAACCTTTTGGCAGACCTTCTGGAGATACAATCACTTTTAACAATAATAATTACGAATTATTAAATATAATATCTAAATAATTGTTTATTGTTGGACTACATTGAAATAAAGTATTACAGTTCGATTACTAACGGACTTCAGTAGTTCAATAGGCGTTAAATTCGTTTTTTTCTTTTTCTAACAAAATATTTTTATATTCAATCAAACCTCGTATATACTTGTTATTAAACCTTGCTCAAACTTGTTATTTTAAATTTAGCTTGAAATTTATTTTCTGTACAAGCCTTAGTTTTTTTTTTTCTTTTTTATCAAGATCTTTTTTTATATAAACATGAAATGGTAAATTTTCACATATGTTACAAATAGGGAATTCAGCCCTAATATTTAGAAATTATTTTGAAAAGCTTAAGAAGTTACTTTCATGCTATTAGATTGCAGCTAATCTTAGTTGTTATCTCCTATTGGTGACTTCCTAGATAATATTCACGCATAGTGGGGCTACTAATTTGTTTATATTGTTTAGTTGCTACTGTTTTTTAAATATTGAATTCATAATAGAAATGGATTGAAAAAAATACTACGTTTGAATTTGGTCTTCAGCTTCAGCATCTATTTCCCTTCCGAATTAATACGACTTTTAATAGTTATAGTTAATAAACCAATGGAGTATATGTCTTTCAATTTATTGAACAATTTCAAGGACCAATTATACTTGGCATTAATTGGCCAATTAATGGAAATTATATACAAATATATTCAAACATAATTCAGTTTAAAATTCGTTCCACTTCAATCCGTTAACCTAAAAAGATACAAGATTTTGTTAAGGTTTAAAATAGAAAGTAATGTATGCTTCGTTTCTACAGAAATAAAACCTGTTTCGTGTTATTTTTATAAATCATAATGTCTTCAAGGTCGAAGATGTAACCCGATATCGATGTAAAAATAAAGATTATAAAGCATTTTTGCTTACTAATAAGAGTGTATTCTAAGTAAACTCTTTGTCAAGTTGAAAAGGTTTCGCTGATAATCCTTTTAATTCACATAATTTTATAAGTAAATACTAATATAGGCTTAAAGAGCGAAAACATTATAAAAAAAAAAAATAAATAAACAAATGATAGATTGAAGACATCAATGAAACTAGATGTGGAACTCAAAAGTATACTTGGATAATATTGACATAAAAACTATAAAAAAATGCCGTGAAATAAAAAAGGTAATTACATTTACGATTGCAGCAATACAATAACATTGTTACATTCTATTCTTAAATCTATTAGTTACATAATTGTTAACTAATAGAAAATAATGTCATAACAGTCACAACAAATATCTATAAAATCATATTCATAGAAAAACCTTTCGTGAGTTTATTTGCAGAAGATTTACAGAGAAAGAAAACCCAGTAGCTACAAAATGGAAATAATGATTTGCAGAATTCCTCTATGATGTAGATTTTACTTTTCCCCACGATTCCCATTTTACTATCGTCTTGATTCATTTTTTTCATTCGTTCTTTATTCAACCCCTTCTTCATGGCCTCAGATAAACTTTAAATAAATATTTCAGATTGGTCACTTTTTTTATTCAAATATTTTGTAGTGATATTATAGCACCGACTGTACTCAATTCGGTTCGGATATATTCTTATAGTATATCATATGTAAAATTAAATATATGTTACATATAGCATACTGATAATATGAACTTACTCTTTAGTGCTGTAGCCAACTCCATTAAAATTCCTAGTGTTATTATATTATATCATATAAGCAAATCAACTGTACAGGAAAACTACAACATCCTGTCATCATTTTTGATTTCCTGTACTTTTCATTTCAAGAGGTTTCCATATTTGTCTAATAATTCCGTTAATTATTGGAACATATTCCCTTATTCAACGTTGGAATACATTGAAATCCTTTTATGTTAGACCGAATAAAACTTTTATATAACAGCTTCTTGATCGCCGGTTTAAGTGCGCCTCAACATAACTTACAGATTTGTTCTGTCTGCTTAGGAAAAAGGTTGATAGGAAGTTTTTTGTCACTTATAAATTATATATGCTCCTAGAAACGTTTTATAGTTTTTATAACAATAAATGTACATATTTTCTCACTGTAAAGTAAAATATATAATAATGAAATGATACGAGAAGACCTATGAGTGCCAAACAGGCAGTTGGGATGGCTAAGACACCTATGCAGAATGGATGAGGACCGTGATCCCAAGAAGTTTTTTGAGGCCAGGCCTACCCGACGCCGTCCTCCAGGAAGACCTAGATTGCGATGGATGAACTACTCTCGAAGATTGGTGAAAAGAAGGGGAAGTCTATGGAAATGAATAAAGGCGCTGGCTCGGGTCGAGAGGCTTGTCAGTTCTGGATTGGGGCACCTCCTCGCTGAGAGGATGATGAAGAAGAAGAGGGGGCGTGGTGGCCGAATGGGCTAAAGCATGTGCACAGCACCGCAAGTTGCCTGGCAACCGGATTACAGATTTGAGAAGACTAAAAAGTACGAGTACGCGTCCCGGTGCCGGAGGGGATTTTAAATTCCCGCCCTCATCCCCCGGCCCGGGAAAATCCCGTATAGCCTAAAAGGCGAGGTAGGGAAGAACAAAAAAAAAATGATAAATAATAAAGAAGAAGAAGTAAAATATAACATTATTTTTTATTTAAAAGATTGATATGATATATTAAGAAGTTCCTAGACTATTGTTCTCATAGTTTGCCAATCGTTCAAAATCAGGAATCATTTATCAGGATAAGACCTTGTCGATTTGCCACCTGAATGATTAAATCGGGATAAGTCTTTCTGGTTATGCAGCTCTATTAGAATTTGTTTTGTTTGTTTGTTTGTTTCAATGTCTAGGCGCAAAACATCCAGGTCATCAGTGACCGATCAATCTTTGTTGATTCGATATATCTATCCGGTATTAGGCTTTCCGCATAGTTTGTTGCCTACTACTGAAGCATTCATTGTTGTGTAGAGGCTTCTCGATAGATTGCTCCGATATTCTGGTCCTGCACATTTTAACCTCCTGGTTTTCATATCGTGAGATATTGGTTGACCAGTTTCTGTATGAAGTTATTCATAGGTTCTATTCCGATCCTCAACGCTCCAAATAATGATCCGTGGATTTTCCTTTAAAATCTTTCAATAATTCTTTCAATCATAACTGGCTTTATGATCACATTTTACTCCCTTAATTTGAAATTTCTATATATCTTTCGAAATTTCATTACCTCTAAGAGAAAAAAAAAATTTTTATTATGTTAATTTGTGTGTGTATTATATATTGAATATATAATAGTTGATCATGTATATAAAGAAAATTTATTCTCATAGGGCTAAAAACAAATTCATCAACAAAAAAAAGTTAATTCACTCTTTTTTATCAACTTCAACAGTAGTAACACAAGGCCGATGACATCAGACTTCCTGTGATTGTTCGAAAATACTTATGAAAAAAAATGATCTGCTTGTTACTGAAAGAAAGAACTTCCATACTTCCCAATTTGTATGCTTTCGCTACAGTTGCACAGATGCAGTAAATAATTTATCCAGGGCTTCAACTCAAAAATTTACTTTTTTATATATGAAATTGAAATACATTTTTTTATTCTTTGGTGAATACCTCAATCGATTGATGCAAAAATGGGCTGTGGAAATCGATTATTTTTTTTTAGTTTTACTTGTTACGGAACCGTACACAGCCCATTTTGATATAGATTAGCTGAACAAAAGTTCATAATTGAAACTTTGATCTACGTTAATTACTAACTTTATAAGTAGCGAGTCTGAGAATAAGCTTTATAATGGATGGACTTCCTTTCGAAATCACGTAAAGAACAATTTCACGGAAGTTGTATTACTTTATTCCTCTCATGCCTTTCATTTTCTGATTATTTATTATGATTAATCTAGACAAATCTTGGAATAATTATTATTTTCACGTAATTTACTAAACACGTTTATGATTTTCATTGAGAAACGACAGTCGTTAAAATACTGTTAATTCTTAATATTTAATTAAAATTTCGTAGGAACAAGTAATCACATCGAGCTACTTTATAGCTATATTAATATTATTTGAGCTTTAGAAATTCAATTTTGGACATTTGATTCCTTAGCGGTAATATATTTCTTTATATGTGATTCGACCCTTTAAAGTATAATATATAACTCATATTTATTACAATATTAGGTCCAAGAGAGAAGAATGTTTTATGGGGCATAGTTTGGCAATCAAACTTTTTAAGGTGGCACATTTTGACGGTGTTTTCTTCCTAATTTTTGTGGGGTTTCAATTTGGAAGAACTTTCTGATCAGGTAAAAATAGGAAAAACAGGCCCAAGCAAGTGTAATAATATTACAATTTTTGAACTTACAATTTACAAGTGTTACAATGTTTTGGAGGAGATATGATCCATTGACCTTGGGGCATACCTATTAGTTTCTAACATTATATAAGCTATAACATATATATATATATATATATATATATATATATATATATATATATACATATATAAATTATTCAAAATAAGAATTTTGAGGATTTTAGTACCAATGCTTTGACGCGGTTAGAGTTTAAAAATGAGCTTCCTAATCCAATATCATAAAAAATGGGCTACATCCTCGATACAGATAGCACCAAATTTAAAGAAAAAATTAAGATAAAAAATTCTCACAAACGCGAAAATCTCCTCACAACATAAAATTTAACTTATCCAATAATAAAATTATACACTATAATAATCTACCAATGATTCTTTATATTTCAGATTTGAACGGAAATACATATTTTTTTTTATAAATTTAAAAAAAATTTTAATTACAGTAAATGTATCTTCAAGGCTCCCGTTAGACCCCTTTCAAATGGAAGATGCAAGACGCCAGATGCATGCACCTTAAACACTGGACTGTGTTATAGAACGAGAGCTTTCATACCGAAGATGCAAGTGCGTCCTGCAGCCTGGATGCAAGACGCACTTGCCTCTTGCGAACCAGCCAGCTGAAGATTTTAGCGTGCATTTTTGTTGTGCTGGTCTTACATACGCTTCCACATCGGCCCGGCCGAGCCAAAATATTTTTGAGGAGCAATCATCGGGTCCGGTCGGCTTACACCGCCAACGCTCGGTCTACCCTCTCCCTTCTCAATATTCTCTAAGCTCTTGTGATTGACGTCTCTATTAATTGCTTTTTTATTTTCAACAATTGTTTTCTTTTTTTCTATTTATTGTTAAATTTATTTTTAACTAAAAGTTAGGGAGTGTTGAGGGAGCGGGGTAGATCAGTGGTAGGGCACTAAGCTTCCCATGCTCAAGGTCTCAGGTTCGAATCCCGGCTCAAGACAGAAAAATTATTTAAGTTAATATTTAAGTTAATCAAAAATTATTTATTCTGTTCCGTTGACAGTGAGGAGACCCTGAGATACGGAGATCCTCCTGAGGTGCACCACCATCCAGCCTCTATAAAGTGGATACCCTTAATTAATTGAGTAAGGGGAAAAACCTGGCGGTTGAGCGTGATCCAGACCCGATAACCTCCCTGCACAACCGCTGGCCTTGAAACAGTACATTACTTAAATAGTACTGAACCCAAGACCCTTCATGGGTTGTAGTGGTTCAGGTAAGGGAGAGCTACCATTTAACAGTATCTCTTTAAGTCTGTTCATGTCATTATTTGTAATGTGTGTATTTTTACTAGTTGTATTCTTCATACAGTTGTAGATTTTTACAGTTGATAATTAACAGTTGGTTTTTTTTACCAATTGTTCTGATTTTCAACTATTGCTCCATATATATTTATCTATTTTTCTTGTTGTTATCATGAAAAATTAAAAATTGTATGGTAAAATTGGAATGAATTGTTATTAAAAAAAAATTAATCAAAATATAAATAAAGTTAATCATATTGTGAACTTTATCATCCATTTGTTTTTGTTACTATATGATCAAAATTTCCAAGCCCTACCTCATCCATTTCTTAGGCCTGCTAGTTCATTAATTAGCAGAACTATTTTATATAATATGAGAAGGAGTTAATCGGGGGGTGCGGTAAAATAAATACTAAATTAAAATATAGTAATTATTTTAATTTTTGCCGACGTTTCGGCCCACTTTGCAGGTCGTCTTCAGGGCTACAAAAGATACAAAACATGTTAAAAATAAAAAATAAATATAAGTAGATATAAAATAAGAAGAAGTTGTCAGTTACAGAAATAAAAGATGATATCAGAGATATAGTGGGTGACAATGTCGTTAAATATCAAGTATTATATTAATTAAAATAAAAATAAAAATAATTACTATATTTTAATTTAGTATTTATTTGACCGCACCTCCCAATTAACTCCTTTTCATATTATATCAACGGTCAACCATCTCTACATCATTATTTTATATAATATTTACTAAGAACCACGACTTCCTAGAACTAGTGACTCGCCCGACTCTCGCAATTTCTTAACTGTTTCATTGCATACTGCAATTAGGCATTGTAATCCAAGTACAATAGTTCCATCCACCCTTCAACTATGTTAACCAACACAGAGGACTTCAATGTGGGCTTTGTTAAAGCAGTTGAAACTATCCTGCAATATACGATACTACAAGTAGAAAGTACTCAAATATGGATAAACAAGAGAAATCATGAAAGGCCCTGACACAAAAATTCGAATCAGCAGGAACAAAACTATGTACTTATAATATATTTGGGTCATCGAAAAAAATATGCTAATTCCAATAGCAATTACTATTAAAGAAATAATAATAAAAATATAATTTCGTCGTCTGAAGAGTCGGGTGATTGATTATTCATCTTTCAAACTCACGTACTAAACTAACAGAGATAATGGATGTAAACAGAAGATACAAGAGACACGTGCATCCTTGGTGTGAAAGCTCTTTTATCAAGATGCAAGACGCACAAGCATTCTGCATCCAAGACGCATGCATCTTGCGTATTGCATCTTCGGTGTGAAAGGGGGTTTTAAACTACACGTGGGCATACGCAGGAGGCGGCAAGGAGAAGGGGGGTTTTCCCTCCTAAATAATTTGAAAGAAAATAAAACATAATATAATACTAAAGATACGCCGAATATTGATTTAAAAAAAAATCGTTTTATATATATATATATATATATATATATAAGTTAAGCGTCGGCGGACTCTAACAATAAAAAAAAAGAAAGGAAAGGGCTTGAAATGCAACACTCACGGTTTCAGAAAAGATACTGATTTATTCCTTTAGTAATCCTCCTTATATACATTTCATATGTTTATTTACATTCAGGACGGTATTAAGGCTGATATCGCCGGTCTCCGGTCTTTATCTCCCCCCCACCAGTTTACGAATAGGATTTTTCGGAAACTTAGATATTCCTAGATCGGAGCTAACGATTATCAGTCTTAACACCTTACAATTGTTTTTACAAGTATAAAGTTGAAAGAAAGTAAAACTCACTCGAGACATACAATAATACAAAGAAATAAAAAAAAACAGAACTAAACACAACACTTGCTTCCAAAAACAGAACTCTTAAAATCCTAAAAAAAAACAGAGAAGAAAAAAAAAATAATACACTTTCCTCTACTGTATTGCTATGATTCTATTTACACATAAAAAAAAATACACCATATTTTTGCTTAGACAACCAAAAAAAACATATTTGTTATAACGTGGTGAGGGTACTACGAATCCGTTAGTTTATGTTCCGGTTCTATCATTGGGAGCTTCAATTGTTCAATGTGAACCGTTCTCCTCTTTCTAGGTTCATTAACGCTTTCGATCGTTAGTAGATTATGCTCCCTAATAGCAATCACTCTGAATGGACCCTCGTATCGTAACAATTGTTTCCCTCTGTTGGTCCCTACTCTACGGTACACTATTGTCCCGATCTTTAGATCACCCATTTGGTCACGTACGCGAACATTCTGCCTCTCTACCCGCTTCTCCTTTTCCCGCTTAATTTTCGCCGTTACTCTTCCCCACGTCTTTTCCATCTCCACCCTATTGCTCTGGATTTGCTCGACTAATGGTTCATTAACCGTTGTTTCCCCGCAATCTCGCCTTGGCCTGCGCATCCCGAATAGTACTTCCACGGGCGAAAATCCCGTGACGGAGTGAATCGAGTGGTTGTAGGCTGTTACCGCTTTCTTCATTGCAACATCCGGCTCCAACCCTTTTTCCCCCTGATACACCCGGATGTGATCACTCAGCGTGCTGTGCAACCGCTCAATGCCGCCTCTACCCTTAGGATGTCCCGGGGTGTTATAATGCCAACGAATCCCTAGTCGTTTCACCTCCTCCCTAATCGCGGCATTGTCAAACTCCCTACCACCGTCCGATGTGATCCTCTCGGGGACCCCGTAGAACTGCACCCAGGTTTGTAGGGCTTCCGCAACTGCGTTGGCAGACTTGTCCATGACCTGGTGTGCCATAGCTACCTTGCTAAAGACGTCGATGACCGTGACCCACTTGAACCCTCTCCAGGTAAATGTATCAATCTGGAGGTCCTGTAGTGGCATATTCCCCGTCGGTGTCTCTTCCTGAATCCCTCTGGGGGGGTGTCGATCATATTTCGTGCGCATACACACCTCGCATTTCCCTATGACCTCTTGGATGGATTTTTTCATGCCCCACCAGAAATACTTTCGACGTAATGCCTGCAGTGTCTCGTTCACGCCTCGGTGGTTGGTTTTCCCCTGGTGATAAGCTAATGTGACTGCCTGTTGCTGTTCCTCATCCTGTATAGTTTCCACTGCGTACTTACAACGGATGAGTGTTCTGTCCACACCAATTCGCTCGGATCTCCACATCCGCTTTATTTTATCCCATACCGTGTTATTCCCCACATAAAGATGGTGCGTCTTTCCAGGTTCCGTGGCGTCCTTCAGTGCCGTACAAATTTGCTCTTCACTCACCCCGGGTTGCGACCAGATGACGCGAATCTTGCTTTTCCCATATCTTCGATAATCTATTTTCATCATCCCTGCTACTCTCGTTTTCCAGATTACCTGACGATGCTTGTCATTGATGATGTCGTCTATCTCCTCCATTTCCACTGCTCTTTCCTCCGCTGAGCTCTCCTCTTCCGGGGACTCTCCCCTGTCATCTATACCGACGATATCCTCCGCTCCTTCGCCGTCGGGAGTCCATTCACTCAAGAATTGGCGCACGTCTCGCGATGGTCCTCCCCCGTCCTCTTCTACCGCGTTGATCATGATGGCCCTCGAGAGCCAGTCCGCCACCACGTTCTCCTTTCCCGGCTTATACACCACCTCTATATTGTATTGACTAAGGACTTCCTTCCATCGCGTGACCCTAGCTGAGGTTTCTTTAAGTTTCCCTACCCACTGCAGGGGTTTGTGGTCGGTGTGGACTCGAAACTTCCTCCCAAATACGTATGGCCTGAAATGGTCGATAGCCCACACTATCGCGAGTAGCTCCCTCTCCAAAGCGCTGTATCGCGATTCCGCACCCGTAAGCCGACGGCTCGCGTATGCTATCGGTCGTTCACCCTCACTCCCCCCCTGGGACAAAACGGCCCCTAACGCGTATTCGCTCGCATCGGTGGTTATATTAAAGAGCTTCTCAAAATCCGGGAACGCTAACACCGGCTCTGTCAGCAACCTATTCATACATTTTCGGATATTATTCTCCATCTCTGGTGTCACCACAATCTTCGCGCCTTTCTTCAGCAAATTGTTAATGGGTACCAAATACTCTGCCATCTCAGGTACGAATCTCCGGTAGTAGTTCAGCGTCCCAAGAAGCCTACGGATCCCCTTCACGTCCCGTGGTACCGCCATCCTTGTGATCGCCTCCACCTTTGCCGCATCCGGTCTGACCCCCTCGCTAGAGATAGTGTGGCCTAAAAAATTAATCCGCGTTTGTCCCAGCAGAGACTTCTCGCTTGATAATTTCAGCCCGAATTTCCGGAGCCTCTCGAATACTGACCTCAGATGTCCCACGTGTTCGGTTTCCGTTCTGCTAAAAATCAGCAGGTCATCCATATATACCTGACATACCGAGTCATCGATACCCCTCAAAAATTCGTCCATCAGACGCTGAAATGTTATGGGCGCATTCTTCAGACCAAACGGCATTCTTGTGAATTCATAATGCCCCCTTTCGAATGTGAACGCTGTTTTGTGTTGGTCTTCCGGGTGCATCCGTATTTGGTGATATCCCGCCTTAAGGTCCAACGTGCTAAAGACCACGGCTCCACTCAACCTATCCAGTATATCTTCGAATCTGGGGATCGGGTACTTCTCGTCTACCGTGTTATCGTTCAATTTACGATAGTCTACTACCACCCTGTATTTTTCCTTATTATCCCCCGGTGCTGCCTTCTTCTTCACCGCCCACAGG
The DNA here is from genome assembly GCA_928085145.1 of Nezara viridula. Lineage (NCBI taxonomy): Eukaryota > Metazoa > Arthropoda > Insecta > Hemiptera > Pentatomidae > Nezara > Nezara viridula. The sequence continues at coordinate 116,643,735 of OV725077.1, forward strand.
GGACTATTGAATGGTGAGGTGCTATCAACTATGATCCCTTGTTCTTTTAGACTATCTAGCTCCTCTCGAATATGCTGCCTCAACGCCTGCGGGTATCTTCTCTCTTTCACGTAAGTTACCCTATCCTGCTTCAGTGGGATTTCATGCACCGTCCTCCCTGTTACCCCTAATACCTCACCTTCCCTGAAGAAAATGTCCCTAAACTCCTCCTGTAGCAACTTCCTCCAGTCCTCCACTCTGTTCACCGCCCCTATCCGCACCCTTCTTTCTCTCGCGACCCCTATACATCCGAACTTCTTCTTTCCCAACCTAACACTCCAGGCTCCTCTACGATTCCTAATGCTCGCCCCTACCTGCCCCAACAAATCGCACCCCACTATGACCTGGTATTCCCGAGTCATGTTTTTTACTACGTGTACCTTCAGTTCGCCCTCTTTTCCTGCCCACCGATCAAGTCTTATTGTCGCTTCTCCCTCTACGCTACAGGGGCCACCCAGAGTGATTAGTTGGCAATCGCATTTTTGGATCCGGAGTGCCCTCTCACTCCCGCACACTTTCCCTAACGCCCCTCTGGTCATAATAGTGCTCGAGCTCCCGGTATCCACGAGGCACTTTACTCCCCCGTCTACCTCGATAATTGGCAACCAGCATGGCTTACCTCGGATGTTGTTGCATGTTGCTGTGCGGTCGCCTCTCTGCTGCCACACTCCTCAGATGCCGCCCAGCTTCCTCCTCCCCGCCGCCGTTCGTCGCTGCTCGGTCCGTTGGCTGCTCCTGCCTCCTTCGCCTCCACTGCTACCTGGTTCGTCCGTCTCTGTCCCCGAAGTTCCCGACTCCTCGGTTGCCTCTCCCGAAGATCCGTCCTTCCGCTGTATCCTAGCCCGTCTTGTCAGCTTCTGCGTGTTTACTTCCATGGGCTCGTCTTGAGTTCTTTCTCTCCTCCGGAATATGTACGGGCACTGCCTAGCAATATGCCCTTCGGTACCGCACTCGAAACATCTAGTGCGCGGACATTGTGCAACTAAATGTCCTGGCTTTCCGCACCCATGACATTTCCTGTCTTCCCTGCGGGGTCCATTCCTCGGCCTCACTTGTCCGGATCTTTTTTCACCCATCCTGACCTTTTCTCCGCCCGGCTGTACCGTTTCTCTCCTCTTCCAACCCATCGGGGCTGTCCGGGGTCGTCTGTCATTCACCCGGATCCACCCTGGTTCTTCCACGTCCATCCGAGTCTCTTCTTCCCTTGCGCTTAGGTCGATCATTTCCTGGGCACACTCGAGGAATGATCTCTCCCTGGGCAATCCGTCTCTCCTTCCCGTTTCCTTCGCCAACTGGACCTTGAGTATCGTCGAGAGGAACTCCATCCTGGCTTCCACCTCTCCCACACTCATTGTTTCGCGCATTTTCTCCGTTATGCGGTTGTACTTTGCCACTAGTACCCCCGCATACTGGCCCCTCGTCTGACGTTGGGACCGGCGCTCCCTAAACATTTGGAAGATGTCTTCCTCCGGCGTCCATCTGCCTCCTCCGAAGGCCTTCTTCAGTCGCTCCTTAATCACCGGCCATGGTGTCTCCTCGTCCGCCTGAATTTGGTTCAGGATGCTCCTCCTTACTCGGCACACCAGAGCCGCTTTCAACGCTTCCGCGTCCCCTAGGTTTACCAGGTCCTCCGCCACCTTTACCTCTATTCTAGACATGAGGCGGTCTCCGCCTTTCAGGAAATGGTTGAGCTCACCTACCTCGCCACCGAAGCGTTCCAGGTCCGCAATGGCTCTTCGAAGGTCCTGCGTGGTCGCCGCTCTTATTTTCATCCATTCCAGCGCGTTAGCGTGCGCTTCTGCCAATGTGTCCCTCGGTAAGGGAGGGATCTCCTGGATCTGCGGAATCTGCGGTACCTGAGGTATTTGAGGTATCTGAGGCACCTGAGGGGCCTGCGCGATCTGAGGTATCTGCGGAATTTCTTGAGGTTGAGGGATTTCCGGGGCGCTCAACACTCCCGGCCTGATTAAGCCCTCTGTTGGCATTTCACTCTTTCCTTATGACTAGGAGAAGAAAAAAAAACCAAGAGAAAAAAAATGACTTTAAAAAAAAATTACTTCTCTGTTCTCCTGTCGTAGTCCCGGGTTTCGGCACCAGTTAAGCGTCGGCGGACTCTAACAATAAAAAAAAAGAAAGGAAAGGGCTTGAAATGCAACACTCACGGTTTCAGAAAAGATACTGATTTATTCCTTTAGTAATCCTCCTTATATACATTTCATATGTTTATTTACATTCAGGACGGTATTAAGGCTGATATCGCCGGTCTCCGGTCTTTATCTTATATATATATATATATATATATATATATATATATATATATATATATATATATATATATATATTGTAGTTTATATAAAAATATTTATAAAGTGTAATAATCATAAAATTTTCCCCCCAAAAAATTTTGTCTTGCTTCCCTAATATGAAAGCTGCTTGAAACTATAAATTGCTTTATTTTAAATTCCTATAAACTAGATCTTCCTTCCGGCTTATAATCATTAAATAATCTTTCAACAGTTTAAGAAGAAAAAGATGTAAGGACCAAAAAAACAAAAACTTTTATAAGGAAAATTGTGTCTGCTGATAGTTTGGGTTGTAATAGGTAAAACTCTCAATTCTTTCCAGAATAAAAAAATAATTGTGATGACGGTAAATAGCCGGATTACGGAACCATGCCAAACAAATTAAAGAGTACTATCTATGTGGATTCAGGTGGCACCGATCAAATATTTTCCCTTCTACAAATATTTAAAAATCAGAATATAAAGATGGTGTGCACCGAATGTACATCGACTTCGAAATATCTAACATTTTCGGTTTATTCAGGGGTATAACATTTTATTATTAGTTGATAAAGTAGTCAGAATTTGCATGTATGAAACATAATATTAGTATAAACGACTAATAATTAAGGAAGAAATTTGAAATCTTTTCAGGCTTGATTGTTGATTGTTTCCCAATCATTAATTTATTTTTGTTTTGAAATACGTTACTAAGAGCTTCTTTACCGGAAACAGTGGATGATATAATACACAACTTTGTCAATTAATATCTACTGTTGAATGAGTATGTAATAAAAATAAACTTGAATCAGAGTGCGAAGTAAATATGGAGTACTAGGAGCAATGATGACCTCTCTGTTATAAATAGATACAAGAGGAAATAGTTTAGAATATCTACAAGAGTTTCATACGTTATCTGCTATCTTTGAAAAAACAAAAATTCAAGGCAATAGAAATCTAGTAATTAGTTGGACTATTGTCATCATTTATTCAAAACATACTCAATTCTCGTCGATGGTAAGAATTTACTAAAATCTTTTCTTATTAAATAAATTATTTAAGAATAATGACTAGAAAAATAGTTTTATAAAGATTGAGCAACATGAAGAAAAAATCGTTAATAAATAAAAAAATTGTTGACTAGCTTGCTTGATTCGAATGCGTTTTGGGTAGTACCTTTTTTGACCTAGCGCGGAAGCTGTACAGAATAAAAATGTTAATTTTCATTTATTGATGAATGAAATAAATGAAGTTTTATGTAGATCAATTTCCCTTCTTTTTCTTTATCTATTTCCTAGTGCTATTTCTACCGCACTGAGACCTTGATCACTACTGACGGTTTTATGGTTCCTGCAGAGCTGCTTCATTTGTTGGGGTGTTTTATTTATTTTCCTTCCAATCTTCTCGTTATACTTATGGTATAAAATCCTTGGCTTTCGGCGGGGTCTTTTATCAATGAATCGAGTTTCTATTTCTTTTCTGGGTTACCGATCCTAACTCATTTGCCCAAGGCGGCTTTTAAGGATATCGTTTATGTAATGTGGTTTTTAATTCAGAAATTGTGAACTCCTCCTTAATCCTTTCTTTCATTAGGAGATCTCTTCTATTTTCTCTTTCAACCATGCATAAGTAAATCATTTCAGGTCCAATTATTGGGCCAACCTTCTTATCTAGCATAACACCAACCCTCGGTTCCATAGATACATTGACTAGTTGATGTGTAGCTTGGTCTTCAGTGTCACATCTCCTCCTCCTGTACCTTATGCTATAATAGATGTGGTTAGTTCTGGTAGGAAGTATCTCAATCTATTCTGTTCTGGCAGTTTATGTTGGTTCCCAAGCAATCAAAATTGTTAAGCATTTCGAGAACTTCACTATAACATAAACCTTCAATTTTTCCTCCTCATTTCGGGAAAGGATAAGTACTTCAATATTAGAGGTATTGATGATCATTAATTTTCTTTATAGTTCTTCCTATCCATTAAAGCTTATTGAAAGATTCTTCTTCGATATTACTTTTGAAGACAATACCATCAACATACAAGAGAAACTAGCTGATTATTTTCTAATGTTCAACTTTTATATGGCTGTATAGACTAATTTTGAGGATTTTGCCTCAAGAAAAATAGTAAACAGGATTGAACTTAAGCTATCCCCCTGGTTGTCACCTCTATCAATGGAGAAAGAATGAGGCACTGTAGCAATGTTCCTAACTGCTCTTTTTGGATTACTATTTAAAGAATGTACTGTAGTGAGGAATACACTGATTTAATTTCTCATTTATGTATATTATATCATTATTTAGTTGATTGTATATATTTTGTTTTTCTTTTGACGATTATTTCTTGAACAGGTGGACTGATTTTATTTTGAAAGTTTATGGCCCCCGGATGTCTATGTACAAAAATTATCACAATTATCATTTTGTGGTAATTTTTTTGTTTTTTGCATATATATATATATATATATATATATATATATATATATATATATATATTGATTTTAAAATTTTAAAAAATGAATGAGGTAATGCTTTTCTAATCGATTTTCGACCACTGGCCAATCTTGACATTTATAAAAATTCTATCATTTTTTTCTCTTCATACATTCAAATTGTGTCGTTATAATTATTTTCTCTCTTTCATCATTTTAATTGTTTACATCATATAATAAAATATTACAATTAGGCATATAAACTGTACAAGCACTTTGTTATTAGCTATATTATTAGACTGAAGTTTACCATGAAAGAGAATAATAGGGTTTCTACGGAAAGGTAAAAAACTAAGTCTTAAGATCTTCGAAAATATACTACTACGTAAAATATATATTTCTTTTTTATGTGAAGATGAGTCGGTTAGAGAATTCATAGAGCTGTTGCACAAAGCAGAGTCGCGTGACTTGCACTCGGTAAATATAATCCTTTGTAGAGTGCCTTTTTACACGCTTCATTGAATCGAAAATAAAATAAAAGCGACGCTAACATACTCGATGTGAAGCCTTCAATAGGCGACATACTCAGCGATTATAAGAGATAATTAAATAAACATGAAAAAGAAAAAGAGACAAAAAGTGTCCAAAAAGCAAACAAAGCCTAAAAGGTCCAACTCTAGGAAGAAACTGACAAGAGATAAGAGAGGCGTAGCTTTTTTGCTCACCTTGTAACGTTTTAGCCGGGATAAAGGCCAGGGATCAGCCTTGGCGGTTCTGATAGATCAGGCTACAATCACTTTAGTCCCATTCCTATTTCTCCCCTTCTTCCTCTTTCCGATTTTTCTCTTATTCTCCTTTCATCCCACACAATCTTTTATTATGTTTTCCTTTCCTGTGTGTTTTCTGCTTCAGAGATTCCTACGTTCCAAACAGGAAGCGATTACCTCAGCCTAGAATTTCTCCCTTTAGCTGATTAAGGGCATAAAAAAAAAAGTATTCTTGTGTGACTTTACAATCGTTTCATAAAATTTAATCAATAATGGATTAGGATTTTAAAAGGGCAATTATACACCCCCAATCATATTTTCAACAATACAATTTTTTTTTATTTAATACATAATATGATATATCGGTTTTTATTAGCTATTTAAAAACATTCTAAAATAAAACAGCTGTTAAAAAACAACATTTTTAAACACTATTCGACCAATGCTATAGTAGGGACTTTTTTTATTATTAGAGGCCGCAAGAAGGTTAGACATTGATAATGGAGACCACAATATTTTTTTATTTTTTTCTGTCGCTGTATTTATTTATTAGTAAATGCAATTTACGCTTAAATCTTTTAATTAATATTATTACAATATTAAAATATTCACAAAATATGGTCTCTAATTGTTCAAATTCACTTGGTAATTATTAATCTTTCACTTTATAAAGAAAGCATCCATATTTTTAAAGTTTGATTTTTTGTATTTTTTATTACATATCGAGAAAATAAAAAAAAATATCGAAAAAAAATTAAAAGAAAAGAAAAGTGGAAAGATAAATTTAACTACATTTTACATAACATGAAAAGACATTTTATCCAAAACCAATAACTCGTTCAATAACCTCAATATTAATTATATGAGGAAATTGATTTAATGACAATTTATATTTTTCTTATCTACCGAAAAACACTTAAAAGGACACTCGAACAAGAAGTGGATACAATTAAAGTCGAAAAATTAGAAGAAATGGATTAATTACAAAACAGCTTATAACGAAATTTATTTTGAACCTTTTTTTTTTTTGTTTTTTAATCTTCTTGAAATCAACCTATTGATTACATTCGATAACGTCAAGTCTTAAAATTTTAAGAACACCACTAAGGTTCACTAAGATAAAAAATCAGCGTTAGCCTGGAATACGATATTAGCTAACATTGATTTTACTAGCAACTATAATAAAAAAACAATTACAGTCAATATTGTCAACTTTACCATTGTCAGTACAACAGTTCTCCACCTAACTACAGATCTGTACCTAGATCTGATATAAGACTTGAAAAAAAAAAATCAAAATCTTATCAATATGTGTTTCAAAAAATAAATGAAAGCCCAGCGGTATCTTAATCATTTTATTATTAATTGATTGTTTTTCTTCATTCTTTCGATATTTAAAATTAATTGCTCACTTATTGTTTATTTTAAATTATTGTTCAATTATTATTGTCCATTAATATTTAAATGTAAACTCTTTGTTAAAAAAATTGTGTGATGCTGACACGCTTAAAAAAGTAAATCTTCTTTTTAAATAATGTAAAATCCAAATTCAGCACATTATAAATTTTTTGAGGCCCATTTTAAAAGTATCTAAAGCTTAAAGCTTACAGCTAACAAATCATTAGGACTATTAAAATAACAAAAAAATTATTTATTGTATGGAAGGTAGGTAATATAAATCTCCTACCTTTCAGTTGACATTTTTTGATAATGTCATTCAAATGATGTTTCTAGTTGAAAAAGTTATATCTATTCAGACAATGAGTTTGTTGAATCCAGAATGGGTGGGTGAATGGAGTGATGAAATATAGAACTGTGGGGTGGTTTTTCCACCTACATACATTCAACACATTTTTCCACTAGAAACATCACTACAATTAATAATAAATAATACTGAAATTTGAGTTAGTCATTATGTCAACTGAAAGCCTCATATAAATCTAGAGAGATTTGAAAGTAAATCTCTATATTCAACCTATAAATGATTATCGATTGTACGCCTATCAGCTATTAAACTGTTATTTCCCATTGAAAAGTTTACTAAAATGAAATTAAGAGATTTTAAGTGGACAATGTTTGGATTTCACAAAGGGAAAATTCATCAAATCATTCACTAATTTAATTTTCTAAAAGGTTTCATGACGGTTTTCTGAATAAACGGACGTTGATACCATATTATTTAAATATAATATGAGATCTAGAATTATTAAACTACAGTAAATGTATTTAAGATTATAAACATATGCTCCATGAAATATTTTTACATTTCACATAAGTATTATGAAATAGTTTTTTACACAATTCCATTGCTTTTATTAGTTGGATTTTAAATACTTTTTTTAAACTTAAAAAGTTTACATTTATTTAGTAATTAATTTTCCTTGAAATCATGTGATTTTCGTTAAATAATATTATTTTCAGTAGTAGTTTCAATAATCTATGTAACTTCCACATTGTTCTATAGCCTTTTGTATCTTGTCCGTTCTGGGCTTGAAGAAGACCTGCAATGCCTGGTCGAAATGTCCACTCTAAATAAAATAGTTTTTTTTTACTCTTTTTATGACGGGCCATCTTCTCACTCAATATTATACCACAGTCAACTATCAAGTATTCAAACTTTTATTCTATCAAAGGCAAATAAACGTTTAACATTTTTTTTTTAACAGTTTTAGAATTTAGAATTATCTCTTTTGGTTAGTAGACTAGATAGATTGATAATTTATGCTAATTATATTGGAAAAATAATGTATGCAACAAATGAATAAATTATTTCTCCTTTTTTCAATTGATAATGTTTATTTGAAAATTTCGCTATGTGTGGCTACTTAAAAATTAATGATTTTCAAAGATCTTTTTCAACTCTGAAAAATGCATTGTTCTTCTATTGCAAAATACAACTCCTGACATCTACTACTGCCTTGCGTCATCCCAAGCAGCCTGATTGCATCACGCCCGTTGCAACCATTATACCCCGACTTCTTGAAATGTTCGTTGCAAACCACCAGCGGGAAATTCATCAACTGCTCATCGACTGTTCATCAGGAGACAAGAGCTTAGTATAGCGGCTTCCTAAAGCGGGATCCGAGCTGACCGCTATAACTGCCCCTTATAGAGGAGTAACTTGCCAGCTTTCTCCCATTGCTCCTAATGAAGATCTCATTCGCCGGCCCATTCCATCCTATGCCTCCCAGTTTCACTTTCAACTGGTATTCACTCGATTCCGATTGTGGTCAGCAAAAACAAGTAACTTTCTACAATACAAAGGAAGAATCTTCCACGGAGCTTCTCTATCAAATGACTAGGAGGAGGCTATCAGCCTATGGCTAAATAAAGAAGAAAATATATCAAGACGTAAACACATTTTGGTTGTAAATCATGTAAAATATTTGTTTTTACAATTTTAATTTAATTTATAAGAGGATTTAAAAACACAACATGTTTTACAATTTTTTCTGATTCATAAATCTCTTGCACATATCATGTCATCTATTATATTCTATGAATCTTAAGCCAATAATTGCACTATATTCATACACAATATTTTGGTGGATTTTCTTTTTTTTTTATTTATTTGTTTAGAAATATAATAATCTGTCACGTGGACAATAATTATAGTGAGATATTAACACATTCACACCATATATACAAAAAACATAAAATTAACAAATGTAAAATAATAATCAATAACTATATACAATAAAAAATAAAATAGCCTAAAGATAAGTAAATTAAAAACATGAAAACTCAGTCATACCTATATACAATATATACAATCAAGCAGAGATCTCCAAACTAGGCCTGTCCCTCCAGCTGTAGAGGGAAAAGCATGGACTCCAAGAGATCCTTGCGCTACTCTCTCAACGAGTGAGAGCGCTTTAGTGGATTTTCTAGACCGTATTGTTCTAATTTTAATAGAAATAAGATTTATTTTAGAAATGTTTCTCCCTCCGAGGCGTCTGAAAAGAAGATGGCCTCGAGATCTCCTTTTGTAAATACATTTTTAGAGTGCTACCAGTGGGTAGTTTCTCAACAAGTGATTTCATCTTGTTATATTCTTTTGTTCACATTTACTGAATGTGTTTTTACTTGTAACGCAGTTGTAAATATCATCAATTAAAAAAAAAAAAAAAAAATGTTTCTCAGAATTTTTTTTTTCATTAACACGATTTTGTTTTAGATTAATCAGATTTTATCTTTGAATACGCACTTAAATTTTCGTCAATTTTTTACTGAAATTGAATTATTTATATTTAACAATATGTACCTAGTACAAAGCATATATGCACATCTTGCATATTGCTACTCAATAATTTTCTTCTTTTTTTATTGAATAATTATGCATATTTATTTCAATATTTTTAGATGTCAGAACAAAATTTCATTTTTTATTATTGTTATTATTTATTCTCTTGTTGTTTTTGTTTATTTTTATTTTTTAGTAACAGGTTTTGCCAACCTATTAGAAGAAACTTATTGTGTTTTATTTTTCTTTGCCATTGATGTAAATAGGGGTACCTCAGTGGTAGGGCGCTGAGCTTCCCATGATCAAGGTCCCATTTGTCTTTCGCACCCTTCATCGATGTGGCAGTCAGCAAACGTGTCGTTTAATAGAGTTCTGACATTCTAAGCATGAAGGAGGGTAGTACATTGCAGAACGTCTTCCTGGTCTTCATTCAGCAAAGGAGATCTCTCATCCAAATCCATTTCATTCGCCTCCTGGTGGGGACGTTAGTCATGGCCATATCGTTTATAAGTCTTGTCTCGGTGTACTTTATCTTCAAATTGGGAGTAAAGAGTACGAATGTGTAGATCGATAGTTGGATGTGGGTATGAAAACCTTTGTTTTATATATACCAAAGGGCTGTTACAATTATTCTTGGAATTTTGGATTTAAAATATTTTATTTTAATAAAAAATATTTATAAATATAACAAAGACTAAAAATTAAAATATAACTTAACTACTAAGATATTATAGTTTAAATCGAATAAAAGGAGACTAGAGTCTAAATTGTAGATACAATAGTTGAAAACTAAGAATCGCTTCTTTGAATGTATTACAACTTACGCACTTTCTAATTCTAATAATACTGGTTGAGCATGAGAGAGATTGGCTTGCAGTTAACTGGAAATAGCTCGGGTTTTTCCAGAACTTCTTGGGTTTTCCGAATCAGTATGTAACTAGTTCTATTTTATTTATATCATATATGTTATTACTCGTTTATTAGCATATTTTATTTAGTGTTTATATTAGTAACATTTTTTATTTTTTATTAAACAGTGAATAGTACAACATGCCACATTGAAGGACAACAAGTAACAAGGCTAATTGTGTTCATTCATACCATATATACATATAATAGGGATATAGAAAAAATCTTTTCGAAAATAAATAAAAATAAAAATTAAGCATCAATTTAAAGATATTTCTATAGTAAAATAGACTATAAAAATAATAAATAAATTTAAACCTTATAGAATTCAACTAAATTTAAAAAATAAAGGAATTTTTGCACTCATAGTAATTTAAGAAAACAAAACTCAACACTTTTGTATTTTTCTTGAAAATAATATACTAGGTGTAGCAAACTATCGAAAGCATTTTAAATAACTTTTATGAATGAAAGCCTTTATAAAACCCTAGTATAGTTATGGGTGTATGTATATTACGTTTATAATACTACTTCCGTGAATATACCTGACTATGTTTTATTAGACCACTCAATTAATATAATAACGGATTTATATATAATTGATTTTAGTGAATTTGATATATTTTTTAAGTCTATTGATGAGGAAATCATGCCATTTTCCTTATCGTTAGGATAAAGACTAATAATAAGTCAGAATTTCCTTTTCTGAGTAATGAGTTGTAAGCTTCGTCACGGTGTGAATGAATGTTAACAAATACTATTTGTTAATGAGTAAATATGATGATGGACATAAAATTGTTTTTCTTATTAGCAGAGATATATGATAAGATCAAAAATTGTTAAACTGATTGCTTATTGTTTTGTATGTTTATGGTATAATATGAGTACGCTTCAAAATTAATAACAAGAAACCAGTTAACTTGTATCTTGTGTAATATATGATAATGTGAGGTGTATAAAGTCAACATTACATTTCAATAATTATATGTTTAAAATAAAAAGTAAGTAATAAAAAATATTTTATTTCTTTATCATTAATGGAAATCTGGGCCTGCTTGTCTCCAATCAAGTTTTTATTATTTGAAGTGATTGAGATAAAAATTATGATAAAGGTATTCGTTTGTGTTTTTGAAGTAAGAAAAGTCGTTTAGTCATTGTTAACAATAAATATGAAAACAGAGTCGTAATTATTTTTTATACACTTACAATTTGTTCTTAGAACACTTTCTTTTTCAATAAGCATGATTTATTAAAATATCAACTACCCAGAAATAAATTAAGATAACAATAATTGAAGAGTTATTATAAAGAAATTAATGAAATATTAATAATTTTAGAAAATTACAATTAATGGTGAAAGCAGGGATAAAGAGTTGTTTTGGTCAATAGTTATATAGATAAATAGAAAAATAATTTAATTCTGGGACAATGCCCCTTGAGAATAACATATGGTACAGACAAAATACGATTTATGGACTAAAAGATAATGAAAAAAACAACATTACATTAACTTACATATTTCCATCTATGGTACAAACAAATAAAATAATAAAACTAACTTATTTACATTTAACTATAAAATAACATAAATAACTATCAACTAACATAAACCACAAACTTACTAATTTAAAAGAAACCTACCACTACAACCCATGATGAGTCTTGAGTTCATTAGTATTTAGGGAAAGTAGTGTTTCTTGATAATCGATGTTGTACAAAGGGATGATTGGACAGAGATCACGCTCAACCGCTAGATTTACCCTATCAATTAACTATTTAATTAAGGGTACCCACTTTATAGGGGGGAGGGAATACGCCCCAGAAGGTTCTCCCGATACGAGGGACGATCCACAGCCGATGAACCATAATAATTAATTTATCTACAATTATCCGGGATTCAAACCTGGGACCTTGAGCATTAGAAGCTCGGTATCCTACCACTGAGCTACTCGATTCCCATATTTACATCAATGGCAAAGACAAATAAAACAATAAAATAAAATACAATAAGTTTCTTTTAAAAAGTTGGCAAAACTTTTACTATAAAAAAAAAATGTTGAGTAGCAGTATACATATATGTTCTAAGTCCACTTTTTAAAATTATAAATAATTCAATTTCAGCAGAAAAAAATCGTTTGAAAGTTAAGAGCATATTCAAAGATAAAATCCGATTAATCTAAAATTAAGTCGTATTACGGAATACCTAGTGATCCTGTTTCTGACTGTTTTGTGAAAAGTGAGCGGAATAAGAGTAAGTGTTTTAAATGTGGATAAAGAAGAATCATGGAAGGAAATTCCAGAATGTGATGGATCCTGTATCTTGGCAAATTAGGCAGATCTGTAAAGGTCAGAGGATCGAGATCTTGTGGTAAGGGATTAGTTCTTTGACAAATTTAAATGATGTTTAATTGTAGCTATCTAATCATATAAAATAATACTTGGCGAATGAAACAGTTTTGAGCTTAATATCAAAGGCAATTTTTATTATGGTTACATATAAAAATCGCGCTACCAAGTCCAAACTCTAAATGCCTGTTGTTCAAATTTAATTAACGGGTATTATTTAGGCAACTTTCCAAATTTAATTAAAATAAAACAAGGCAGTGTCTTGGGCCCAGTTCTCTACATCCTTTTCACAGCTGACATTCCAACCCATCCTAATACCCTTCTAGCAACATTTGCTGACGATACCGCCATCCTGTCTTCCCATCCAGACCCTGAAACAGCATCCCTAAACCTTCAAAGACACATCTCCCTAATAGAACAATGGTGAAACAATTGGCGCATCAAGATCAATGAATCCAAATGCAAGCATGTCACCTTTACCCTCCGACGCAGATCCTGTCCATATATCCTTTTCAACTCAGTACCTCTTCCCACCTCAGACACAGTTCGGTATCTTGGATTTCTTTTAGACAAAAGACTAACATGGAACCCACATACCAAACTTAAAAGACAAGAGCTTAACCGACGACTTGGCCAGTTATACAGACTACTTAACAGAAAATCTAACCTCTCAATTGAAAACAAACTATTAATATACTCAAACCCATCTGGACCTACGGACTTGAACTGTGGTGGACAACTAAATTATCGAACATCAAACGCATCCAATCCTTCCAGTCTAAAATCCTCCGTATAATAGTCAATGCTCCTTATTATGTTACGAACAAAACATTACATCATGACCTTAACATCCCTTATGTCCTTGACGTTATTCCATCCCGATTTTCAAATTTCCATCAGAGCCTAACCCATCATCCTAATCCATTGGCACAATCCTTATCCAGTTCCAGTCATCCCTACAATCCTCCTCGAAGGTTGAAGCGGAAGTGGCCTCGAGATCTTTTGTAAAAACGTCATTGGAGTCCTGGCAATGGCCAGCTTCTCCACTCAAGTCATGAGCGTATGTGGCTTTAGTGCCCTCTCTCAGTCTCCACTGGATTCCCATTCTAGCATGATGCGGCTGAGAGAGAAGCGCTGGGATCTCTTGGAGTCTTGCCATGTCATCCACACGTGGGGGAAAAGGCTCGACTCGGAGCTCCCTCGGCTGACTGTAAATATTGTAAATAAGTTTGAATGTGTTTTTATTTATTATTATTTTTTATTTTTATTTTTTTTTTATTATTTTTTTTTTATTTTAGTTGTTATCTAATGTTGTATCATGTTTGATTTATTCTGTTACTCCAAGTTTTATTTTATTTTATTTTCTTATAATCTTGTTGTTCTTTTATTGTATATATGGTATGATTGTATTTCATTCATCATAAATACTCAATGCCATTAATTGAGGCAAAATGTATTTTTTTCTAAAAATAAGAAAATAAAAAAATAAAATAAAAAATAAAAAAAATAAATAAAAAAATAAAAATTGAAATAAAGGCAAATAACTCTAATGATTGAACATGTTCAACATTCGACTTATTTTGGCAGTAGACTGTATTTTGAAGAAGTGGTAGGTTATATGAATTCTTTTTTTTTTTTTTTTTTTTTTTTTTTCTTACCCTCCAAAAAATTTATTGAAACAATTACATATATAGTATACAATAATACAATATAAACATGTAATAAATTCCTTCCACTGCCCGAGGGCATTTTAAGGATTGGGGATAGCTAAAGGTTACATATGTGGCAGAAGGCCTTGTGACTTTGACATTGAACGGGGAAGGACCGTTCTGCTAATGTTTTATTATTTACAATATATACAAATTAATGAGTTTGGACCGCAGAGACCAGACCACATCCTTCGGCGAGTATGTCCACCAAAGGGAGTTTACCTTGCCACCTCCCAGGTCTGGGTGGTGGTGAGATCTCATTGAACAGTGGGTTTGCACAGGCCTTCAGCCCATCAAAAAATTTGATGTGCCTCCGGCCTATGAACTCAGGTACCGAGGGGAGCTGGAGCTCCTCGCGTATTGTTTGATTCTTAGCCCTTTGTAGGGTGGTGCCACGGACAATTCGCCGAAGGATAGAGTTCTGGAAGCCCTGTAGACTCGTAAGCGTGGATTTATATAGGTATCGCAGGAGAGGGGCCCCGTGGAGCAGTGTTGGTCTTATAACAGCTTTATAAATTTGGAGCTTGAGTCTCAGCGAGAGCTGCGGCGACGTCAGTAGGTGGTAGAGCCGGTGCGACTTCTTTCGTGCCAGCTTGATCCTCTGCCTAACGTGATTGGAGAAGGTCAAATGTCTATCTAGCGTGACGCCGAGGTAGACAATCGAGGTAGAAATTTTATGATAAACTCCTCCAACGGTGAATTGTGTGGGTAGATGCTTCTTTCCCTTCTGAAACGACATGACAATAGCATCAGTCTTCGCAGGATTCACTCTGATACCGATCTCTTCTAGCTCTTCAACAATTGTGGCTGAAGCATTCTGTGCCAGAGTGAGTGCAGTCTCCGCGTTGATGCTGGAAGCATATATGCCAATGTCGTCCGCATAGGCTGCTACCACCGCCTTTGGATGCTTGAGTGCCACCACTGGCGCCGTGAAAACGACGAACAGTATTGGCCCCAACACAGACCCTTGAGGTACTCCGCAGGTGGTATCGACTGGGTTTGAGTAGTCTGTACCAACTCGTACGACGAGAGATCTTCCGCTGAGGTAGCTTCGGATCAGTCGGCATAGAGTGGTAGGAAACCTGAACTCTTCCAGACGGCGAAGTAGATGCGTGTGTGACACGCAGTCAAAGGCCTGACTGCAGTCCAAAGAGATGAGCGCCGTAGCTCTGTTGAGACTCATTTCATCTATTGTGTGGGCCTGAAGTTTAGCTAGGTGGTGTTCACACGCGACCCCTCTCTGGAAACCAGTCTGCTCTGGTGGTATGATGCTCTCTTTCCAGCAGTGCTTCATAAGCTGATGGTGGATTAGCCTCTCGAAAATCTTGCTGATGTGCGAGAGGAGGCTGATCGGACGATAGTGCTCAGCTGAGTCCCCGTTCTTCGCCGGCTTGAGTAACGGTACAACGATCGCTTGTTTCCATGCGGTAGGAAAGTATGAGATTCGAAGACATGAGTTGAATATGTTCAGTAGAAAGGCTTTACCCTTCCTAGGGAGCATCTTCAACAGTACGTACGGAATCTCATCCAGTCCAGACGCTTTGTTTCCTTTGGTGCGTCGTAGCGTCGACTCCAGCTGGTTGAAGGTAGAGAAGACGGGTTCTTCGTTGGGACTGGGCAGTGGTCCTTCCGGCATTGGTGGTGCATTTCTCGTCCGCTCAGCATCCCTCGCTTCATAGCTTTTGGCCAGGAGTTCAGCCTGTTCCTTAGGTGTCAGCAGCTCATTCCCCGACGTCAGGTGGACAGTCCTCTTCTTGTTAACGAACGTTCGGACCAGTCTCCAGAACTGGCGGTGGTCATTATGAGTCCTCCGGAGCTGGTCATGCCAGAGTGAGGTCTTCCAGTCTCGCATGAGGCTGGCTATCTGCCGGGTCATCGCATTGATGGCCGGTTTCAAGCTGTAGTCACGCGTGCGCTGAAAGATGTTCCTCAGGTTGTTCCTCTGACTGATCAGGGCGAGGATGTGACGTGGTGGTCTCCTGATGGCGTTGGGCTGCGGAGCGAACCTAGGGATGTTCAGGTTGGCTGAATCCTGGATAGTGGTGGTGATGACATCCACCGCCTCGTTTACCTCTTCTACTGTCTGGCACGGCGTTACCGCCGGTAAAGTGGATTCAACGCTAGACCTGTATCCTTTCCAGTCGGCCTTGTGGAGTAAGTATTTACTCGCCGGTGGTTTGGCGGGTGTGCCCTCGATCGTGTAGAGCACAGGCCGGTGATCCGACGGTCCATACGGAAGCGCTTGGCAATCCGTAATGATGTGCAGATCCCTGGTTAATAGCAGGTCCAGCGTTGATGTCCAATCAGGTCGGGCTGAATGCCGGAAAGTGTGTACACCTGGGTGAAAGACGGCCAACCTAGTCTTGGTAATGTACTTCCCCAGTGGATTGTCGCTACCACACAGCCAGGAAGTGTGTCGAGCATTGAAGTCCCCAAGGACTACATGCCGACCCGTCACCTGGGCATGTTGTAGCAGCAGCTTAACAGATGTCAGTCCAGCCCTGGGTCTCCTATAGACACAAGTGAATGTGAACCGACTCTTAAGTCGCACGTCAACTGTGAGTAAGTGAGTTCCCTCGGTTGGTTCCACTGGGTTCGGGACGGATCTCGAAGGTACATCTTTTCTGACCAGGATGGCTACTCCCTCTCGAGACCCTGGTGCACACACCTCTCGGTATATAGTGTACCCCTGGAAGTATGGACGAGTCGAGGTGTGAAGCATGGTGTCTGTCAACGCCACCACTGAAGGTCTATGCTGCTGAAGAAGGAGCTCGATTTCAGCCTGCTTCTGGAAGAGGCCTCTGGTGTTGAAATTCATGACGAGATGATTAATCATGATGCTTCTTCGTCATAGCATCTAGCATGCGGGCAACTATATCCATCAGCTTGTCCATTCTTGTCAGCATCGTCATCACTAGAGACGTCAGGGAGGCATCGGTACTTGTTGAAGGCTGAGGCGATTGCGTTGGTGCAGTCTGTTCCTTGAACTGGGTGGCGTGCTGGTGGTGGGGATGAGACTGGTGGTGGGGAGAGGTTCCTTCTGATTGGACCGGCGCTCCTCCGCTTGCTGTGCTGTATGCCAGGCCCTCCTGGACCCACTTACTCTGTTTGCTGGTATTCGTTTTCGTCGGTGTTCCTTTGGTGATTTCCCTAATTTTCTTCACCAACTCCTGTCTCTTCAAGCATTCTTTGGAGGAGGTGGGGTGGGCACCTTTACAGTTTTTACACCAGGGAGTTACTGTCTTCGGGCACTGTTCAAGGGTATGGACACCTCCACACCAGGGGCACGCACATGTTCGGCCACAATATTTCATAGTGTGTCCGTATTCTTGACAATTTCGGCACTGTGCTGGGACCCCATCTTCTTTAAAGATGCTCACACGAAATTTACACTGCGATATATGATAAAGTTTAGCAATGTCTGTCAGCTTGACCGAGTCGTCTGTAATTATCTGGATCAGCTCGATAGGTTTTGGTGGTTCATTCGGGTTGTATCTCTTTGTGAGTCTTCGGGCGAGTCTGAATCCTGGTAATCTGGTTTTTAACTCCTCGACTATCTCCTCGACGGGGAAATCAATATCGAATCCGTGAAGCACATATTTTCGAGATCGCTTAGTGCCTCTGGGAGCAAAACTGTGGAATTGTACCCTATTGTCCTGGCGCAACAGTAAAGTGGCTTGAAAGTGGTCATTCTCGGAGTTGACATACAGCCGAGTTTCTTTTGATGATGAATTGATAGAGAATAATGTTATATTATTCTCGATCAGTATATTTTTCAGCGCTGCCTGGGCTATCGGAGGTGCTATGATGATTGGCGGCGGTCTGTTTTTCTCCGGTAGATTCACTCTCAACACGGAAAACTTGTTGGCAATTGGGATCTGGGAAGGCTTTTCCGGGACGGTACGGGCGGGAAACGTGTGTCGTTTGGCTACTGGGGCGTAGCCTTCAATATCCGATCCAAGGCCTTCGCTGTCAGTTTCGTGAATCCTCTTCCCACTTTTATCTTCGGAGGCCTCAGGCTCTGGAATCTCCATAGGAAGGTTCTCATTCTGGTTCGCCATCACGAATGAAGGAAGAAAGGAGGTCCGCTTGTCAGCGCGACGCTGCCCTCACTCGAGAGAGTAACTGCTGAGGTTTGGTCCAAGGGATAAGTATGGACCCCAACAGTATTAAAGGGCGCAAGCTTAACAAGCAGAGGAAGTTAATAGTGGTCTCACGTCACTATCAAAGATAGCAACGCCAAAAATATATAATCTGCGAGAACTTTAATTATAATGATTAATTTTTGTTCATCGATTAATTTTTGTTCATCTAATCTAATCTGTCAGTGTTGTGTTTTATATATGAATTCTGTAAAATAAACTCCCTTTTATGCTTGCATAGACATCTAACTTAACTGAGAGAGAGCATCAGTCTGCTATAGTTGATGCCTCTGTGAATATCTGGGATGGAATGGATTGCATCTGGAAGCTGGCGCGGATTAAATTTTATCTTTTAGATCTTATCTGATCTGCCGCAGCAACGAGAAAATTGGACACAATAGCTTTGCACAAAACAATTATATAAATATATATATATATATATATATATATATATATATATATATATATATATATATATATATATATATATATATATATATATGTATATATAATTTTTCCCATAGGATATAGAAGTAAGGATAGAAAATACCCTAATTAACTATATAACATTTTGATTATAGGAATAAATGTGTTATGAAGATTTGTTTTATTATTACTTATTGATTTATTTCTAATTTCGCTTATGTTATATTTTTTTATATCTCTATTATATATATATATGGTATGAATGAACACATTTAGCCTTGTTACCTGTTGTTCTTCAATGTGGCATGTTGCACTATTCACTTAAAAAATTAATTGAAAAAACAAAAAAATGTCTTAATTATAAATATAAACACTAAATAAAATATGCTAATAAACGAGTAATAACATATATGACATAAATAAAATAAAACTTTTTTTGAAACCTACTTTTTTTGTTTTTGTTTTTTTAACTAACACACTTTTGCACTATTAATACAATAAACATATTTAAAGAATATGTATTAAATTAAATAAACAAACGTAATTTCAATCCGTTTTAGACATAGTTTCACCCAATGTCAGACATAATAATAACTAACTATGAGCCTTTAAATAATTTTCACTTATTTACGAAGAGAATAACCTATTAGGAATTTCTAGGATTCGGGTAGTTATGGATTTTTTAACAAGTTCGTTATAAAACGAGTTAATATTTCAGTTTGTTTAAAGTAAGAATCGTACATCTTAGTTATTTTACCTAGCGTTCATCCATACATATTTTATTACCTATACTAATTTTATTGGTAGGGCAAAAACATATCTTCTAGACAAAACAATTTTATCCTTTTCTCTTTAGGAAATATCTCATTTATATTCTAATTCTGCATTTTGTTTCCAAATAACATCAACATTTTTTTCTGGTCCCAAATAAAAATCCAGTAGCTTTGATTATTTTTAAAATTATTTCTGATTTATTGCTGTATTGTTGCAAAAAAAATCATCTAAATTAGTTATAACTAATAAAGCACAATAATGATAAGATATTGAATTTTCTTCAGCAAAGCGTTAAAAATTGCTAATAGAAGCATAAACCTAGAAAAGTGACATAATGTATTTATGTTATAAATGGAAAAATCCAAACTACAATGCCATATAAAAAAAGAAGGTAATATTGCTGCAGACATCTCACGAAGTCATTCAAATACATACTGAAGGAAAGAGAAGGTCCTATTAACAAATCCAACATTTATATTGAACAGCTGATTAGCAGGAAATAAAATAACTCATGGCTTTTTAGTTTTGGATTTTTCCGTTCATAACGTTAAAATTACTAATAATACAATATTTTTTTATTTACTGAATGATAAAACATTCTGTCACTTGGTCAATGATATCCAAACATTTAAAGAGGATTTTCTCTAATGGATCTATTATGGATAATAGATTTAACAGCCCTGTAAAACCTAAGCAATTAGAGATACTGTCGAACAATTTTGATTTGTTATTTACTTTAAGGAATACAACTAAAATGTCAGTTTTCATCAAACTTTAAAATATTGGTGTCAAAAATATTATTTTCTAGTTGATTTAATATGAAAAGTCTACAAATTACAGTATTTAACTTATATACATTTTTTTTGATCCCTCTCTTCCTTTGTAGAGATAATTCAGATATCTTATCCAACCTTCGAATTCCGATAACCTCCAGACGAAAAAAAAAATATTTAGAAATTGATTTACATGGGATGACCAATATATGAGGTCAGACTGTAAGGACAGGCCCATGTATAATCTTTCGCATAGATTCAAATTTTAATATCGTCCAGCTACGGCAAAGAAATTTCTCAATTTTAAGCACTGATGCACCTAAGAAATTTGAGGCAGATATTGTTTTTGATCCGACTTAATTTTGTTTTCAGTATGGTAAGCTGATATTTTTTTTTTCCTGTTCTTTCGAAGATAAATAAAAATGAAAAAGCTCTAGATATATTTCAGTGCTAAATTAAAATGACATTAACCGCCACCGACAGGATGAGTATAATAGCTCAAGTAGAAGTTGAAATTAGACTTCAAGCTTCAATTGGAAAAGGTCGACTTTATTAAAAAAAATGTTAAATATATTTAAGTTATTCTGATTTAAGTTCATGGACAATGAACTATTTGAAATTCGTTTCAATAACTAGAAAATCGCTATCCACTTCATTGCAAAGTTGAAGCATTTTTTTATATTCTATTTGCTGCCATAAAAACAGTTCTTGCTCATAGTTGACGCACCATTTTATGTCACAAACTATAGATTATATACGGACTTGAACATCCCAACAATTACAGACAGAGCAAAAATAAACAACAACTTTCACCAAAGACTAACTTACAACATAAATCCTGTGACAGAAAACCTTAAAAGCACTAGAAACCCATACAGCCCACCTCGACGATTACGTAGGCGGTGGCCAAGAGACCTGCTGAGCTGAACTATTTCCTGGATTGTAATGGAACGCTGTGAAGCTGCCAAAAAAATTGCTCATTGCAAAGAAATTTGCAGATCACAAATTAAATTTTTTTATGTACAATTTTATGTTATGTATTAATAATAATAATAATATTTTATTTGCTGCCATAAAAACAGTTCTTGCTCATATGTGAATCGGATGTATCAGTCTATGTCGTAATAGATTTATTCCATTTAGTTTTAGTCCTGAATCATTTGGGCACTATAATTTTCATAAAATTAGACTTATATAATGAAAGCACTTTCTCCAATGATATCTCAAGTTAGATATTCCGATAAACTTTTTTTCATTGTGTATTTAAAAATTATTTTAATAAAAAATGTCCATTCTTCTCTTCTGTGTTCACATTTCCTCTTCCCCCATTCCACTTCTTCTATATTTTATGCCTTCATATAAAATTTATAACCTCGAGGTTTCGCTTAATAGTGATGCTTAAATAATAGTATGCAAATCAATATCCGAATCAATTTTGAGATATTTGATTCGTTGCTATGAAAAAAGATTGACATCCTTCAAAATTAACCCAGATCATTAGTCAAAATGATTTTTTTTTTCACTCACTTTCAACAATCGCTTAAATTATTTTACAAGTATAAATTATATTACAATTTATGATTCTTTATAATTAGAAATATTCTAGAAATACTCTCTAATGTTAAATCTATATGACAGCTTATGTCTAAAACAATATATCGGACAATATCTACTAAAAACAATGAGCACAAAGAAGAAAATATTAAATCTTATGGCATTTTCTTATGTTGAATTATTATCTCTAATAATCTAATATATGTGCCGTTTTTTAGGCTTTAAATATTTATTTGTACCTGTCACCTTGTATCGAAAAGTGCTGAAATGCAAGAAATAACCACAGGTCAGACATGGACAAGGATAGTACTTAGCAGCACCTCTTTCTTGCCTTGTTTCAATTACTTAAGTTGATTAAGAAAGTAGATCTCTCATCCCCCTCATATTCAGAGGTAAGTTAGCTGTTGTCATGGCTCTTATTTATTTGTTGTTATGTCCGTTTAAATTTATATAACATTGTTGGTAAAGGTCGTTATATGTCAATCCACAGTTGGAAGGAGGAGGTCAGTAGGTAGAGTTATTAATCACGTAACAAGTCGATTGCTAAGTGCCTTACGGTTCATTTTTACATGTGAACCTCAATCTTCTGTCCAAAGTAAGTACAAGATAAAGTAACATGTCCGTTTGTGGTGTTTGATTGATGTCAATATAAACGGAGGCCAACTTATAATTTTTTATTTATTCTAATTCAATTGGATGTTCATTAAAAATAATGATTACTCACTGAGTGATACGGATTGACATACTTAATAATGATTAAATTGTGATTAAAAAAATTGTGATCAAAAACTAAAAATCACCTTTATCAATAAAAATCAAATCAAATTTTAATATTTATGTATACGTTATTAATGTACACATTTTTTAACATTATATTTCTGAAATAACTATAATTGTAAACGCGGGAACTATACAATATGTATGTACATATTTCTTTTTTTTTTTATTCGAAAGCAAAATTTCTAACGAATTTCGGAAATAAAGATGTTCTGTAACTAATAGTTGACAAGAATATTTTCCACCTACTATTTCAGACTCAAAATAAATCATAGAGATAACAGAAAATTTATATTTTAGATTTAAAAATAAAGTGTAAAGCTCCTGGACATGATCTCCTTACACCTCAAATCCTTCGACAACTTCCATCCAAAGCAGTCATATTCCTTACATATATCTACAATTGTATCCTACGCACCACCCACTTCCCTCTGTTATGGAAACACTCCACTATTATCCTCTTCCCAAAACCAGGAAAACCTCTCAATAGCTCAACATCCTATAGACCAATCAGCCTACTCCCAATCCTTTCAAAAATTTTTGAAAAGATCCTTTTGAAACGAATCCTACCCATTATAGAATCCCAAAATATTCCTTCCCATCAGTTTGGTTTTCGCTCCCAACATTCTACTGTTCAACAAGGACTCCGAGTTGTTGATCATATTTCCTCAGCCCTAGAAAACAAGGAATACTGTTCGGGTGCATTTCTGGACATTGCACAGGCATTTGACCGGGTATGGCACTCCGGACTGCTCTTCAAGCTTAAAATCCATTTACCTCAGTCCTTGTACCTAGTCCTCCGATCCTACCTCTCTGACCGCTCCTTCCGAGTTCGCTGTGGAACAGAATTTTCCAATATCTACTCCGTTAAAGCCGGTGTTCCCCAAGGCAGCGTCTTGGGTCCCGTGCTTTACATCCTCTTTACTGCTGACATCCCTGTTCATCCCGATACTTTTCTTGCAACATTCGCTGACGACACCGCAATCTTATCATCCAACTCTGATCCCAACATAGCATCCTTAAATCTCCAAAACCACCTCACCTTGATTGAGCACTGGTGTAATAACTGGCGCATTAAAGTTAATGAATCTAAATGCCAACATATTACCTTTACACTCCGACGCAGTTCCTGTCCACCAGTACACTTTAATTCCATCCAGCTTCCTTACTCAGACACAGTCCGGTATCTTGGCTTTCATTTAGACCGAAGACTAACGTGGAACCCACATACTAGACTCAAAAGACAAGAACTCAACCGACGATACGGCCAGCTATACAGACTACTAAACAGAAAATCCAAACTTTCTATTGAAAACAAATTACTTATCTACAAGACAATACTGAAACCTATATGGACATACGGACTTGAACTGTGGGGGACAGCAAAAGCTTCTAACATCAAACGTATTCAATCCTTTCAATCTAAAGTCCTTCGAACAATAGTTGATGCTCCGTTCTATGTAAATAACAAAATCCTACACCATGACCTTAATATCCCATTTGTCCTAGACCTTATTCCAGAAAAATTCTCCAAATTTCACCAGAACCTTACCTATCATCCAAATCCCCTTGCACAATCTCTATCCAGCACCACCCATCCTTACAATCCTCCTCGAAGGTTGAAGCGGCAGTGGCCCAGAGACCTTTTGTAAATAAGCATCTATTGGAGTTTTGGCAATGGCCAGATCCTCCACTCAAGCCCGAGTGTGTATGATTAGGTTAGTTCTTTTGTTTATATACATTTATTTTATTTTATTGTATTTATTTTTATTTTATTTTTTTGTATTTATTATTATTAAGTTTCTGTATTATTTATTTTTTTTTATTGTAAATAGAGTGTGAGTGTGCTTTCTCTGATCACTATTATAAATGTCCTTGATGTGACAGAATGTAATATTTCTAAATAAAAAAAAAAAAAAAAAAAAAAAAAAAAAAAAAAAAAAAAAAAAAAAAAAAAAAAAAAAAAAAAAAAAAAAAAAAAAAAAAAAAAAAAAAAATATTTCATTAAATATTTTTAGTCTTTCAAGTTTTAATTTGTTAGTTCGAGTTCGAATTGCAATCTCAGTAATTGTAGAAAAATTCTGTATTTTATTTTCGAAATTTTTGTGCTTTAATTTATGGCATGGAACGGATGATGACGCCTTTTCGCCAAATTATTGTGTTTTCTGAATTAACTATATTATTTCTTATGAACTATATTATTATTAACTTTTCTATTTCTCAAAATTCGTCTATATATGTAGCCTACTTGTTTTGCTATTATAATTTATTTATCTATATAATTTTATTTGTAATAATAAGTACTATTTTCCTTTTATCGTATTATTATTTTTATATATTTGTATAATTTTTAAATTATCATAATTATGTTTTTTTAATATCATAACTAATTTATTATTTTTTAATTATTTATAATTATTTTTCATTGTTTTTGAATGTTATATGAATAATCATCTATAGTCCTAGTACTTGTTATCCTCAAAAACTGCAGATTATATTATTATTATTGAATACAACTTTTAAAAAATAATTATTAAAATGTATAATATAATATATTGAATTAATGTAGGCTCAGAAAGTGCAGAAACCTGATGTCCGCAGACGGATGATGGGATAGCATAGAATTCATGCTCGCGACGAAATATGCTATATCAGCAAGTTATCTGCTTAATATGGACAGGAAGAAATCAACAGGTAATCAATTTCACCTGAGAATCACAGCAAGGCCAGCCGGTATAAAACAATAATTCATATTTGTCGTTGTTCGATTTGGTTGATCAACTTATGAAATCATCTTAGGTGTGAACATTGCTGTAACAAATAGGATTTTTTAAAATATTATTTAAAGTGTTCATGGAATCTATCACCTTAAAAGAAATAAACAATCATTTTAGTTGAGTTTTGATTATACAATCAGATTCATGCTATCTTAGAATTATCTACTTTGATAAAATTCATGCATTTGTTATTGATTTGTTTATTATTTTAATCTATAGTATATTGCATTAAAATATTTTTATTAGATTTATGGAGGGTCCGAATAGAACGTTGTAACTTATTAGAAGACATTTATTTCAGGAAGGCTTTCTACGGGTTCATATCGTGTAGATTTAATATATATTTTTTTAAATATGAGATCAGGTTTTATTTATTTAAATCATTTGATTTGAATTTATGCCTTTATTAAATAAAACTCTTTTAGATTTTTTACAATCTAATCATACAGCAATGATTCCGTATCTAACCACATCGGTAATGTTTGCATCGAGAGGTTGAATAAATGGAAAATAAAGTAAAGATTATAAAAATTGATTCGTATTATGAAATTAGGTAAAAATTTTATGCATATTATTCGTAAATTTTCTCTGAATACATGCGCTTAGAAAGATTGTCTGATTTATAAATAGTAAGTATTTTATTTACTGTATGATTTTAATATATAGGTGTGACTGTTTTTATGTTTTTAATTTACTTGTATTTAGGTTATTTTTTTTATTGTATATAGTTTTTATTTATTATTGTTTAGTTATTATTTTACTTTTGTTAATTTTTTTTTTTTTTTTTTGTATATACGGTGTGAATGTGTTCATTTATCAATATAATTATTGTCCCTGTGACAGAATATTATACGTCTAAAAAAAAAAAAAATAAAATAAATAAATAAAATAAATGATACAACAATTAATTTTTTTTAATAGTACAAAAATTATCTTATCACATTCTGTATGTTGTTTGCAATGACATATTTATTACAATTTCTTTTAACATATTTTTTAATATTTCAGCCATCAACAAAGTCGTAACCAAATAATTAATACCAATTTTATATTTATTTTTGTATACTTAACCTTTAATAAATTAATGCTTTAATAAGCAATTGATAATTTTTTTATTTTACATTGTCATTTTAAGACTTGTTTATACTTCTATTGATATCATATAACCAGAAAATATTCAAGTTTAATTAATAGTTTGAAGTTAACGAAAATATTATCTGACTATAAATGTTAGTAATTATATTTAATTAATTATTTCTATTTCAAATGGTGAAGAAATAAAAATATCTATATTACATGTAACTAAAAGTTGTAAGAACATTTTCAATTAATTAATATATAAATAGCCTCAAAAAAGGTGAAACTATTTTCAAAATCCATGTATGTATTTGTAACATAACTAATTTTATTTCTAATCTGATTTGAAATTAGCGTGAGAATATTTTCGAAACTTAAAATTGAAGATTAGTAAACAATCAGTTATATCCTATCAGCCTCTACATCAACTTATTAATCATTAATCAAAATTATAAGAAATCAGAAAAGTAAATAAAAGGACATCAGTTCTTAAAACTATAAAAAATAAGATAAACAATCTTCATAACGATTGACAAATCATTGTTTGACAGGATTTGTTGAAATGACTCCTTCCATTTAGCTACGTATTCTAACATATATATATATATATCATTATTTTATTTCTTTTTTTTTCAAGATTATATATATATATATATATATATATATATTTTATATCTCTTTTTCAAGATTTTAATTAAAATCCTATTTTGCTAACAAATCTTCCCGCTCTCAATAATAGTAATAGTCATTTTTTCTATTTTTAGTTTTCATTTTAAAAATCTCATGGCATCCTGATCTGGTATGGACAATATTTGAAGTCATTTCGAAATTTTAAATTTAAAATTTTAATAAAAAAAAAAAAAATAAGATAAATAAGTTTTATTTTGCTTTATTTTTTTGTTTTATTTTAAAAAGTACACTACTACACAAATTAGCAAATTAAAAATTTTAATTTTGTAAAAATGTTCTTTCTACACCGGAGAAGAATCGATTTTTGACAAAACTATAAAGCGAGATAAGCAAGATCAATTTAAACCACGATAACCGTTTATCTCGGAGAGATAAACGCCACTAACGACATACTCAATTAAAAATCAGTTAAATATTTTACTTCACTGCCCAATAACCTTGGATTGAGATGTACATTTACAGAATAATAAGTCTGAAATAACTCATTAACATGCAACGTCACCATGCTCTTACTGAGAACTATGAAACAAGGAAATCCCGAGTTCATCACTATTACAAAATATATTTTCCGCAATTGAAACCTTGTTCTCTGTGACGAACTGCTTTATAAAATATGTTATTTTTATTCAATATGCCAAATACTTCGTGTGCCTGTCATGAAAATATTTTCAAATCAGTTTTATTAAATTTGCAGGGTATTAAAATGACATTTTATGTAGAAATGTGGCTGAGTAGATCAGCCTGACATGTTACCAGTTTTCTGTCGGAATTTCAAATAATAAATTTTGCAGACGACTTGACAGTAGGGAGCAGATCATCTGATTTCTAACATCAGCTAAGAGCAATTGGACAAGACCTAATTGCAATTAGGAGATGGATAAACCCAGCAAAACTAACCGTCATACCTGAGGTATCTGTAGGAACGTTGTTGATAACGAACCAAAAAACTTAGACGTAAGATTACTGTCCCCCATAACTTTTCAAAGAGGAGGTTATCAATCTTTAAAAGTTAAGTTAAGTTTAAAAAATTACCAGAGCACCCCTTAAGAGGCATTCGGTTCAGAGACATTAATAAATATCAGTATAAACCTGAAATACGTTCAACAGCTGCCTTTTCTAACTTGCGGTCTCTCTAAAATTCCAACAGATTAGTCCATATCTCATGTATACAAACATGCGTTAGCTCAAAAAGTGAAGAAAATTCATTTTTTAGAGTTATTGAATAAATATAAGAGAATATAAGATAAATATACGAGAACCACTTAGGATGTTCATTTATTACTGAAATTGTAACCGTTCTTCACGGAAAAGCCTCAGCCATGAAAGAAGATCTTTTATACACACGCACAGCTCACTTCCAAAACAAGTAATTGTAATAGATTCTATGAGTGTTCTGAAAGCAATAGAAAAATCAAGGACTTATCATCCAATAATAAAAGAAATGCAAGAAAATAAAAAGATAATAGCGGTATCCTTACATTGTAGCATCCATAGAAACGAGAGCTACCAACTCAGCTCGGCAACAAAATACTCTACCAGTCCCAATAATGAAATCTATTCCCAGAAAAGACTGCACAGATCAACTTGTCTAATTTTTTAGAGAAAAGTTGAAAATAACAGAAGAATGGGTGATAAATAATCAGGATGCAGTCATTTTAAATGATTTTTATTGGTGCCAAGGTTTCAACCCAAGCATGTGGGTTATCATCAGGGCATGTTTCGACCACTGAAGTTATTCAAGTACTTGAATTCATACACTTCAGTTCTCGAAACATGCCCTGATGATGACCCACATGCTTGGTTTGAAACGCTGGCAGCAATAAACTGCATTTAAAATTACTGCGTCCTGGCTATTTATCGCCAAAAATAAGTAGAACAGTCGACTAACTTCTTTAAATAATTAGATAATAGAAGAAATTCATTGGGGACGAAAGAAAATATTGGTGGAGTGGCAGGACTTGAAAATGGTTTCTCAAGGAATCTGGAGGTTAATTCTGCTTGAAACAAATAGTTATTTGTGGAATTTGGGAACAAATAAGCAAATCTATTTTTGGAGTAATATTCTTCCCAATGTCTACAGTTTTCCCGTATTATGATACTACTTATATTCTTATAAGCTTAGTACAGTTCAGTATTTTAATTTTAGAAAAAATTTGATAACATAAGATAACGTAACGTATATTCTACCTATATGATAAATATAATACGATAAATTTTAATAAACAAGCAGTGGGTAATATAATGATGGACAGACTTTCAATAGACTTAAGCAACAAATTCAAAGTTTTAAAAGAATAATTTACAGCAACTACTACAATTGAAATAACCAACCCCCACGACGATTCACTGCGGTACAAGCTGCTGAACAAATATCACAATTGCTTTCTTTTTGACTTTCCGTTTGGGCATTGTACCCTGATCAAGAGGGTTCTGGGAAGCCAACCTACCCTCCTTACCTGCTGACCACAAGCATGACATAATAGTGAGTACTGCTTCTTGTATTACAAGTTTTAATTTAAATTGTTTTTAATTCTTTAATCCTACATAAAAGTCCAACGAATGTTATTCTAAACACAGCCAGAATGCTTCATATCAAAGGATTAAAGATTTGATTGCAAGTTCAATAAGTTGTGTGTTTCTTGCCTCGGATACTTAGAATTATTGTTGCATTTAGACTTATGTTCGTAAGAATTTTTATATTAAAAATTAAAAAATTAAAGTTACAGAAGAAGTAAAAAACATTACTGTGGAACAGTGGCTGTAGGTAAGTCATTGTCCACAGGTACAGGGTTTGTTGGAGTGTCGTTAGGTCCCTAAAACTCCCTTAATCCTCTTAGTGTCATGCCTAAGAGGAAATTATAAATAGAAAGTCTCTGCTCATGAAGTGAAAAGCAGTACTCTAGTACTCCAGAAAATACCAAGGCAGTATGGGTAATATAGCTATTATCATGTATGTTAGGTATGTAAAACTTTATTTACTTTTAAATTTTAGTGCTACAAGTCTATATAAGGGCAAGGTTTTTCAACGTCCAAGAGTTTTACCATTGGGGTCGTGTGGACGCTTCTTCTACAGAATGGCAAATCTGAAGCTGTTCTAGGTTTGCTGATAAGGTGATTTGGAGAAATAGATGGTTATATGACTACAATTCCCAAATATGGATGCCTCCTCAACTACTGAAAAATTGACCCTCTCCCATCCGGGATGGTACCTAAGGAAGGTGACTCTAGGGTGAATACTCAGAACGAGAGCCGTTGAGAAATATCGACATTATTTGATGAAAACTTTGAAAAAAAATTTTTTAAAATAATTATAACATTTATATTTAAAAAATGAGTTTGCCAGTCAAATCTTGCTATCTGTGAAAGTTGCTGCTGATTTAATGAATATTAGACCTGTAACTTAAGGATCGAAACAGGAAATTCATTGTGAAAAAAAGTTATTTTTTAAGTTGCATATTTTGTTTGAGACATGTAAAAAATAAAATTGCTAACGCCGACCACCAAGAGAAAACTTTTTATAAATAGCCAAAAAAGCCATATTTTTCTATATTTTTTATTTTCTTCCCAATAACTACTAAACGTTTTCTTTAATAAATTGAAGAACGTTAAATCGTGCGTCGAATGAGTACCTAAACTTAATGATTAGGTTAAGTTATATGGTCAATAACCACGTTCAACGAACGCTGGTTTTTACCAAACTCTTCAAAAACTGAGACAAATTCCTATTAATGGTCTTGCAGCTTGGAAATGAATTTTGGGAAAGAGAAAAAAACTCATAACGTAAAAGTCGTAGAGCATCGAATATCATGTCCAATGAATAGTAACAGTTTTAATGTAGATAAATTATATCTTCATGAACTTTGGTTGTTTTTTTACACCTCATATCTTAAAATCCTTCGCTTCTAAGAGGTGGATAAAAGTCCTATACTGTATATACTAGACACTTGATAAGAATAACTCAGTAGAATAGACATCTATACTATTGAAATATTTAATATCACAGATATCTTCCTTAACAATTTCCATCAATCGTTATTTACAGATTTCAAGCGGAGTAAGTGACCTACATTAAAATTGTTGGTATTCAGTGGACGCAGAATTTGATACTCTACAACTTTGACTATATCAGTTTTTTGTATTGGAAAACTCATTTGCAAGCAGCAGGGGCATTCATAATAACTTGTATCAGTTTTTTGAAGAATTTGGTAAAAATTAGCGTTGGTTGACCGTGGTTATCGACCATACCACTTAACCAAATTAATAAGTTTAGGTACTCATTCGACGTACAATTTAACGTTCTTTAATTTCTTAAAGAGTACGTCTTTCGCTTTGATGCACCGTTTACGAGTTATAGGTGAAAAAATATATATGTATTAATAAAAGGTTGCTTTTTTGGCTGTTGAATGTTTTCTCCTTGGTGGTCCGCGTTAGCTTTTTTTTTTTTTACATGTCTGAACCCATATATGCAAGTTAAAAAAATATAACTTTCACAACATTTTTCGCAATGCATTTTCAGTCTAGATTCTCCAGTTGCTGGTTTAATATTCTTTAAATCAGTAGCCATTTTTACAGGTAGCAAGATCCGACTAGCAGATTCTCAATTGTTTAGTATAAATGTTATAAATATTCAGAAAAATGCTTTTAAAATTTCCGTCAAATAATGTCGATTTTTTCTCAATGACTCTCGGACTATTAGTCAGCTGGATTCGAACTCGAGACCTTGAGCTTTGAAAGTCAGTGGTTAAGCACTGAGCTAACTCGCTAAAATATTAACCATAAGATACTATAGGTACTGTATTCCATTATAATTAATTATTATTAGCTGTACCAAGAATAATATTTTACTGTTTATGGTAATACGGCATCCAGAGGCCAGTGATAGATGGAAGTGGGGCTAAGTTTGGACAGTTAGACTAATTTAGAGGAGAACTGAACTGTTCCTATCTAAACGATAACATGACAGATAAGGCGAGGTTAAGAAACCGTCACAATGAGCTTATCGCCGGGGGGACTGCGGCTCCGAAACAGCTGGTACCTCTCTCACAATGCCAACAACAAAAGTCACCTCCTTCCCTAACCCTCTTCTACATCCCTTTTAGGTACTCTCCACGAGGGAGTGAATATCTCAACACCAATATTTGAAAAAGTATGAAACATAACAGACGGAAGTAAAGAAAATGCTTTCTCAAACTCGTCATAAAATTCAGATTACAATGATCATTGCCTTCAGCGTTTTATATTAGGTAATAGGTTAATAGGACGGAGCGTGGCAACTTATTGAGAGAGACAATTCGGAATACAATTACAGATTAGACGTAATAGACATTGAGTAATGCTTCGAAACATGCGTCATAATGACAAAATTTTACTTTCAGTCGTTAATAAATGTTATTAAACACAACTGGGAATAGCTTTGTACATTATTTAATTCATCTATGTAACCAGCAAATAAAAGAAAATTACGTAGCAATTATTCCGGTGTGTCTTAAAATCTGTATCTGTTTCAGGGGTGCTCATTCTCCTCCTAATGGTCGATGATGCTGCCCTTTCGGATAGACTCGAGATGGGTCCTAGAATATTTAATGAAATATCTAGCAATAATGAAATAGATAGCATGAATTGGGTCCCAGGTGTTTTTTCTAATATCATGAGTTGGGTACCGCCAGTAGGTAGGAAAAAAAAAATGCTTGATTTTCTGGAGACAACCTATTCTGGCTGAATTAATTCGGAAAGAATTCGAAGTCGTATATTATTTTATCTTATTCTTAATGATAATTTTTAAAGAATAAGGCCAAGATAAATAACATAAATTGGGTATGAAATTACATAAAATATTTTTTCTCGGCTCTTGAGCCCATTGAAACGAACGCTGGGCATGCAATGGGATCAACAGCAATTCAAAAGTGGAAACTTTGGTTGTAATTCGTGACCCAATGGCTGTAGATTCTCCTTGTTAATCTGTTTTTTTTATGGTAAATCATCTATCATACCAACAATATTCACCAGACCGTCTTACTGAATTTCGTTCAGCCATTTTTCCGTGTACCTGTTTGAAGGATCTGACCATTGGCCTATCTCAAAAGGGTCGAGATCCAACACATGGTGTCCATAAGATAATGCGGTACCTAACTTAACCTTTTTATGGATTTTGGGACCAAACTCGAGCTCTCCCATCCTCCTTTGAAAATATTTCATGCGAAAACGAAATCGGAAATAGTTCATTTACAATTGCCCTTGCTGTGGTCCGTTTCATTGTAATCTGTCGTAAAATTTCCTCTAAATCGAAACCCTCTCAAAATTATGGTTATCTCCAAAA
The DNA here is from genome assembly GCA_928085145.1 of Nezara viridula. NCBI lineage: Eukaryota > Metazoa > Arthropoda > Insecta > Hemiptera > Pentatomidae > Nezara > Nezara viridula. The sequence continues at coordinate 116,677,769 of OV725077.1, forward strand.
ATTCATAATCCCATCAAAATATGTTCTCTAAAATATTCAAAACCCGGAAAAATGTGTACAAAATTATTAAATCGTCAAGGTTGGTACTGTCAAACAGTGCATTACACCGAGTTGAACACGACCGGAATACATGCGGAGACTTCTAGATGAACGTCCCTGGCATGATATACATAAAAGTCAACAAAACGCTAAAAATAAGGTGGATGAGGGATCTCCTTGATTAGTTGAATTATTTCAATTTCCTGGCGCCCTTTTCATACCGTAAGACCTTATTCTAGTTGATATTTAATGTGTTTCCTTTCATTTGACTTGTAAGTAAAATGTGTCACTTTATAACAAGAGGAAATAAAATAGTATAAATTTTTTTTTTTCCCAACTTCAACGTTTTTCTGCCTTTATGTTCTATAATGCTCTCAGGGCATTATAACAAAAGATATACTTTCATAATTTTTTTTTTTAATCTCATTAGTTATAAAGGGCTGCTAAATAAATTCTGGGTATTTTTAATAGAAAAATCCAAAAATATTTCAAATTATTTCTGAATAAATTTAATATAAATCACAACTGAAAATAAGGAATTTAATATCGTTCGAAGGCTGGATGGCTGACATAACCCTCCTGAAACACAATGTCTACAATACGTCAAAGCAAACAACGCCTCAAATAACAATGATTTAAAATTGTAGCATATGTTGTAATAGCGCATAATTCTCAACATTTGGCATTGATTAACATATTCAGTTGACATTTGGATAAACATTAATTTTAATTACAATTATTACAATTTAAAACAATCACTAGAAAAAGTCAATATTATTTTAAGATTCTTTACAATTATTTCTAATCTGATTGAATTTATTTATTGTCAATCCTAAATTAAATAAAGTAAAATATTGTTTTAGCATAATTTTTACTTCTTCACTACTGAAGATAAGAAAAGGTTTTTATTCATGTGCTAAGTAAAATATTTTCCTTCCGAGACATCAAAGAACAAATTTGGTTCTTTGTCTTTCTGTCTTTTCTTAAATCCATTTGACGAGCATAACAATTACTTCTGTACACTGACTTTGATGACATTTTATTTGATTTTGCATGTTTCCACAAAGATGTTTCTATGTAAATTTCATCAAATCAAATCAACTATTTTCTCATACCCGTTTGTATTATCGTACACATAATTATTGAAGGAAGTCAGTTGATTGTCCTACATATCATGGGTGATAATTATTCTAGACGCAGTCATTATAAAGCTTTATTGGTGCCGACGTTTCAACCCAAACATGTGGATCATTATCAGGGCGTGTTTCAAGCACTAAAAGTATTCAAGTAATCTCGAGTTGAACATCTATAGTATAAATATTCCTGAATATTTATCACCCATCATACACATAATTATATTTTTTAAAAATGGATCGTTCGATCTGCCGATCGTCCGATTGCCCCAAGTTGGCGGAATGTTGGGGTATAGTGTGCAAATAGTTGAGCATCATTTTCATCAAATTTAATTTATAAAACCAAACTATTAATATTGTTAAATGTATAAAAATTGTGCTAGACAGTGAACATATGCCATGTGATGTAATTTCAGTTTTCAACTTAATGCAATTTTTTAACGGAATTTTCTATTTAGATTTATTTTTCTTAAGAATATTCATTCGATACTGATGGATAAAGGATAAAATTTATACTAGCTAATTTAACGTCACATGGAAGTGATACTGAATATTCCCAAACATAACAAGGTAAAAAATGTGTTTTTCCTAATGTACTCAATAAAAATTATGAGGAAGCTATACTTTTCTTTTTGGTTGGGTTTTAACAGCAAACCTGTTCTGCCTTGCTCATTGGCATCAACGATGGTGACTCACGGATCTATCTATTCAAAGCAAATATTTTCTATTTATCAGTCGAGTTCATGTAGAGGTTGCAGATGAGTCACCCGGTACACTAAAAGAGTTCAGTATCTTTCTAGTATCTACCTGAGGCCGAGCGGGTCATAAATAAGGTCATAGGGATTGTAAAAGAAAATATGCCAAAGCAATGATATGAAAATTTTGTTCTCTGAAGACTTGTAAAGCTTACAAACCATCTGAAAATGATGCTAAAGAAACAGGTTAGTATAAGTTTTATTTTCCTGTTTGTTCAATAGGGACTTGCTAAGTAAACATAATTCATTGAATATGAAAGCTCGACTTTTAATTGTAAACAGCATAACTTTTTTTTTTTCTTGATTTAAGACACAAAAAATAATTCCATCAAAATAAATAATAATAATAACATGTTTTTAAAAAGTATAATATAATAACATCTCCTTTTAGTTACTAATAAGAGGGGAGCACTGTTGAAATAATTAATAATGGTTTTATTACTTAATATCCTAGTAATTACAAAACATATTGTAATATGAAAAATTTAAAGCCATTTTCTTGGAAATAAATCAAAATCTGGGAGAAATTTCTGCCGGAATTTCAAGTTTGTGTGTCAGGCTATCAGGACTACTCAAGTGATAAAATAATAAACTAAATAAAACAGTAAAATAACCAGTCCACTATAAGAAAATGTGGGTCCTTAACAACGTAGGATAGTATTGTGATAAGAAAACAACATTTAATTTACCAAATAAAAAATCATTTTACTTTGTTTATTATAGTATAATATTTTTAACCTTTAATTTTTTTAAAATATAGTAAATATTTTATTTTAATTTTGCCGACGTTTCGACCCACTTTGCAGGTCGTCTTCAGGGCTACAAAAGATACAAAACATGTTGAGAATAAAAATTAAATATAAGTAGATATAAAATAAGAAGAAGTTGTAAGATACAGAAATAAAAGATGATATCAGAGATATAGTGGGTGAACTATCGACTACAATTATGGTAAGCGCACTAGTGATGGACATAGCTAAGGAAATGTTTGCCTTTTTTGACTGATGCCTTCGTAATTATCATAGTTAAACTTGACCGTTGGACATTTAGAATCTCTATAGTCTCCTTTTACAATTTACTACTTTAAAAATGAAAAAATATTCAGTTATGCCGGTATAGTCTCTAATAAAAAAAAAACACCTTTTGCATCTCTATATTTTTGAAGATATATTTTATCTACATTATAGTTATGTTCAATGTGAAGTTGTTTGTATATCATCTTAGCTGATCCAATAAAGGCAGATTAGAGTAAATTATTATTAAAGTTACAACTTCTTTATGGACGCTTTGCACTTTTTTTTTGTGGATAGTGAATTAGATTGAGTGGTCAGATATCCGATGTGTAACGCTCGGGTAAAGTTGGCTGCAGTCGACTAATAGAAATGTTTTTGTATATGGATTAAAATATCTCCAAATCTAAGAATCGGACCTGCATATTATTAGAGACGGAAATGTTCACCATTCATTCCATCATCTTTGTAAAGAGCTATTTTCAAAATTTTATTTTAACACGACGTCGTGTTAGTGATACGAAAAGGGAAAATTAGTGTCGAAAATCTAATGATAAGGAATTTTATTGAAGACATGAATTAAAATGTTTCAGAAACTAAAAATGGAACCAACAATCTGTGAGCGGGAAATTGTTCAACATCTCATATTCTCTGTAATGGGCTATTATTTATAATCTATAAATTTTATATCACATATTATTAATCTCGCCTTGTCTAAATCACACACCTTAGTTTTTTATGTTACGCTTATTTTAACTGTATGACATTATGGGAAATTCACAAGAGCCGTATTTTACATAGAGGAAGTGGAAGAACATAGTCATGATTTATACCACATTAAATGACTTCAATACGCAATTATAGAAAAACAATATTTCGAGTTTCCCCATTCAGTTTTCCCGTTGATGTGATTCATTCAATGATGCAATCGAGCGGGAAGAGAATACGTGAACAGTGCCTTATAACGCAATTGCTCTCCAGGACGCGTCATCAGACAAGTCAACACGATATGTTAATGGCTGATTAATGATATAATTATATCAATCGAAATAATAATAATGACTAGTGAAACGTTGAAATTCTGAGAGTACAATTTTTATTGTTATTCTCTCCATTGTGGATTGCAAGAGTTGAGTCTATTATCGAAAAGAAGGCAGACTTTCCCCAAGGCTGTTCTCCAGTTACGCCACTCCTGGTATTACGTTTTGCACCGATGGAAAAAGAGCATGCCTCCTTGCAATACATCACAGGAAAGGTTTATAACTTATTTACAAGCTCTCTGTAGAGAATAACTTTTTTTCCGTTCACTATACGATAACGTAAAATTATCGTCTATCTATTATAAGGAAATATAAATTATGATCCCAGCCTTGTATCAATACCTCTAAGAATATTTTTTTAAAGTGAAATCTTCTTTAGGCGCGTTTTGCACTTTTTTTTTTTGTAAAGAGAGTGAAATAGATTCAAGCGTCAGATCTCCGATGTGTAACGCTTGGGTAAAGTTAAGTGGAGTCGACTAATTGAATTTTACAGATAGCAAGATCCGACTGGCAGATTCATTTTTTAAATATAAATTTTATAGATATTTTTTAAAAATGCTTTTAAAGTTTTAATCAAATCATTTTTCTCACTGACTCTTGGACTAAAATGAATTTTCCACTACTCTTCAAGCGAAATATTAAATTATACCGTATTTCTTGACCATTGATTTATAGCTCTCTCCATCAATATCGTGGTGTTTTTCTTTTCCTTTTATGATTCAAATCGATTACCAAATATGCAGATGTACTAAACTGAAGTTGCCTGAATGGAATTGCTTTAGTCGCATGCTACACAAGTATATGACAAAGGGCATGTGGGGCAATAAATTCCGCATGCGACATCAATTGAATTTTGTGCCACATAGTCGTAGGGCTACAATAAGCAATACTTGAAAACAAGTATCAAGCAACATATCATTCCATGTTGCCTCAGTAAAATTCTGCCTTAACGCTCGGGTAAAGATGAGTAATAGAAGTGTTGTATGGATATCATATGGATTAAAATATCTGAAAAACTAAGAATTGGACTAGCTATTGCTAGAGAGAGAAATGTCCATCATTCTATCCTATTTGTAATGAGCTATTATTCAAAATTGTATCTTAACGCGACGCCGTGCTAGAGAGACGAAAAGGAAAAAATAGTGTTAAAAACCAAATGATAACGCGTTTTATGAAAGATATCGATTAAAATATCTCTGAAACTGAAAATCGAACTTGCACACTGTAAGACAGGGAAAGCATTTCATTCTCTTTATACTGAGCCATTATTTATAATTTATATTTCATATTATTAATCTCGCCCTGTTGGTGTTTTCACTTCTATCGTGTGGTCTGAAACACACACCCTAGTTTTTTTTTTAATTCCATCAATTGTTAAAAAAAAGGTGAATTTAGTGATGGAATTATTTTTTATCGAACCCGAACCTAAATTAAAAAAAAAAAAAAAGTGTATTAAAATAAAGTTATTTCCGAAACAAACTTTTTATTATTTTTCACGAATGTAATGATCCAGCGTTTTGTTAGTATTTTTTGAAAAAAAATAATTCATCAAATAATTTTTAAACTTTTCGTTCGAATGAAAATTAAAAATGAATTTATTTTATTGTGACATTCTTGTATAGCAAATAATTTTAAAGAAATATTTTAATATTTTTTTTAAGAACTCAAATCAATCTTTATTTTGGTCCACTAATGGCCCTGTTGTGATTTTAATGTTTTTTATTTACTTTTAAAATAATCAACTGTTTTAGAAAATATTCGCTAAAAATAAAGAACTTCTTTATTTATTGTTTAAAAATTATTGTCTTTGATATAGCAATTGGAGTAGAAAATATAGATTTCCTGAAAATTTGTCAAAGATGATTAGAGTTCATTTTGGAAAAATCGAGTTATTTGTCGATCGACTTTTTTGTCGTTTGAGGTCAAAAAACTATTGGAAAAGCCGTTTATGAAGTCCAGTCAACGAAAAACTTAATACTAATGAAAAGCTGATTGAATTTGATAAAATCAATATTAGATCATCTGGTATCCAAATTCATAACCTCTGAAAATTTCATGAAAATCGAATTCATATCAGTATGTTTTATGCCCACTTGCAGATCCAGAGGAGGGGCGTAGGGAGTGAAGGGGGTGCGCCTCCCCTTCCTCCTGGAAGGTAAAAAAAAAAAAAGAAGAAATTGATCTTGAAAAAGTAACTAAACAATCGGCACTCTTATTATTATTTTAATATTATTGAATTGTATTAAATAAATAATTTTAAATTATGCTTTTTGCACAAAAATAACGAAAAATACATGGATATTATAGCTGAAAGAAAAATTTATAACCTTTACAATTTTTTTTTTTTCGGTTGTCTCTACAGACCTTGTAGATCTTTGGCCGCCTGAACCAGCCTTCTCCACTTCTGCCTGTCTTGGGCTACTGCTTTCCAGTTTGCTGCATGAAGCTCAGCCGTATCCTATCTATCCATCTGGTTTTTGGCCTCCCACGTGGTCTCTTGCCTACTACCCTTTACAATTATGTTCATTAATTTTGACAATAAAAATAAATTTCATGAAATTGATACTTGTTCATTCCAACGATGTTTCCCTAATATCATCAAACTTTGAGCCATATCGAATGATCCGTTTTTTTAAATATATGTTTGCTCATCCGGAAGCGAAAGTACTTTTTGAAAGTAATGGATTGAATTTCATAAGGTTGATACCTAGTTGATGTTTTTAACAATTCCTAACTTTTCTCCAACTTTGGAACAAATTGAAAGTGCATTTTTCCTGTAACTAGTGTTGACCAAATGTGAGACAAAGGTGAGTCTTGGTCTTGCGTACTCAGTCTTGGTATTAGTCTTGGACTTGTGCGGAAGTCTTACTGCAGTCTTGTAGTTACCTATTAGCTTATTACTATATTGATATTACTGTTATTTTTTAGATAGGAGAAACCTAACTAAGCCCGAATGAAAAACTAGAAGAGTTATTAAAAAAAATTAAAATTGTCAACTATTTTATTCAAAAAATCAATTATTTTTTACCAGTGTTGGTCGTGGTCTTGCAAAAGTTAAGCGGTTTTGGTCTTGCAAAGACCAAGACCGATTTCGGTCAACACTGCCTGTGAACATAGGAATATCAAGGAAGATACGTGCATGTGTAAAAAGTTCGGATTGGATTCGGTAAAATTGATTCAGCATTATTTTTTCACTTATTGCCAACGCTGCCAAAAAGCAAATGAAACATGAAGTTTTTTATATGTCTAAGAAGATAAATGCATGCCTGCGTAAACGAAATCAGTGCATAGAATTGATAATTTGGGTTCCAAATTTACTTTTCAGGATGATTAAATGGATTACATTAAGTTAATATTTCAGTAAAATTAGTTGAGATTTCAGGCGACACACGAGTGTTAACAAGTGGCCTTGGAAATGCACTTTTCTTCTTTATCATGTAAATAACAAGAGTTACTTGTAAATTACGTAAGAGGTATCACACTTAAGCTACGTGATGCGTCAGTTCTGAGAAGTCATTTCAAATTCTTAAAAAAATATATAAATTAGCAATTTGAAAATATTCTTTCTTCAAGTATGTTAGTTCAGGCCTTACAGTCGTGTGTAAGTAACGGAGGTAACTATCTTCGCAGATATTCACTCAACAATTTATTAATTTTAAGTGATATATATAATACAGAAGTATTTTTATATATAGTGTTGTGATCAAGAGATCTCTGAGTAAAATTTTAAACCCAACAATAGAGATTATCCGCTTATCTCTTACAATTTATCAGTAAAAAAAATGTCATCATTTCTTACTTATAGCATCAAAATATATTTTTTTTTTTTCATTATCAAATAATTCCGCCGCTAACTGTTAAAATTTAGCAATTATATTAATACGAATGCTGTATGATAAATTTTAAGAATTTATAAAATGTCTGCCAAGTAAAGCAGTGCAGCTTTCTTACCATTTTTATTGGGCTTCTTACCGTATCCATGTAAACTTCACAAAGTTTATTTTATTTAAAAGTGAATCGGATAATGCAATAAAAACACTTCTCATAAATAGGTTTAAAATTTTATAATCTCCTATTGTCTCATTTTTACTGCCTATCATATTTCACAGTAATTAATTTAAGGATTACGTTAATTCAAATTGTTACATGATATTAATTCAAATATTGCATTTATAACGTGATAAATTTAATTTAATTTAATCATTCGCAATATATTTCTTGAAATTGCGTTACCCCATTTACATCAATCAACATACTTATGTTCAAGTAGCAAGTGCTGGATTGAGTATCCAATTTTATATAAATGGTGATGTATGAATGTAAGTAATTATTACTAAGAATGTGAATGTCAGAGTAAAATAAAACAATCCAATTAACAACATTATAAATTTACTGTAAAATCAATCACCACATTTACATCAATCAACATTCATATTTAGCTTTATTCAAATCGTTGGTTGAGTATTCAAGTTGATATAAATGATGATGCATGAAGTAGGTAATAATAATAGTAATTTCAGAAAACAGAATGTGAATGTTGAGTAAAATAAAGCGATCCAAGAAAGAATATTATAAATTTATTGTAATTCTACTTCTTTTTTCAACTTTATAGAATAAAATTACCTAGTAAAAGAAGGAAATGTATCATGCGCATAAGGAATGAGAGGTCAAATGATAATGCCTAAATTATTTGTGAATGGGAAATATAGATATACTTAATCAAAATAAATTTATTTTATTAGTGGTCCTGAATCGTATAAATATATATCAAGTATAGGATATTTCTTAGTATCAAGCCTTATACATTTTTTTTATTTTTTTTTTATTTATTTAGAAATATAATAATCTGTCACGTGGACAATAATTATAGTGATACATGAACATATTCAGACCATATACACAGAAAATATAAAATTAACAAAAGCAAAATAATAATCAACAACTATGCAGAATAAAAAATAAAATAACCTAAAGATAAGTGAACAAAAAATAAATAAATAAATTTATTTGTGAGTGCGGGTATTTGTAAATGACTATAGAATTGTTCAAGCATAGTTTAGTAAGTTTTGGTTGATTCCTTTTCGAAATGTTCAAGGCAAATTATTTGTTTCTTATTGAATACTTAATAGTTTACAGTTACATTATTAAGGAAGGAGATGGTCCGGGGTGGTGGTCATAAATAAACTAAATAGTGTCAAAACTATTTTATTTTATTAAAAGCCTATAATAAAATAGTTTTGCCACTATTTAGTGCATTCATGACCACAACCCCGGACCATCTCCTGCCTTATTTATTTCATAGTTTTTCGCACCTATTTCTCACCATCAGATTCAAATTCGATTGAAAAACTTTTCATTCTCGGAAACATTATATCACAATTATATGATTGTTGTTTTCAGATATTAATTTTTTTCTACAATTTTAATCTCAGAAATCTAATGAAATCCCTTGAGACATTTTTAATATAGTAAAAATATTTTTAAAAAAAATTTTTTTTAGTATCTAAGACTTTGAATTGTTATTTTTAAATTAATATATACTTATTCTTCAGCAAAGACTGATTATTAAATATTTAACACAATTATTCAACTTTGACATAATAAATAAATTCAATAGATAACAGGATTTTTAGAAAATACAAACCAATTAAGGGTATTTAATCTTTTTATTTTTTAGAAGAAAAAAAAACGTCTCTGAGAACTTAAACCATCACTTTTGTTTTCGTAGATCCTTTTCATTTTTTTATTCTTGTTTATATTGATCGTTATCACAAACGTTTACGTCATCAAATTGTTATGATAAATAAAAACGCAATAATAGAATGATCTAGATCTATTAAGAAACTTATTTTGAACGTTTTACAAACCATTCTATGGTCCCATTACAAAGAATAGACAGTCTATGAAAGAAAGACAAGTCAACAACCCCGAAGGTCTCACTGGGATTACCTGGGCCCGTTTTCCGTTGCACCCAAAAACTCGTTTTTATGATTCACCCTAAACTCATAATGATCTGTCAAGTACATCAGTGCGTAAACGTTTGAGATTAGATAATAGGAATAATTGTACAAATTAGTCATTCTACTTACGTCATTTAAATGCAATGAGAGGAGTTTTTAAAAATTTCTTAGTGCCTATTGATAGATTTATAAAATATATATATATTAATACAGATGTTGCTTGTTTAGTGCTTTTTGGACAAAATGTTGATTTTTTGTAATAATTAATATTATATTGAAATAATAAAAAACACGATCGAATCCTAAAAAATTAAATAAATATTCCGTAGAAACCACTTTCGAAATAAGCTATTCATACTGTAAAGTATTTTTAAGTAAATTAAAACGATAAATCATTAGAGGGCATTGGACCATTCAAGTCCCCAAGGCTATTTATCTGATGAAGAATCTTGATCAATCAGGTGTTCATATGGTTAATATACAAGCACTTATACGGTACATATATTTACTAATTACCAAAACATTAACAATTCATAAAAACAAAAATAAATATATAAAAATATTAGAACCTGTGAAAAAAAAAAAAAACAGTTCTACCAGAGAATGAATTGAATATTCAAAATCTGATGTGGTTAAGCAGTATTGTGAAATCAAGTGTAACATTTCAGTTATTGATGCAATTCATATTTGCTTAAAACAACTAATCTTTGATTAATCAATAGTTACCTCTTGTGAATAATCAGCATAACATATTGGTCGTGGTTGAGAGAATAGCGCAGGGAATTCTTGGAGTCCTACTTTACCCACTCTAATTGGAGGGACAAGCTAGGCTTGGAGTTCTCTCGCCTGCTTGTAAATGGTGTATATAGGTATATTTGTGTTTTTTTTTTAATTTTACTTATCGTTAAGTTATTTTATTTTTTATTTATTGAATTATATTTATTTTTTATCTATTTATTTTATGTACGTATAGTATAGATATAGTCTTATCTTTCTATAATTTTTGTCCAAGTCACAGAATATTATAATACTCAATAAATAAATTTAAAAAAAAATGTATATTGGTCAATGGGTAAATGGCGACATAATATGGGAATAGATAAATTCAAAATAATGGATTAAAGCATTGTAAAAATTACAATGGGAATTTTTTAACCATTTATAAATAATAGTTCATTTTTTTTTTATAGCGAATTTAGAAACGGTCCAAAATCACTACTATAACGAACCGAAAATTGAGTTGTGTGCTTTTTGAGCTTTGCACAAACAAAATCTTCTCTTCATAATGTTTTTTCCTGACATTTCTGGAGGATGTGCTTATTTCTCGCATCTGAAAGAGAAAAGGATCTTCGAAATGACGGAACATTCATTGGATTTGAAGACCAATTAATGCAGATTGACAAAAAATAAATATATGGAAAAAAATACTGTTGAGAAATAAGATATTTTAAGATAGATAAACAAAAATAATCTTAAGAACTAAAAAAGGGAAGTTGGCAACTATTCCAAATATATCTATGAAATATATGAAAATAAACACAAGACACAAAAAGGTTGAGATGTCGTTGTCCGTACATCTAATTTAAAGAAAATTGGGTGTGAAGGAGGGAGATACGGTGAGTAAAGAAAAACTGAACAACAAGTCAACTTGCTTCAGTGTGTGCAAACGTTTCGGCCGGACACTTGTAAATCTCTGGACCTGTCATCGTGACGAAGGTCTACAAGTGAAGGCTCAAATAGGGACCGAAAAGCCGGCACACTTGCAGGCAATTTAACTGGTTTCTGTTGTGTTTCTTTATTACTGCCCGCATTCCCAAACAAATATTGTGCAACAAAGAACTAAATATAATATATACGTTTTAATAAATACTAAATAAGTAAAATATATGTTACTGTCTATATTTTTTAAATTACCTTTGGAAGCATATTTTAGTAGATTAATTAACATAAAAGAAATTCAAACACATGTATGGTTATAAATTGATTAGTTTTGATCCAAAAGTCTCGAAAACGCCTAAAAGATAAGGAATATATATGGTTGCCCGTAATGATTAATTTAGAGAATACGTTTGAATATATGTGGCACAGCTAATCAGGATTCCTACAGATTTCTAAATTGAAAAGAAATTTTAATACAGTAGGCCTGTGTAGAAGAGCTAATTAGAGTTCTAAATTGTTAAGATTTTTTTAAAATAAAGATGATTAATGGTGGTTTATTATATCCAATAGTGAACCATTGCAATTGGCTCAAAATTTTAACTTTTACTTTTCGTGGATGGAATCCGAAAATTAAATTTTTTAAAAATTCAAATTATAATTCAAAAAAGCATTAATACACCAATGTTTTTATTTTCATTCCTTATTTTGGAATGAAGAAGTTACGGCCATTATGAAGTACTAAAAAAAATTCATAACAAAGTTATTTACAATATGATTTATCAAATTTTCCTAAATGAATTTTTTATTATCATCTATACAATTAAAACCACTCATATAGGTTATAATGCAAAAAATGTATTTAACTATCATGTCTTAATTTTCTTTATTTCTTATGTAAAAGCATGTGTCATCATATAAAAGCTATTTATCGTATTATTATTATGAATTATAAAATAATATATGCCAAAGAAATAAAATAAAACTATACTTAAAAAAATTATTATAGATCCGCCGTCCACAGCTTTCCTCAGATGTTTTCCAGATTTGGAATCGAGGATGATATTCCCAACTCGACATTATCATTCGGCCTTTCCTTTCAAAATGGTGGCCGAAGAACCTGCTGCGCTATAGACTATAACACCGAAATGAGAGTAAAGATTTTAATGAAACTGGCTAAAATACTTCCTCTTAAAGCTCTATAAATATATGCATATAATAATACTTCCACAAAAACAATCCATAATAATTCCACAAAAAAAAAGTTATAATGAATGCAGTATTTTATTGACGAATTATTCAAAAACGTACAAACCTGTTGATAATTTTTATAAGAAAGTATTTTGAAGGTAATTAACTTTCTTATAACGCAGATAAAGATACATCGGAATTACTAACTTTTAATAAATGTTACATATTACATATTTTTGGTTTATTATGTTCAATAAAAAAATAAAAAAACCATTGTAATCGACCAAGAACGCTTTTCTAACATGACTAATGATTAAAAATAATTATTTATCACACCCTTGCAACATGACTGAAAGGAGAGAAAACATTTCTTTATTTGATGATGCACTGTTGTGGTTATTTCTGCTTGCGTCTGGTTTTAAGAATGGCGTTCCAAAGAGAGCTTGTGAATGACGGAGTACTAACATTTTAAATGTCGAGTCATCCCTCACAGCTTGAAATCAAAGTCGGCCAAGATATATTCTTGGGTCGGGTCACGAACCCAAGGTGTGTTGACACCCGTTTACTGTTGTAATATCTCTACTACTTACAACACGTCTTAGTGCGGCATTACAAGAACAAGCAATTATTTATTTTTTATTTCCTTATCATATAATTAGTGAAAGAGTCCTTCACAGACAATTCTTAAATACGATGAGCTTGTAACATTATCTCTGAATTATATAAAAAAAAAACTAAGGTGTTTGCTTGTGACCACAGAATAGTAGTAGAAAACATCAACAAAGCGAAATTATTAACTTGAAATATAAATTATAAATAACAACCCATTACTAAGAGGTTGAAATGCTGAACAATACCCTCGTTTACAGTATATCTTTAATAAAACTTGTTCTAATTTGGTTTTCGACACTGTTTTTGAAGTGAAAACTTCTTTAGGCACGTTTTTCCTTTTTTTTTGTGGAGAGTGAATTAGATTGAGCCGGCAGGTCTTCGATGTAGATTAAAAAGAGCGTTAAGATATAATTTTAAATAATAGTAATTATAATAATAATAATTACAGAGAGGATGAAATGAAACAATTCCCTCGCTTACAGTATGGAGGTTAGATTTTTAGTTTCTGAGATACTTAAATCCATATCTTCAATAAAACTCGTTACCATTTGGTTTTCCACACCATTTTTTCTCCTTTTCGCCTCTCAAATACGGCGATGCGTTGAAATTCAATTTTTAATAATAGCTCATTACAAAGAGGAGAGAATGATGAACATTTCTCTCACTAACAATATGCTAGTCCAATTCTTAGTTCTTGAGATATTTTAATCCATATTTAATTATTAGTCAACATCATTACCCGAGCGTTAAGGCAGAATTTCACTGAGGCAACATGGAACGACATGTTCCTTGATATTTGTTTCCGAGTGCTGCTTATTCTAGCCATAAGACTATGTGGCAGAAAATTCAATTGATGTCGCATGCGGAATTTGTTGCCCCACATCGCATGCGCTTGGTCGTACACTTGCGTAGCATGCGACTAAAGCAATTCCATTTAGGCAACTTCAGTTTGGTACATCTGCATATTTGGTAATCGCTTTGAATCATAAAAGGGAATGAAAAACACCACGATATTGGATAAAAGAGCTATAAATCTATGGTCAAGAAATTCGGTATGATTTAATATTTCGGTTGAAGAGTAGTGGAAAATTCATTTTAGTCCGAAAGTCAGTGAGTAAAAATCGACATTATTTGATTAAAACTTTAAATGCATTTTTTTTAAATATCTACATTTATATTTAAAAAATGAGTCTGCCAGTCGGATCTTGCTCCCCGTAAAAATAGCGGCTGAAATAAAGAATATTAAACCAGTAACTTGAAGATCGACACGAAATATTCATAATATTTTAGCCTAAAATATGAAAGATTTTATTTTTTAAACTTGTATATAAGGGTTCAGACGTGTATAAAACAGGATAATGAGGTGTAAAAAAACAAAACAAATTTCATTAAGAAATAACGATTCATGAAATATAATTGACCTATATTAAAGTTGTTAGTACTCAGTGGACGCGGAATTTGATTCTCTATAACTTTTATTCTATGAGTTTTTCTCTTAGAGCACTCATTCCCAAGATGCAGCACCATTTATAGTAAATTTTCGGTTTTGACGAATTTGGTAAAAATCGGCGTTCGTTGACCGTGGTTATCGAATATACCACTTAACCAAATTATTAAGTTTATGTATTCGTTAAACGCCCAATTTACATTTATTTAATTTATGAAAGAAAAGGTTTATCGCTTTGTAAAGCCGTTTAGGAACCATAGGTGAAAAAACAAAAAAAGATCGAAATAATCTGGCTTTTTTAGTTACAAAATATTTTCCTTGGTGGTCCGAGTCAGGTATTTTGCTTTTTACATGTCCCAACCAACATATACAAGTTAAAAAATTAAAACTTTTCTCACATTTTTGGCAATGAATTTCCAACTTCGATCCTCAAGTTACTGGCCCAAAATTTATTAAATCAGTCACCATTTTTACAGGAAGTAAGATCCGACTGGGCAAATTTCATTTTTTAAAATAAAGATGTTATAAATATTCAAAAAATGGTTTTAAAGTTTTCATCAAATAATGTAGACTTTTTCTCGTAGGCTCTCGATTTATCTGGGTTGCTAGCAAGTGTATTTTGTGTCATCACTGATCTTCATCATCGTCTCTTTACCTAAACGCTCAGCAGTTGACAATAATGATTTGGGTATATCGATGTCCAGTAAAAATTCAGTAGCTCATAACCAAACCATTTCCCGTCTTTGCTAGGAGATGAGCCATTCTTTTCTTGCTAAAGTTGTTTGCGCTCGCGAAGAAATGCTGACAAATTCTTAATTATGTTTTACCTTTATTGCCGTACAATTATATTTTCCTATTTAAATAAATTTACGATTAATAAATATACCATATAATTTTTTTAACTCATCTTTGTATTCGGCGATTTTATTATTTCATAATTTGGAAGAATTATGTTAATATTCAATAACATATATAGTTTTTTTGTTCGTCCACTCCATGTTCCTCTCAACAAGCCACGCCAATCCGTTGGCTGTTGGATAGACGACGAAACTGTTCGACACCTTGAATCATGTAGGAGAGATGATAGGCAACAACGGTCAACTTCTAGCATACGGCAAGGAGACATATTTTTTGTCGCTTTGTGTTCCTTTTATGGCAAGACTGTGTGTAGCATGTGTTAATGCCGCATGCTACATGTTGCCTCAGTGGAATTCCGCCTATACACATGTGAGATCTGACATATTTCAAACCTTTTCTTCGCTGCATAATTACACGAATGTTTATCAACAAACAACAGTTACGATCAGACTAATTTTATAATGTGCATTTCTAAACTTCTTATTAATTTCTGTAATAGATACGGTGTGGTGATATATAAATAGCCATTTTTTTAATCACAAAGTAATAATATATATATATTTAAAATAAAACATTTTTTTCTCTTTTTCTCGCCTCTACCATAAAGTGTCATTGACGTTTTCTATAATTTATATTCTATTATAGTAATTTGTAATTTTTAAAAATTTAAACACGATAGAGACTCGCTCTTCATTATCTTGTAGAATATCTTTTAGTGTTTTTCCTAGATCTATTTTTTTTTTTTTTATTTATTTTTTTTTTTTTGTGGCTTTCGAATTAGGTACATTCTACATTTACATTTACTTGTTTGTTAATTTGATTATTTAATTTGTTTATTCTCGTGATTTATTAATTAATTAATTTTGTCTTAATTTTTAGTTTAGCGTTTTAATTTTTTAAACACAATACTCTTCAATACAGTCAGCTGAGGTGATTTAACAAGGAGTATCTTATACCTGCCTTTCAGGTACCCGGATTTAAAGGTACAACCGGTACAATTGGGGTGACCAGCTGTCCCTTTTTGTTCCTGGCTATTTATGTCAATGAATGGACCAGCCCAGAACTCCCACTTGAATAAAATTTATCAATGATCAACTTCAATTTAATTTATCGTAAATATGGATCTTATTTCGTAAGACCCTAGAAGAACAACAGTAAAAATATATTTGATTGGATGAAAAAAATATGCTATTTTGACGCAAAATGTTATGCTCTACAACTTTGATTCTATGGATTTTTTCCTCTTAGGGAACTCATTTCTAAGTTACAGCGCCATTTGTAATAATTTTTCTCAGTTTTTGACAATTTTTGGTAAAAATTAGCGTTGGTTGACCGTGGTTTTATACCTTAACACTTAACCAAATTATAAAGTTTATGTATTCGTTTGACGTAAAATTAAACGTTCTTTAATTTATTAAAGAAGACATTTTTCGCTTTGATGCACCATTTAGGAGTTATAGGTGAAATAATACAAAATTCTGACTTTTTTGGCTGTAAAAATTTTTCCCTTGGTGGCCCGCCTTAGAAATTTTGTTTTTAATGTCTATACCCAATATATACAAGTCTAAAAGAATAAAAACTATTTTTCTCACATTTTCACAATGGATTTTCCGATTCGATCCTCAAATTATTGGCCTAATATTCTTTAAATCAACCGTCATTTTTTAAAGTAGCGGTTTTGGAACGGCAGACAAGGTTCTTTTTACTCAGAATAATATACACTTTCGTAATTTACCATCAAATCTTCGCCTGCGATCAGGTCAATTTTTGGTTTCTGGCTATATCTTGAGCTGTTTCTTTCCAAGTATCTGGAAATATCTATGCTCTTATTTAATAAAATAAATTTAGGAATAGCTGCTTTTCAATCACCTTGTATCATCGTAACTAATCATAGATTTTGATTAGTGAGGAATCAAACGGAAAAGATATTTCATAAGAAAGTGACGGAACCCAATTTTAAAATGTAAAGCCCTACAACTGCAATAAGATTCATTGAAAAAATCCAGTGGAACTGAATTTTTAATTCAAAAATGTACTATTTAAAAAATAAATCATGATTCTTATCGAAATCCGCTTTTGTATTGTTGTTGCCATGGGATACTTATTACATTTTTAGATTTTTAAATTTAAAAATTGTTATTTATGATAGCAGTGGGTGCCTTAGGGTTATAGCCTTAGGGATAGCCTTAGGGTGGGAAAATTGTCCTTTTTACCTGAAGGGGCGCCAGTTAGGGGCGATTGACTGTATTAACGAAATGCTGAATGAAATAAAATTCAGATATAACATGATATATGAGAGTTAAAAAAAAAAATTTGAATTTTTTAGGGGGTGCGGATAACGTCATTGCCGACACTGAATTTCTAAGGCCGGCACTATATGATAGTCGTCGACGAACTAAGAATATATTAAAAAGGAGACATCTTTATGGTCGTTTGGCCATTTTAGATAATAGAGAAAGAAATTTTAAGTTAAAGATGTCTGGATATGGTTTTTATACACTTTAAAAGCGAGAGAACGACAAACGAAGGCTGTTGTGCACTAAATGGGTCTTCAGTGACTATAGTAATAGGTACATATAACTTCAGGAATATTGAACTGTCTTATTCCTTATTTATTAAACTGAAGGTATATTTTCCAATGGAACAAGGAAATCACTTATAATGTTAATTATTATTTTAATTGTCGTGAAAAATTTGAATCTGTGTGTCAAACAGACCATCTTGATAATATCATGTTATATATTATTTCTAAAAGGTGTTTTTTTTTTGTCGTAACGTCACAACTTCGTCAAATCCAATCACTAGTCTCATTTTAAAGATCTTCTGCACCTTCAGGTGGGAAAAATAGTCACATTCCCCGAAAGTTATGAAAAAAAAGTTATGAAGGAAAAGAAACATTATTTGCGAATAACTCAAAAGTTATTCATTTTTTTCTCGATTTTACCCATCCTAATTAGAAAGATCACTCAATTATTTAAAAAAAAAAACACGTAAAAATCGGGCAATTATTAACAAAGATACAGTAAATTAATTTTGGTATAATTTCTTAGTAATTTCTTCCTGTTAAAAGATACTGCATTTAATATTCTACTACCCTTATTTTTCTGGCTGAGATATTCTTTATTATTTCTTAAAGGAATTTTGTTGTTCGTACATTTTATATGTTTTAATAATTTATCCAAAATCCGTTTTACAAGAAATCCCATGATCCAGGCTTCATTTTGAATATTACCTTTCAAGTCAGCTTGAACTACAAACAGCTACTAAATAGGCACTAGTAAAGCAATTTATACAAATATTTTGATCTATTATGTTAAATGGAATATTGTAATCTGCCAAGGAAAGACAATTAATTCCTTCCAAAGATAATACATAGGATCTACTTATTTCCATATAATTTTGCTATTCCTTCACTAAACAAAATTTTCTGAGAATTATTCATAAGGGCCAACTACCATTGTATATACGAATAGACTTGTTTCGTTTATGTCGCATATTCATCAAGTGCATTAGCGGGATGGATAGCAATGTGATGGGAATTCTAATGGCGGTAAACTAGTTCCATTATAATAAGCTACAAGGAATAAAATTGTTAATGAGGAAGAGGGTATGATCTTTTATTAAATGTAAATAATTGCTTGAAACAGAATAGTTGATTCATGATTTCAAGAAGCCAGACTTCTCCCTCCTCTCTCCCTTGTGGAAGGCAAAGCAGGATTCCATGAGATTCCAGTGTCACTTTTCCAGCCGCATCGCTAGTATTAGAAGCCATTGGAGACTGAAAAAGGACACTAGAGCCTGATTTGAGGCTAAAAAACTTATGAGGATGATACCAGAACCTCAAGCGATATCACGTCACAGTAATCAATTGATTGATTTTCTAATGGAGCATTGAAGGATTTATTGTTTCAGACATGTTTCCTTATCACTTTTTTTAGGAGATAGGTTTGTAATTTTGATTCATTTTTCTGTAGTTTGCCATTTCCTTGTTTAAAACTGTGGAGAGCTTATTTTGGGGTTTTTAAATTATATAAAACTAAATCTGTTGTTCCCAAAACCTAGAGTGTCTATTACTGGTACAAAATACGTTGTTAGAATTTCCTAACTTGTTCATGAATAATATACTAATTGACTGCATAGAAAAAAATTAATTGGTAAGAGACTAAATGTGCTCTCAATTAAATTCATTTGCAAAGATCCACCTTCAGAACTTGAGCTGTGGTTTACATTAATTTTGAAATCACCGCCACATTTATCTTTTATTTTAAGAAAAAATGTTTGTTGGTATATTAAAAGAATATAAATAAATTTAAATTTGGAAGAAGGACATAGCTAACATTTATTTTTATATATTTTGTATAAATATATAACAGTTGGAACATCAATATTTATTTTTTTATTTTGTTACAAACATAACAAATAATTCCACACAACTGATATAGCGAGTCAACTAGCTTCCCAAACCATTCCAGATTATCTTCGGACGGTCAGAAGAGAAAATGGGCTGACAACTTTCTAACAAAAAGCAAACTTTGTTGCCTATCATAGTAATTTTTCTAAATAACATTATTGCATAATAAACATTTTATATACAAACATTTATACATTATTTATTTGTGCCTTAGCCTTCGATCCTTACCACTGATTTTTTTTTCGACGGTTCGGAAAAAGAAATAGTCTCTAGATAATATAATTTTAATTGTTGAACTTAATTTAAAAAGGAATTTAATTAATATACTTTGTTTTTTAATTGAATCTTAATAGATCCTGCCACATTGAATGGCATTAATAGTACGGCTACATTAATCATTCACACACTATGTACGGACAAATAACAACTAAAATGGAGATAATAAAGAAATGGATATATAATAAATAATATGAGAAAATTAATATATATATATGTATATATATCAACAAATAATAAATAGAAGCTAAATGAAATTAAAATAAATAAAATACATTTACACCTACACACAATATTTACCTTCACTTAAGGGACCTGGATGGAGGGCACTAGAGCAACAGACGCGCAGGAACTGAGTGGAGAATATAGCCATTGCCGGAACTCCAATACATACATATTTACAAAATGTCGCGGGGCCACTGCCGTTTTAACCTCCGGAGAGAATTGTAGGGATGGCTGAAGCTAGATAGGGATTGTGCTACAGGATTTGGATGATGAGTGAGGTTCTGGTGAAATTTGGAAAATTTGTCGGGGATTAGGTGAAGAACTAATGGGATATGAAAGTCATTATGAAGAATTTTATTGGTTACATATTTGGGAACATCGACTATTATTCGGAGGACTTTAGACAGGAAGGATTGAATGCGTTTGATGTTAGAAAGTTTTGCTGTCCTCCTACAGTTCTAGTCCGTAGGTCCAGATAGGTTTCCGGATTTTCTTGTAGATTAGTAGTTTTTTATCGACAGAAAGTTGAGATTTTTTATTCAATAGTCTATATAACTGTCCAATTAATATACTAAATTATCTTTTAAAGAATTTTAAGGTCAGTATTTAATTTTTCTAAATGTTTCAAAATACAAGAGACTCAATCAATATGACTGAATATTCATAATTAATATAGATATATATTATTTTTTCTAAACGTTTTCCAATATATATTGCAAAAAGTCATCAAGTGCCAATTCATAGAAGCACTTTGATTGAATTCTCCCTATGGAAAAACTGAATAGTTTGCTCTTGTTGTAACTATATTTGACATACATTTCTTTTTTTTATTAATCTATTTATTTATTTACTTATAATTAATTTATTTTTGTTATGAATTTCTATATTTTATCTAATTTTATCTCCTAGTTTCATTTCTTTGGTTTTATTATATAGTTTTCGCCTATGTCATTTAGATATATATTTTATATTTATTTATTTTTATTTATTTCTTTATTGATTGTATATATGGTGTGAATGTGCCTTACTCAGCTTTAGTACTCAGTGCCCTTAATTGTAGAAAAATTTATTATTTTTCAATATAAAGATCATTAAAAATAATATATTTGACGTACAATATGGTTTCTGTCATTTCAGTGTACTTACTGTATTTTTTTATTGATAAATAAGGTCGAAATTCGCAAAAACTTATTTAAAAGTTTAACTTCATCAATGACATACTTTCAATAATACTGAAGATATATTTCTTTTCTAAAGATTAATTGGCCCATTCTATCATTTATCTTATAAAACGTTTTAATTATTTTTTTCATCTTACTTATCATCATTGGCTAAACAGGTTTTAAGCCGACTGAAGAAGGGACAAGTGAAGTTTTTTAACACCTGCTGCCGTGGAAAACGTCTTTCCCTGAAGAAAATTTCCCTCGTGCTATTTCCAGAAGAGAAAGTTTGACCGGTGCTTCGCCCGGTGCCTGTAGTGAAACAGAGCGCGACCTCATCACGCTGATCTCCAACTACCAAAAATATGATGACCATATCTTTTACTCAATCTATTAATAAATAATAATTTATAATTATTAATAAATTATCTTCACAACTCAGACGTTTTCAACTGCAGACATGTAGATTGATAGTGGTTAGAGCAGTACTGTCTAAAATGAATTATTGCCGTTAGTCGATCAAGTTTTCTCAAATAAAATTTTTATAACTAATAACAATTTTAATAACAATTTAACAAGTCCCTACGAACATGATTTCTTCTTTATGATAAAGTACTGTTGATTATTAGAGATTAGGTTACTTATTTCTGATTCGTTTATTTCCAAAGTTAATCCTAATCAATAATCACTGATATTTTTTTCTGCAAACGCGAAAAACTACATTTTCTATTCCGATTATAATGTCAAAATCAATATTATTTTAAAAATAAATTTTAAAAATCTATGTTGTCACAAATAAAACCATTCATAAAGACCTTAATGTACCATATGTCGCTGATTTAGCTCGAGCCAGATATCTATCCTTTCATGATAAACTTCAGTCCCATCCAAATCCGCTTGTTTCCACTCTTGCTTCTTTCTCGATTCCTGATAATCCTCCTAGGCGTCTGAAAAAGAGATGGCCTCGTGATCTTCTTACTTAAAATTATTTAGAGAGTGCTACCACTGGGTAGTAACTCTTCAAGCCTGTACATGACATTATTTATATTTGCGCATATTTACTTGTTGTATTTGTATACAGTTGTAAATTTCATTAAATAAACAAAAAAAAAAATCTATGTAAAATTTATTTTACATATTTACGAGAAGTTTTGATCATATTAATAGTAATTTAAAAACATTGAAACTTAAATAAGGCAGCTTTTGGAACGAATTAAAGGTCCGTTTCAGAACAAAAAAAATGGTGGAGTGGGGTTCGGTTTTAATAGAAAAATGATGTATTCAGTGAGGAAAAGGAAGGAGAAAAATTCTAAAAATTGTACTATATATAATTAATAAAGGTATAATTGTTTTTTTTTAAACATTATATTTACAACTGTATTAATCATTAAAATCATGTAGTAAATGCGAACACAGGAATATAATAACATGAAAACACTTGGTGGGAAACTAGCCACTGGTAGCACTCTAAAAATATGTTTACATAATGAGATCACGAGGCCATCTTCTATTCAGACGCCCCGGAGGGTTATCAGAGATCGAAGATTAAGCAAGGTTAGAAATGAGGTGGTTCGGATAGTTCTGCACAATAAAATTAATTTATTTTTAATTCTCATTAGAAGAAAATGCTTATAAAAGCAAATTATTTATTTTAATAATACTTAAGAAATGAAAGTTATCATATTTCGACAAGATAGTATATTTAAGTTTATATGGACATAATTTATTAAAAGTTCTTGAAACTAAAACTCACTTCACCGCTTAAAAAACTTACACTTAAAAATAAGGCGAAATTTGACTATGCTTATTCCAGTCAGCTCCGCTTAAAACCACTAAATCACCTGAAAGTGAATCATATTAATAAATAAATTATTTTAAGTGCTGGAGTAATTTTTAGTCTCAAGAAGTTTTCATAAATATCGATATAGTTTTAAAATAAAAGTTACAGTTACAGCTCATTTTAAAATATAGAAAGTAACCATATATTAACTTTTAAGAAATATAAAGTCTTATAAGTCCCAGCTGTTTATCACAGAAACCATTTTTCAGAAGCAGCTTTACGTAATTAAATAATGTTTAATAGTATAAGGAATATTTGCAATAAACTTTAATCATTTTATAAACGAGTAGTTAAGTTAAAATTAAAAAAACAATGTTACACATTGCTTAATGTTAAATATCAAAATAACTACGATCATACGATTAAAATTATAACATGAAATATAAATTATTTTTAATAAATAGATACTAGGATTCCTAAAGAAGTGAAAAATTCAATATTTAAATAAAAAATAATTATAATAAAAAAAATCATTTATATGACAAGTGACTTATATAAATTAATTATGCTCAAATATGCATTAATTACATTTATTAACTAGATATATTAATAGGCTAAACATGTAACAATATGAATTCAGAACCCTTAATAGATCTTATCTCAATACTTTCTTCATGCATAACTGAAAGAAAACAATATAACTACAAATTTTAATGCAAAAAACTGCAGTTGGTTATTTTGATATCTCAGGCGCAAAACATTTAGGTCATCAGTGCCCGATTAATAAAATAATACCAATATTAAAATATTAAGTTGGTTGGATACAAAAATAAATAAAAACTATTACTAATCATATATATGTGTATACAATTAATTTAAAAAAAAAAAACCTAAATATATAAATAAATAAACTATGTAAACAGAGAAATGAAATGAAATACATAGAAGAAAAAGAAATGAACCAATACTAATTAAACCAAAATAAATAATATAAATGAAACACAGGTAAATGAAAGTATGTATATACAAATAAGAATAAATAACATTTTAAAAAATAGAATAAAATTAAGAATATTATCTCTTTCATTAAATGTACGCTAGTAAGAAATAATATTATTTTATATTGAATTTTTTTTTTATACAATTCTATTAAAAATTAATAAAACATAAAAATTATTAGAGGTAATTTTTCATAAATTACGAAACTTTTTATCATCTCTATAGAAATTCTTTGAAAATAAACGCTGTCAAATAGTCTGACAGTGATGGTCACACTGATAAGGGAGATAAGATGTGACATCACACGAGATGTTCTCCGTTAGGTAAATATATTTTCATCTTCATCACTACTCCGATAGATGGATGAAATCACACTTTCGAGGACTAGATCGAAAGTCAATCTTTCACGAGGACGACGTAAGTGGCCCTAGCGTATTTCGTCACTGGAGTGCTCAATGGTTGTTCAAAGTTCAAGAACTTTAGAGAAACTTTGTCCCATGTCCTCCACCGATTTTCTAAGAATTCTTTCAGTTGTAAAATTTCATAACATTGCGCATAATATTGCTAAACTGTTAATGAAGTACTTTTTACTTAACTTATTCCTCATAACTACATAATAATTCTGTTGTGCAAATTCTATATCTGGTTATAAGGGGCGATTAATTTTGACAAAGGAGGAGGAAAAGTAAGATAATTTAATAGTTAAGTGATAAATCCTAAATTCGATTCTTACATTTTTATGGATAAATCCATTTGATATCACCCCAACATGTTCCCCAAAACCTTTGACTTTTGTCACTTTTTTACCAATTATTTCCTATTTAATTAAGTTTTAAAAAAATTTTTAATACTAACATTTTTTCTTGGTAAAGGTGGTGGTGGACCTTTTCAATTCGTTTTTCGACTGAAAACATATGAGAAAATGTCTCTTACTTTAATCATTTTAAAAATATCGAACCAAAAGTATAATTAAAAAATTAAAATAATGACGATTTTTTTTTTTTTTTTTGGTCTTTCAATACACGAACTAAGTAAGAAGGAAAGTGGTTTAATTGTTTTTAAATTATCGAAAAGAAGACTATTAACGAGACCAAAAAGTCTTGATCAAAACCCAATGATTTATTTAAACCTTTTTCTTCCTTCTCCAGGTTAAGACAAAAAAAAATATATAGGAAAATATCCTAATTATCATTTTAGTTTTTAGTGTTTTTTTTTTATATTTACAAAATTACTAGATTTGGAGACGTTTTCCCAAAATATGTTTTCAGTCGAAAAGTAAGTACGAAATGTGCCGCTAAGCAAGAAATGTTGACCTTAAAAATCTTTTAACTGTAGTTTTGAGCTATCCATTAAACAGAGAAGAAAATGAATGAAGAAAAGAGGTAAAAGAATGTTAAAAATCTGAAATCTCGAACAGCAAAAATAATTCAATCAGTCTCATTTCAAATGGATTGACTCCCTAAAACTAGAATTATATTGAAAATTATTGGAAAACTTCGACGGTGATAATTCCGACGGGACATGCTGAGTTTTAAAGATTTATAAGCTTGACTTATCCTCAACCTGCTTTTATTGAATTTATGAACCTATTAATTTATTTATTTATTTTTCAATAAGTAGCTACAAGCAAGTGATATACTATCGAGTAGAAAAGAAAACAATTAATTGTTGTTCTTAAAATTTATGCCAAATGAAATAATAAAATAGCCCAAATAAAAATGTACTTTCATATATTAATGTACTTACGGTTTTACACCTTGACCAACGATATTTCACTATTAGTAAGTTAGCATTAGCACATGTCTGCTGCGGTCATAGAAATCATTAATTTATTTTTATTCTCATGCTGCTTAAGTTGATTCCATTGAATGTTTAGCTTTTCTTAATTTATTAAGATTACAAGAAAACTTTAACAAAGTTTCTCAGTTCTGTTTATTCAATGCCAGGATAAAATGTATTGATATAACCTTCATCAAAAATGTCCTTTTCAAAAGCATTGAAATTGTGACGTAACATAAATGTAAAGAAATTTTCACGAAAAATGGTAACGATAGGGAACCACCAATCAATGGCAGTCTTAGTTTCGGGAAAGAAAAAGGGTCATGAAGCGAAAGAAAGAAACTGGGATGAAAAAAAAAAAAGAAGAGCAATTTGACTATTTAATGGTGCGATTGTTTTTAGGATATCGTTTCATAACTGGCAAAGAGATATTCGAAGATTTTGCGGTCGCAATCTGGTAAGTAAAATAAAATGTATTTTTTTAAGCTAGTTTTAATAGAAACTCCATGTCTGATTTACTCTCCTGAAGAAGACATGCAAAGTCGGGTCGAAACGTTGGCTTTAAATACAATAGTTTTTCCATTATTTTAGTCCATCTCTTTCCTCTAAAATAAAATTTTAAATACATTTTTCCTGGGTGATGCAATTTCTATGACCGCGACTACATAATGAAATGCAACAAAAATCCAAAATAGACTCATATATCCAAATCCTAACAAGCAACATAAATTAATAATTAATAAACGTGAAAACAATAAATATTTTTCTAATTATTGTTCACATGTTCGGTGCCTTTCTTTGCATTCCGCAAAGGTTATCTCCTCATAAGTTCATAAGTGAATGTTGATGTATATCAGGAAGAGAAACGTACTTAGCGTGCTGCCCTGCATTACACCGTAATCTATCCCATGCCGTAATCATCATCTAATTCGATCAGAACCGTTTCATGGGGGGCTGAGTATCTCGAGTTCCAACCCTTCACTTCCTAAGTCGATCGATCAATTCTGTTATAATCAACTCTCTAGCTAAAAATATAATTGTTATCATCTACTATGGATATATATACTCAATTCAGGTCGACCAAAATATGAACTATAAAATTAAAAGTTTAGAAAGACGTGTAATAAAAGTCATTGTTAAGTATACTATAACTTTAAGTATTAAATTTATTAACTTTTAATATACATTTTGTAATTGGAAGTTGATCTTGTTTATTAACACAAAAACATAGTATTTCAAACTTACAGTATTATACATACAAAATATAATTACACAATGTTTGATATCACTGGAGGAAAATTTATCAAAGTACATCCTTTTTTTTGGAGAGGGGGAGGGCTGAAGACTTGCTAAGTAAACCTTATTTTTTCATGATACTACTTACGAGACAAAGTTATATTCAGGGAA
The DNA here is from genome assembly GCA_928085145.1 of Nezara viridula. Lineage (NCBI taxonomy): Eukaryota > Metazoa > Arthropoda > Insecta > Hemiptera > Pentatomidae > Nezara > Nezara viridula. The sequence continues at coordinate 116,705,507 of OV725077.1, forward strand.
TATCGTAATATTAATGTTAAATTAGAATGAGGAGCACCAGCTCAAATCAAAGTGCATAATGGTTTAATTTTTTGAAATATTACTTAACGACTGGTCAATTAACTAACGATGTACCTCCTATAACAGAAATAGCCCAAGATGAGCAAAGATGTCGACGGAGGCAAAAGATACATTTCATGGCGAACTCGTACAACAGTCTAGCCTTCAAGATTTTATCATAAAATAAAGAGTTAAATTGATATTTAAAGGCACCTCTTACAAACTAGCCTTGTAAGGATTAAAGTAAGGTTACATTTCTCACAGCTAAACTTGGAATTGTGTGTAGAATTTGGTAGAGCATAATATATGAAATGGTAAAGAAAGAGAATAAGCAGCTATTAGAAAGCGGGGATGGGGAAGTATTTTCGGAATCCAAAATTGGTGGTCGAATTTCTCAAGAAAGCTTTTTCGTAAGAACTAATAATGCGTCGAGCATTATGCTAACTACATATAAACTTCTGGGGAAAATATGATACAGCCCAAAAGGTCAACTAATAAATTTATTATACGCAAGAACTTATTTTTCTACATAAAAAGAAAAACAGCTACAGTGTGTACTTTAGGCCACACGATAGAAGTGAAAACATGAACTATATGAGATTAATAATATGAAATACAATTTTTTTTTTCATTTCCGCTTTTTATCTCTCATACACGGCATCGCGTTAAGATGCAATTTGGAACAATAACTAATACAACTGAAACAATATGATAGTTCTGAACATTGGTCGCTTACAGTATGTTGCTCTAAACTTTAGTTTCTGTGATATTTTAATCCATATGTTCAACAAAACTCATTTGTTATCATTTGGATTTCGACACTATCTTCTTTCTTTTCTTCTCTCTAACTCGACGTCAAATCAAAATAAAATTTTAAATTAGAGCTCATTACAAAGAGAATGAAATGCTGTTCATTTCCCTTGCTCACAGTATGCAGGTCCGATTTTTAGTTTCTGAGATAGTGCAAAAACACTTCAATTAGTCGATTCAAGCCGACTTTACCCGATGAGCGTTACATAACCGAGCGTGAACTCTAAATCTGATTCACTACGTACAAAAAAAAAAGTGCAAAGCGCTTCTAAAGAAGTTTTCACTTAAAAAAGTTTCCAAGAATATTTAAATAAAATTAGTTTTGAAGTAGAGAATAGTATGATTTAGTTTTCAATGTAAAGAAGTCTTTTGTAATAGTTTTAAGGTGCTTTTTTTACAATGATCCATACATTATTTATGATAACGGTAATTATTAATAACCTTTATTTATGCATATATTATTAACAAAACATTATTATTTGAAAATAAAGGATTTGTGTATACTTCATAATGTTTCATATAATATATTCAATTTCTGTTTTATTCGTTAAACTTAAACTGTATCTAAAGACTGTTTAAGTTGAATTATGAAGGAAAAAAATCATTAGAGTTGGTTTAAATTGAAGCTATGTTACGAAAATTGGCTTTTACGCAACTTTATAAAAATGACAGATGCCCGTCTTTGATATAAGGCCACTCATCCGGTAAAATAACTGGTATTTTTTTGTCGCAAGGCCATATCATCAGTTCTTCATCAAATTAAATAATTGAGCCCTCATTTTGAAGAACTTTTTTTCTTTCAGCTGGCAAAAATAGTCATATCCTCCCAAAATTTAAGGAAAAAACGTTATGAAGGGAAAGATACTATATTTGCGAATAACTAAAAAAAAAAAATGTATATATATATTTTTTATCTTGATTGTATCCATAATTACTTGATACATTACTAAATTCATTTCAAATACAAGAACAAAAAATCATAAAAATCGATTGAAACAATTTGTACAGACCAAAGATGCTAAGTGTGTTAAAATATATTTTTAAAGAGAAACGGAGTTGAGATTTATATTTCGCACCTCAAAAACCCTCAAATATGAATTTTCACCAAACCTAAGCCAAGGCTTTCTCCTTGGATTTTTTTTTAAATTGAGACTTTCTAATATTTCTTAATAAATTAGTTTTAAAAAAAAATTAAAATTATCGTGAAAATATTTTGAAAGTACATTTAAATTTTTTACTTTTCATGCTTGCAGCACCATGTAATTTCTTTTTCTTTCAACCTCACTCTGAAATAATAATTATATAGAATATAAGGGCAAGCGGAACTTAAAACAATGCTCATCATTATAGAAATAGTTCTTTTTGTTTAAATTTATGGAATACTTAAACAGGTATTTTAAACGGTGATCTTCGAAACGGAGTTTTAAAAGATGATATGTTACTATAACATGTTTCTTGCACCGAAAATATATAAAGATGTATATTAAGGCAGCACAATGAAATACGTTGACCTTATTAAGATTATTTTCCCTGTGAAAAGCCGCTACCATCGACTCCATCATTGGATAACTAACATGGTAAGTATCGAATAAAGATCCATCATGGGATATTTTTCTTATCCCCTACCAGCATGCTGTTCGGGGTGAATGAAGAGACGTGCCGTTCTCATGGCGAGCCCCAAGGGGACGAGATGGGGGAAGGGTTGATCAACGCCAGGTGACAAGGAGCATGCTGCCAAATCAAAACATAAAATAACATTCAAAGCATGCGGTGAAGCAGAATCTGAAGTCCACTACCATAAGTACTAACCTAATAATACAATAAACAAAACTTTCTCTGACTTTTCCACAAGCTAACGGTTGGATTTTTTCATCTCTTAAGTTCTCAAGATCCGTTTATTTACATAGCTTGAACAAGGAATGAGCACCAACTTTAATATTATACCCATTTTCTCAATTTTAAATACATAATACTGACGTTTATTTGTGAATGTTAGGGCTTCTAAATTATTAAAAATAATTAAATAAAAATTCATAAATATTTAGTCAAACTTTTTAAAAAATATTAAAAAGTAATATTTAAGTAAGTAAATATTTCTTTAAAAAATCTAAAATCATTAAATGTGAATTATTTTGTAAAGTTTTCAAAGCGGACGGGATGATCGAGCATTTTGGTGAGTGGGTCCCAGAGTGCCAGTTTCTGAACGTTGTTGTGGGTTCGATTCCCGGCTGGGTCGGTTAGTTTTCATTTCTCGGCGGCTCCGGAAAATGAGCTTGAACTTGACACTCTGGTAAGTACACAATGGCAACCTTAAGCTAGCCGTCAGGAGTTGGCAGAAAGGACCATGTGGCCCACACCGCATCACTTCCCCTCACCAGTACCAGTACCAGTAAGTTCCTCACAGCTCAGACAAACTTAGATAATATTTTATTAAAATTAGTTAACGTCATTGATATTCTTAACTTATTTGTTTATAAAAAATAAAAACATAAATTTTCCATTCTTTATAATTGATAACGATACGTGGTTGAATAAATTATAGTGCTTAAAAATTAGGTGTGAAGCGAATTCTAATAGCTTAAGAAACCGTAAAATATTTAAATCAAATTATATTTGTAAAAATAATTGTACGAATTATAATATTATATGAAAATAATAGTCCTATTATCTTAAATAATTGATTTAATCTTGTTAAACTAGCAATCATTTTTTTTTTCCCAGCACTCATTTGATCATATAATCCAATTTGAATCAAAGAAGTGAAAAATTATCATTTGTGGGTTTTTACCAATTTATTAAATGACACATAAGAATTGTAAAAATTTTGATTCTGTTTAGCAAAGGTTTTTTTCTGTTTTAATTATTAAAAACAACGAGATGAAAGTCATTCACAAATTGTGACTCTTCCTTCAATAAGGTTTTTCATCTTCAGGAAATACTTGCGTAATCGAGGCAATATGTAGAGGATAATTTTTGGTTTAAAAGATTCCATGAGTATAATTATCTCTGTGAGATTGTTTCCCATTCTTAGTAATAATTTTCATCTCCGAAGAAGTGATCGGACATATGCCGTATGAATGGAGACCGCAGGAACAACGGTTGGGTGCCAAGCAGGTGGAAACTTGGGGGGAGAGAAAAAACTTGAGATCTTTGTAATTACTGTGCTAACTCCCCGTCTTTAGTTTAAGTTTCGTGTCTCGTACTTCTTCTATAAGTTTTTTATTGCGCCCTAAGTCCTTGTATCAATAATCGACACCCGGTATTAAATATGAAAAAGTGATTATTAGTTTGATAAGTTTCCTCAATCGAAACCTTAAGTCATTCAAATATCAATTAATAATTGAATAGTCAATAGGATATGCATAATTATCGTGATTATATCCCTTTTATTTTACTGTTGAAATGAGATGAATTGTCTCTGATCATAGATAAATGTAATCTTAAATTTTTCTGTCTCCTACAATGCCTAATTTGGATCAGGTATTTGTGAGATTCAAGTCATTGTTTTGATATATTTTAATATTAATATAGTAAACATTTTTGAGTTTTTGGCCTCAATAATGAATTTAATACTTAAAAGCAGAGTAATTCAAAGGAAATTTAAAAATAAAATTGTTTAGAAAGTCCATGGTAGCCATTTTTGGTCAAATCGATGTTCCATTTAAATCTCGATGACGATGGGCTTCAACTGTTTGTAATAAACAGTCGATATTCAAACAATAGCCAGATTTATCAGGAACTAGCCTGCAATTTTAATCAAATCAATACATATTATTACAAGTAAAATAATTTAATTGTTGAAAGTAATAATATAAACTGATTTGATTCAAAAGGCAAGATAGTTCCAGATTTGTCATCTTAATTAGTTATTTAATTAAGATTGTCCACTTTACAGAGGCTGGGTGTGCCCCAGGGTCGATCCACAGCCGGGTTCAAACCTGGGACCTAGAGCTTAGCAATCCAGTGCCTAAGTCATTGATCAGCTTCACTCCCTTATTTTAAATAATATGAACTGTTAATAATAAAAACTGTTTTTAAAATCAGAAAGAAATTTTTACACTGATTATTTATTTAAGTGTATAACTAAAATATTTATTGGAAATTAAAAAAACCTCGGTCGGAATTTTTATATTACATACAAATATAGCATATGTGGCGTCGTAGATGTTAATGACGAGAGCTCACACCAATGCATTCAGGATAAACGATTAAAAAATATTTAAAACAGCAAAAACAAACAAACACAACAATAATATCTATAATCCTTGCGATCTCTAAACCGAAATTCCTCTCACGTTTTCCTAGCAAAGCAAGACGTCAAGAATATCCCAATCCGCGTCACAAGTTTGAAAGCTCAAAATTGATGACCTTGAAATCCTCAGCGCAAAATAGCTAACAACTCAGAAAATCAAGACAACAATAACTTTATTGATTTAAAAAAAAATTATTTTAATTTTTTTTACTTCAAATTATTAGGGGAATGGGTGAAACGATATTCCCGCCCACTCAACATTTTTATTGGGGGGAAGGGGAGGGCAATTGCCTCCCTCCGAATTCTGGGACTATACTTAAAACTACTAAACTAATAACTACTTTAATAGAAATATAATTCATAAATAAACAATCGAAAGAGAGAAATAAATCAATGAGGTTCAAAAACGTTTGAATGATAAATGTTCCATCTGACATATGAGACATCTTCTAATGGGGCATGAATAGATAATGGCCCTAACCAAGATAGACCCCGAATAGATATTACGAGTTTATATCAACTTTTACCAAAAGTATTTCCACATGGTCGTGTCTGAAAGTTTAAACAAGTATTGCTTATCTCTTGTTTGAATGTGGAATGCTAGGCAATAAAAATTCCTTTTATTCTCACTTCCAAGGGTTCGTAACTTCTATGAATACTAGGTTATTTACGATGCAAACATTACGTTCTCAGAGGATTAGAATTTTGTTTAATATAACACCATGTACGTGCAAATAATGTAACTGCTAAAGAGTCCAGTATATTCATGATACATCCGTGAAATTAATTTACCTTTTTTACTTTTAAGAAAACCCGTCGTTTCTGGCCTTGAAATATACCTGAAGGCGTTGAAGCAAATAAACAACGATAATTCTCTATACAAAGTGTTAAAAGAAGTCAAGTATGAGTTTAATTTCTGTCCAACTCTTTATTGTTTGTTTGTTCAAGTCTAAAATGCACTCGAGCTAGGACAGGAAGGACGATGAAGATACAGGTAACCAACATATTCCAACCAGAGAAATTTCAACCCGCCCAGGCCGAACTGGTACCATTTCCGACTTGAAGTTGCTACAACTTTTTATTCCATTTAAAAAACGCGCTTTGAAAAGAAAACGTTGAAGGTGAAAGTGAACTCCCTTGAGAGAAACGAATCTACTAAAACATAAAGTGAGGAAATCAATTATATTATTTTTATACGACAGTCTAATTTACTTATTTAGACACCATATACCAGAATACGATCGAAAAATGGTTTTCTCTAATTTTGAAGTTTCATTAACAAGAAAAACTTACGTTTTTTCACTAGCTATTTAATTACTTCTTCCTTTCCGCTAATAATCAACGCTATACCAAATATAGGAGTGTAAATCACTTTTCCACCATTCAGGATATATGAATTTTGAGGAGTGAAGTATCAAATCAAAGGAAATTTCATGGAAAAGAGACCAATTTCGATCCTTATATTCCTGCTATAACTTTAAGAAAAGTCATTGAATAAACAGGTTCCCAACTCTCGTGTTAATAAGTCGATGGATTAAGATAGGACAAACATAAACATTTCGATACTCATAATAATTTGAATTGTTTCTTAATTACATGCCAACAAAATAAAAAATATAAACGTTTTTCAGCAAAGATATACTCAACTGTAGTTTTTACTGTTGTCAAGTATGTCGAATGAACTATTGCAATCACCAAGGAAAATAAAATTAATTCCTCCATCTCATTTACTTATTTCCTTGCCATATTGCTATTTGTTCACTGAACAATATTCTATGCGATTTATTCTCACGGGACAAATAGTTTTAATTACTTATGTTTAACAAAATTCTACTGTATTTTATACCACGTTATGACCCTCTTCTTCTGATGTCGAAAAATGAATTTTTGTAGATGAATTAATTAAAATTTTAATTATTCAATGCTAATGTGATTTGCAGAATATTATAATTAGCTAGGAGTCTTCTATTACATTTTAAATATGTCAAATTGTTTCTATTTTACCACCCACGTGAACTTAAACCATCTGCTCCTTTTGTATTTCCCTACAAAAGCCCCATCGGCTGTATACAATGAGTATTTCAAGTTCATTGTTTTGTTTTTTTCATTCTGTGGCCGTTATCCGTTTATTTATTGTGACAATAATGGGCTCATCATAGGACCTTGTGAAACACCGGCTATTACGAGATGTTTACCTGGTCGGATCAACAGTAGAGATTTAACGAGTAATTTTCCCGGTGGCTCTGAGTAATTTGGAGGGTCAATAAGATGGAAGGGGTTTTCAGTTTGCATCGCGTGAGAACAGCCCGCCCTTGTAGGGGTGTCAGGAGGACAATGGACTCCGACGAATTTTGAGGGAGGGTCTATCGTAACCAAACCTGTCTCTTGAAAGGAAAATAAAAAAATATACATATAATATAATAATTTTTTGATTTTATAAAAAAAAAAATTATAAAACTTAGATTATTTATTGAATGCAATATTTCGAAACATAAACAGTAACTCAAAAAGTAATTATTGCACTTTACACCAACTAATAACTTATTCCTTCAAATAAACTCAAAAATAAAATAGTAAAATTAATTATAAAGTTTTGGGAGAAGGGTCTACTGTTACTTATAGTTAATTTAAATTTCATTTAGTTAATTAAGTGTTATAAATTTATTTTATTGAGTATTGTTACTTTAAAAAAAAGTTATCTTTTCTATTATTGTTATTCTTAGTTAAAATAATTATGGGTAACAATTATTTACAGTACTACTGAAAATAACGTTATTATTTTTTTTTTAATGCCTTTGGTTCATTAACCATGCCTTGCCAAGTTTCTTTTACTCGCTAAGCTGTTTGCGTTTTTGCCTTTAAGCGTGTAAATCGGCAAACAAGAATATTTCGATGAATGTGAATCCTTTCATGAATGTTTTAACCAGATAAATTTGTGCTCAATAAATACTCGTAGAATATTTCATCTAAGTCAAAAATACTCTTAGCTCATTTTTTTTTTATATTCTTCCATACTTAACTGTATGGGATGAATGTATCTAATATGATTTTTAAATCTGAAAATGTCTAAATAGTAACTTCAAAGTTGTCCATATTTCATATTTTTTCACACAGAACGAAGAAATTATTGAAGTATTTTTTTTAATAAAGAATTTGGAAAAGAAAACAAATACAAATAATATCTGAAAAAAATTTCCAGAAAGTTAAGGAAGATTTTTCAGTTTATTAACTTGAATTATAAAAATATTTGTTTTATTGCTATAAGGGCAGATTTGATGAGGTAAGGCATGCAGAAAAAAATTAAGTTACTATTTAAATTAATTAACATTCTGCTGGAATTTAAAGTACTCACCTGACGGGATGCCAGGTATTAAAGCTAGAAGTTAAACTTACTTGTCTGAAAAACTAATCCCAAATCCATTCTCTCATCGTTTAACTTCACCTCCGAGAGTCTCTTCGGCGTATACCTAAATACAATGCTACCTAAAGCTTTATTTGTTTTCCTATCAGTCGATTTAAACCGCTTAGCGAAGTTATACGCACGCCACAGATATTTAAACGGTTAATTGTACCTATTACAGCTTATGAGGATCAAATAACTTTCCTATATCTTCTAAGGAACAGTTCAGATCGGAATAACAATTGCTTATAGATGATTTATTTGCTAGCGATATTAAACAATGCAGTAAGCTATGCTAGCCTTTTCCTAAAAGAGAGATATACTTGCGTAAAACAGCATCAGCACTGCTTCAGTTTCAAGCTTATGCAACTATCACAAAGCACCGCAATTACCTTCTCCAAGTTATCACAATGTATATGGTCGAGTAAGCAGCTTTAGGCTGAGTATGAGGACATGGTGACCTATACGTGGTATATTGGTTAATTTTATTCCTTAGGCAGTATTGAGATATAAGCAATGATAGTAGCACATGGCCGGAGCTATGGAAGGACAAAGGGGGTACAATTGCCGCAGGAATTAATTACAGAATTTAGGAGGAAAATTTCAAGCGATATTGTTTTTTAACTTAACAAAAAATATATAATTCTTCTTGGCTGTTTTTAACTTAAATTAAGCCGGTAAAATGTATTATGTTCATGTTTTTTTTTTTCCCTTCCTAAGGTATTTATCATTATTTTATGTGGTAAAATAATAAACGTTTTGCCCATAATCAGGAACTCTCATTTTGTTTCTCCTAACATTGTCATAAATATCTTTAGAATGTTATATCGTCATATTTTTACATACCATTATTTGCTAAACTTTAATGGAGGTATTAATTTATTTATAATGATTTCATTAATAAACGCCCTTTTATTTCCATTCTACTGGCTAAAAAAAAAAATGGTTATACACTTTCATTTGTATAAATATATAAATATTTCAAATTAAAATCACATCGACATAGAATGCTTGAACAAGGTTTGAAAATTTTTAACCGTGAAAACCTTTTTCTTTAATACTTCAAATTCAATGGAGCGATATTTAAACATAGTATAATCATTGAACGAAAAACGTTTTTCTTTGTTTAAAAAATTGATTTTATTAAACCTAGGGCACGCTTTCACATTTTTGTGCAGCAATGTAGAATACGAATAAATTTGACTAGAAAACCGATTATTACGAACAAATATGTGAAATATTGGCCATAAGGATATTATTTTATTAGTAAAACAACATTATATAGTACATGATATTCTTAGACCAAATGAAGGTACAGTTATCTTTTCTGTCTGAGGCGTTCACAGGAGAAACCGTGTCGCCTTCCTAGAAATGCCTTTGTTGAAAGAATGGTGCAGACTGTCGTCTCCGATCTCCTGTTTTTTTATTTAGCCAAGAGCTTGTGTAACATTTATTCTCCTATTTAATACATTCATGTTTTGGTACGGTCTCAAGCTAAAATAGCAGGATTGGTTAATTATACAACAGCCTTTTAAGCAAGAAAATAATGTAAGTTTGAGTTCCGTGTTTTCGAATGAGGAAAACAAAAATGTTTTTTCTTGGACAAAAATAAATATATGTTTATTGCTAATTGAATTATATATAAGATTAAATTTTATTTCTATTTTTTTTTTCTTTTTGGCGACACATCATCGTAAACTAAAGAAAAAGTTTTTTTTTCGGAAGCTACATCTAGGATATTCTAGACCATGAGTTCTCAAACTGGGTTCCTCAAGAATATATTAGGGAGGTGATAAAACAATAATATTTAGTATGTATTGTCAAAATTGTTAGTTTAATGAATATAAATACTAAAAATACATAAATTTATATTTATAAAGTACAATATTAAAATTGTAAACAGTAAGAATGTACACAACAAATTATTTGAGAACTTCAGTGAATGAAATTTCCAACAACGTCCTCATACTACATGGTGGGCAAATACAACTCAATATTTTAATTTAATTACTCCCCAATTGAATTACAATAAATCAAATTTGGCATTATTTTTTGAAAAATATAATATATTATTCTTGCATGAAAAATGGTAAAACCATATCACCGCTTCATAGATAAATGGCCTTTTTTTTTTTTTTAGTACATAAAGCACCGCAAAAATTCTTTAGTCCAACTAGACGTCTCCGCCCAAAAGAGCCTTCATTAGGCCTAAGGGAAGACAATGTAGCAACAAAATAAAACATTATATTATTAGCAAGAAAATAAAAAGGTAAAACCTTATGAAAAAAAAATGTAGTTACTAAATCTACTTATAAACAAATAATAAGAAATTAAGAAAAATTATTCATCTACATTCATATTAGTATTTTATTTTTTTTTTATCCTTATTCACATTCATATATTAGTATTTGTTGTTTAATAACTTGTATATCATAATTCTTGTGTCATTAAAATAGTAATATATAATCATACAGAAAAAAGCTTAAGCAATAACATATATTGCTTCCTCACTATCGAAGGTATGAAAGCTTTGTATTCTTGCGGAAGGTTAAAAAAAAGTTTGTGTTCAGATTCAAAAATTTCCACGCCCATTTTACGTTTCAAATATTAAGGATCGAATTGAGTTAGGTGTCTTCGATCCTATTTTCATGAAATTCTCAGGGATTATGGGGATTGGGGCCTATTATAAATTCCGTATAGTACTTCCGGTTGCGTACGCACAAATATGTTTCTTAGATATGCAATCATTTCAGAAACGGCTCGTTCGATTTGGCTCACAGTAAATAATGATGCTGTATCGATTTTATTAAATTCTGTACAGTACTTCCGGTTGCGCATGTATGTAAATGTATTTTCTAAGGTATGCTGATATTTTAGAGAATTGCTAAAAATAGTATTAGTTGTAGCAGAGCTTGAAATGTAAGTATGTATGAAACCAATAGAAATGGTGAGGAAGTTATACCGGCCTCACCTGGTAAAAGTCTTTTTAAGATGATATGTTTTTAATTAATGATTAAGTTTAGGTAATTTTTCAAAAATACTTTATAGAAATTGGAACAGTGTTTAATGAAAGCAATTATTTATGGATGTTATTTATTCATGAAAAAAAAATAATTTAGAATGATATGCAAAACACATTGATAATGCAACAATGTAAAATTGGAATGGGTGATAATGGACAGTTTCTGAATCGAGAAATTAATGAATACGAGAAGTATGAAGGTGTGTTATTATAAATATTTCAAAAAATTTAAAATAGAATATTGTATGCTAAATAAAATTTACTTGTATCCGGATTTATATTTATATTTCAGAAGGAGTTCATCAGGGTGTGCGGTAAAATAAATACTAAATATAGAAATAGTATTATTTAATCATTATGCCGACGTTTCGACCCACCTTGCAGTCTTCATCAGGGGACAGTATATTTATATTTGTTTTCTATCTAAGAAAACAGCACAGTGAACATACTGTTTATAGTAGGAAATCTACAAATTAAGTGCTTCTTTGCTAGATTAAAAAAATTTAAAGTTTAAAAAAATGTTCTAATGGATTCGCTTTAGAACAACAAAAATGAAAAAAAAAAAGTTATATATCTATTACTACCTGTTTGAGTAGTGCGTAAAGCCTGCAACAGTGACCCAATCAACTGCGGTCACCCCTGGGTTCATTTGGTGTCGTTAATTACAGGTTGGATAGTCCAAGGGACAAATCTCTTCCAGCGTTTAATGTGAGCATGCGGTTCTGAACTAGTTCCCATTATGCAATTGATACTCGCGCTTTTAAATGAATATTAATTTACTGCATTTAATCTGTATTATGACCATTGATTATTACCCTTCCTATAATCAGAATTTATTACTTTTTTTTTCTAACTTGCTGTTTACTAATACAAATGGAAAGGTATTAGAAAACCATTTAATACAAGAATGTTCACACGGCAGCGTGAGAGCTGTGATAGCAGGAATTATTATCTTTCATTATTTTTTTTTTTTAAAGCATTTTAGCAGTAACCTGTAATGTCTTTATTTATCTTTTGGTATATCGTCTTTTTACCCATACAAGCCAATAAAATAAAACAATATTTTAAAAAATAAAATAAAAACTGAGAAAACCGTAAACACGGAAGTCATTATATAAACGGAAAAAGCTAGTTCAGAGAGTAATATATACAGGTGTTTCGGGGTTAAGTGGCCAAAAATGAATTAAGAACCTCAAAACAAGAAAAAAATTTCCTCTGAAGGTATGTCCGCAAACGCTTTGGTTAGGAGATATTTACACATAAGATATTACAATCAATGGATTAGCAGTGCAGGATCAGTGGCTTGGCCTGTACGCTCTCCAAACATGACATCACTGGATTTTTTTGTTTGGGGTGACATAAAACAAAAAGTCTATGCATGTTCGGTCAATGAACTTAATTCCTTACCAAGAAGGATAATCTTGTGAAACAATATCACATACACGGTGGGCCAGACCCCCTTACCGTGCACCCCCCCCACATCCCTATAAATTGCATATCGTTGTGTTCCTTGTAACAATTTATTAAAAAAAAGCCAATGTTCCCACAAAAAAAAGTGAACGCACTGCCCCAAAATGGCGTCCAAAGATGGCGGATTGACGACTTTGACTTTAGTTAGTTTTTTGGTCACTGAGAATCAGCATTAAGCTTAATTTCCTCATAGTTGGTCTTTTATTAAAGCTGAATAGTTATAGAATAATAAAACATGAAGAAATATTAAAAAATAATTGTCTAAGGCTATGAAAAACACCAGTAAAGTCAATTTTTTTAACAAAAAAATTTTCAAGTTACAAATCAAGCGTCGTTTGTAATTAAACGGCCTACAATAACGCAAAACGTGCTGAAATAAACCATCTGGAGAATATATTTCTCTTTCTGAAACGCTGATTATTTTTTACAAATGTTTAAGTAGTTCCGTAAAAAATGCACTTATGCGGCAGAAAAGCGGTACTGGCGTGGGTGCCTACAGGCCTCTACCACACCATTCAGTGCCCATAAATGGCTTAGTTATAGTGATATAATAACATTTTTGGTACATTATATTGGTTTTATTAACGAACAAATATTAATGCAATAATTTTATAGTAAAAAAAAAAAAATTAATTTAAAAAAAAATTTATTATAATTTTTTTAAATTTTAACCTCCTTTATTTTATACGTAGGTCGTTTAAGAATACCTCAATTGTAAAAATGATATAATTATAATAATAAAATTTAATTAAAAAATATTTTGCTAAATATCTTGATTTTTTTTTATTTAACGTTTGCAATTTAACACTGTGTTTTGAATATTTACTGATTCTTAGAAGTAATTAAAATTTTTATATATTTCCCAGGAAATGAGTCATATTCATACCTTTTTTATAAACTAAAATAATATATACCTAATCTGAACTATATATAATGAATAGCTACCGGGTTGTTTAGTAAAACTCATATATCACTAATTAAAAAATTAATTTTTATTTCCTTTATTTTGTGCAGAAGTTGGACTATATCATAAATAAATAGGAAATTTTAATATTGAATGAATTATTCTCTATGCACAAAGAAAGATATAAAGGGTGACCCCATAAGTTCTTCTATAAACCAAAACTGATTGTTTGGATTTGATCTCAAAATGAGGAAAAACGTGAACTTATACGAGAAAATTGGAAAAATACATTAAGCGAACGAGAAAGGAAGTGCCCAAACCTCGGAATAGATAAAAAGGACCAGTTATATCCATTATATAGCTAAATGAATGTATAGTAGATAGATGAACAGAATATTTCAAGATGCTGCTAAAACGGGATCAATTGCAGTTTGGATGATATTAAGTAGACGATGTAGGTTTATTATAGTGAAAACCACTTTATTTTCGATTGCTGAAGGTGCACCTCGGGACTATATTAATTTTGAAGATGAATATAGAGATGTATATCGAGAAAGTTATAGCTCATGGCTTTCCTTCTGTTTAGTGGATTTTCAAAAGATTTTTTAAGGTATCTTATATTAGTTGTAGCTCGCTATTCTTCTCGTTATTCTTGAATTGTTCGGAATTTGTACCATATCATAAAAAAATAGGAAATTTTAATATTGAATGTATTATTCTCTCTGCACAAAGAAAGATGGAAAGGGCGAAACCAAACTGCTTTGACAGTTTTGCGCGTACATAGGCAACAAGCATATTAGAAAATAATATGAAAGGACAGTGGTTTTTACCTTTACAAGAAAGGAGATACAAGGAAATGTAATACCCATCAAGACCCATTCCTGTTTAGTGTATCAAACAAATTATACACAAGAATCGTAGAAGCTGGAATAAGAAATATTGTCGATTGCCAGAGCGATATGGATTGAGAAACTCAAGTTGAGCATTGGAAGAGAAGTTGAAAATTGGGACTGTCTTCACTTTAAGGCAGGTTATAGAGAAGTCCACATAAAAAGAAAAATAGCTCTCTATCTGCTCAGTGCCTCACACTTTGGATTATGCTAATATCTAACTGCCTTTCAGAAAAACTCTTTTTCCTTTTAGATCCCTTAAAAAATCTTTTGAAAATCCACTAAACAGAAGGAAAGCTATGAGCTATAACTTTCTCGATATACATCTCTATATTCATCTTCAAAGTTAATATAGTCCCGAGGTGCACCTTCAGCAATCGAAAATAAAGTGGTTTTCACCATAATAAACCTATATCGTCCACTTAATATCATCCAAACTGCAATTGATCCCGTTTTAGCAGCATCTTGAAATATTCTGTTCATCTATCTACTATACATTCATTTAGCTATATAATGGATATAACTGGTCCTTTTTATCTATTCTGAGGTTTTGGCACTTCCTTCCTCGTTCGCTTAATGTATTTTTCCAATTTTCTGGTTCAATTTCGCGTTTTTCCTCATTTTGAGATCAAAAACAAACAATCAGTTTTGGTTTATAGAAGAACTTATAGGGTCACCCTTTATATCTTTCTTTGTGCATAGAGAATAATTCATTCAATATTAAAATTTTCTATTTATTTATGATATAGTCCAACTTCTGCACAAAATAAAGGAAATAAAAATTAATTTTTTAATTAGTGATATATGAGTTTTACTAAATAACCCGGTAGCTATTCATTATATATAGTTCAGATTAGGTATATATTATTTTAGTTTATAAAAAAGGTATGAATATGACTCATTTCCTGGGAAATATATAAAAATTTTAATTACTTCTAAGAATCAGTAAATATTCAAAACACAGTGTTAAACTGCAAACGTTAAATAAAAAAAAATCAAGATATTTAGCAAAATATTTTTTAATTAAATTTTATTATTATAATTATATCATTTTTACAATTGAGGTATTCTTAAACGACCTACGTATAAAATAAAGGAGGTTAAAATTTAAAAAAATTATAATAAATTTTTTTTTAAATTAATTTTTTTTTTTTTTTACTATAAAATTATTGCATTAATATTTGTTCGTTAATAAAACCAATATAATGTACCAAAAATGCTATTATATCACTATAACTAAGCCATTTATGGGCACTGAATGGTGTGGTAGAGGCCTGTAGGCACCCACGCCAGTACCGCTTTTCTGCCGCATAAGTGCATTTTTTACGGAACCACTTAAACATTTCTAAAAAATAATCAGCGTTTCAGAAAGAGAAATATATTCTCCAGATGGTTTATTTCAGCACGTTTTGCGTTATTGTAGGCCGTTTAATTACAAACGACGCTTGATTTGTAACTTGAAAATTTTTTTGTTAAAAAAATTGACTTTACTGGTGTTTTTCATAGCCTTAGACAATTATTTTTTAATATTTCTTCATGTTATATTATTTTATAACTATTCAGCTTTAATAAAAAACCAACTATAAGGAAATTAAGCTTAATGCTGATTCTCAGTGACCAAAAAACTAACTAAAGTCAAAGTCGTCAATCCGCCATCTTTGGACGCCATTTTGGGGCAGTGCGTTCACTTTTTTTTGTGGGAACATTGGCTTTTTTTTAATAAATTGTTACAAGGAACACAACGATATGCAATTTATAGGGATGTGGGGGGGGTGCACGGTAAGGGGGTCTGGCCCACAGACTAACATATCCAGTGCCGTTCTGCCACTGCTGGCTGCTGTTGAAGAAAGATGCCGAGCCTGTCTTAATGCTCAAAAAAAAAAATCATTTTGAACAAAATTTAATATAAATCTAATGTTTACGTTTAATCAATAAAGTAGGTGGAATAAACAAATAAATTTTATTTACTTAATATAACGTAAATAATTCATAATAATGAAAACCTTTAAGTGTGAATACTTCCTAAACCAAGCGTTTGCGGACATAACTTCATAGGAATTTTTTTTCTTGTTTTGAGGTCCTTAATTCATATTTTCAGTTTGGCCACTTAATACAACCTGTATTAAGTATAATGGCCGATATTGAGAGGCATTATAAAGACCTCTTTGAGAACGAAAATCTCTGCGGGCGTGCGGATTACGAACAGTGTACCCCGATGCCGGATTTGCTGTCCATTGAGATAGAAGCTATCAGGAAAGCCATTAAATCAACATCAATGGACACATCGCCGGGGCCTGATGCAGTTCTGATCCGCACAATAAAATATTTTGAGGTATCAAGCATTATTAAAACGATTGCAGAGATAATGCTGAAGGTGGCCTATGTTCCGGAACCACTTCGACAAGGGCGCACAATATTGATATATAAGGGCAAAGGTGATATAAACAATATCTCTACCTGGAGACCGATCACCATATACTCGATTGTGCGCCGAATCATAGAGAAGGTTCTGGACTACGAGTTAAGAAAGCAGGTCACCTTCCACAAGAGTCAGAGAGGCTTTATAAAAGGCCTCCCGGGAACGCACGTCAGCGCGAGGACCATCGACGCGGTATTAAAAGATGCACAAAAAATGAAAAATGACTGTGCGATAGTTTTCCTCGACGTTGTTGGTGCTTTTGACAATGTTGGGCACAAACACATCGTAAGCTCCTTAGAAGCGAGAGGTGTGTCACCGAATCTTACAAATGTCATATCAGCTCTCCTTAGCACGAACACCATAAAGATTGGCAACGGTGTCCATGCAACTAGCCCGATCAAAGTGCTGCGCGGTGTACCCCAAGGTGGCCCCCTGTCGTCTTCACTCTTCAACCTGGCCATCGATCATCTCTACCGCGACCTGTGTGACGAGGACTTTTCCAAGAAATTTGGATACAAATTAAGGAATGAGCAAGATTGTGTGGTCCTCACAGGTTTCGCGGATGACCAGGCAGTGTCGGCGCGTGACAAGGGGGCTGCAGAAAGAGTGATTGACAGCATACAAAGAACATTTAAAGAAATTGGTCTGGCTATAAATCCTCTAAAAAGTATGGGCATCGTTATAAATAAAGGAGAGCTGGAAACTACGGTGCTCTCCCTTGAGAATGGTGAGTACATCCAAACATTGAAGAATGGAGATACGATTAAGTATTTAGGATGTACATTCTCGGGAGAGCTGCAATTCAACGAAGATTCGGTGACTAAATTGAATGATAATCTAAACAAGCTGGTAACCTCTTGCTTACTTAAACCTGAGCAGAAACTCAACATTGTCAATCAATATCTGTTCCCGGGTTTTACTTACCCTCTCCAAACTGCGCCCCTAACAAAGCTACGTCCTGCTATACTGGAGGGCATCGACACTATGATTCGCAGGAGCGTAAAGGCCATTATTGGACTGCCTGCGAATACTTCCACAGCGATGTTGTATGCCCCCAGGAGATACCGAGGATTGGGATTAATCCGCTGCCAATGGGAGGCTCCTCTTCAACATTGGTCCATTGCTCAGCGACTGTCCAATGTACCAGATGCCCTTTTTCACTCTACCTTCGATTATTCGGCTGAAATTGCTGAATGTGCCGAGAGATTGGGGGTTGATCAGGGTCATCGAAATGTGAAAGCTCTACGGCAGTCGCTACGAGAAAATGCATTTGAGGAATGGGCCAACTGCAGGTGGCAGGGTATTGGTGTTCGCCATTTTAAAGAGACCCCGAAAGCGAATAGATACATCTAAGAAAAGCAAGTACTTTCTGGGTCTGAATGGTCGAATGCCCTAAAACTAAACATTAATTATGCACCCCTGCGTGGAGTCCCAGGAGTCAGCGGACAGGTCAGAGAAGTTGGGTCCCTCTGCCGTAAATGCGGCAGAGAGTCTGAAACACCAGCACATGTGCTGGGAAAATGCCCCAACAACTCCCTCCTCATAACACGTCGTCACCACCGGGTCAAGTTCGAATTGATGAGGCTCCTTAGGGAAAAAAAATTCACCTGCTTTGACGAGGTATATTGCATCGATAGTGAGGGCTCTACGAGATACGCTGATATCGTCGCATTTCCCAAGACAGGAAGGACAGCGCTGATCTTGGATCCAACTGTCCGCTTTGAGAGCAATGACCTCGATCAGGCGGGTGAAGTGGAAAGGGAAAAGAAGAACACGTATCCCTTTCCTAAAAGAGAAATTCCGTGAGACCTTCGGAGAGAGAGAGTTCACCGTGAGAGGCCTCTGGTTTGGGTCTCGCGGAACTATCCCAAAAAGAACAAGGAGCTTCCTCGAGGAACTAGGTGTCGACATTAAGGACGTAGCGAGGTTGGCTGAAAATATAGTCCTCGACTCCCTGGGAATCATTCACCACCACGTGCATGGCTAGCCCGAGAGTTTTAATTTATGTATTTGTTTATTTATTTTTTTAGTGAATAATTGAAAACAATAGCGATAAAGAGAGAGAAGTGAGAGAAAGGGAAACTTAATGTTAAATAAAAAAAAAAAAAAAAAAAAAAAGCATGAACAATGAGAAGAGGGAAAAAGGAAAAAAAAAAAAAAATTATAAAGATAAATAAAATAATAAAAATGTATATATATATATATTTCTGTTTTACTAATATTAACTAATACTTCTGTATATTTATATATAAGTTCATATATTGTCTTAAGGATAGAAGAGTATGCTGTGTGTATAGCAACCCAATGTAATTGGGCAGCAATCCTTTATATTTTATATTTTATGAAAATAAAGTGTTTCTCTCTCTCTCTCTAGTAAGTATATATATATATATCTTATCACTATAAAAATGAATCACAACTTTAAATAATAATAATTTGTTACCATAATTTACTTTCTTACCTTCATGTTTTATAATGAGGAAAATAAACGAGAATTCTAACAATAATCTAACGATAATTATGAATTCTGGTAATATTTTAATGAGAATATCCGGGTCTTTATATTTTATAGTAACTAAAATTTCCAGATAAATATTTTGATATATAGTCTTACAATATATAGATAGGCCCAAATGTGAAACCGAGTAACTCCAATTTCTTCACTCCACAAAATATTTGTTACGTTAATATACTGCAGTAGCAGATTTATGATTAGTCTTGGAAGGACTTTTTTTTTAACAGTAATTACTTTAGAAGAAAAATAAAGGTACTATATGAAATAATTTCTAAGTGTTCCCTGAAATTACAAAAAAAAAATCATTGGTCCATATCTATTACTGTGAGTAATCTAACCTAATACTTAAACAATAAGTTTCATTTTTTTTATTTTAATATATATACAACTACTAAATATAAATCTTATGAAAAAAGTGTTTAAAAATTAACTCTAAAAGTATTATTGTTAGTGTAATTACACCTTTAAAGGTCTTTAAGAATCACTTAAACACCATTTTATATAGGTAGTAGATAGGCATATATAGAGTTGTTGGTAGCTACCCGAAATTAAATCCTGGATCCACTAATATGGTCCAATGTAAATATATATAATATAATGTTATATTACATATAATATATTTCTACTTTGAAGGAAAAACAACCCGAAAGCTCTCCGTTTCCTCTCTCTGTAGTTTCGCCACTGTAATTATTTATAAATATTAAGTGTTTTTATCTCGACTTAAAAGGTTTGAACAGACAATGAGTTCAGCAACTACCATCTAAATACGCTACACGGGCTACGAATCCGTTTGTTTGCCAACTCATAATTTTCATAAATCAAAATAGAAACCCCTTTCAATAAAGAAACTGGCTCCTTTGTAGACAAAATTAGCCGGCTCGCTAAGACAAGAGATTTCAGGCTAAGAGAGAGAAAACAATGTCTGAGTTAATGATGAGATGCTTACAGGTAATTTCCCCCCCCCAAGGACGTTCTGAGAGGCGCCTTATTGATGCCCTATCGTGTCAACCTTACCGTCATTATCTACAGTCTTTTCGTCTCTTATTAACATTTTAGCGGCAGTAAAAACCTCTATTAAAGACCATGTAAATTTTTGTAAGATGTATATATTGTAAGCCTTGGAATTTATGATCAACTTTATGTAATAGAATACAATCATAACAAAAAGTAAATGTCGCTTATTTCCAAAGTAAACCCTAATCATCATAAACAATTTTTTTAGGAAGCGCGAAAATCAAGATTTTTTATTTCAAATTTTATATAAAAACCAATATTTTTTTTATTTTTATTTATATGATATATAAATGTATAAAAACTGTATAGTAACACCTAACAAATTCGCACATGGATATAATGACATGAAACACATGTTGAGAAACTACCCATTGGTAGCACTCTAATAATATATCTACATTAGGAGATCATCTGGCCATCCTCTTTTCAGACGCTAGGGAGGGTTATCAGGAAGTGAATAGGAAGCAAGTTTAGAAACAAGAGGGTTGGGATGGTTATGAAGTTTATTATGGAAGGATAGATATCTGGATTGGGCCAAATCTGTTACATAAGAATGATTTTATTTGTAACAAAGTAAGGAGCATTGAGGATTTTACGAAGGATTTTGGATTGTAAGGATTGGATACGAGAGGAATTTGAAGGTTTGGTGGATCCCCATAGCTCAACTCCGTAAATTGCCACTTGTACGTCCGTAATGTAGCCACTTTATGGTGAAATTCATTAATTTAAATGAATATAGGCCTTATTATATTCATGTAAATGAGCCCTTTGTAAATAATTGGAAGGTTAAAGCGTTTGTCTAGTAAGTGTTGAAGTAGTCGGAGACGTCGAGCTGTTTCTTGTCGTTTCAGTCTGGTATGAGGATTCCAAGTTAGACGTTTGTCCAGGTGAAGTCCTAGAGAAACCAATATTTAAAAAATAAATAAATTAAGAAATTCTTTATTCGTCGTGCATTTTTGTGAAAACAAAATACATTTTTGATTTAGGTTAACTTTCAAAAATGTTTTTATGAATTTCATCTTTATTTATTGATACAAAACACTTTATGGGCATGAAAATCAATCAATCCTTCCTTACATAAATATAGTTACAACAAGCACACTTTTCTGATTTCATAAAGTAAAAATGTCTCAAAGTTTTTATTTAGTTATGGTTATGAAATGTCACCTAATGACTTTTTGCAATAAACCGACGATATTTCTAAAAATCACAGATTATTTCGGTAGTAGATTAGCAAATGATATAATGAAGACGATATAAATAAAATTTCATTTTTCACACCACTTTTTGTAATATCAAGGATAATTTTTTTTTTAAATTATTGCACTATTATGTGCAATAAAATTATGCGCTAGGATTCTAGGATTGGGTGTTTTTACATGGGAGTCAATAGTTATCTTAATTTTCATAATAATCGGTCAGGGTTCACTTTGGAAATGAGCTACTCATATGAAATGCCATTATATCAACGTTTATATATTCTTTTTCTATCTTTTCAGATAACCTATTTTTTATTAAAGTGCATGGTTAATTATTATAATAATGTCACATTTGAATATTGCATTGAAATATAGGGAACCTTTCCTTACCTACTTATTTATAGAACAGACTAAGAATTAGTTGAAGACCCTCACTAACAGTTATTTTCCGACAACACCAGAATTATTCAGTTCTGAGCCCGCAGGTGCTGTGTCTACCAGGGGTGTCCAAACGAGGGTTGTACAGGACAAGTCGTGCCGTCAAATTTTTTTATGGAGGACATTTCTTAAAGGGGTTATTAATTTTTTGAGGTAGTCTTATTTTTGTAAAATTCCATTCGGGAGAACCTTCAAACCAATAAGGTAAACAACTAAACTGCAATTTTTTTTTTTTCATTTCCCTTTCTTTTGCACCGTTATTTCGAGAGATATAATTGATCTAAATTGTAAATGTTGGTACTCGGTGGACGCAGGATTTGACACTCTGCTTTTATTCAGCGGTATTTGTTATTGACAAATTTGTAAAAAATCACTGTTCATTTTTATTATATAATTTCTTAAAGAGTAATTTTTTCCTATGTGACTCGTGTTAGCGTTTTTGTTTTTTACGTGATAAAAACAAATCCTATTTTTTGCAACGTAATCCCTAGATCAATTTTCAAGTTACTGTCTGTATATTCTTTAAATCAGTCGCCATATTTGCAATCAGCAGCTATGGAACGACAGACAAGATTCATTTTACCTATGTTAAAATAACACAAACCATCTCTTGAAATGTGTACCCTTTTTAGGCATTGGGTCCATGTCTTCTTGTGCTATTCGCTAATTCCCATTATATTATTTTTTCTTTGGATTAAGCTATGCGCAGTTTTATGTATTGCCATTTACGGTTGTATTTTTCTATTTTCAAGTTCAATGTTTCCTTTTTTTGTTTACCATCATGCTGTCTTCTTCAAATTTGCTTTTTCAATCTTCATTCTATTTGTGACTTTAATTACATTCCTCCATTCCTTTACAAAATTACACTTACCTTATCTCTCATTTTTTTTTTACCCGATTAGTAAAAAATGATTTCTTCATCAACCCTAGATACCTTCATAAGCAAATATAAGAGTGATTCTCCCTATTCTGTGATTTTTTATAGTAGTTTTAATCTATCAATTCAGTTGTGTACCATTATTAACTCTACGCTCATCAAATCAGCGAGGTCCTCAAATAAAATTGTAATCTAAACACTATATCACAGAATAAAACTGTAGTTATGAATAAAATTATAGTGGACTTGAAATAACCATTTAATGTATACAGCGCGATTATTTCATTCACAGGATTGCAATTAAGATTGATTTACTAATTTATTTGTTTTATTATTAGTTTTTTCGACAGCATTTTCACTGTTTGCCAGTATTTTTGACAGGTATGAGTGAATAAATAAATTATTATTTTATTTATTTATTGAGTATTACAACAATCTGTCATTTGGACATTAGTTATAGTGAGGTAGAATAACATTCACACTCTTCATAAATATTTTTTTTTTAATAAATAAATTAAAAAAAAAAAGAATATAGTAACATTAAAATGATTGTGATAGGATTTCGATTTCAATTTACCGTTAAACCTGCAACTTTTTATTGACAACAACCTCTATTAGGTAACAGGTTTCGATTTAGTACGTTACATATGGTTATATGGGGGCGGGGTGGCCGGACGGTCTAACGAGTATTTACATCACCGGCGTTGCCCGGCAACCTGACAATTGGTAATTGGATCAAAATAGGCACGAGTTCCGAGGAGTCTTTTAAAATTCTGGCCCTCACCCCCTGGCCCGGAAAAAACCCCGTATAGCCTTAAAGGCGAGAAAGGGAAGAACTCCCCATAAAACATGGTTATATGTATTAGATGGAACTTATGTAATCTAATTAATTTTTATTTTTATAACTTTTTTTTTTAATTTTTATTGAAATTTACAACTGTATTACATTAAAAATACAACAGGTAAATGTGACATTGGTAACATGACATGTAACATATGAAGAGAAACTACCCATTAGTAGAACTCAAATTAAAGTTCTATATTAGAAGATCCCGAGGCCATCTTCTTTTCAGACGCCTCGGAGGGTTATCAGGGATAGAGGAGGAAGCAATGTTTGAAACAAGAGGGTTCGGATGGTTCTGCAGTTTGTTATGGAAGGATAGGTATCTGGATTGGGCCAAATCGGAAACATATGGAACATTAAGGTCTTTATGGATGATTTTGTTTGTGATAAAGTAAGGAGCGTTGAGGATTTTACAAAGGATTTTGGATTGTAAGGATTGGATACGAGAAGAACTCGATGGCTTAGTGGAGCCCCAGAGCTCAATTACGTAGGTCCAAATAGGTCTTATTATTGTCATATATATGAGTCGTTTGTAATTGAGTGAAAGCTTAGAGCGTTTGTCTAGTAAGTGTTGGAATTTTTATAACATAAAAATAAAATCCTGCTTTAGAATAAGTAACCAACACCTAGAGCCAATGACAGCCGTCTAGGTAACAGTCAAAGGAATTAACAATTGACTAACGAAATTATAGCTCAATGCTAAGCCTGTCCATATATCTAGGACTAGTTTTTCGATCATATTTGGCTACATTTTTTTTTAGTTTAACGCTGTTACGTATTGTACAGTTTGACGAATTACAGTTGTGAAAATAGTGGATTGATGGTTGACTAAAGTGAATAATTGAAAAGAAGTTTGTTGGGGTGTTCAGCCAAAATACAAAATAAAAATAAACATATGATATTTTTTTAGGCGGTTTCGGCTCAAAGTTTAGACCTTCATCAGGGCTAAGAAAAGATCAGATATCCTTAGGTATGACTAATTATTAACATTAAATAGAAAAATAATAATATGTAGATGAGAAAGATACAGTCTAATAGTTAATAGTTCCTCATACCTATTGCTACCTGGTCTTTTCTTAGCCCTCACGAAGGCCTGAACTTAGGATCAAAACGTCGGCAAAAATTAAAATAAATATCATTTATTTTAATTTTACTTCTTTTTTTTTTTTTACTGAATCCTTCTAACTTATAACTTCCCTTTAATCGACAGTTTTGAAAATTTTAAGATATTTATGTTATATTTCAAGCATGAAATAAGGGGGTCATATTCTTATAGTTATTATTAAAATATAGTTGACAACTATTATTATTTAATTCAAACAATTATAAAAAAACAGATTGGTAATTTGTGGATTACCTAATCTAAATTCGTGGATGAAGAATTTTAAAAAAATAAAGCCTAAAAGTTTAAAACATTTAAATATTATTTATAAATGTCATTAATTAAATTATTTTAAGATTTGTATGTAATAAGTGATTTTAAATTAATATTCTGCCTCTTATGTGAAAGGTAGAAGGAGTTCACGGCTCAATTCGTAGCCCACTCTCACCCGAAGCTTGAACAAAGCAAGTTCAATTTACTGACTCGGTTGTGCAAGCTTCCAGATTCCTACCGCAGAGCCGAGAAATAGGTCAGGGAAAATAAGAGGCGAATAGAAATATATATAAGTCAATCTTTGCATTCAAATCTATCTAATTTATATATTTATATTAAATAATCTTCTCCAAGAACCGGACATTTTGTTTATCATGATAATTTATAGCAATAAGTGTCGAAATAGTATTCAAAAACATTATTTCGTAGATTGAGGAAACTGCATTATATGCCTGATTTCAGGCAAAGGTAAATTCATTTTACATATATTTCAAAAAATTAGTACAATTTTTTTTATTTAAAATGATTTCAGAATGTTTTCCTACGGGTCTGATACGTACAAAATTAATAAAAAAAATAAAATGTTTTAATGCGAAACTTTTGCAATGGACTTAAGAAATAAAATTCTTTAGTCTAATTGGTTAACGGATAGTTATGGAGGTAATATGAAGCATAAATGCAAAGAAACTACTCTCAGAATGTGGTTAGAAAAAACAAACTTTTCAACAATTACAAAAAAAGCACCCAAAGAAACTGGAATACTTTCAGTATTTATGAAGTAATAGTTGTTAATTTATTTATTTAAAAAAAAGAAAGACATTTGTTTCATTACCGTACCACAGTCCATCTCAAAACGTGTGTAAATTATTCATTGAATGTCAATGTATTGGCTCATATTTCTGGCCTTTTCCAGGATAAATTGAAAAACAAAAAAATGAGTAAATTTAATTTGAGGGCAATTAATTTCTTATCTTTTTAAGTTTTTTTAATTGCTTTTTATTATTTTTTTCTTCATTTAGTTTTATCAATTCATTCCTTATACTTATAGATTTTCTATCTATTCTTTATAATGCCATTTCTTTTATTTTTACAATATTTTCAGCTTAATTATAGTTAGTTCATTGAAGCTCAAATAGAAGGATAAAATATTGGTTTTAATAAATAGTCCTTACAAATCTTCAATATCATTATTTATAGCCTCGTAGACCCTCCCCCCTTAATAAAAAATCATGACATACTTTACTAAAAAAGAAGTTGGAAAAATAGTTAGGATGCAAGCAAAATTTTATTTGTGATATACAATTATACATTATTAAGGTAAAATTAAAAATACACATGCTCATTAGAAATATAATGAAATAACTTACTGAAGAAAAAAAAATTATCTAAATCGGACAATTTACTGCAGAGATACTATATCTGTTTGATTGGTTTGAACTTATTGACATCAGTGTTGCCCAAAATTGGTCTTGGTCCAGCACTTTGCAAGACCAAGACCAAGGCCGCCTAACTGTTGCTAGACCAAGACTAGGACTGGTAAAAACAATCGATTTTTTAAATAAAAATTAAGGCAAAATATTTACTAATAAATACTTGACAATCTTGTTACTATATAGTAATAATTGGTATAACCAATATACTTTTGCATTTAACTCCTCTAATTTTTCATTCGGGCTTAGTTAGATTTCTCCTAAAAAATTACAGTAATATCTCTATAGTAATTAGCTAATAAGTAACTGCAAGACTGTTGTGCAAGACCAAGACCATGACCAAGACTGAGTTTGCAAGACCAAGACTCTTCTCAGTGTCGCATTTGGGCAACACTAGTTGACATGTTCCCGTGAAAAGTAGATCTTTGTCTTGTCTATTTAATAATTCGAAAATTATACAACTACCAATTGCTTAAAATGCCCTCGGGCAGTAGAAGGACTTTGTTATTTGTATATATTAGTATTGTTATACTTGTATATGTATTTTATTAAATAATCGTTATGGGGGGGGGGGGTTTAGAAAAAAAAAAAGAAAAACTACCGAAGCATTCCAGGCGTTCATTGGAAAGAGAATTCAATTTTCTATGTATTTAAAAATAAAAAATAAATATTATTCAGGACAATAATATTGTCATGTTAATGAAAACAATTTTTTATATCACACTTCTCCCCTTAAGCTGCTCGTAAAGACGTATAAGCTGACAACGCAACACATTTTTCATATGTAACTATTTGCTCATAATAAACCGTTCTGTTGGTTTATACTAAAATTTTATTTATACCAGAAATTTTAACATAACTACGAATCTATATGGTTTATTACATTAATGGTCAGCTCAGTCTTGTAGTAACAGCCCACAGTAAAATATCCAGAAATGCTATTTGTTTTTTATCACCATGATGCTATGAGAAGGTCCCTCGTACGGCTCACTTCAATATTTTCTCTATAAATTAAGTTCAAACATACTAAAAATAACTTTTGAAATTATAAATATGATCACATTTATATTTATACACATGTTTGTGTATACAAGATTAAACATTTTCAAGGATGAATTTCTTTATATTTATTTATTTCCATTTTTAGAACGGAATTTTCACAAATGAAGAAGTATTTCTTATTCTTTTTTGATTTTTTTTTTTTCATCTTTTTGTTCTTCATAATAATTTTACTGATCCAGTGGCACATGTAGTCTTCTCAGAAGTATTTTTATTCAAATAAAAAATATGTAATTTAGCTGTGTGTTACGAAACTCGATCATCATTGTTCAGCATAAAACTTTAAAGAAAAACCTACACCAGCCAGTATATTTTTGTAGCATTAGCGTACAGACTGAAATTTGATAAAGTTATTTAAAAAATATTTTCTATGGTTTCACAGATATAACTTCTAATGTAATATTTATATAATTAAGGAAGAAAGAATGAGGAACGCCTAATAATAATTCTGTTATGATAAAAGTAAACGTATATCCCATATAAAGATAAAGCTGTTGTTTCTAAATATCTCAGATTAACGTAGTGCAAATTTTCCTCATTTTTTTTTCAACTTTTATTGACTTGTTTATATTTCAGAAACTCCTTATTTATACAGATAATCTAAAACAATTTTGTGTTAGATATGTTCCTATTATGAATTTCTTTAATAACAAGAAAACTAAGATATCAATAGAATTTTACACTGATTTTAAATAGTAATAAACGTTAATTAAATAATAAGCCACGTCGTCTACAAAACGTGAAAATGCTGAATCACAAAACTAATTTAGATTTCTTAAAATTTTTTGGGCATTTGTGTATATCGCTTGAGGCTTCTGATAGCAAAAAAGGCATAAATTAGAATTCTATAAACTAATAAATTGTTAAAATATAATAAATGTTTTTCTTTGGTAGAATACGTTTTTAAAATATCTGTCTGTCTTCTTTGCCGCTTTAAGTTTTGCACTAAAAAAAAAAAAACTGTACCACTACAACCCATGAAGGGTCTTGGGTTCAGCACTATTTAGGGAAAGGTTGTTCTCTTGAGGGAAAGGGAAAGTATCTTGGTCTACGATTGTTCAAGAAGGTGATTTGACAGAAATGGCGCTCAACCGCTAGGTATTTCTCCTTAATAAATTATTTTAATTAAGGCTACTCACTTTATAGAGGCTGGGTGTGCCCCAGGAGGGTCTACCTACGCAGGTTCGTCCCACGTCCTATGAAACAGAATAAATAATTTTTTTGCCATGAACCGGGATTCGTACCTGGGACCTTTTGCATTGGACGCTCAGTACCCTACCACTGAGCTTCCCCACTCCCAAAAGATTTGCACTATATTTTGTTAAATACTTATTTTATCCACAAAATAATCTTATAAAAATGAAAGTAGAAAAAAAAATAGTTATGGTTTTTGCTTTAGTAGATGCCTTCATTGATTGTTATTTTTTAATCGATATTATTACATAACTTTCTTGGAAAATTTATCTTTTTAATACCAATTTAGTAAAATTCCGTTCACAACTTCCGGACACCGCTTACACTTATGGATGCGTAAACGCATTTTCCTTAATACAAAAATGATTCGTTCGATTTGAACCAAAGTTCGAGGAAATTTGTGAAATAGTGTACAAATAGTCTAGTATCAATTTCATCATTTCACATTCAACAATCAAACTTAATCGACATAACAGTTATGAATATCATCTCCGTAAAAAGGATTAAGCAGACAACATATAGAAAAGAAGGTCATAATTAAACTGCAGTTGTATTCAGTTATAAGATTTTAGATGATGTTCGAAAAACCCTTCAGCAATTATAAGAGTATAACTTAGCACAAAGCGGGAAATCACTGAACCAATTAACCACAAGATATACATGGATAGGATAGAATTAATTAAGGATTTGAATATCAGGTTTATGGAAACCATAGATCAGCGCCAACAGGCTACATTTTAACACCCAAGGCACAATGAATATGTTGAGCCACATATCATGTGTCCTTATCTAATAGAAAATTACTGTTATCTACCTGTATATAGGGTCGTATCATTATAACCAAATCGTTTGTCCCATAATTTCCATTTTTTAAATATTTACATAAATTCTACTGGCATTTTAAATTGTGTCAAATATCCCGATTAAACAAGAATATCAACATTGAATAGAAAAAAAAAAAAGGATAAGTAGATATCATACACACTCCGTAAAATAATGTAAACACAATGGAAAAGAAAAGCCTTCTGGAAAAGCTTTTCCCGACTAACTTTTCAACTGTTGGTGGCGAAGTTCGAAGGTTGTTCCTAACTACTTTGACCTCACCACAGTCGGATAGAGGGGTAAACACTTAAAATATATAACGGAATGAAGCTTTGAATTCCGGATACGTATATACAGGAGCCAAATTAAATAAAAGTGTTCATATTTTTTATAAATTTAAATAGTAGGATAAAGCCTCCAATAATTTTCATTGGACATTAATTAATCAATTAATATCAATAACTAAAGGTACGGAAAAAATAGTTATTTTTTTTACAAATTATTGTTTTCTGAGATTTTAAATTTTGCCCATCTTATTTTTCCATAGAGAAAAATATTTGAATAAAAGAATTGGACTATGATAACATAAAAATCAAAATTTAGAACAAAATGTAAATAAATTATTCATGAATTCTTATTAACGCGAAGTTTATAATTAAAATAACAATAAAAGCTTTATTTTGTATAATCAAACGATAACTAATCATGTACGAAGTGGTTTTTTTTTTTTGTTCATTACGGTACGTACAAAACTCTATTACGAACTCCAAGCTGAGATATTATTAAAAAAAAAGTTTTCCTAGAAGTTGTCAACAATTTTTTTCTGACCTTCTTGATGAACTAAAATTGGTTATATGCTTAAATTCTTGATTTTTTTAAACCGATTGAAAATATATTTAGCAGAATATGAGGGTGAATTAATTTCGGTTTTAATTTAATTTACAACGAATATAATTTCAATATTTAATTAGAATTATTATAGGTAAGTGAAATAATTTATTTCTGTTATAATATTCATATTCACCAAAAACAGGGTTCGAATAGATATAATCAAATTTTATGTAACAATCTTCATATATAATAATAATACTTGACGGAAGTTAATCGACTGTTCTACATATCGTGGGTGATAAATATTCAGGACGCAGTCTTTTTAAAATTTTTTTTTATTTTTGCCAACGTTTCAACCGAAACATGTGGGTCATCTTCAGGGCGTGGTTTGAGCACTGAGGTTGTTCATGTACTCGCCGTACCACGCCCTGAAGATGACCCACATGTTTGGGTTGAAACGTTGGCAAAAATAAAAAAAATTTAAAAAAGACTGCGTCCTGAATATTTATCACCTATAATAATAATAATTTTCTAATATTATTAATAAACAAATTGACAAAACCCAGTTGGTGAGTTGTGCTTATTTATTGTCTTTATTCTTTTACTATGAAAATGAATACCGAAAAAATCCATGGTCTAATTTTCTATAATATAAAAGAATCTAAATGGAAAGATATTTTAGTACTTAAAATACAAAGAAGAGGTGGTAGATAGTGGGGGTCCAAAAAAGAACTCAAATCAATTAAATTATTTATAGAAACCAAAGTTTCCATTTTTCAGGTCTCCACCAGGATTAATTAAACAAAATACAAAACAGTAAGCAATTATTAAAATCGTTTAAAATTATGAATCTTGACATATGAAAAGAAAAAATGAAATAACTATTGATAGACTAATCGAAAAAAAATAATAAGGACGTTAAAATAAACATAAAAAAGTTGACTTCAATAAATTTTTTTAAATATTTGAATTTCCTTTTTTGACTGCAACCTCGTAGCGTTACACCTTTCAGTTATTATATATAAACTTAAATAATTAATATCCTATGTAATAAAAAAAGGTTTCTTTCAATATTTAATAAGCTTTAATTTCATATAAATTTAATTGAGGTTTTTGTAGAATAGAGTTTTATCCTCGGTTTATGTTAAAAATCATGTGAATTTATATTCTGTCACCCAAGAGTAGCTGTATTATCAGGAAAAATAACAAACGAAAAATTATTTAATTTCACTTAATTTTGTTTCTAAAAAGAAAATTATTCAATTCGTGTCAATCAATATCTACAATAATTTTAATAAATTAATATTATTTCTTTATTTATGTTTACAGTTTTATTGTATTATTAGCTACTGAAATTATTTATACTTAGCATTTATTCCACTTAACTTTTAACAGTATTGTTTGCCAGTAAAGAATACTTTAAGACAAAATTAATAATTTTGATTATATAAATATTAATCAACGATAATAATTTATATGTGTGTGTATATATATAACAATAATCAACAATAATAATTAGCATGTGTATATATATTATTAATTTTACACGACTGAAGTTTCCCAACGGGCAAGCAGAGCTGAGGTTTCTGAATCGGTATAGGGTTTGTAATGGACCAGTCCCCAGGACGGCTACAAACCCTAGACGAATACAGACAGTGTGTCTGAATCCGTATAAGATTTGTAAATACGCGGCCCTGGCACCAGAGCAATAAGAAACATAAGTACCGACAGTGTTCAGAGACACCCTAGTTTCCTCTTTTGTCTACCTGATAGATACCCTTACCTGAAAATATGATACCTGTTAGACCCGTCAGATCAATACTAAGTAAGTCGTAAAACCGTCTACCTTAAAAGTCGAAGTCATGAAACGAATGAATGATATTTTCTAGAAGAATAAGTAATGCAAGATTTTAGAACTTCCACAATTTATTATCATACAGCCAATACTATTTAGCCAACACATGTAAGACCATAAATTTAAATTTCATTAATAAGTTTCGTAATCTAATCAGTATACTTATGCTAATATTTTATAGGTTTAGTATTGATAAAGTTATAAGAAGTTCAGTTATAATTTTAATATTAATTTTTATGATTATTTTTTATATGTTAAACTATAGTCTATAATATGGTGTCAGAAATGTCTATAATATAATGCTAGCGCAGTATTTATATATTAAATATAAATGCCAACAACAGCATAATATCTATTTAGTTGACTTTCTCTTTTGACTTTAACGTTTTCTGTGTAAATAAAAGATATCTTACAGCCAACGTAATTTTACTATTGATGTAATTTTACAATTGAACTTGTTCGATGAACAGATCTATTCTAAATGTTCACGTGATAGTATTGTCACATTTTAACATGACATTCCTTATTCACTTATTATATGAAATTGATAATATTAACCATAATCCAGTCGTAGAGTTTCCGACGTGAATTTTCGTCTTGCAATTAGACTCTGAGCCATGAAGTTGTTGGTACATCTTGTAAAGAATGGAATGGATTTTCAAGAAAAGGCCGAAACAAGGTCCACTCGCTCTACAAAGGATGGTCAGGTAGCTGGTTTGAAATAGAAATATGAAGGCATGAGCTATAACACTGAAACTTAAGTTGTGAAGAAGTAGTTGTTTTATCTGTTCTTTAGGTAGTGGATACCTGATTTTCCAGAAGCTGCCCTAATTTACAATAGGACAGAGTCGGATTTTGTCTAGAACATCAAGTTTTCGAAGGGAGGAGTGAGAATTCGATAAGCTAAAAAAAAAAGGATAAAATAATGTGAGGGACAGAATAAATAAGATTTTTAATCCACATCAATGAATTTATTATCAAAAATTAATTTTGTCTTAAATTATTAATATTTTTAATTAGGGACTCGATCAGATTTTTTTGTCTCTCAAATATCACGATTTCTGTTCCAATTGAAATTTTATTAACGAAAAGACTGCTTACTTAGGTTTAACAGCCGTTAACACTAACAACAATAAATAGCTTCGGTTCAAGTGAATGCTCCATTAACACGCGAGAAAAATTGTTACTTAAACCAAACCCGTTTAGAAAAAGTCCAAAGTAAAAGTGAGAGTTTTAAATTGCATACCCTAAAGAAAACCCAGCAGTAAACTTTTGAAAAACCGATAGCCAAAATTTTTTGTTTATTCCTCCTTAGATAGTTCATCGCCACAATCATAAGTTATCACTCTGAAGATTTTCTATATTGCTAATATAATTAATTAATCAATTAATTTATTTTAATACAATTTAAGTTGGTGGTGGGTTGCAGCCACAGAGAAAAAATAAATAAATAAAAAGTTTTTCATTGGTGCCAACGTTTTTTGCTATAGCTATTTATTTTTAAATTTGATTTAAACGTTTATATTGTTACGTGAGATTTTAATGTATATTTTAGTTTTAAATTCTATTAGAGTTCAAATGAAAATAATGAAATAAAGCAATATTGGTGGTTTTAATCTCTTTTTCCTTTTTCTTTTTTTGGTATATGCTGGTGAAACCATATTTGCCAAATAAAAAAATAATTGTGTAAACAGTTTGAAGATTACCATTATCGCTGATGATATAAAATTAAAGGTAACAAATAGTTAGAACGCAGACATTTTTAAGGTTTTTATTGGTGCCGACGTTTCAACCCAAGCATGTGGGTCATCATCATCAGGGCATGTTTCGGGTTCTGAAGGTGTGCTAGTACTGTTACTTGCACACCTTGCTTGGGTTGAAACTTCGGCATAAATAAAAACCTTAAAAATGACTGCGTTCTGAATATTTGTTGCTTGTGATATGTAGAACAATCGACTAACTTCCTTCAATAATATAAAATTTATGTACCTTTTAAAATTCGACTTAATCATTACGAGACATTTTCCCTTACTTAACTTTGAAACTTGGAACCGTTTGCTTGAGCGCAGTTTTGATAGAGCAACACTTTTAACTAAATATTATTTATTGATTATTCATAACCCCACTTTCGTAGATGGTTTTGTTTTTTATATATGCTTCAAGATATTTCTTGTACTGTATCTTAGATATATATTAAGGTTTTACTGAGTTTATTTTTATTTTTTTTTTACTTGTAATCGGGGTGTGAACAAATTTGTGAACCGGAATTATATTTAAATAGAAGGGTACAAAATTTTATTTTCACTGAGAGAAGATTCATCATTCAGCGATTTCTTATTCTACAATATTAATTAATTTGATTTTTCAAAATAAACCGATGAGCTATTTTACCTTAGATGGTAGCAATAAGGGTTGGAATACTTTTGCAAAGCTATGTGTGTGCTTCCCCCTGTAGTTTATGACACTTCCTTATTTTATGACAGGGGCTCTACCTGCTGGCGAAAATTTGGGTAGACCTTGCCCCTTCCTCAAGGACGTTGCACCACTAAAAGGTTTTACAAGTGAAGTTCAGGGTGGCACAAAAATTATTAATTTGTATATTCATCAGATCGGTATAAAAATCAATATTTAATCAGTTTCATAATCTAATAGTTTTGATAGGTAGTACCGTCTTAGTGTCACTGGTTCATTTGTCTTTCAGCAGGTGATGCCGCTCCTGATTCTTATGAGGTAAGGAGGGAGGTTGAAAGTTTGCTTTCACTGTAGGCCACTGTATGGAAGCAAATATGCGGTATGGGAATAGAAAACTACAATAGAAGCAATCGTATCTAAAAGAGATTTTTCTTAATTAAAAAAAAAAATTATTACTGAAAGAACAGGTAATAAACCACAGCTATCTTTGAAGCTGTACTAATCTATTATTATACTACCTCAATATCTTTTGTTTGGTGCAGAAATACCTTGCTTTGTAGTTATATCACTTATGGAAGAGTGTTGAAGTATATTACTGAATACTTAAATTTTTTTTTTTAATTTATTGAAACATCACCTCCAATTACCTTTTCAACATATTTTTAATCCTTAGCAGACTATCATTAATACCAATATTTTAATTTTTAAAAACCTAAATGTTTGATAAATAACACATCGTAACCGTAGCACTTAAGAAGCTTTCGACAAGAATCACGATTTTTCTCCAAAACGGTACATTTTTGGACTTGAAGACTTCAAGGTCGGTATAATTCTTATATTATTATAATCACTGCAATTATTGTTATTATAATATTAAGGAATATATCGGTAGTATAGTTTTTTTTCTTTTTTATTTGTTTATTGATAAATATTACAATCTGTAGTATAGTTTTAAAGAAAATGTTAAAACCCCTCAATTTTTCCAATATTAATATTGCAACTCTAGTAAGTTTTCAAGTTTTGAAATTGTGAGTCGTCACTTTTCCCTAAAATTCCCATTCGTTAATACCTCATTCGTCAAAATTCATTACTTCTCAGAGTAAAAAAAAAAAGGATCTACGTATACAACAGTATCATATGTAGTGCGGAACATTTAAAAATAAAATATAGTAATATTTTCTATTGCTTGAAAGAAATCTTAAGTAAAAATAGCAGGAATGACAATAACTTATTTGGAGTTTCTTAGGATAAACACTCAAAATATTATTTTACCAGCGATATTCGAGAAAAAAATTATGTATGATAAAGATATTAAAATTAAAAGCTTTGTTTAATTTTTATTGTAACTTGTTTTCGGTGAAAAGGAAAGTAAGTTTTGATGATAAGGAATGACTATTCGTTAGGAACTGTAATTTTCGATAAATGTAACAATGATATTAAATTTTTAATAAATTATTTCATGCCCAATTACTTATCAATCCATTTTCAATTTGATTCTCCAAGTTTTATCACCATTTAAAACACTCTAGTCTTATGCCATGTGCTATAATGTGTTTCATAATAATAATTCTTTAATAAATTGGCTGTTTCGGCTCGAAATAAGCCCTGTTGCGACTCATTAAAATTCATTAATCCCATACCCTTATGGCGCTATTAACTGTTAACTTGTTTACATAATCATCATAACTAGCCTAAACTAAAAGTCCCTTTTGTATGGAACCCTACCCACGTTGGGAATACCTGATGTGAACTGTAGACCGTTAGAGCTTTTTATACGGTTCAGTCTGTAAGGTCTCGTCGTTGTCGGTAATTCACTTCAATAATCAGCCTTTATATCCAGCTAATGAGGATATTTATTAAAGGTTTATTAATCAAGTTATTAATTGATAATTAATACGTTGGGGAATAACGCAGAGTTAAATTGGAAACATACTCAAATAAGAGTTTATCTGTGCTGTCACACTGGGTTTATTTGTTGCAATCCTACTATCAGAAATATGGCTTCAACTGAGATTAGAAACACGAGAGATAAACAACACTCCATTGTATAGAACGTTTCTATAGAAAAATCACTTCCAAATACTGTAATTGAATTACCACTATTTATCATGACATCACAAAAACTAAAAACAAAATATGTTTTTATTATCAAATTCTTATTAATCTATATGTATAATTACGTATTTATTAAACTTTCTTTTTAATCACACAGTATTTTATTTTACGTTTAACAAATTTTTATAAACATTTAAAATTTATTATTAACATTTCGGTTCCAAGAACCATTTTCAAAAATTATGTTTTCTTTTTATTTATCAAAAAACTATTTTTACATGGAATAGTGTTTTAGATTTGTCAAAAGTATGTTTTAAATTATTACATTATAAATGAGTTGTTAATTTGCAGGATAAATGTTTTGATAAAATGAGAAGAAAGGAATTTCGTGAGGAGTTGGAGGAAAAAGGAAATAAAACAAAACATTTCATATTTAATAAAACAATTACTACTATTGAGTAGTATTCTTTATACCTACATATTTCAACAAATGTTTTAGTAATAATATTTTCATGGGACTAATATGTTGTTTTAAAATGATAAAACAATTTTTGGAAATGACTCTTGAAGCCTAAAAATTAAATAATATTTTTTAAATGTACATAAAATTTTTTTTTAAATGTGAAATAAAAGACTGTGAGATTATAGATAGGTTTTAATAAATACATAGTCATAGGCACATTAAATTTAATTATTTTTTTTTTAGCTCAATTCTTCAACTCACACCAGTCAGAAGTTCCAACAATCAGCGAGTGTGATGTCAAGATGTAGAAGAATTAAATATAATAATTAATAAAAAAATTCACAAAAAATATGTACAACCTAAATAAGGTTGTTTATAATAGATATAAATATACTAATTAAATACTTTAACTTCAGTAATTTTCTACTACCTAATAAACTTAAATTTTATTGACTACTAAATTAGACCATATTGATCCTCATTTAAATAAATAAAAAATGTCGATTTCTTCCAAAGTAAGATGATACTTAAATTGGATTCACCAAGTTAAATTAAACCTTACAAAAAAAAAACATTCTTATTGTTGCTTCCTGATTACCAAAGCTTTGGAAGCTTTGCATAAACGGAAACTTGCACAGATGAGTAATGAAAAACCATTTTTAGGTCCGAAACGCTTCACAAAAAAATCTCTAGGATATAGTGTATTGGATAAGATCAATACAACTATCAATCAATATGATACAATCAATACTCTAGGATTTGGCCTTGATAAGCAACAGGTTTTACGACTTAACTTCACAACAATCAACCAACTATTTTAGGTTTCATTAACAAAATAACTTCAAATCATGTTTTTAACGAGCCATATTATTTAAAGTATCCACATTTTGTACAGATTTATTTAAATTTCACCAATAGAGCAGTTTAAAATCGTTGACCATAAAGTTAATATAATATATTGATTATTTAAAAACATATGAAAATAAAATACATATATTACATTGATACTTCAATTTTTCAATTACCCACAACATATTTTAATCTAGTAAACACCATTCAATATATTATTTCACAGTAATTTATAGTTAAAATTTATTTAGGCCGTGCATGTTAACGATAAATCGTTATCATACGTACAAAATTCACTGAATTGAGTCTCCTCTAAATATGCTCGGGCAGCCTTTCGTTTAACGCTGATATGACTTACCCTTGTTGAGTGTACCTGAAAAAGGTTGGGTCCCCAATTTGACATTCCAAAATTTACGAGGGACCATATTCGAACTATTTTGCAATCTGGGATCCAACTCGAACTACCGTTTAATTTAATTTTGTATACTTTTTTTTTATCAGCCAATAAAGATCACTTAAACATTATTTTATATATATGACTTCTTTCTTTTTTCTTTCCATAGTAATTACAGTAATTACAAAAAGAAAAAGCCAAGCCCATCTGGACCCGCTACTGTTTCCCATAAATATTAAATATTCAGCGATAGAATTTATATTTATTACTTACATAAGTTAAATTTTATATCATTAAGCATTATTTATTGGGAAAAATATGTTCTATCAAGATTAGAGCAAATAACAAAAGAAACATAGAAGATAAAATATAGAAAAAGTAATGAAGACATGGATCACGTTTAAGTGAAAGCATAGCATTTTTAACACTATTGTTTCAATTCTACTTGACTATAAAAATTGAAGGTGGGAATACCCCAGAACAAGTCAGCATCCCTGGGAAATCAAGAAGAAATCCTTACCAAAGTTATGAAGTTCCTAGACAATGAAAAAATTATAAAACATATATGACAAGTTTATAACAAATGAACCTTTACAGATTTATTTATTATTATTATTTTATTTTATTTTAAAAGTTCATAAATTTATCTATTCTATCTTATTATCTTTAAGTGTCGATTATTATCATTATTTGTGTATTTTCTTCCATTAATTCTTTAATTTTTATTTTTTATTTATTTTTTTTTTTACCGACCTAAACGTTTAAACCTTTAAATAAAAGTAGTGTTATTTAGTTGATCGAGCGCTGATGACATGGATGTTTTGCGCCTGGACGTCGAAACAAACAAACAAAATTGAAGGTAGACCAAGCATGAACAACAAATGTACAAATCGACTTGAAATATTATAATATTACAACAAAATAATATAGTATTAAGATTAGCTAATCTTCCATAACAAGCTGTAAAGATAATTTTAGATTTTCAAAGTCTGTAGGAGAAGTTGAGGGGCTCAGGAGGGCCACAGGTAAGTAGGGGAGGATGGTCATGCATGCACCTGGCAGCTGCTAGTGGATGTGGGGTGGATTCAGAGGGTAATAAAATTGCCCTCACTAACAGTCCTCTAAGTACACGAGTACTGAAGGTTTCTAAGAAAAAAAAAAGTATTACAGATCCTTCAACTCCCTTAAAACCAAAACAACTTATTATATTATCTGAATAATTAATTGACATGAAAAAACAAAAGACAGAAAGCTGGTGTTATAATCTGCTTTAAGCTTCTTAAGTGTTAGTCTCTCTTATAATTATGCCGTCTTAATACATTTTTTTTTAATTCTAAAATTCTTTATTCAGACATATTACAATCTGTCACATCTAAGGACAAAAGCAATAATGAAAAAGAAGAATAGCCCACTCACAATAAATAAAATACAATAAATAAAAATAAATAAACAGCAAAATAATGATAATAAAATTAAATTTATATGAACTAAAAGAAACTAAACTAAAAACCAAGAAACTAAACTAATCAGCTAAAATTATTGTTAGATACTATTGGGGAAGGAAATATAGTTTATGAAACCAACTCAGCCATAATTAGAACAAATATCAACAGGATATTAAATAAATATGAACAACATTTGCAGGATGGAGACGGGATAACATGCCATAGCTCATCTTATATTGAACATTTAAACCTTTTCCTTAATAATGATCAGATCTCCCAGTATTTGTTTATACCGACTAATTTTCTAATATACTAAACTATTAATGCGGATCCGACTCTCGGGAAAATATATGATCAAGATTTCTGTTAATAATAAAATTGTTAAAATTGTTAAAATCCACAACTTGAGTGCAAAACGTGCAACACTAAAGAAAACTAAACACTTCATCATATATTAATTAAATGCTCAATTAACAGTAGTTTAAGGTTAAGAATTTACCATGCTATGGAATATTTAAGCCTACCATTACAGAAGTTATGAGAAAATTATATTTTTTTATCTCAATTATATCAAATTATAGAGAATTGGTAGGGTAATCTGAAATATTGTCCTCTGCATATTATGGCAATACTTCCATATCTTAGTAATATATTATTTTTTATAAAATATTTTAATACAAAATTCCATATTGTACATCAGCATGTAATCTGTCCGGGTATTTTTCTTGTTTGTTATTTTATATATAGGGGCAATCTTTTAATTTAATTTTAAAGCACAGTTTAATATTAATATTTTTTTTAAATGTGTATTTATTGTTTTATGTGTATTTATTTATGTGTATTGTTGACAATTTAAGATTTTATATTAATTTGATAATTGGAACTATTTTAACTGTCTGATCTTTACGGAATAGGATTTTTGATTTATTCTTAAAAATGTTGTAATATCTGTTATGTAGTATAAAAAGGAATTTGTATTTCCATAAAGATAATAATATTTGTTATTTTGTGATAGACTCCATTTGTATAGGGTTCTTCCGTTAAAACAAATAAAGTGATTGAAACTAAACTAATCAAAATAATTACTTAAATACACACATGCTTTTATACAATATTTACAAAATTCTTTCACTCAAGATCTCCCAGCCTAGCCTTTCCCTCTCTCGTGGAAGGAAAGGCATGACTCTAGGAATGATACACAATTAAACATTATAACGTATACATACTAGGTATGCACGTTATGTTAGGAAGAGGATTCATTGTGGTAGATTGAAAATCCGGCAAAGCGTACATCAGAAATGTATCACATAATATGTTCTGTCAGGGTCATCCAAAAGTTTTGGCCCGCGAGCCACATAGAGACCTCCACTAATTTAAGTCCCACGGGCAGCATTACGAGGCCTACGCCTATTCACACCGGAGCTAGTGAGGTAAAAAAAAATCTTGTTCTTTAAATAAAAATTTAGTTGTGGAATGAGCCTTCTAAGAGAAACAGAACCATTCAATAAATGTTGAATTAATGCTCTGAATTTTATATTTTTTTAAATTTTAGCATGTAATCAAAGAAACTTTCGCGGGCCATAGTTATGTGGCACTTATTAAAACATATGTATATTAAAATATATGTACGTAGAAGAACAAAACCTTAATCTTGGACCCTAACCTTGTTTTTTTTTTGTTTTTTCTCTAAGAAGTCACTATGTACATTTTGTTTGAGCTGGACTTTTCAATATGTTTTGTTAATTTCGTCTTTATATATCAATAAAGTACCACAGGGAGTGCACTAAAACTACACAAACCAATTTATACATCAAATTTTGTGTTTTACAAAGGAAATAATCAACAAAATTCTTAATGATTTAAGGTTATGAAATGTCACTTAATGACTTTTAGCAATGAACCGAAGATATCTGCACAAAAAAAAAAAACTTTTACCAATTTCTGAATGATATGAAACCTGAATAAATTGTATTTTGAGACGAATTCAAAAGCACGAAGGATAATGAAATAGATCTAACTGCAAGTTGCTTAAGCAAAATGTGATATTTAAAGAAAAAAAAACCATCATAATCATGATTGACAGGAGCAAATTAAATATAAAATACAATTACGCAATACTAATAATTTATACTATTTTCTTTTATTACATTTAATTCTTATGTTCAATTTCAGAGTATGATTGTCGTTCCAGAGGAGAAAACAATAGCGGTGTAACAACTTCATCTCAACGAGTTTTTATTGGAAGAAAACCCTGAGACTTGATACACTCGAACAAAATAACAAAGAAAGAAATAATTCTGTAGAACAAGTGTCCCCTTAAATCCTCATTAGTTTCTGCTAAAATACACATTGGTTAAGTCACTGGCCTAATAATTCCTGCATCATAAATTGAAATGCACTATACTTAAGTAGTAATAAAAACCAGAAATATAATTTATCGAGTAACTTTGCTGTACCTAAAGAATCTTAGTAAAACATCAGTTTCAATAGAAAATAAGGTATAACTTTTTCAGATTGTATATATTGTATGAATGAGTTTCTCACATCTCAAATACTCAATGCCATTGATTGAGGGAAAATGTATTTTTTTTTTCTCAATAAAATAAGATTTAAAAAAAAAAACTTAGTTTCTTACCAATATTGTTTCGATTTTAGCAATATTTTCAAGTTTCGAGAATGTTAAATCCGTTTTGGAATTATATTTTCTCAGTAACATGTTCTACATCGGAAAAATGCTTTTCAATATACATCATACAAGCGAAGACTGCTGAGTTGTTGTTTTTATTAAACTTGAAACAATCTTGCTTAGAAATTAAATTGAAGATAATTTTACCGAAGATAAACAACGTGTTTGATTTACAAAAAAATTATCAAGTTGATATTGCAAATACCGCTAAAATATTTGTAAAACTATATCTCTGGTTTATTAACTATCTAGGTACATCGCATAAAAAAACATAAATAAATAAGGAAGTACAAATATATATACAAAAAAGAAAATACAATGAATTAGGTAAATGAAGAATACTCGTTCCCAATGAACAACATTAAAAGAATAATACTAAAAATATTATTAATAATAATGGGGACGGGGAAAAAGGTGTGAAGTAGAGAAAAGAAAGTAAATATAAAGATGTAAGAAAGTAAACTTATTCTATAATTTAAAAGTTATTGTTAACGTTTCGAGACAACACTCCTCATCTTCACAATATTACTTTTATAATAATGAACAATAAATATCATAACATTATTTCTACATATTCTTGTTTAAAATATTTTAATATAGTAATAATATTTATAAATACCTAGTGATAATAATTTATTAAAGGTATGATATCTTTAAAGTAAATCTCTTAAAGTTATGCTTAGTTATATCAATTAAAACACCAAACAGCCTGTACTAACTG
Source organism: Nezara viridula (assembly GCA_928085145.1). Classification (NCBI taxonomy): domain Eukaryota; kingdom Metazoa; phylum Arthropoda; class Insecta; order Hemiptera; family Pentatomidae; genus Nezara; species Nezara viridula. Next base: position 116,749,191 of record OV725077.1, read on the forward strand.
TAACGGTGTGATATATAATAAACAAAGGTTTTTTGCTACCACGATCCTTACATTATTATTTGTTATCTACGCTCTTTAAAACTTAAAGAGTCTAGTAGATAATATGCTTTAAAGCACTAAAGTTAAAAAGAAAAAAAAAAAGTTAATAAAAACCTAGATTCGTAGACAAACTCTTTATTTACTGAAGATTTCAGGATTTTTTTACCATTGACGGTATTTTTTTTTATTTAAAACTTTATTTGTGCTTTATGTAATGCATATATTGTTAATGTTATTAATTAATTGTTAATTTATATTAATTGGAGTATTATAATTATAGAGATGAATATGGTGTATGGACACCGCAAGCTTCTATACAAATAAAGTTATAAACGAAAAAAAAAGACTGTTATTAAAGACTGTCAACTCTTGAGAACATAAAAACAATATAAAATTACCTAATAACTCTTTATTTATTTAACTCGTAAGTAATGACTTATTTATAATGAATTAACTCACTTCTCTTTAACAAACATTTAATTAATACTCCCTCAGCGTTCATTAAACTATACTTTTTACCTTACATCAGCTATTCAATTTATTTTAATGATAATATAGATTTGTTTAACAACAGGATAAAATGTTTCCTATCTTATCTGAATTCCGCGAAAGGTAATTAGTTAAACGAGAAAGAAGAAAATTCACAGGAAATAATTTCCATTATTCATGTTACAAACGAAGAGGTAAACCGAAGAAATCTAATTTGTGAAACACATAGACCGTGGGTGCTTCAGATTGTTCTGTGAACTCCACGGCACAGGGAACCAAGTGACGTCGAAGTTCGCGGGAAACACGAGATAAGGTTGCGTAGGCGAGGGCCAACAAATAAATAGTAATAGTGCGCTATAAATAGCTGGCCGGCCAGGTCGCGGAGGAAAATACGCTGTGGCGTCACACTGGCGTAATCTGAGGCAGCCAAGCACGCCTTGCAGGACGTTTCATTTAGTTGCCGCCATCAGAGACCGATGACGCGCCTTTTCCACTCCTCTTTGATAATGATAAGTACTTTAAAAATGTCCTCTTGCCGAATCGAGAAAAATTATAACTTCCTAAAGGAAAATGTCCATACGAAGAAAGGATGGATTAATGAGAAAATTCCATACAACAAAAGATGGAACATATCCATAGAGAAATCTAGTAACAGTTAAAGTTCGTAACTTAGCAGTTTTATTTATTGAGTAATATAATATTCTGTCACATCGACAATAATTATGAGGTAAAATTACATTCAGACACTATATTGTGTGTATGTATAATATACTATATATAATATATATAATAATATATATGTTTAATTATTATTTTAAAATTAATTATTTTAAATATATAATATACATAATGATAATTATATATATATATATATATATATATATATATATATATATATATACATATATATATATATATATATATATATATATATATGTGTGTGTGTGTGTGTGTGTGTATGTATAAGGGGCTGGAGTAGCCGTCCTAAGGCGCTTGCAATAGGTAACCAAGTTAAGCAACGCCGAGCGTGATACTTGGATGGGTGGTCACCCATTTGGGTGACCGTCCACCAGGGAAAGCCACGGCTGCCCGAGAACCCCCCTCTCGGGTACAGCAGGCTACTGGAGGCAACTCACACCGACCGGGCGTAGGACTGATGACCCTTCACCCGTGTACTTAAATCAGAAATCGGGATGTGGTCTAGAAGAGCACATCTCGTGGTATAAAAAAAATATACATATATATATATATACAAAATTTTAAATAAGCAGAATCAATATAACAACTACGGCACGGGCGGATCTACGGGGAAGTGGGGGGTTTTCGGGCTAAAGCTCCCATTCCCCCAAAATGGTAAAATACAACCATGTGTAACGAAAAAGAAAATATCTGAAAGTGTTATTGTTCGTCTAATTACAGTTAATAGGTCTTAAAGAATCACTTAAAGGCCATTTCATATAGGTAGTGAGTTTCTTTCTTTCTTCCGAAGTAATTATCCTAATATATTTATACAAAAAATAAATAAAATCTTTCTATGAGCTACCAATACGAGCTACTCCTAATTAGTTGAAAACTGATTTTTTCATTGGCCCTTGTTACTGTGAGTGACCTAACCTGAATACTTGAACAATCACAATAAGTTGTATTTTTAAATTATGTCCAGCTACTAAATACAACCATCTTTTCCAAGCATCTCATAATGCAGTATTTGGCCAGAAATGTTTTTTCTCATAATTATTATTCTTAAGGGATTTTGTCCCATCATAGAAGTTTATTTTCTATCTTTCTTTTATGAAAAAAATATTATAAAATCATTTCTAAAAAGTTTTATTGTTCATTTAATTACATTTTTAAAAGGATATCAAGAATCGCCTAAACATAATTTCTTGATTACTTCCTGTGTAATCATCGTTTATATATATATATATATATATATATATATATATATATATATAAATATATATATATATATATATAAATATATATATATATATATATATATATATATATATATATATATATGTATATATATGCTTTCGGGCTGAAGTCCCCTCCCAAAAAAAAAATCTGGATCCGCTACTGATATATGGAATACTTTTACCAATGACTACCTCTATCACAATTGGCTGAATGAAGTTTGAGTTATTTAAATTCACAGTTATCAGAGAATAAAACTCTTGTCGATTAACTCAAAGAGGATTGTAATGAGAAATAGATAAACCAATTAAAAGTAACTCAAAAACAATTTTATTTTATTATCCTTATTATGTAGTAAGTAGACTTCAATAAATTATCTAAACTGTAAAATGAGGCCACAGAAGACATTTATTTGATAAGAATCGAGCCCTTGTGATTTCTACAGGTAGATCACATAATAGTATTTCTAAGCTGCCTTAAATATGTCGAAGGGGTCGTGTCGTAAGGAACGCTGACGGTTGTGTTGCAACGAATCCTTTGTTTCCCAGCAACCAGGGGATAAAAATCTCAATAGAACCAACTTCGCTGCGCAGTTTTCATCTGTTGAAGAAAAATCATAAACTTAAATTAAAAACAAGAAATAAGGTGTGACTTTCTTAAGAATTTCAGGCTAAATGGAACAACTTTAAATACATCCATTAAAAAAATAATTAGATTAATTTTCTTGAACAACAGATCAGAGGAATAGTTAGATTACGATTTCTTTCATGAAGCAAAGCCGTGCAAACCGACACCTGAACCTTCAGAAAAATAAATATGAATTAATAATAAAAATAACCCTTAATGCACCTATACACAGAACGCGATATATCTGGGCGATACGAAATCCCTTTGTCGGCATCGCTGCGGATTATCGCGCTCTGTGTGAATGTGATAGCAGAATATAATGAAACACAAATATATCGCCGAAACATGTCGTACGTAGGAGCTCTTAAAATCAGCATACAAATTTCAAACCACTGTAACTTTGCTAATAATCGTCCGATCAGGAGAAATTCTTTTTAGGATTTTCAGAAATTTGACAAACTTTTCAAAAATGGGATACAAATTGTAAATTTGACCTGATTACTAATTAATAAAATATGCCTAAAATAGAATACGCGGTATCATTGCAAATATTGGTTCTATTTCGTTGAATATTTTTTGGTTTTGTAGATAGTTTAATTACATTTCAGACAAATATTTATAAATTTTACTTTAAAAGGTATAATTTTTGAGTTAAGCACCAAAATATTTTATTTTATTTAGAACTTGTTTCTTGAGTTTCTCGGGAAATTTACTACTGGTACGAAAATTGAAAAAACTTTATTTAAGAGGTTATCGGAAAATTTCATCATATTTTTTTAAGCCGTTTTTCTATAGAATAACATATTTTTAAAATAGAATACCCTGTGTCGTTTCAAATATGGCTCTATTTCGTTGAATATTTTTTGGTTTTGTGGAGAATTTAATTACATTTCAGAAAAGTATCTATAAATTTTACTATACAATATCATTTTTGAGTTAAGCGCCAGAATATTTTCTTTTCTTTAAACTTGAGTTTCCACGAAAATTTACTACAGGTACGAAAATCGAAAGGACATTATTTAAGAGATTATCGGAAAATTTCTTAAAAATTGTTAAAGCCACTTTTCTATAGAATAACATATTTTTTACTTATTGCTCATCTCCTATTCTGTATTCAAAACCCTACAAGACAAAAAAAAAATACGCAACATAACCAGTCCACTTCTGACATAGACAGACCAGTCTAATGTCATTTTAATAGCCGTAGGAAAGTAAACAAAATAATAACAATGTCGTATAGTCTGTGATTAGATCAGAATGAACTTACAATTAGTTCAAATTTTCCAATTTCAATATTAAATTCAAATCTGATTGCAATACATAAAAAAAAAATCTATTCACTCGGTGATTTACTTTATTCGTTAAATCAATAGCATGTTTTGAAAAAAAAAAATACTAAATGCATGAACGCTATTTCAATTTTACTTCTCTTAAATTCCTGGGAAAGGGATTAATGAAGCTGACCAAACAAATGAAAGACAGCGCAAACATTTCAAAAGCCGAACAAATATCTCTTTCCCATTGCCCGTTGTTTCGATAAATTGCTGTCGGTATGTTTTTGTTTAATTCAGTTTTACTGTTTTAAAAGGTATATTTTTGTTTGTTTATTTCTAATTTCTGCTACCTATAATAATTTTATAATTGTAGAGAAATAATTGACTATAGATAATATGGTTGGAAAATTAGTAAGTGATAGCAGTCACAAAGGAATATATAAATATATGTTTGTGAGTATATAATTTTAATATATACATATTATATATAATTAGTTTTAAAGCTGCTATTGATAACTTAATATTTGGTAAGTTTTCCTTTAATAAGTACCTCAAATAAGAACAATTAACGAAAAGCCTTTAAATCAACTAACAGAATTGTATATATTAAAATTAAAGCCTTAAGGTAAATGTCCCAGCAATAGACAGTTTTCAATTCATTAACTAACGATAAGCTTCTTATGCCCTATTGAGAAACATGAGTAGATTTGCAGTTAAAAAAGTTAATAGTGTGATACCTAAGCCTTAAGTGACATTATGTCACAATAAACGATTGGTAGTTAATATATATATAATTTTAATTATTCAATATGACAGAAATCCCCAACTAAACTTCCCAACCAATCTTAAAAATATATTATTTGTGAAAAAAAAACTGTGCCACCAATAGAACCCATCAAGGATCTTGGGTTCAGTACTATTTAGGGATGGTACTGTTTCTTGGTCAACGGTCGAGCAAGGTGGTGATCAGACCGAGATCACACTCAACCGCCAGGTTTTTTTCCTTAGCCAAATATATTAATATGGGTTCCACTTTAGAGAGGCTCAGGATGTGCCCAGCCTCACGAGGATCTCCTGACCTCGGGGTCGATCCACGGCCAATGAAACTGAATAAATAATTTATCTGCAATGAGCTGGTAATCGAACCTGGGACCTTGAGCATTGGAAGTTCAGCGCTCTACCACTGAGCTGCCCGCTCTCTAAGATTACTTCATAAAAATTAATTCCTGAACCAATCAATTTAAAGAAATTGTACATCTATTACAACAATCAAAATAACCATGTAATTCCAAAACAATCAACAGAGCTTTTGAAAAATATTAAAGACATCTAGTTCTCCAATTGTTTTGTTTTTTTGTAAAACAGTGCCACAACATTTCTGGAAAAATCTTTAATGGTGAAGATGATTGTTGATCCAATGATCAAAGTCCATTGTTTGACGAACAAGCCATTAATGCAGTTTTTTTTTTATTATACATGTTAAATTTTACTTGTCGATCTAATTTTGATTCAGCTTGTAAAATATCCTTGAGCAGATGACACTATAGAGAAACATTATTTTCATTTCACCCAGTTTTAGGGACTAAAACAGGATAAGATAAGGACAGAACGTGCCAGATTACAATATTTGAAGAAATAATCTAATTCCAGAATTGTTTACCAAAAGATATCATTCTTTTATTTCCAATCCACAATAGGCCAGTTGTTCTTGAACCAAAATAATTGGGCAATAACTTGTATCGTTTTTATTATTTAATTAAAATTGTGTTGAACATAAAGAATTGTACATAAACACAAACATAAGGCAATAACAGTCATTAAAATGTGAAATTAAAGTAACTGGTTTGTTATATTTTTAACATTATTGAATGTATTTTTGATTTACAAAAAGGAAAATTACAAATAAATCTTACTCAATATTTGTTTTTGTAAATAATCAGTTTTAAAAACCTTTCGAAAATATGTGCATATTTCAAAACCGACTCGTTAAATCTGGGAAAAGTTGAGTACTAGTGAAAAATTATTGAACGATTTAATCGAATTCCACCCACTTTTTTTTTGCATTTTTGCATATTCCAAGTATGCGGAAAAGTATTTTTCTCTATGTTTTATTTAAAAAACGGATTGGATTTTGCCTGAAGTTGGGAGAAATCCGGTTATTGCCAAAAAAAAAATCTATCAAATAGATTTCAATTTTATAAAATTAAAATCACTGGTTTGGCTTAAGGATGCCCAGATATATTTTCATTGAAACGCTTATATTTCAAACTTGGTCTTTAATTATAATATTAGAGAAGTGTGTGCGAATAATGCAGAAATGTGAACACAGATATTTTTTCTATTTTATCGATTTCCTTTACTTGTAGAAAGATAAGAGATAACCTTTCACCATAGATCGCTATGTTAAACAATGCATTTATGCTAAACGGAAGTGATGTTAAAGAGGTTATAGGGAAAAAGATATTTTTCGAAATAAATAATTAAAATAGTATGTATGTTTTTTAAATATTTTTTTTACTCAATAGCAATCATATGGAAGATATACTAAAGAAATTCAAAGGCACCATTATTTTTTAACAAGAACAGTTTTATTTCCTTGAAAATTATAGGACTATATTACTGTTATATGAACCTGACTTTAATATAAGAGTTGAATTTTTTTTTTTTCATAGAAAATTCATTAAAATAATTACTATAAGAGTTAATGAGTTTTCAGAATGACGACCCGGATAGAATAATTACTTGACGTAAACATTAAATATTGAAGGGCTCAGGAATACATTTTTTAACAGGTTGTAAATAACTTGATAATAATCTTCTTGAATAATAAAAAAATATAATAATAATAATGGAATAGTACAACAAAGATATATAGTGAACTATAACTTCAGATTAAACAACCTTAATTAGACAATAAGAATTTAAATGTCAAGAGAATAAAAACGATAAGTGAAAATTTTGGAAAAATTATTCCTTTGGGATAATTATATATTGGGATAATAATTATTCAACTGACGATGTAAATTATTTTTATTTAATATTCCACTTTTCATATACTGCAAACCGATAGTTGGATCACAACTGGTTTCCAGGGACAGATAAGCTTGCTATTTTTCCTACCTACTTTTCAAATATTTCTTAACTTACTTATTCAATAATCTTATTAATTGTTTATTTAAATCATTTCATTTCCGTAATATTCTTAGTTTAGTGACTTATATTCTATATTATATAATTACATATTTTTATATTTTTTAAATTTACCTATTAGTATTAAGTTAGCTTGTAATAGTTAATTGAAATGTAGTTTAGGGTTATTTAATTTATACTAATCTAAAACTAATACTTCTCCTCTACTATCATTTTATAAACATTTTTATTCTATATATCCTTTATTAATTTTCTGTCTTTCTTATATTGTAATATGGAGGTACCTCCTGGTCCTCCCGATCTATCTACCGTCCTAACCAAAAAGAGAAAATGGGCTCGCCCTAAAATTAAATTCCCTCCGGACAAAATCATTCCGCAAATCACAGATACAACTCCAACATATCTTGTTGCTAAACGATCCGATCAAGAAGACTTTAAAAAAACCTCTCCATTTTTTATTCAAAAGGTGATCGCTCAGTTAGCAGGTGATGTTAAAGCAGTAAAAAAGTTAAGAGACGGTTGTTTATTGATACAAACACTCAATGGACAACAATCAAACAGACTTTTATCCGTTACAGACTTTGGAGGCCAAATGAAAGTTGAAATAACACCGCATAAAACTTTGAACTATAGTAAGGGCGTTATCCGTTGCTATGACTTCCAATACATGGACATACAGGAAATAAAGAACGAATTAACTCCGGTAATAAAAGATATTGTCAGGATAAAATCAAAACGGAATGGTAATGAAATACTTACACATAACTATATAGTTACCTTTCCAACACCTTTACCTCCAGAAACATTACAAATTGGATACGAAACAGTTAGAGTACAGCCTTACGTACCGAATCCGTTACGATGTTTTAACTGCCTAGGATTCTCTCATCCGACATCACAATGCAAAAAAGAATCAGTATGCGTACAATGCGGCCAGGGAAGACATGGAGAAAATGTAAGGTGTAATTTGCCGGCTAAATGCATAAATTGCAATGGTCCTCATAATGCCCTAGACCGGTCATGTACCGAGTTTAAAATACAAAAGGAAATAAAAGCCATACAAATCAATAATAAAATATCACTTAACGAAGCAAAAAACATGTATAGAGAAAAAAATCCCATCCAGTTAAATAAAACATTCGCGGAAATAGCAAAAAATCAAAATAATACAAACAGAAAAGTAGATGTTGCCACTCAGGCTAATATTCTGTACTCTTTCTCAGTTACTTCAACAACCACACAGATAAATAAACCCAATGAGATTATCTCTCCTGATGTCCAGGCCACACCAGCTATCTCTGATCGAGAGACTGCTCGACCACAGTCAACCGAAGTTGGCAGCCCCGCGCCTACCCAGACTGCTCCCCTCCTCCCCTCCTCTTCTTCCCACTCATCTACCCTCCCTGCCTCTACTTCCTCTCTCTCCTCTAATCTCTCCTCCTCCTCTTCGTCTTTCCCTTCTGCTCCTCTCCCCAACTCTTCCTCCCTCTCTTCTCCTACCCTCTCCACCTCCCTTCCAAATCTCCAATCCCCCAATCCCGATCTCGCTACACCACCAGACGATAAATCTGCTGAAAATGCTGTAGATGGGGAAGGATATACCCTACAAAAGAAAAAAGGAAGACCCCGAAAAAAATCCCCAAATAAAACAAATAATAAATAAAATAGCCGACAACTAAATTACAAATATCATCTTCAAATATGTTAATATATGTTTTTTCCATTCTATACCGTAACTAAATCATGACCCTAATCCAGTGGAATTGCAATGGTATTAAAAGTCACTTCAACGATTTGAAGCTATTAATGGAAGATGAAGATCCTTTTTGTATATGCCTCCAAGAAACGCACCTAAAGCCTTCAAACCAATTCACCCTTAAAGGCTTCAATATCTATAGGACAGATTGTGATCCAGATTACGAGCGAGCGTGTAGAGGCGTAGCCATAGCCGTAAAAGATACCGTTTATTCCCACCCAGTAGAAATAGATTCCCCACTTCAAGTAATAGCTGTTACAGTTAATTTAAACACAACATTCACAATTTGCAACATTTATCTCCCCCAAGACAATACTATAGAGACAGAACACCTTCTCCATATTCATAGGCAGTTGACAAAGCCAATTTTGTACACTGGAGATTTCAATGGCCACAACCCATTATGGGGCTCACAAGACACAAATCCTAGAGGTCGCATTATAGAAACTTTCTTAGATTTAACGAATACTCTGTTACTAAACTCCGGCGAAGCAACATACGTAAGTTCTAGCTTTGGTACATTTTCATCCACAACTGAGTTGACACAAAAAAATTTTGCTTTTTGTAGCAGATTGAATTCATTAGGCATTGTCAAAAAAAAAAAAAGGTTAAGAAGTCAAAATTTTGTTTTATTCGAAGACGATCATTTCTTGTTTTAAATTAAATGAGATTTCTCACCGTCACCAAAATACGTCGTTAGCCTATCTTGGCCGGACGTATTTATATTCACTGGCTATATCCACAAAAATATACAGTTTAAAACCCTAAATTTCGACTTGTTTGAAGACGTTTATTTCATATAATAGCTGCATATAATAGGTAGACTGTGTAATTTATTGTGAAAATTAGAAACAACATTCTTTTTATACTCATTTGTTTCTATAGATTCGAGAAACTTTCGGTGCTCTGAATGTCGTTTTTATTTTAATTCCTTTTTTTTTTTTTTTGCTTATTTCCAATCATTGCAGATTGTTATATACACTATGTAAAAAAAAAAAAATATATATATATATATATATATATATATTTTATATATATATTTTTTTTGTATATATATATATATATATATATATATATATATATATATATATATATATATATATATATACCTGTGGGTTAAAAATCAAAACATACGAAGTTTATTTCTTTTCTTATATTATACTATATATATATTAAATTCTCCTCGACACAAAAAAATGTTGTCTACCGAACTGGAAGGATTCATCAGGTAAGCATTATCCCAAAAATAAATTTTAAAAAGCAAAATTTTGGGCACTCATTTGTTTTTTTTTAATATATATATTAAATTTTACGTATTTTTACCGAAAAATTAAATGAGCGTCGAAAGATGAGGAGGTGTGACCAAGACAAATTGTGAGCCAACGCGGCCACATAATCCACTTACCATTTAATCCAAAAGTGGTAAGCTGTACAAATTTGGGGGCTTCAAGCCTCCTTCCCTTCCTCTTCTCCCCCAAAAAATGTTTCTACTTAGGGATCATAAATATAATTTAGTAGTGGAATATAGGTATTCGTCTGGTAAATTCAACACTCCGTGGTACAGACCTCTTTTTATCATATTATTAACATCCGGCTGATGTTAATAATAGCTTCATCTCATCGTAACCTACAAATATTTTATTTAGGAAAATTCTCGGAGTTTCCTATTTGGAGGACGGCAAACTTTGTCTATTTAATTAAATACTGAAAACTCTTAAACACCCATTTGCTTTCCACTTGAATCGTTAGATAACTTGATCACAAAATTGGGAAAAAAAGGTGGCCTTTGAAAAATATTGTGCCGTTTGGCGTGACCTACACCCCCAAATTGTCAAAATAACAAGGTTATGTAGGCGAAACGGTCCAGTATTTTTGTAGGCCATATTTTTTATCAAATTATCGTACGATTCAAGTAGTAAGCAAATGGGTATTTACGAGTTTACAGTATGGGTATTTACATAATTAAATAGACAAAGTTTGCCGACCACCAGATTGAAAACGCCCCAATTAAGAGAGTTTTCGTAAATAAAATATTAGTAGGTTACGATGAGATGAAGCTATTTACGAAGTTTCAGCTGGATGTTAATAAATTGATAAAAACGCATCAGTACCACGGAATATAATGGTTTATTTTTCAAATATATAACGAAATATAATTCAGTGATAAAATAATTTAATGACTTAATTTCTAGACTACTTCTCATCCTCCTAACGAAATATAAGGTTACATGTAATTGAAAAATTCGAAGTCGAGGAAATAACAGACAAGTGTTTTTAAACATTGCATACACTTTATTAAGAAAGGGAATAAAAAATAGGTGGGATGGAAACAAAGACCTTAATATTATGTTGAAGACTGTGGTTCTATAATCCGAGGGAGAACATCTGGATGTGGCCAGACAACTGTTAGCTCTGCTACACAAAACCTGGCCTCAGGGGTTGTGTAACAACGATCCGTCGTGCTATTCCTACTTCACGTTCACAAATGGCCACCCTCTTGATGCATTATATACACAAACATAAGTATATAATTTATAACACAAATAAATGTAAATTAATACATTTGTATGAATGGATAATTAACCAACCACAGTTTAATCTAGTATAAACATATTTTATTGTAAACAAAAAATTAAAAAAAATACTAATAAGAAAAATTTTCTACTGCAACTCATGAAGGGTCTTTGTTTCAGTACTTTATAAGGAGATGATTTTACTGAAATCACGCTCGACCTCATGGATTTTCATCTTTATTTATTAATGCATTAAGAGTACCCGGATGTGTCTGCGACTGCATGTGATACAGAAAGGATCAATTTTTATCAGCCTTGGTCTTGGTCTTGGTCGTGCAAAGTGCAAGTCTAATATCTATTTTGGGTGACACTACAAAATGCCATAATCCTATAATTTCATTAATAAAAATCCGTTTAACAAGAATTTTTTATTTCCTCTATATTAAATTGTGTAATGACGTTTTAAAATATTCTGAAAAATAATAACAGTCATAAAAATCTATTAGAATTTTTTATAGTATACTTTTCTATGGTTGTAGACGTTAAAGTAATATTACAAATTATTGTTTTCTTTTTTTCTCTGTATATAACAATTACTTTTGACAATTCTCCTTATTATCATTTTCTTTGATAAATGATTTTGCTCCACAGTTATTTTATAAGAAATATTTTATTTTAATATTTTTCCTGAAAACTTTACTAAAGCTTAAACTAAACTCCACTAAAAAATAGTGGAGCAGTCTAAGCTACAGTCTTTAAATTGATAGGAGTCTCTTTCTAGGATGAATAATGAAATAGTGGCAGAAAATCAGATAACAAAAAAAAATAATGATCAATAAAACTGTTTAACCAAATGAATGGAAGCCAAATTAACTGTGAGGTTAAGGATAAAAAAAACAACCACTTCTCCTTCTTCCCCTCCAAAAAAACAAAAAAACAACTAAATTTATAATATTACTTTAATAATTACTACCATAGATTAATATAGTATAAAAAAGTTTAATATTTTAGAACCTTTTTTTAGAATATTTGAATGTGGCATTAAAGCCAAAACGTTATAATGAAAATGAAAATTTCTTCAAAAAATATTTTTTATTGATGAAATAAAATGGTACGAGTAAAATTTTGTAAACTTTCACAAACCATTAATCCTTTATTATTTAATTGCAGCAAGTTTAACTTTTATTTAAATAGTTTTATATTGCCAATTAATTTTTCTATAACTCTGCCGATACATCAATGAATATCTAAAACAAATTTATTGGTGTGTTCTTTACATTCCGAAGATATTCATATAAATTTTAAATTATACATGAAAATGCTGAATTTTAAATTTCATTAAAAATATTTCAATAGAGATTCAAAAACTGTTTAGTGTCAACTTTGGGATCTGCCAAGATGTTTATGTAAATATGGAAGCACATTCCCCTAGGGTGGATATAATTTCCTGATTCATGTAGTCGGTTTTTTTAAATTTATCAATAGTTAAAGTGTAGTTATTTTAATTGTTTGTCGTTTTAATGTTAATTAAAAACAAAGTCTCAACAAAATCGCCAAAATATACTTTTGTAACTATTAAGAGTGAACCTCTATATCCTAATGAAAAAATAATATATATATATATATATATATATATATATATATATATATATATATCAATTATAAGAAAAAACAGATTCAAACGCCATAATATCAAATTTAAAAACCTTGTGATCAGGCGTTGAAGGCTGGATAAAAAATACAAGTACGGGCGTTATCAGTTGTTTTCGAATGGGAGCCAGTGCGATAGTCGCTGACCTGATAAGAGAGCCGACTTTCTGTATTTGGCGAGAACTATTCCGGCAATTCCAGGCCGCACAGGGTCCACTGGAAAAGATTCTTCCCGCAGACTTTCTCTTTCATCCATTAACTCCCTCTCATCGGCCGCCATCACGATGATAGTCCTTCTATGTCCCACCATTCCCAAAATAATAATAATAATGACAACAAAAAGTCAAAACACAATTCAGAAATAGTTAATTTCGGTTAAGATACAAACCCAAATCCTATGATACCATGGTTTATAATGATTCCGAAAAATCCACCATAAGGAAATTTAACCCAAATATTCGAACTTCATAATCAAGAGTAGAACTTGAAACACGGAATGAGGACGCTACCCCTTACAATATTATGTGATGATGATATTCATTTCATTAATCAAGACTCTTCTTAATTATTAAATGCACGATGGTCATTCTGTTTGATGCTACTATGAAATGAATATGGATCAGTCTATCAATCGTATGATTACATTCCATGACTAATATTTAAAATTTAATCAAGATATTTTTGTTTTCAACCAACTGGTATCCTTTAATATCATGAGCGTTAACTTGAGAATTAAAACTGTATTTATATAATAAAATACAAAATTAACTAAATAATCTCGAATAAACGAAAAATTCATAATGAGAATTCAATGAAAAAACTGTGAAAGGAGGGGTGGGGAGCCTTCAGACCGAAAGGCCTCCCCCCCGTAGATCCGCCTGTGTATTCAAGTACTCTGTTCATTGCTCGAACCACGCCCTGATGATGACCCACATGTTTGGGTTGAAACGTCGGCACTAATAAAAACTTTATAATGACTGCATCCTGAATATTTATCACCCATGATATGTAGACCAGTCGACTAACTTCTTTCAATAATTCATTAAAATAAAATATTTAAAAATAGTGGAATTTTATATAGGCAATATTATTTTTAATTAAATTAAATTAGAAAAGATTTAATTAATAGATAAAATAAGTAAGGCAGACAAAGAAGGTTTTAGCAATATATATATATATATATATATATATATATATATATATATATATATATATATATATATATATATAGTGGAAAGTCTTTGATTTCTTAGTAAGGTTTGTGCGTTTAATTCGTATTAATTAAAAGGCAGCCAGTTCTTTTATGAGTGTTCTCTTGTCGAGATGAAATTCTAGATAACGGTTCTCTTCTACAGCAATTAGCGGTACACTATTAAAGGGTACGGAAGGAAGAAAGGTTATATATAGAATAGAGTAAAGATTTCAAATATTTATCAGTACAGTAATATATTCTATACAGGCACATAACATTCTATATAATAAAAAAAAAAAAAAAAAAAAAAAAAGGATGAGGGTATATTGCCGTTTATTGAGTTCTTCATCGATTTTCACAGGATAATGGCCTGGGAATGTGGCAGTAGCTATAGTGTTGCGGCTCTGCTCAAACACGGCGATGCTTGTCAGTCATATTTTTTACCAAGTATGAAAAATGTGGGGAAGGATACGCATGGTTGTTGGGGCCCACTCCTTGCCCCCTCGCTTCATAACGGAACACTCGGGAGTTTTCTTTCGGGCGGAAACTTTTTTATTATAGCAGTACTGTTTGACACTGTTTTACACCTTTTAAGGAACGGTTGGCGGAGTTGAATGCTAAGAAGTTTGTAGAAAAACTTTTATTTGGATTATCATCCCATAAAGATAATATTATTGCATTACTCTTTGAAATATAATTGAAACTTATACACAGTTTAAACTAAAAAGAAAAAAAAAATCTACGCTGTTATTTAAATAATCCTTCGATACATTATCAAGTCAAAAACTTAATCAGTATTCTAATAAAAAAAAAATTAAATAAATTCGCCTTTGACTCCTTTCAAGATCCCAAACCAATTACTGTCCTATAATGACTGAAATGAAAGTTTCTAAATAAAATGCAACTCTTTATTAGAAAATTTAATTTAATATTATTAATTATTCATTTAATTTACTATATTTATTGTTCATTTAATTTGGTATATATATTGAACCTTGGTAAAATTATTGAAAAGATGTGAATGTGTTTTATTTATTTTATCATCATTCGGCTATAATCTGTTATTTTACTTATCTTGTATATTAGTTTATATATATATATATATATATATATATTTATGTATATTACTTTGGTTATTTATATATATTTTCCTTTCCATGTACATATTGTGTGAATGAATACTATGGTCCTGGTACCAATGCCCTTCAGTGTGGCAGACTGTAATAATAATCAGTAACAAAAAAAAAAAATAATAAAATAAATATTGATTCCTATAATTACCCAAAATTCCTCAACTTTCCTCCGATTTCATCAACAAAAATTACTATTAACTCATGTTCTGAATATCAATGATGTATAAAAAAAGATTAAGTAATATAAATTAAGAAACATCATATGTAGGATTAATTGAAAATAGCTTCGAAATAGTAATACATTATCGTAAAAAACCTTATTTTGGTTTTTATTTTTTATATTGGGGTCTTATATTGCATATAATTATTATATTTAATCGATAAACGATAAATATTTTACAAAGATATCATATCACTCCCAAAGATTTTATTTCATTAATGTAAGATGTTTTAAACATAAGAAGTTTTATTTCCTCTGTATTATAACTTCTCCGCTTAAATTCTGTTTTCAAATATTCTAAAGTAAGTTGAAGGAGTCAATTGTAAGTGAAAGGAGTCTATTTTTAGAAATAATAATGAAAAATTAGCTGAAAATCAGTAACCAAAGAAAATGGTAATAATAATAAATATCTAATTAATTAGATTTTTCTTCCAAAAGGTTTTATTTATGAAATTATAGTTTTTATTAAAAATATTTTTACACAATTTATGACAACGTTTATTCAATACCCGAAATTCCTAAACTTTCCTCCAATTTCATCAACAAAATTTTATTTATTTGTTCATGTTCTGTAGGTGAATAAAGTATAAAAAACAATTAAGTAATATAAATTAAGAAATATTGTATATAGGAATAATTGAAACGAGCATCTAAATATTATTATGTTGTCATAAACAACGTTATTTTGGTTTTTGATTTTTATATTGGATCTTGATGTAATTATTATATTTAATCAATAAATGATTACTGTTTTGGAAAAAGATAACACTACTCCAACATATTTTATTTCATTAATGAAAATCTTATTAATAATAAGTTTCATTTCCTGAATATTTTAACGTTTCCGCTTTAATGTTGCTCAACTATTTTAAAGTAAGTTGAAAGAGTCAATTGTAATTTATAAGAGTCTATTTTGAGAAATAATGATGAAACATTACCTGAAAATCAGTAATAAAATAAAATTGTAATAAAGTAAAATGTATTTCTACGTACCTTTTTTGCAGTTAATTAAATCCTCTCTTCCCGAAAAAAGCTTTATTTATGAAATTTTAGCTGTTATAAAAATTATTTTTACATAAGTTGTTAAATTTATGATGAAGTTTATTAAATAAGTTGTAACAGTAAATGTTAATTATCCACAAAAAATTGTAATTAAAAATTATTTTAATTTAAAAATTAAAATTAAAAATTGTAATTACACTAGACTTAGTCCCTGAAGAAATACATGCATTTTAATTTAAAAAGAATACATTTTTGCTTCCTCACTACCGAAGGTAGGGAAGCATTGTGTTCTTGCAAGAAATTAAAAAATTTTTTTTGCTCAGAATCGAAAATTTTCACTCGCGTTTTACGTTTCAGACATCAAGGATCAAATTTGGTTCGGTGTCTGTCTGTCTGTCTGTCTGTAGTCAAATCGATGTGACGGGCATATCACCTAGTACCGTTCATCCAATCTTCATGAAATTTTCAGGGATTATGCTGATTGGTGCCTAGATGGTCCCATATCAATTTTATCAAATTCCATCCAGCACTTCCGCTTACGCACGCGCAAACGTATATTTTTAGATATGCCAATATTTCAGAAAGGGCTCGTTCGATTTGGCTCAAAGTTAGATAAAAGGTAGACTTTGGTGAAAAAATAAAGTAGTGTCAATTTCATTGAATTGCGTCCAACACTTTCTCTTATACGTGCACTACTAGTCCGCCGTCTGCCGTCCGCGCATTTTTTCTGAAACTACTAGACCGATTTTTTTCGAATTTGGATAGAAAATCAGAGGTCACCCGAGGATCATCCTCCTTCAACGACATTACTATTCGCCTTCTAGTTTCAAAATGGCGGCCGAAAAACCTGCGTTGCTATAGACTGTAGCGCCTAAACGAATGTACCGATTTTGATGAAACTTCGCTAAAGTCATTTTCTCTACGCCCTCTAAATTTATCTACACTACATACTTCAACGAAAAGAAGCTCAAAAAAAGTTACGAGGGATGGTAAAATTAAATTCCGAATAACTCAAGAAGTATACACATTTATGTCAATATTGTATTGGTTTTTTAGAAGTTTACGAAATTTCCTAAAAAAAAAAAAAAAAATCGTCAAAATCGGACAATTAGGAGCAAAGATATGGTCTCTAGTTTTTTTTAGATGTGCTATTGCAAAAGGTTTATCTTTTTTTTGATTTCTGAATGTGTTACTGAAGTAATGCTATTTTTTTTAGCATATTACTAATGAAAAAAAAAATGTTAGTCCAATAATTAGAATCACCTTTTATTGATTTTTCTTTATAACTAGGAATTTAATGTTACTTTATATGTATAATTGTTTGGAAATAATATGCCAAAGAGAAATAATTTGCAGTGGTTTTTTTCAAATTAATTATCATTATATATATATAAATCTTTCGTGCTGAAGCCCCTCCTTCAAAATTAAATCTTGATTCTGTAATGTATATACTATTATTAGAGCATAAGTTCGTATGTAATAATTTTCAATTTTAATTCTATGTGTATTAAAGGTGATATTTTCTAGTCTGCAACTGATATAAGTAGTCTGCTACTATGGAAAATAGCAGATGAAAATAAAATTTGAAATTATTCTAATAAAGCATAAAGAAATATTGAGTTTTTATGCACTCTTGTAAAACGATAAATAAATTTATACATAAGACCTTTTGAACTAACAGTATTGAAATTCATGTTCAGTAAGCATTTTTTTTTATTTATTTATTTTTATATTAAGCATAATCAAGTATGGAATATTCAAATACGACCCTCTGTTGTTGAATGTTGAAGGGTAACTGTAATCGGCTATTCCGATTCTGCTTCTCTCGGAGATTTTATTCTCATACGAAAAATTGTATACCTTGTAATATACAACGGAAACGGTGAGGAAGCTATACTGACCTTACTTGGCAGACGTTTTTTTATTGTTTAAGTTGTTAGCTCAGTTCTGTAACAGAAACAAATATGGACCAATTAAAAAAAAAATCCATTTAGGGGGAAATTCAGCTCTAAACCCTTCCCCATCCATGGATCTGCCAGTGGGCGTATTAAACGCTAAAATATGACAAATTATTTTTCCTGAAGCTCAAAATAAAAAAACCTTAAAAAAACATATATATTTTTTTACTTATGACCTGTGGGCGAAGTTGGAGAGGGAATATAATATAATGAAAGATCAAGCACTATGAACTAAATATAAAAATTAACTATATAAAGACCAATTATAAGAGGAAGATATTTTGTGCTAACGGTAAAACATGAGAACCGGGGAATATACCGGAGCTTGTGAGCGTATGTGGAGCAGAGGATGATTGCAATTTACCGGCTGGGCTCCGAGCAGCTTCTAATAGGCTCGCTGATTTGAGAGGCAACAAACCATCAGGCTACATCCACACTGGACGTATTAATCTATAGACCACATCTAATTCAGGTAAATATATCACTCCTATCAATCTGCTCCTAGATGTTGCGGTCACTATTATACATGGCTAATTAGAAACGATGAAATGATTAGTTCGTATAATTACTGTAAAATTAATCATAAATAACCATAATATTTCTTAAATAAAATAACTAGATTAATATACAAATTATTTAATCGAATTAAAGTTTTTTTTTTCTTATGGCCTAATGATATTTTTATTAAAAGATTGGATTATATATTTAAGCTTTCTTCGTCTATAATCGATTGCTACAATACTTTTTTTTGTAATATGGATTAATTTTCAAAAATATTATATCTTATATTTTAAATATTCTCGAGTATGAAAACTTTTCTTACAATTTTCTAATCTTTTTATTTTCTTAATTATTATATAAACACTAAATAACCATTAAATTGTTGTATGCAAAAAAAAAAACTCCTTTTCCAAATAACTAAAATAATTGTATATCACTGTCTATTAAATACTGTCCTGGCCTAAATAAAAATTCACTGGTAACAAAATATACAGAAACACTTTGAATACAAATTTTAATTTTAAGCATCCATATGGATTATTTCAAACTGACCTATACGGTAATGTTGTATTTAAATTATTTTAAAAATCCTATATCTGATGTTCCAAAACATTTTAAAAGTTATTTAAAATAAATTTTCGATTTTATTAAAAATGAATAAAACGTCATAAATTATCTACAGGAGATAAATATTCCAGAAGCAGTAAATTTTGAGATTTTTTATTGTTTCTCACGTTTCAATCCAAAAATGCCATGATGATGACCCACATATTTGGGTTGAAACGTCAGCAACAAAAAAAAATCTCAAAAATGACTGCTTCCTGGTTATTTATCTCCTGTGATGTGTAGAACAGTCGACTAACCTCCTTCAACAATTCATAAATTATCTAAATACTGTAATTGTTAATCTATATATATACATATATTTATATATATATATATATATATATATATATATATATATATATATATATATATAATATATATATATATATATATATATATAAGACTCATAAGGAAAAAAAAAAAGTATTGCAATTATTGTATCATGAAGCGCCAAATATCACATTGATTTTGTAACATAAATAAATAAAAAATGACAATAATAGAATGCCTAACCCTTCTTCCTTACCATTATCTAATTTTTAAAGGAATATTTAATTGTCAATTCTGTACTTAATTTTAGCAATTAATTTATTTATTTTTTTACAATTCCTGTCCTTCAGTATCCTTTAACAACACCTCACTTATTCCTGTTGAACAAATCCGTTACCTAGGACTCCATCTGGACAAACGTCTAACTTGGAATCCTCATACCAGACTGAAACGATAAGAAACAGCTCGACGTTTCTGACTACTTCAACACTTACTAGACAAACGCTCTAACCTTCCAATCAATTATAAAAGACTCGTTTACATGACTATAATAAGGCCTATTTGGACTTACGGAGTTGAGCTATGGGGCTCCACCAAACCTTCAAATTCCTCTCGCACCCAATCCTTACAATCCAAAATCCTTCGTAAAATCTTCAATGCTCCTTACTTTCTTACAAATAAAATTATCCATAATGACCTTAATGTTCCTTATGTATCAGATTTGGCCCAATCCAGATATCTGTCCTTCCATAATAA
Organism: Nezara viridula; assembly: GCA_928085145.1. NCBI lineage: Eukaryota > Metazoa > Arthropoda > Insecta > Hemiptera > Pentatomidae > Nezara > Nezara viridula. The sequence continues at coordinate 116,770,244 of OV725077.1, forward strand.
ACTTCATAACCATCCCAACCCTCTTGTCTCTAACCTTGCTTCCTATTCTATTAACCCTCCGAGGCGTCTGAAAAGAAGATGGCCACGTGATCTTCTAATATAGACATATTATTAGAGTGCTACCAATGGGTAGTTTCTCAACATGTATTCCATGTCATTATATCCATGTGCGAATTTACCAGATGTATTTTTTGTATACAGTTGTAAATATCATATAAATAAATTAATAAAATAAATTTTTTTTACGATTGATAAACTTCTCCCTGGAATAGAACAGGGACAATATTTCTCAAAGGTTATAAGTCACAATTGCCGCTAGACCATGCATAAGTCGCCGACTGAGGTATTCACTCCCGGTTGCGGCAACACAATTTCCACCCGGCTGCCAGCTAACGGCACTTGATAGCTACCTCCAGCTATCAGTAATGCTCTCCTACAATCTCTTTGAAGTCTCTGTTTACTGCTATCAAAGGCTTTTCTATCGTCTCCAATCTAACCGCATTGCCTTGATGAGCTCCCACTGATGAAAGCGATTTTTTAGAGAATCGATAAGAATAATTACTTGTATTTTCTTCTCTTGAATTATGAATAAAACGATTATACGAAAAGAGAATGGTGTAATTAAAATCATTACAAAATGATGAGTGAAAACATTTTTTTTTTTATTTAGTATATTACTATACCTCATTTTTCTAAATATTTCTGAAATTAAACTGGGCCGAAACTTCGTCACAGTTCAAATAACATTAAAATCAGTTTAAATCACAAGAAGAATGTGATTTTTTTTTCGAACCTCTCTTTCCCTCTATCTAGATCAGTGGTCTCCAGGCTATTACTCCATTCTACTGTTTGATTTTTTTTTTTCTAATGAGCCCAATTAGTACACTAACGACCCAACAATTTTAAAAACCTTTAAATTCCTCATAAATCCCTTACAATGCATATAATCTACGGAGTACAATGGACTCCATACCATAAAAAAAAATGTAAAAATTCCAACCATTGATCTTGGGGATAAAAAAAAAATTATTAGCCAAGCAAGAAGAAATATTTTTGTATATATTATATATATATATATATATATATATATATATATATATATATATATATATATATATATATATACACCATGTTTACCGAAAATATAAATAAATAAAATAAAAGCAAAATTATTACTAAATGATAATCAAAAAGTAAGAGTATATATAGCAAACCGAAGATAAGTAAATTAAATAATACAGACATACCTACATAAACTGTCTACAATCAGCCTGGGGAATTCTGAGCCAACCCTATCCCTGAACCTATGGAGAAAAAATCAGATCTTCAGGTGATCTCTGCGCTATTCTCTCAACAGCATCACTAGTGCTAAAATAAACCGAGTTAGAGAGCTATAGCTACATTCACACTTCTCTTGGGTGGAGAATCTGATCACTCCGGAACTCCAATATAAACTAATTACAAAAGGTTGCGGGACCACTGTCCTTTCAACCATCAAAGAGGATGGTAGAGATGAATGGAGCTATAGGCAGGGATTGTGCAAGGGTTGGGATTTTGGATTTTTTTTTTTTAGATAAATGTGAAATTAATATCGAGATGTAGAATTCTGCTGGTTCCATAAAACGGGACATTTTCTACTGTCTGAAAGATTTTGGATTGAAAGGATTTCATGCATTTGCTATTAGAAAATGTATCAGTTCGTCGCGGTTCTTGTCCGTAAGGTAGTAGTCTGATGGGTTTGAGAATTGTCTTGTGGATTAATTATTTTTGTCAACTGGAAAATTCAGATGAATTGAAAATAAAGTTCAAAAATGAAAAAAAAACATGAAGTCATTAAAAATGTATTAAGAAAATTAAGAAATATACAGATTGCGAAGTTAAGCATCAATATTTTTCACTTGGGAGCACTATTTAGAATTAGAGCATCAATGTTAAGCTTGATGAAGCTCAACTTGACTCAAAAGTCCACAGCAATACTTGATAGTGCTTTCATCTGTTCTACCGTATCAATTACCATTATTAATTGTAGATCGTGTCTATTTATCTTAAAATTGACATATTCAATTATTTTTTCCAACTTTTATTTCTCAATGAACGGATTAAAAAGATATTTTTATCTATATTTATTTTTTTTAAATCCATTCCCAACCTTCTTGTGAACCTCTGATGTGTATCGCTGGTGGATACAGATGTTGAGCGTTGTCGCCGGCCAACGTTTTCCTCATCCAATTAGTCAATTAATCAGTAATTGTGTTGCCCCGCGGTCGTCAATTGGTTTGATTTGTGATATATCACTAGGAATACCTTATCCTTATGGTGAAATTAGATTTCGATTTCAATTACTATATCAGCTAGTTAAAATATCCTCTAAGTTCATTAAAATGCGAATTCAGATTAAAATTAATTTAAGTAGAATTTTATCAGTTCATTCATTGCATAAAATATTTGAGAAAATAAACATTTACATACTGGACTAGTTGAGGTTTTTCAGTGTAAATGTATTATATGAAAAGATAGTGCAAAAATGAGCAGGTGATGTTTAGAAAAAATAATTGAAAAAGATTTTGTCGCATATGAAAAACATAATGGTGCCTTTCGGTAAGGGCAGCTAGTTCCTAAAATCACAATTTTATGTAGTTACAAAACAAAAATTATTTATGTATAACGAAATGCGAAGTTAAAGGCAAACAATAAAAAAATATATAAAAAAGATGTACTGTTTTATAGAAAGAAGTATCTTTTCTCTTTTTTTTTTTTTTTTCAAAACCGTAATAGTTTGGTTAACAGTTGGCTGCAATGCCACTATAGCAGTTTTGTACTGTCCCACTCAATTTTTCAGTTTAATGTTGATTTTAAGGAGCTGCAATAACAAGATTGGCTATTTAGTTCTTTTTTCTATTTAGTTCAACAAAGCATTGATTATGAAATATTTCAATCCTAGACTAGTAATTTTTTATTCCTTATAAGAGAAGTTGGTTGGGGATTGCAGCAATCAGATGTAGACAAAAATAAATTTATATTTATGTTCACCATTAACTGCCTGAATTTATATATTATATATTTTCTATTCCACATATATTAATTAATATTAAATTTAATTACATACATGTACTTGTCTAATTATGATTGCAGATACCTATCTATTTATTTTCTCAGTATTTATTTGTTGTCTGACAAAGGAAATAAATATAATTTATTTTTGTGTGCTTCCCTGACTGCAATTACTCGGCCATATTTTTTTATAAGAATATAGTCAACAATTTCTCTAACATAATAATTTTTGTTTGAGATTTTGCTTTTTTTATAGATATTTATTTATTATATTTTATTATTTGTTTATTTTATTTTATTTTTGTTGTATGTTTATTTTATCACTTTTGTTTCTACTCATATGAAAAAACTCTACAAATGAACGTACTTAATCGTACCGTAATCTTTAATATTTGTTTCTGTGTAATGCATTTAATAAATCTGATTACATAAAAAATAAATAAGGTTTTGTATAAAAGGCTTTAGTATCGACTATAATTAAAGCGCTTACATGATTAAAATTATTTGCAAACTGTTTTTTCCTCAGCAAGGCTAGATAGAAAAGACTTTAAAAATGTCTTGATATTATTCCCTCCATAAGCTTTTTCCAGAAGAACCCTTTAAAAGCTAATTGACGAGTTTCCAAGCTGCCTCTTCCACTTTTTTTTCAAACCCCTGATTACTCCAAGCGGTGCGCCCCAAGCAAAAGTCGATTGATTAGAGCTGAGTAATTAATCCTAGAGACCCTTCCATCAACAGTTAACCGCCCAAACTTTTTCCCTTCTTTTTATTATGTTTTTGTTTTAACAGCGAATCAGTTTTGTTTTTAGCTATGAGATTTAACCATTGCATAGGAAGCAAGATGAAATGGAATACCACTTATTTAGGGAACAGAATTCCGAATAAAATAAACCGTTTTTTTTTTTTCCTTCAGCTTAACTCAACAATAAATATACTCTATTCCCTGGCAAATACAATGACATGCTTAACATAATAAATTATTTAATGATATTTTAAAAATTAAGTAATTATCTGTTTTCTTTAATTAATTGATCAATTATTTCTTGATGTTAGTAAGTATCATCAGTTTATTGAAATTAGAACTTTTTTATTGTAAACAAGTAAAATCACACACAGAGACATAAAATCTCTAACATGCAGGTAAACAATAAAATGACCCTCAACGTATCTCCATTCCAGTTATATTGGACTGATGTAATCTTGGATTCGTTTCGTTTTCTGGCCCGATGATGACTGAATTCGGGAAACGTTGACGGGTTATTTTACTCTTTACCTGTATATAATATACATAAGGCGGTGTAGTTGGAATTTTTCAATTGCAACCTAACATTAAAAGTTTTTTCATTGAAAAGTCAAAATAAAACTTTTATTTTAAAAACCTTCATTAGCAAATCTTGTAAATCCTTTTTCTTTATAGAAATATCAAAACAACATGAACTACAACTAAAACAACACGATGTTTACAGACATATTGTAGTGAAATCCCAATAAGATGCATTTAACCTATCTAGTTACATGCGGCGCTTATAATTTAATCAGACAAATAAGGAAGTTAGTCGACTGTTCTACATATCATGTGTGATAAATATTCATGGCGCAGTCATTTTAAAAGTTTTTTATTTGAGTACTTGAAAGACTTCAGTGCTCGAACCACGTCCTGATGATGACCCACATGTTTGGATTGAAACGTCGGCATATAATGACTGCTTCCTGAATATTTATCACCCAGACAAATAATAAAAATTCTTTTAAAGCAATTCATTTCGCTAAAAAACTAAAATTACAAATATTAATTTAAATATGTTCTTTCCGTCGTAAACCTATGACTTTTTGTCCTACAGTATCCTTCAATAATACTCCACTTATTCCTGTTAAGAAAATCCGCTACTTAGGACTCCACTTGGATAAACGTCTTACTTGGAATCCTCAAACTAGACTGAAACGACAAGAAACTGCTCGGCGTTTCCGACTGCTCCAACACTTACTAGACAAACTTTCAATTAATTACAAAAGACTTATCTACATAACTATAATAAGACCTATATGGATATACGGAGTTGAGCTTTGGGGCTCCACGAAACCATCAAATTCCTATCGTATCCAATCCTTACAATCCAAAATCCTCCGTAAAATCCTTAATGCTCCATACTTTGTCACAAATAAAACCATTCATCAAGACCTTAATGTACCATATGTCGCTGATTTAGCTCGAGCCAGATATCTATCCTTTCATGATAAACTTCAGTCCCATCCAAATCCGCTTGTTTCCACTCTTGCTTCTTCCTCGATCCCTGATAATCCTCCTAGGCGTCTGAAAAGAAGATGGCCTCGTGATCTTCTTACTTAAAATTATTTAGAGAGTGCTACCACTGGGTAGTATCTCTTCAAGCCTGTACATGCCATTATTTATATTTGCGCATATTTACTGGTTGTATTTGTATACCGTTGTAAATTCCATTAAATAAACAAAAAAAAAAAATATATATATGTTCTTAGCTACACTTACTAGGTGTAGTATTAAAGCCTGTACTGTTAAAGCGCTGATTATTAGTGTTTAAAATGCATGTTCATATATTTTAAACACCCTAAAACAAACCCTCTTCTGACAATAATTATTAATATCATATTTTTAATACTATTAAAATATTTTGTGATTAAGCCTTTTTCTTTATTTCTGCTTTAGAATTTATTGCACTGAATTACTTCTACTTCTTGGGGTAGTAAACCATCATTGACATTTTTATTTTTATTTATATATTTTTCAAATAAAAATCCATATACATTTATTAATCAAAATTTGAGGATACAATTTATTTCATAACATTTTATATTTTATAATATACATTATATATATATATATATATATATATATATATATATATATATATATATATATATATATATATGATAATTAATTCAGAAGAAAGAAAGAAACTAATTACCTATATGAAATGGTGTTGAAGTGATTCTTTAAGTCCTATTTAATGTAATTAGATGAACAATAAATCTTTTAGAGATAATTTTTGTCATAAAACATGGTTATATTTTAAAATTTTTGGAGGGCTTCAGCTCGAAGGTCCATCCATCCCCCCCCCCTCACTCCCCCTATCCCGTAGATCGTATGAAATGTTACTTACTGTGAAGACATTTAAAAATAGTCTGAAATGTAGTCTCGTTCTAAATCTGAACTGTAGCATCGTTTATATAGCCATTATTTTACATTTCTTAACTCACTAGCCAGTCATTAATCTTTTCAGAGGAGATAAAATGAATTCTAAGGGCCATAATTTTATATTAGTAATTATATATTCTGCTCCAACTTAATTAACTTTTGGGACGTTTTCTACATTAAAAGTAAAGTGAGGCTAACTCGGGTCTCTGTGGTTAATAAATCAAGGCGTAGCCATTAAGGCAATGATGTTGGCCTTAGACCCAAATTAAATTAAAACACATGGGATATCACCGGGAAGAAACCAAGAAGAAATAAAGTTTTAGAAAGAGTTTTTATCTCACCGTACTTGACGAAAAACGGGTGTTTTTTTTTCCGGCCGTCCAGCGTGGCAGGGGAAATTCCCTTTCTTTACCTGTCAGCTGTACCACCATTTACCGCTGTGCTACATCATTTAACTCAACGGTTCCGTGTAAAATGGTTCTGAATTATACCTCAGCCCAATTATTATGACACCTTTAATTTTTTTTTATATCCCTTTTCGAATGATTTATTTTACAGACTTATTAAACTCTTTTTTTCTTTAATTATGTTATATTTACCATATTAATTATAATAATAATATTATTCATTAAAGAGAATTTACCATCAATTGTGTAATTATCAACACATTTGAAAGGTCAATGAATTTGATATGTGTTCAACATTTTCATTACCTTTAATGTGACATCAATCCAGTAACTCCCACCACAAAAAAATAAATAAAGAACGATAACAATACTTATTGTTAAAAAACGTTTTTGTTATTTTTTTTTATTCCTCTATTTTTATTTTTTTATTTAAAGTTGTTATTCCTCTTATACCACAGAATTATAATAACTCTTTTTTTTTAACTTAATATTTTAATAGTTATTTTTTTAATGTAAAGTAACATCTAATAGCTTCATTCCATCGTAACCTGCAGCTATTTTATTTACGAAAACTCCTGCAATTGGGGCGTTTTCAATCTGGAGGGAGGCAAACTTTTTCTATTTAATTAGGTACTAAAAACTCGTAAATATCTATTTGCTTTCTACTTGGATAGTAAGATAATATGATCAAAAAATCGATAAAAAAGGTGGCCTACAAAAATATTGGACCGTTTGTCCTATATATATATATATATATATATATATATATATATATATATATATATATATATATATATGTATATATATAAGATAATTTGTTCACAATATCAAGATAAAATGTGGCTTAAAAAAATATTGGGCCATTTGACATAAATAACAACTTTAATTTGACATGTTGGGAATGGAAGTCCCGCCCTTGTCCAATAGTTTTGTAAGCCACCTTTTTTTATCGATTTTGGCATCAAATTATCTTACGATTCAAGTGGGAAACAGATGAGTGTTCATTATTCAAGTACCTCATTACATAGAAAAAGTTTACCAATTGAACTACTTTGAAAAAAAAAACTCATTTACGAGAACGTTCGTATACAAAAAAGTTCCGTCTGCAAGATGTATTTTCAATTTTTTTTTCTTTATTCAAAAACAAAACAGTCATAAAAAACATCATTTCAAAAATAATTTTAAATTACATATGCATACAGTATACTGCTCGGCGGTTGTGATTGTTTAATTAAGTGTAAAATGTTTCGTTATTTTCTTTTTTGCTCCAAATCTCCAGTCTTTTCAACTCCTCATTCTATTAAAAATATCACTTAATTTCATTTCCCTTCCTTTCCAGTCACCTTCATATTGTCTTTACTAACTAATCTGGTGTCTTACTCACAATTAATCTATATTGTGTTTAATTTTAATTTTGATTTGATTGATATTAATTTTAAAATAGATAGTATATGTAAAGTTTAAAAACAATATTTAAATGAAACAATAGAACTAGAGGTAGCTGAAGGCAACAGGTAGAGAGGGAATCTCGCGTAACAGGTACATTCGTTTATAAAAAACATTCCCGAAAATAACGAGATTAAAGAGTTTTTAAAAGGAAATTGTAGCCGTTCCAATCGGAGTTTTCCAAAGTGAGTTGGAAAAGTGCAGTAGATGATCTAGATGAGAGGTGTGGGACAAGATGGGAAAGATGAACATAATGGCTAGGGAAGAGAAATTAAGAGCCGAATTAGGGGAGTAAGGGGACACGGTAGGGGAGGGCTTTTTCTATAGCTTCACTTTTTTAATGAACAGAAAAAGAGGACTCGGGACCAACTGCCTCGTTGAAATTACTTCCCTCTTACATTTTATGTATTTTATCATACACATTATCTGGATTTTATGAAGTAGATTATATTTTAGTAATTAACTTTGCCGATTAGTAAACAAATTAGACAATGGAGTAAAAAATTTGTGCTCATTAATTTTAAAACAACTAATTCTAACCCAGTTTAAATTAATATAAATTCATCAATTATTTATCACTACGGAATGCTAAATCCTGTTAAATTTAACCCTTAGCGGTACTTACTTATTTTTAAAACAATTACTAATTCATGTGGATGATTATCAGTCAAGATTTGCATTATATACACCGTTTATTAGGCTTATTTACATTACGTTATAATTATCCCTTTGTTTATTTTAATTATTAAAAAAAATCATCTCATTTATTCTTAACTCTGTTGCTTTATGCACACTACTTATTTTCTTGTACTAATATTCTAGTTAATTTATTTTGCACTATTTATATACTTAGCTATAATTACTTAATTTTTATATATTTTTTTTCGTTTACATTGCCATTATATTATATTTCACCTTTTAATTTTTGCTTATTTATATCTTATATTTCTTATGCCATACCAACCTGAAACGACAAGATACCGTTCGACGTTTCCGATTACTTCAGCACTTAACTAGACAAACGCTCTAAACTTCCAATTAATTACCAAATACTCATATATATGACTATAATAAGGCCATTTTGATTTAAGGAATTGAGCTATGGGCCTCCCTTAAACCATCGAATTTCTCTCATATCCAATCCTTACAATTCAAAATCCTAATTGCTCCTTAATTTGCTACAAATAAAAACATCTATAATGACCTTAATGTTTCTTATGTTTCAGATCTGGCCCAATCCAGATACCTATCCTTCCATAATAAACTTCAGAATCATCCCAATCCTATCATTTCTAACCTTGCTTCCTCTTCATTCCTGATAACCCTCCGAGGTGTTTGAAAATAAGATGGCCCCGTGATCTCCTAATGTAGACATATTATTAGAGTGCTGCCATTGGGTAGTTTCTCAACAAGTGTTTTCATGTCATTGTATTCATATGTTCAAATTTACTAAATGTAGTACTAAATATCATTAAGAAATAAAAAAAAATGTATTTTTTTGACATTTAACTCCGATGATGACCACAACCTAAAAGATTTATAATGTATAAAAAACAATCAAATGCATAATAAAATACGAGTATACAACACCAAATCTGAAATAAAATTTAAACAACAGCGGAAAAGCTGTGAAAAATCTTTCAGATATTTAAAAACAATGAAATTCTGTAACAGAGGTAAAGTTTTTAACAATGACCCTTCAATGAGAGGAGATGCAAAAAATAATAATAATAAATATAAAGATTTAATTAAACGCGGAAAGAAAGTTTAAATATCATGTTCTGAATTGTATGTAACTTACAGTGACATAGCTTTTTTATAAGAGGTATAAAAACACATGAGGGTTTCATAAGTGCTGGTATTTACCATTGAGATAAAAACAAAAATAACATCATGGAGAAGTACGCTTCTGTGTTTAAAGGGTTCGATATAAAGCTTATATCAATTCTGATATTAGTTGATTATTTTCAAAGCACACCCTAATACATTTTTTTTAAAGTATCTTTTCCTTCTAAAAACATCCAAATGAATCGGAAGGGGCAGTTATTTATGTATTAATTTTTTGAAATGTGTGAAAATAAGTTTATTTCTGAAACACGTCAATTGTTTTCGAGGATTTTCATGAAATTTACGTTTCTTGAGTCTTCTTAAAAAGCTTATTAACCGTTTTAATTAAATGAAAATTAAAAAGAAATAAATTTGATTTTTCTTTTTTTCTTTTCTCCCATATGAGTAAAAAATAAAGACTTTTTTAAATATTGGTTTTGATACTACAATTGGAATAAAAAATGTCGTTTAGCGTTTTCTGATAAATTTTCAATGCTGATTAGGGTTTTTTAGAAATGAACGACTCGTATCTATATCGAAGATTGTTAAAGTACCATTTTTTTTTTTTATTATTATTAAAATGAAACTTAATAAGGAGTAAATATTGCTAAGATGATTATTTAAGAACTTGTTAATTATCGTGTTCATTTTGAAGAATAACAAAGTGATAAGTGACTAATAATATGGAGACGAAGGGATCGGTAAGGCACTAAGGTAAGTGACTAGACGGGATTTGATGATCGGGAGTACGGGGTCATTATGTTGTAGAGTGCGGCCGCTAGGCACGTGAGCCCTCACGTGTCTAACGGTATCGACTACGGAGCAGAAGGAGAGTACACTCGGCGCCCCCCTCCACTGCGGCTTCCCCTCCGCCGCCCCCCCACTCCCGCCCCAGTATCATCCCCACCCCGCCCCTCCGCCTGTCGCTCATTCAGTGGCCGATCTTCCGTCTGTCAGGGTTGTGGCTGGTCTTGACACTTACGGCGTATCAGGTGGACAGTGACAGGATTACATTTCATCCACTCCGTGGACGTCGCATCGCCGCAGCAAGCCTCTTCGCGAGAGTGAACAGTTTTATTTTTTTTATTTGATTTTTTTTTTTTTTTTTACAAGTTCCGAAGTGTCTTGTGTTTGCCTTCTTTTTCTAAAAGAGGAAGAAAATTACAATAAAAAAAATATATTGATAACAAGAAAAAGTTCTGTGGGATTTAGTGAAACAGTCGGATTATGCGCAAATGTTCCTTGAAGACTTCACAGAAGTTTTTGAAAAGGAGAACGTAGACTTTGGGAACTCTTTCAGTCTCCCATGCTTTGGTAAGTACCTGATTTTTTTTTTTAAATTAATTTTTAGTGTCAATAAAAGTGTACGGATTATTGTTTTTCCAATATTCGGATTTTACGCGATGATTACAGTGGTATTTAATTTTAAAATTAAAAAGTGCTTTAATTTTAAATTACAAAATTTGGGCGCTATCTGTATATTATAGATTTTTAATCAGAGATAAGTCAATAAAAAAATATACATTTACATTTTTCGTTTTAATTACGTTTAAGATCAGCATTAAATGACAGAATGACAACAATTTTCAAATGTATTACTTTTTATTTATAAAACGTATTTTCAAATTTAAAATATACTGCATAAGTTTAAATTAATCGTCAAAAGCCAAAAAAAAAAGAATTGATATCTGTAATTAGATTAAAATTGAATAATTAATTTTAATCTATGCGCTGAGTGAAAGTTTATATTTTTTTTAAAATGATAAAATGAAAACAAGTACAGAAGTTAGGACTTTTTATTCGAGAAAAAAAAATCTGATCGCAATTATGATTAATTACTAACAACATCGATTGATTACATTTGATAAAATAATATTTAAACAAATGAAATTAATGTATTATATGCCATCAATAAAATATGTGTTACGAATAAAAATTAATTATCGCTAAGTATAATCCTAACGTAATTTACCGTGTCAGAGTTATTATTTTCCAATAATTATGATTCCTCGAGAAAAAGAAGTTTATTCTATCTAGAATCGTAGAAAAACAAACGAGGAAAAAAAAACGTATCACAAAACTATTAGTTTAATATGGGTTATTAAATGGCCATGGGTGCATTTAAATTATATATGAGGGGTTATTTAAACGGGGAAGAGTTAGTTCGAGTTGAATCCCCCAGGCGCGCCACCTCCCAGCCCTCACCTAGGAGAGAACGGCTTTTCGCAACACTTAGCGAAATTCGTCCTTCGGCAACCTTGGCCAGATTCCGTTCGACTTTCCAATCTTTACCTCAGAGCCACAATATCCAAATCCAAATCAACCTGTATTTGAGATTAATCCATCTGACTTACAGAGTGTTTGTCGTGTCACGCTTAAATAGTTCAATCGGCCTTGGTTTTTATTTTCCTTGTCCGTCCTCGGAGTATCATCTGTTTTACTATTTACTTATCCTTTTACAATATCTACCAATTTATACAAAATTAATTATTTTAAGTAATATTTTAACATGTCTTTGACTTCTGTGTATCATGAGACGCAAAGTGGATTTTAATTCAGAGAACATGACAATAATCCATGAAAATTAATTGATAAATTTTATAAGAATTAAAGTGGCCCGTGATTTAGTTTAGACCAGTTTTTCGGTATAAAGTTCCGCATAATGTAATCGTCTATTATCCGTGTAGCCGTACGCAATTAACTAAATTCTGTGGTTTTGTGAAGAATTTTTTCCTCGTTTTCAAAATAAGAATATTTTTAATTTTTTTTTTTGTTTTAATGAACGATTATTAAGTAATCTAGAAACTTCTGAAGTATTAAATCGGCCATTCGCATAAAATCATGATAACAAAATTATAGTAATGTATTGTATCTATGAATGGATAATTCTCAGGAAATCCGCATACCCAATCTACCCAATAGGGACGTGGTGTAACAAGAGTGAGTTCCTAAAGTGGGCAGAGAAGTCCCTGTAGAGTTTCCCCTCGGTTTGCCCCGGTCTGGATCCTATCTGGGACGCCTTATTACGTAAACATGGCTTGACTTAAACGCTACTTGGCAGTCCACTTTGCTTGTCTCTATTTACTTTAATCAAAAGCTCATCTTCAACTCCAATCGCGAGCGCCCGGCACACTCAATAAGTGAAACAATTATCTTTGCATCGCCCATATTGTGCTTTCTAAATTGATTTACTCGTAATATTAGGAAACAAGAAAATCGTATAGACGCTTACAAAAACAATAAATAAATTGTTAGTAAATATATATGTGTATTAAAAAAAGTTTTAGTTTCGATATATTTCACCATAATAAATTTTTTTTTTTTTTTGGCATGAGAAACTCTGTATACTTCGCCAACAGATACGGGCGTACTATCTCTTCCCCTCAAGTTCCCACACTCCTCTTGTCGCTTAAAACTAATTTATTGTAAACGTACGTGCCTCAGTATGGCATTTAGAATTAATTGATTTGGATGTTCCTGACTCTTTATTATGGATAAACTGTGTTATTAAGCCAGTGATCATTGTATCAGAGCTCCTGTTTACTTTACAAAATAGGCCTGTTCCATTTAGTTGACCTTGCCACGCGCCTAAGCCTTCGGCAGACCTATTCAGGTCATCATTGTTCCGAGAACTATACTAATTAATTATATCTTTTATTGGCTAAAATAATAAAATACGATTTATAAAAAAAATAGAGCTGTTTTTATATCCTTAAAAATTATTATAATTAATTTATATTTTCGTTGATAAAATTTTAATTTAGCTCAAATTCATAAGCTCGGAACTGAGAGCTGTTAAATACTGATCAGTGCGCGATTCCCCTATCGCTTTAGCCTGTTCGCCTTATGTGGTACGAAAGACGGGTACGTGAAACGGCCGCTAGGAGCAGCACCTCCTGACTCGAAAGGATCTAAACGAAGGCTAATCAAACATGTTGGTTTCTTGTGTCCCTTCTGGCTGTTGTGGCTTTTATGAAGTAATTCCTCAGTTAGGAAACAATCTGCGACTGATACGATGCGCTTGAAACATGGTAATCGTACTTGTCATATATATTATTTTTCTTTTCATTACGTGACCGTTGATCCTTTGTTTTTGTTTATAATTTTATATTGAGAGTAGTTTGTTGACAAATAAAATTATATCCGTGGTAAACAGTCGCTTTAAATATTCTTTAGTGGACATTGTGTTTTCCCTCTTATCTGTGTAATCCCTATTGAAAAAAAAATCTTTTACAAATAATTACGAACAAAAACGTATTTTCTCCTCGAAAGTAAAAAGTTTTTTTTCGTAAATTTTAAATTTTATTTTTCATATTTACTCCTATCGATTCGCCATACAATTATTTTTTATGCTGTATTATCAGTTTTTTTTTATTCTCGCTATATATTTTCTGCTTAGATGCAATTTAGTTTCGTATTAAAAGAGTCAACAAAAAATTAAATAAGAAATACCATTTTTTCTTTTCTTCTAAGTTATATCTCAACGGTGTCATACGCTTCCTATTGATCAATTGGATACAGTCCTAAACGCGGTGTTGTACGAAAAAGAATAAAACCTTACATCTGGTAGAGGACGTGATTTTTTTTTTAATCCACGGAACATTTTTATACTTTGTAATTAGAGCCAAGGGAGGATTGTGTTATATTTAATCCCTCAAGGTCGTTCACTTCCCAGTTTGTAGTATATTTAACTCGTCACTTCTACAAGACCATTTTTCAAAACAATTATGCCGTACCAGATGTGTCCCTTGTTATCTATATCCTCTATACAAATCAGTCATTTTCACTCACACATTTTATTAATTTAAATTAAAAATAAAATTGTAATTATAATAAGATTAGAAGCAATACAATTATTATGATGTAAACATTAATTTGTACAAGTTCGATAAGATCGTGTGGAAATTTTAAAAATACTTTTATACGCGTTACGCCATTACTGTGTTCAACTTGCTTGTTTTTGTTAACATTACACGATTTTATATTTTTCATATAGGTCAGAAGTAGTTAGGAAATGATTTCTCTCTTTAGCCATATTTTTATTTCAATAAATTAGTTTATAATTTATTGAGATACGTTATATTTTTATAATTATTATTAAAATAAAGGAGGTGATGTATTTTCATAAAATTGTCGGATTATTCTCGGTGTTTTTGTAGAAATTTTTCCCTCCGAGGGATTTTTCTTTTTCATCCAGCTTGCCTGCCAGCTCTATCGCCCGGGTTAGCATGAATTAAACATTAAGTAAAGGGTGACCGAAGAGAGCTTACACCTTTTTAACTTGCTGCTCTGGGATAGAGAATACTGTTCAGTAATCGCGCTTATTTTTCGTTTGTTGCATATCGACTGCTTCCAATACAGCTGCCAAGTTTATTGATGAGATTTTAGCTATTGGTCCATTTTATTGGGATAAAAAAATATCTTATTATTTTATATGCTTTTCCTGTTTGTTATTGAATCATCTGTTGTGATCGTTTAATATTTTTCCAAGGCGATATTGCAATGGTAACAATTATATATACACTTATATAAAAGTATCTTATGAAAAAGCTCTTAGATTACATGATTTTAAATAAGCGATAGAATAATATTTTGTTTTTTATAGAAAAAAAAAATTATTATTATTAAATATATATATATATATATATATATATATATATTTATAATAATAAATTATTCGAAATATATATTAACTTAGACAAATAGGGAAGTAATCGTATTTAATCAGGCGTTTATGAAGAAGAATCTTTTAGTTGAGGAAATTTCCTATTTTCCTCCATCAGATATCTTTTTCGAACGTGCTCATTTCACCACGACCAGGGCAGCAGACTAACAACTTCCTGTCACTACGTCACCATCAGCTGCTCCGTGGTAACTACCCATATCTGTCCGCTTGTATACCACTCAATGGCACGCCATCTTCAACACCTTTCCACTCAAGAGGATAATTCCTCCGATAACATTCAACTGGTAGCCAATAAGGCGCAGTCGAATTTCTTCCTGTCAAAACTAGAGAGAAAAAGTTTGTAGAAGTTACGGACGAAAAAAAGAAGTCTACGGCCATCACGTAGTAGACTATATATAACCGTAGTTTATCCGAGCTGTTTCGAGAAGAAAGTAACAGAATGTTAAATCTTGAATGCTTCGGACCGAAAAATTGCTCTTTTTTTTTTTAATTTCGCCAGAGAAGACGCAAATAGAGTTATCCAATATAACAGATTGAAAATTGTCGATCGATGTCTTTCTTTTCGTAATTTCGAATAGTTATGTAGGTAAGAATTAGTTGCGATTCAATTTACAAAGTTTTCTTTGAGTCTGTTATAGGGAGGGAATAAATAGTGGTGTGAATGATGATTGGATAAAATGAAAATTTTATCTTTGTAGTTTATAAAACAATATCTTCCATATACCATGATATATTTATTAATTGACATTTCGGAGTTCTATCCCTATTTTCAAATCTTACATTATATCGCTACAATACTTTACAATTATTTTTATTGCACGTCTTTCGATTAATATCAAAATACTAAAAATCTAGTATCATTATTATGTGGAAGAACTTATTTTTCTGCCTACAAAGAAAGAAATCATTTTAGACTTCCCGGGAAATCGAGAAAAAAAAATTTTACCTAAAAAAACAGGTTATTTTATCGACAACATTTTAATTTTTTTTTACAGGAAATTATAGAATTACGTATATTTTATTGCTCTAGCTTCTTTTATCTAACGTGACTTTTATATTTAAATTCTTCCAAAAAAAGTGTAAAAAAAAACTTGGTGAATTCCACAAGATAAATTCGTTTTATCAAATAAAAAAAAATAATTATGCGGTTGTTTATAAACTTTAAATAATGATATTGTTTTTAACTAGAGGAAATATTTTTCTACTAAAAAAAAGTAAAAATCTAATTTTACGTGTTGGTGTGTGAACATGTAGGTTATTGAACAGAACAATTTGTCAAAACTTATTATAATTACTTAAAGATATCATCGTTTTAACTTTCGGAACCATCCACATTCCTTCCTAGTATTGATAGGGCAGGTGATAAATAAAAAAAAAAAAAAGAAAGAAATCCCCCTCAGAGTTAGGAAACAGTTAGCGCTTGGTGTACAAATGAATAAAATGAGGTCATGTAGTGAGGGCCTTTCACCGCCGAAGCGCACAAATGGCGACCTGTTTTTGTCGCACGGGCGGCCTCTCAACAGGAGGATTATTCCGTCCTGGCAATCGGTTCGGTTATCTAAATCGATCCGCCTCATGCTCTCGCCCGGGGTAAAAATAAAAGGAACAGGAGGGGAAATTAATCGTCAGCTAGAGCAACAGATGGTATGAAAATAGGGGGTAGTACTTCAACCCTGAAACCAGTCCTTTTAACTGTTGCTAGTAGCCGTGAGTGTGTTCCACTTTTTGAAACATTGATTTACAATCTGTCCGTGCCTGTGTTTTTACTTTAAGTGTGGTTAAAAAAATAAATAAATGATGATAATGTAAAAACTTTAAATCAAAAGAGAAATGGAAGAAATACGATCCAATATAAACAGTTCGATACGAAGAGGGGGGTCGGATGAAAGTGAATGATCACAAGTGCCATCAAGCAAGGCACTTTATTACGTTTATCACAGCTCCAACTCTAGTACAATCCAATACTGGAGGCGGTCCGATTGTTGTCTTGCCCCTCTGCATCTCATCGATGGACAAAATATGGGTATCATACATTTAAGATAATATATATATGTTATCGGGACGTTATGAATTGATTTTTCGATTAGTTGGGACTAATACGTAAAAATAACGAATCCTAACTTATCTCGATGAAACTATATATTGGTGATGGAACAACCAATAGAAATACATCTTTATTGAAACATTTTTCTTAAGATTCATGGAAGATAAGGATGTACATCTCTTGAACGGCGAAGTGAACACACTCCAGCCTTGCCCGTGCAAGGCTACTATGTAGTAAATGTTTCGAAGGCCAGTATCTAACTTCTCTGTATCAGGTGATCTCTCTGTTTTATCGCTTATAATAAAAATGACCCGAGCCGGTAGGAATTTCGATAATTCTACGAGATAATTTAAAAGTCTTGACTTAAATATCGATAGAGTGAAGGGGAGTTAGAAGGTGAGAAGGTTTGGAGGTTGACAACTTTCTGTGTCGATCCTGTTGTTATGTAAAACAGGACCCTGTGTCCTTGGTCTGCCCAAACCATTATAACTATTCTTCCTTACTAACTTTTGTGTTCGTTTATTACTCTCATGAGAAATGTATTGTATATTTATTTTTTTTTTTAATATCGGCTTGGTGAGTAAACCTCCTTTCATGTTCACCCTCCAGTATCGATCGATCTGATAAGCTGAAGAGGGCTGCATAAAGAAAAGAGCGCTTCCTAAACGTGTGATTAGGCGGGGACAATAGCTGGCCTAGGCAGGAAGTCAGGACACAGAGGAAGCCAAGGGTCGTTTCCCTTGTCGCGGGGCCACCTCCCCAGCAAATATCTAATGACACCATCCGTTTATCACTCAAATACTTCCAGGGTTTCTCTTCTAATCATCTCCTTGTTATTGTAAACGTTACTATTTATTTAACTTAGTCCTACCATATTGTTTAGATAAATGTAAAGTCAAAGTTAAATGTTTGAATAATAAGGAAGGGGAATGATCCGATGCTTTAAATTGAACGATCCACTGGTTTTCTTTGCTTACATAACTCGCTTACATCAGTTATGAACAGAGAATGTAAAATAGTTGAGAAGGCAGATTTTTAATATTTTCTTTAAATTATAATAATCTTTTGTACTTATTAAGTTTACCTTAAAAAAAAAAAAAATACATATATTACTTTTCACGAAAAAAAATTAGACACGGCGGAGTCTTTTTAACGATTCGGAAGAAAAACAACACTGGTGGGAATATTCCGGCTCTCAACCGAAGGACGTTGTTTTGTTTCCGTTGACAGATTTGGAGGCCGAAAACTAGAATAATATTCCACTTCCTCTAGATTATACCAAATATTATCAGTAATAGAAAGTAAATATCTAAATACCATAAAATTTTTTTTTAGTGTTTGCCTAATGAACGTAAGTATAAATTGATATTCGAAATATTGGACGAAATTTCGCTCATTGCCAGAAAGTTTGCTGTCCGGGCTGAGTAGCATGTGAAAGTAGCCGATTAGGTGTTGCACAACAAAGTAAAGGGAGATCGGTTCAATCCGTTAAATTATTACTGTTAAAGTTTCTATCTAAAGCTCTAAGCCCAGACATTGTAATTTTTCACCGCCATGCCTCATTATTAAAAAAAAAATATTTAGTCTTAAACATTTGATATAAGACTGCAAAAATTTACATTAATTAGATTTCACTAACTTTATATTTAGAGAGCAATGAAATCTGAAATAGACGCTAATGGAAAAATGTTGTTGAGTATCAATTCATGTTAATTATGACTATTTAATGGTATGTCCTAATAGTGCACTAAATGAAATTTTGAATAATGAAGTCGTTAGTCTCCTATTTATCGTCCCACAAGTACTTTCTTAGTCACTGCCTTTTTCGATCATTAAAACATATCGCCGAGACCATTCCGACAACTGCTTCAATGAGCTTGTTTTATTGTCCCGGTTCTCCATGTTGTTCTTGAACGTTCCTCCGCACAAGACCAGAAGCGGAGATTACCACCTGGCCTTCGCTTTGTATTATCTACAGGTGTGTTCGTGGGAACCTACTCTCCCTCATCTGCCCAGCAAATTTGGTTAACATTTATGTTTGACTATTTACATCGTGGTTATTTATTTACCGAATTGAAATGAATAATTAATACGTGACACAAGATATTATATATATATATATATATATATATATTAGGAATTGATCGCACCCTATCTGACCCATGAATGAATTCAAACAGATGTTTTCGAACGGTCGAGTTGGTGACAAGTCGCTCGGTAATAACTTCCGCCCACTTTCCTTTCCGAGTGACCATTAATAATTGAGTATTTGCCAGGAAAGAGGGCGGTGAAGACCGAAGGAAGAGATAAAGTGAGATAGAGGTTAAAAGGAGGGGGTAAGGAGAGAGAGTCGGCTAACTCTCGGCTGAAATAGGGTCAAGCTCTGAGCCTGTGTCAGGGACGCGGGTCAATGCTGCAATTCCCATCTACCCTCCTCCGAGAATCACATCTACTCAGCGGTTCCTCGACAATAGGCTAACACACTCACGTCAGCCATCATTGGCAATATAGCCTAATCCTAATTGGAAATGAGACACGATAAAAAACAACGGGTGATTGCGTAAAAACAAATTGTGTTATGGTGCTAATTGGTAAATGTTCGTTGAAACTCTGAAAATAATTGAGTTTATTGGTTAGTCATACACAAAATACCCACCCAGTTGTATCAATATTTATCTGCTTCAAATATGAATTAGTATAAATTGAAGAAAAGTGATCTAGTTTAATATAAATGACTTATACTGTTAAGAACATTTTCTGGTTGTAAATTTACCTTTCATAAGCACACTTTTGATGTTTTATCTATCACTTGACTTTAATTCATTTATAAAATATTTATCAATATTTACTAAAAAATATTAATATACCTCCGTTAAGGAAACACTACAGTTGCTCCATCTGATTCTCTGAATATAATGGATCATTCGATATTGCTCTCATCTAATTGAAAGTAGATGCCGATATCTCGGTAAATGATTTGAAACACCCAGGAAGTGGTAGACTGTTCCTGGAATCATCGCCCTACTTAGGGACCAATTCATCAAACGCTGACGCCTCCTTCAAAGCTTTTGTCAGTGTCTCTTGACAAAGCTCTTGCCTTTCTTTACAATATACCTCTCGGAATAATGATTTTAAAACATATAGCGACTATTCTACTTTCAATCACACTTTATTAAAATTTAAAGATAACTCATTTTATTTTTACAAGAAATTTAGGCTAAACAGTTCAAACATTTAAACTAAAGTATATTCTTCCATGGTAACCGAAGCGCTTCTACTACTCGCAGACCACGAGATAAATGACTGAAGGAGGAAGCACAGCTAACGGTGCATAGTTGGTTACAGTGGTAATTCATCCTGACTGACTCCCTCATACTTGTCAGTGCGTTTATCCTTGCCCTCTCTTCGCCTAAATTGCGGCATATGTCGATCGATTGAGATAAGAAGTTTCACGTCTGTCCGCATCGTTCATTTTGCAGTCCGATAATTAAAAAACATAATTCTACTATGTAATTTATAATAGTATTTTATCATTAAGTTAATTATGTTCATCGATTTATAAATGTGAATATTACTCCCTGATAAAAACTTATGAGGGAACCTTATGAGAACGGAATTGCTGGTCGCGCAATAACCTTGGTGTAGAGACGAGCCTGCGACATAAGGACTGACGTAATCTTTATGTAAGGTTCCCTGCAAACGGTAGCTAACAACGTTATAAATTCATTTTGACCGGACACTTTCGACCATATTTCCATGGATGATACTACCAATTTATGGTTTCATATTTAATCTATACGAACCGAGTCGAATATCTATTACAATACTACTTGTATGAAAGACAGTTTATCATTTGTCAAGGAACTTACTATATTATAAATTAAAGCTATCAGTTCTTTGTGAACACTCAATATCCACCAGACTTGGATTAGGAACACTGGCTCAAATTTCCTGACTCCTTAAACCTTATTTCCTCTGACTTCAACATTTTAATTAAAAACAAGTCCTTCCCTTCTTTCCCTCCTTTTAATCCTTTAGAGAATAATTTATAATATTGTTGATTAAGAGAACGGGAGATGTTCTATGGGGAAAGTTAGCCTTACTTTCACTTTTAAGCTTTCAGGTGTGGCTTAAGGTCTTATCAGCTATCCTAGTTCATACAGGATTCTACATTTTCAAAACAAACAATACCTCAATAATTAAAGTGATAAATATACATAATTAAACCAATGTCTTATGCCTAGATTATGGGGGTGGTTTAGATTCTTTTCATGTCATATTTATTTTATTCCTCTCTTTGAAGCAAAGTGTTTTTTTTTATATTCTTTGATATTTATCTTACGATTCAGAGATAAACTTTTTATGATAATTTTTTTTTAATCTATTGATAATATTGAAAACTTACTTCATTCTGTATTAATAAAATCAAAAGTGTGCTCCTTTTATTAAATTATAGTTATGTACTTACTCAATAGGCCCCCAATAAGTCGATGCGGTAAATGTAGATTGTTATAAAATATAAATTACAAAATATAACAATTAATTTTTTATTAATCCTTGCTGGTCAAATTAATCGACAACTTAATAATAACTTATGAAGCATATTAAAAATAATTCCCAAAGAAAAACTATTGATTTTTAAAAATAATTTTATATTTAATTTATAATAAAGAATTATATTCTTTGTCTATCTATAAAAAAACAAAAAAAGATTTTATATTTTCAATGTATTTTTTTTTTTTTGCAGGATCTCCAGAAGATAGCAGTAGTTTGGGAAAGAGGAGCGAAGACATTGGAATGAAATCCACAGGGTTGGTCACTAATAACAACAATCTCTCTGCTACCAACAACAATCTCAACAATAACGGGAAACTGGATGATGAGGAAGACATGTTTGGAACTGGTCGATCTTATGGTTCAAGTTTCTGCAGGCCAAATAGGCCTACTATGATCTCAGCTAAGTATAGGCAGAAAGAAGAGAGAAGAAAAGTATTAAAGATTTCTATAAACAAACTGAAAAAGATTGAAGACCCTGAGAGTTCTCTCAGGCGGTCTGTTCTCATCAATAATACCATGAAGAGGTTGCAGAAGGAAGCTCGTGAAGAAAAAATGCAGAAGCAGCAAACTGTTGGCTTTAGATGTTTTGCTTCAGATTTTTTAAAGGATGATGTTGTCGGTGAAAACCGGTCAGAACAGCTTGCTGATATCACCAACCTCCCAGAATTGGGCAAGAAGGAACCTATGGAAGAGTCAGGAACCCCAGCGAGGAGAGACTCAAGGAAAAGGTCGATAGAAGATGTGGATGATTCAGATGTGCATGCAGTACTGAGTCAGTTTTACATGCCGCTTACCCCCCGAATGTTGACTTCCATTGATGAAGATGAAGATGAAATTAATGTAGTCGACTTGGACACTGGGTCAGAACCTAAGAGGCCTCGCTTAGAAGCTCCTGGAGATAGGCTCAAGTCTCCGGAACCTATACCCACTGAACCAGTCAGGCCTCAGCCCATCAGGACTCCGACTCCAACTGATGGATTCTCCTGTGGACACTCTTCCATGTTCAACGAACTCCAGTCTGTGGTATATCACTCCCTAATTGCATCTCTTGAAACATAGCACTCAAACTGAAGCCAGTGTAAATAGTAGTTGCTTCACTTCCCTCCCTTCCTTACCAAGTTTTTTTGTAAGTATCTGGGACTAAAAATACTGCCTTAGAAATCCACGGGAACACCATGTGTTGTTAGGTTTATTAGGTCGAATCCTGTAGGTTAATATAGTTCAAAAGACTTCCAAACAATGTATGGATCTGTTAAGTGGAAGATTGCACAATAATTACGTTTATTTTTGAAATTTAGTTTTCTGGTATGTATGTTTCTATCTCAGAAATCAGATGTGTGTTATAATATATATATATATTATTTTTTTTTAGAATTAAATGTACATATTCTTGTAAAAAGATTTTAAGGATTGGGTTTGTAAATTGCGCACGGTATATTGTTCTGACCCTAGTGTTTATTGACACTAAAACATTTAATTTTTTATACATTATATTTATAATATATTTAGTAAGCAAAATGTTTTGACAAAAAATTGTAAATATGTCTATTTTGTAGGTATTTTACATCTTTGGTGGTAATTGTAATTTATGAGTGTCCAAGAGAGCCGCCAAAAACATTTATAAAGTTTCTAAAAAAAAAAAATAAAAAAAAAATTGTTATAAACCGATGTGCAATTATGAATGAATTGGGGATGAATAATATCCTGCTTTTTGATAAATAGAATAATGGAAAACAGTCTGTTTCTGTTATGTTACAGACTAGATAAGTCTTTGTTTTTTTTGTTTTTTTTATTTAAATGTTACTTAAAACAATGGCCTCTCAACAATATTTATTTAAAAGCAATTAATTACAAGTTGTTTTTATTTCCATTTTGCAATATAGTTATATTTTATTTTTGAAAAATAAACAGAATGTATTATTTAACATTTAAGTTAAAAAAGAACATAAAAGATATTAGCAAAGAATGTGTATCCATTCTTTGCTATGTTTGACAAGGTTTATTGTATATTCCGAGATTACTAGATATTGTATTCTTAAAGTTCAAGTTCGTAAAGTGCCCAGGAGTTATGTATTTTAGTAACATAAGTATTATAATTATTTTAATATATTATAATATATTGAATATATTTTGTAAAATTGGGAAGCACTTTCTTAGCTCTTATTTGGCTGTTGTTTTGGACTATCAAAAAAAAAAATAATAATAGTAATAATGAAAATTAAAAGAGAAAAAAGAATGAAAAAAACAAATTAAATTGAATAAATAAAAATATTAAGTGATAAAACTCAAAATTTTAAAAATCAATTGAAGGATTGGAAACTTCAATTTTTATAAGTTGCCAAGAAAGTGGACCACATACACCATTAGCAATCAGGTATGTAAATTTCCTCAGAACAATAAAGTGGTTGAGAAATTGCTAGTATAAAATAATTATCAGTTCAGATAGAAAACAAAAAAATGGGTAATGTCCAATTGATAAGATATATCCGTAAGCAAGATAAAGTTAATATATTAATTCTTAAGGATTGAGGAGAATTACAAATTGCTTGCTGATGGTTTTTTTTTGTACTTGAGGCTGTTTTTAAAAAAGATAAAAATATATATATAAATACGTTGGTGTCTCTTAAATTTTGTCGCTTGTTTAAGAAAGGAGATCATCTAATAGAGATGATTTCCTGTTGCGCATTGTCATTTTTTGAAAATTTGACTCTCATTGTTTAGAACATTAGAAAGTTGAAACGCTTTGTGTGTGATCAATTTCAAAACCTCCTTGGAACCTTCCTCCCCACTTCCCCAACTAGTAGTGGTGCCTAGCTAATTTTGATCTTTGTATAATATTTGAAAAAATGAATAATAGGAAAAAAGTATTGTTTAGTATGTTATTCCTATATTCATGTTTGATTTTCTTTGAGTAATCCCTTTTTACAACGAAAAAATACTGTCTCTTTGGATTTATAATTTTTATTGTGTCCATTTATTTGCAACGAAGTTTACATTTTTATTATTTTTTTAGCCCTTTTATCTATTTTTATTTATATTTATTATTTTTTTTTTTGTTCCAAGAAAACATTTATGAATAACCAACTTAACCATAACATAAATCTGTGATATTATGGCAATTAGTATGTAATATGATGCAAGTATGTAGATATAGGGTCCTCTCTAAACATTAAAACAATCTTTAAATAATTAAAAAAGAAAAAAATGAGATGATATTTCCAGGGCCACTCCAGGATAATATTTTAATTTCTTTCTTTTTATAAAAATAAAAGCATTTATTTTTATGCTCATGACATGATTTTGTGACTGTTTATAGTTTTACATTGTTTGATTTCATGTTAATTCATGAACTATTATTAATTTAGTTAATGATTATATTAATTATTATTTATATTGTAAATTTGTCAGGCTTATTATTATATTCTTATAATTTTAATTATAAATATATATATATACATATATATTTTGTAAATTCTGTTGTTTATCTACCAAAAGTTAAAAATGGTTACCGGCAATATGTACAGTAATCCTTTGTCATGGAATTATAAGTATATATATGTACATTTAAATGTACCAGTTATATTATTATGATATTAAAGTACCTGGAAAAAGTTATTATTCATTCATACTTTTTTTTTGTAAACCTCAACCTAATTTATTACCATACGTATTATTTATTTTATTTTTTTGCTTATGAAGAATTTAAATGGCATAATATGGTTATCAACTAAAACTGTCCCTGATGATCCATATAATTCATATTTTTTATACTACCACATATTAACTTATATAAGTTTGTATTTTAAACCATAAATGTCAAACAAATTAAAATAATAAATTATTTATTTTCAATACAAAACAGTATAGAATAGTTATCATATTGAAAAATGCTTTAAAAATACTAATAATATGATTAAATAATACATCCCCTTACAAGAATGCTGGTGTACTAAATAAAAAAAACTAAACACTTGATCTTTCAACAAACTACTACTATAGGTATTATATTATATTCTATATTAAGGGAAACATTGATAACAAACTATTTAATGGAAAATATAAATTTTTTACTGGCAAGCTAGAACATAAAAATAGGAAGATAAAAGCAAGAATTACCAGTTGTGAAAATTTTGGCATCCTTTCTAAAAAAGCCACTGATAGTAATTTACCTCTACTGTTTCCAAAAAGACCATTTTCTTATTAAAATATAGGAAGAAAACATATTGTAGTAGAGTAACACTAAATCTTGATTTAAAACAAATCAATAATAATGTTTAGGTAAATTAAAAAATAACAAAAAAATTATGGCTCACTTAAAACTACAAATAATCAACTGACTAATACAACAAGTATAAACAAAATGATTGTAATGAGTACAGTGTTTTAAATTGAATCAAGATATTCCTGTTAGCTTTATAGATGAATAAAAACCATTCAAAATTAATTATGACTGTAATATTAAGAGGAAAGGAACTTTAAGGGAGATGTGTAAAATTAGACATTCATGAATCTGAATCAGTTCATGGTTTATTTATAACTTATTTATTTATTTATTTATTTGCTTCTTATTGTAACTTCTGAAACACATAGATTCTATTAAATCATCCAAAAATGCCAAAGATAAAAGTCAAAATCTATGCAAAGAAATTTGGTATAAAGAAAAGAGTCAAGCAAGGAGGATATCTAAGCCCTCTTCTCTTTATTCCCCTGGAAGTTGAAATCTTGAAAATATGTAAGCAAAGGATGACAGGAGAGTCTGTACTGGATTGGGAAATGTAACTAAAGAGGAAAGTAATGCTTATAAATGCCAATAAAAATCATACAAATAAGACATGAATCTGAGAATGAGCAGATTATTTATGATTGAGTAAAACGTGGGTTAGTAGACTAAACCTACCCAGATACAGATACAGTACACAAAAAATGGGATAATTCAACAATAAATATCTAATAGGATAAAAAAAAAACAAAAACAATATGCACTATCAAATCTGTAACACTTGTGAATAAATCAATGTTGAGAAGAAAACAATTGGTACTAGCTTACATGAATTCCGCATGGGTTACTCATTACTCATGGTACACAACCACTTCCATCACACTTGTTCATGGAATCCTAAAAACAGCCATATGTTGCAGTATTACTTCGGAACAAAGAAAGAAACTAACAACCTATATCAAATGGTGTTTAAGTGATTCTTTAAGTCTTAAGTGTAATTAGACAAACAATAATACTTTTAGAAATAATCAATAATCAATTATTACAATTTATAAAATGGATTAAAATTTGGCAACTTGACAGAAAAGTTATGGTATAAGCATTATAAGAATTTGAGATCCTTTGAAAGAAAATTCTGGACTGGTGTTTCTTTAAAATCAGAAGTATTAATCGAATTTGAGTTTTTTTTTTGGTCCTTCCCTTCCTCGCGGTTAAAGCTATACGGGATTTTCCCTGGCCAGGAAGTGTGGGCGGGGATTTATTACAATTTATAAAATGGATTAAAATTTGACAACTTGACAGAAAAGTTATGGTATAAGCATTATAAGAATTTGAGATCCTTTGAAAGAAAATTCTGGACTGGTGTTTCTTTAAAATCAGAAGTGTTAATCGAATTTGAGTTTTTTTTTTTTTTTTTTTTTTTTTTTATCCTTCCCTTCCTCGCCGTTAAAGCTATACGGGATTATCCCGGACCAGGGAGTGTGGGCGGGGATTTATTACAATTTATAAAATGGATTAAAATTTGGCAACTTGACAGAAAAGTTATGGTATAAGCATTATAAGAATTTGAGATCCTTTGAAAGAAAATTCTGGACTGGTGTTTCTTTAAAATCAGAAGTATCAATCGAATTTGAGTTTTTTTTTTGGTCCTTCCCTTCCTCGCCGTTAAAGCTATACGGGATTTTCCCGGGCCAGGTAGTGTGGGCGGGGATTTATTACAATTTATAAAATGGATTAAAATTTGGCAACTTGACAGAAAAGTTATGATATAAGAATTTGAGATCCTTTGAAAGAAAATTCTGGACTGGTGTTTCTTTAAAATCAGAAGTATTAATCGATTTTGAGTGTTTTTTTTTTTTTGGTCCTTCCCTTCCTCGCCATTAAGGCTATACGGAATTTTCCCGGGCCAGGGAGTGTGGGCGGGGATTGAAAAGACTCCCCCAGCACCGGGACGCGAACTCGTGACTATTTTTATATCTTTGATTCATATGTCAGGTTGCCGGGCAACGACGGTGCAGTGCACACGCTTTAGCCCATTCGGCCACCCCGCCCACCAAGAATTTGAGTGTTATAGAAAGTTTTAAAAAATAGAATCAGAAACAAAAATAGAAAATAATTAAAACCAACTTTTAACTAGATCAGATGTGCTGTAATCCTGAAGTGGAAAGAGTGAAATTTGACAGCTATGATCCACCAAGTATAATTAAAATAATTAACAACGCCAGAAACAGAGCTTTATTATAATTGATATGATTTACATTACAATTTTAGCTTCATCACATGTATCAACTTCTGCTTATGCAAAAGATAAATCCAAAATGCTTAGTATTTGGTTAATCCCCACACCAAGCTATTTCTGGAAAGTACATAGTTAGCATAGCATTTTACCCAGTAGTAACAACAGTTAGGCTCTTAAAATTAAATTCAAATGTCATCTTAATTTTTAGGCACCAATAGCAGACGAAGCTTTCTTAACAACGATAATAAACTATTTTAGAAAAATATTCTTTTTATTATTGGTAGGTATCAACGCCAAATTACAAAATTGAGAAAGTTAAGAAATCCTAATATTTAACGAAACTGTTCATAATTTTAATGGTCATTTTGTTTCTTGAGTGACGTATTTAATTTATAAAATGACCATTAAAAATAATTTTAATGGTCATTTTGTTTCTTGAGTGACGTATTTAATTGCTCTTTGGAGGCTTTGAGCATCGCATCATATCAGATGTTATAACCATGGAGTAGGTTAAACTTTTATTTATAGTTTGGTTTTACTGTTAATTTCAGTCATCATGTCTTTTTCAAATATATTTCTGAGACCCTTTCACACATCTAAGGAATGTTACCATATAATTAAGATGTCTAGGTTGAGGGTTGTGGATAACAGTGAAATTGGAAGGAGGGCAATGGCTGAAGGAAAACCACCGAAATGTATTCATGTCTATAATAAAAAGGGAGTAGGTACTATAGGTAAGCTGTAAACATATTTTATCCCTATAGCAATGTATGAGCGTATGTATCTTTTTTAACAAACTATATAGCCCTTATAATCAGTTGTTTTCTATATATATATTTTTAAATATTATCAGTGTTTCATGTTTTATTTTGTGATATTTGATATATATTTGTATTATTTACGAGTTTAGACTAAGTCCTATAACTATCGTTTAGGATTAGTTTGAAATACTTTAATTTTGAAGAAAAGTCTCTTTTTATATTGAAAGCTGATAAGCCTGTCAGTTATCAATAGTAATATTAAATTAAATTAGTAAGGTTATGGTAAAAACCAGTTATCTTCTCTCCTATTGCAAGGGATGAGTTGCTAATAAAATAATTTCCTCTATAAAAGTAAACAAACTTTCAATTATTTTTTGATGTAAATGTATGATAGCCATCTATGGAATGGCATAGCACCTATCAGAGGTTTGTTTCCCTTCTGCCCTATTCCTTGTATCACCGTTATCATCTACCTCTTAGGTGTCAGAGGTAATGATGTTATTCTTTATTAATATTATTCTTACATTAAAAACCTCAATTAAGTTCATTCATAAGTAACTTACAATACTGTTTCATATAATTTATTTAATTCATATCCTATCTACTGAAGAAAAAATTTGCTCAACTCGGTCTGTTGAAGGATGTTATAATCGATTGGGTGTTTTTAATGTTTTCTTATACCTGTCTGAAATGCTGACAACTAGTGAGTATGCTGTCAGGAAGTTGAATACTAAAATGGCATTTGTAGGAGTGTCAATGAACATTCCTTCTTATTTTGATTTTAGTATTTATATCTAAGTTAAGAGACCCTTCATCTAGTTTCTTTTGAGCTTTGTAGAGGTTTTATCGGGTATGTCAATATCTTTAATAAATGTGTCAGTATATCCATGAAAGTTATCGTGAAATCTTGAGCAGTGTCTCTGTATGTTGCAGTTAAATGTTGCCATGTGAAGGTCTATATGTAATATTGGTGGTATACCATGGAACTTTGATTTTTGACTGTCCCATTTATCTGTAAAATATCAGTCTAAATGGGTTTAAGTTAGTAAATGTAAGATTTTATTTTCCACTTCGATTTTGAACATCTTGAAAGAAGTGAGTGTAATAAGCATTTATATTGTATGAAATAACCATATTATTTTAATAATATTAGTATAATATTTCATAGCCTTTAGAGTTAATAGTTTTCCTTGTGTTGTTGTTATGTGGATCCCATGTCAGTCCAAGATAATGCCCTTTATCTGTATGAGAATCTTGAGCATTTTTGAAATAAATAGGAAACTAGAGCGAAGTTTAATTTTGTTAGAATTAATAAATATACTACAAAAGAAAAAGAAAGCGTGTAGATGCCAAAAGATGCCGATCCTTAATTGAGAAATAAAATTTTCTCTTAATGAAATACTAATTTAATTTTAACTGAATCTGTTTATTTATTTGTAATTTAAAGTTTGTAGTTTCTATAATTAATTGCTCTTTTATATATTACAGGTGATAAAGTGTTAGTTGCAATACTAGGAGAAAAGAAGAAAGGTATTCTTGTTGGTGTTAAAAAGCATCAACCTCCACGAGTACCCAAATTTGACACCAATAATATAGTGCTGATTGATGACACAGGTACTCCTCTGGGGAATAGAATACATGTGCCAATACCTGTTATGCTTAGGACAATACTCAAAGAAAAAACATTTGCCAAAGGAGTTGATTATACAAAAATTCTAGCAATAGCATCACGGTTTGTGTGATGGCTTTAACTTTAATTATTATTGTAAATAGAAATATTCTTTTGTTTTAAAAATAATAAATTTTTTATTTCAATTTTTATTTATATTCTATTTTATACCTATGGATAATCATTCTTGTATAACTCTAATGATGTTCAAGTGTCCTTATTAAAAAAAAAAGAATATTTGATTTATAAAAAAAAACTGAGAACAGAAATTGGGAAATTCTAATCCTAGGCCCAGGCGCAAGATGGCCGGATGTGAGCTGTGGATTTTTGTGTCTCAAGTGACTCCGAACTGAGACTCGCAGGTGAAGTAAGTGAGGGAGGATAAATTAATTAAAGCAGTTAGAAGGAAAAAAATTTTGTATACTTCACATGGTGACAATTTAAAAGTAAAAGTGAAATAGCAGATTTGAGAAATCGATGCCTAAGAAATCAGTCTGAAAACTGGTAAGTTTATATATTAATTATTTATTCATGCACAAAAAAAAAACACTTATTCTCTAGATATTTAGAAGGTGATTTACAGTAAATGAATAAATTTCTTAACATAAATAACAGCTAAATTTTCTTCACTTCTGAGAGAGCTGGACGGATTACAACCTTCAGCAGCTATAGATTTCTAAATGAATTCATGCAATCGTTTTCTGTTACTCAATAATAATTTTAATATTTATCATCAGAATATTCATCTTTAAGGATGAATTATCCCTGCGTCTTTTGTTTATTCAAGTAACTACTTTTTGCTTTTTTTATTGAGTGATGACTTAATAATTCCATCTTCCATATCATTGGAATCAAACTTATCGATAAAAAATCAGTAATACTACTCATTTGAAAATGTTAAATTAAATACAAAAAGGTCCACAGTTAAGAACTGCGGCTCAACTTTCGCTTATACCCACACGACCATTCCTCACAGTTGATTTTATTCAAATTTCTTGTATTTAACCCTACTTCCATTGTGATATCCGTTCACCAAGCTGTGTCTCAACTTACATCCGGCCTAAGGGAATGTACTTCTAAATCTACTTTAATATCTTGGTAGATTGAAAGGGAAAATGACATATATGAATAGTTAAGCTTGGTGCAATTTTCGGGTTTCTTTCACAACTCATTACAGCTTCAGACAATAGATTTCATCTTATGTATCGGTATATGCCAGAGAGTTGAGTTTCATTCAGAGTGTTTTAGGCACCTGTCTACTATACCAAGTTTAAATTTCCGTAGAAATCAATTTACCTACCAATCTGCCAAGATGTTTAAGTAGATATGAAAGAACATTCCCTTAAGGTGGATAGATAGAATGTCCCATTTTCTGTAGGCAGCTTTTTTTTTATTCAAATATTGTTTTATTTTAACAATTAGTTTTTAAAATATTAACAATTTATTTTTATACCATATGATCACATCACATGATATTATATCAAAATTCAATAATCGAGATACTTAAACCGTAATAAAATTTTATTTTCAGTATTGTCAAAACCTCATTACATACCTATTAGTAGATTGATAAAACACTCTTTACACAGTGCTTTGCCAGAATTTCGAGCTCAAATTCTTTTAAAACAAAGGATGTTGCTGAACAAATTAAGATATCAAACTTAAAAAACATTCCAGTCACTTTCCTCATAAAATGGTTATGTACCTTTCATAAAATTGATTAAACATATCATGGGTCAGTGTTTTAAGCACAAATTATTCCAAATCTCTCACAGGATCTCACCGGATATTTTAAGATATACCTAAAATTCATTCCAGACATTATCTCGAAAAATCGTTACATACCTCTTAGCAAATCGATTTAACACATTTTAATCAATCACGGGTCAGTTTTAACTCATATTGTTTCAAAACACTCATAGGATCTCACCTGAATAATTTAAGATATCAAACTTAAAAATTAACCCAGCCGTTCGCTCACAAAAGTGTTGCATAGCTTATAGCGGACGATCCAAATACATAATCCTCGTTCTGCTTAGCTTAGTCGAGTAATAAGAGAGAAAGTCATAATACTTCTAGGCGAAATTAATAGGGTGTATAAAAAAAATGACAGTTTTATCAAATTTTTACATTTGGAAGAAGACAAGCTCAAAATTGTACTGAACTAGACAGAGAAACGAATGGCGGAGGTATAGATGGTCTATTTATTCTTTTATTTAGCAATAAGTAGGATATTCCATGTAAAATTGTACAAATCTTGACGGAAACCGAAAAAAATATAATTATTTATGCTACACACACACACATTATATATATATATATATATATATATATATAATTATTTAAGAATACAATTAAAAATATAATTTATTTTTACTATATTTTTTTGGACTGAGTCCACCCCAACCATTCTTCTCTTCAATACAAATATTTGGTTGAAAAACAGTAATTTTTTTTTATTATTTTCCCTATTATATTGTTTAGATAATTCAGAACAAAACAATAAGTGATATAATAAATTATATTCCAGTCACTTGATGAAGAAAAGAACATCAGAGTTTTATAGATGCTTAATTTTAGTGTAATTACTACCAATTGCAAATGGAGAAAGTAGTGGTTTGGTGTAGGTAAATATACATGTAGTTCTTATAAGTGATTAGGACTAGAATGGAGGTACACAAATTTTATATTTATAAACAGTTAATAACAGAAAGAAAATGCATTGTAAACAATTTATTCACAAAAAGCATTAAATTATTATTTTTTTTTTGTACCTAAAATCTTAAGTTAATTTGTACAATATATTTTATTGAGATACAGCATGTTTTTCTATCTATGAGTAACAGAGAGAATCGTTAAAAATATAAGTGAAGTAATATATTCAACAGTAAATAAATAAACTATTTAGTTATAAAACATAATAAATTATTAAAAACTAAAACTGGCAGTAAACTTATGATTTCATATGATGAAAAGAAATTATATTTCAACAAAAGATGTAGTAATTTTTGGATTTACTTAACATTAAAGAAATTGGTATTAATCCATTTTATAATAAAATTATAAAACTAAAATTGGCCGTATACTTACATTTAAATTCAAATGATGAAGAAAATAAGTTTTATTTAAACAAAAGACAGTTATTTTTGGATTACAATTGACACTACAGCAAATATATATCAAGTTTATAATACGCATTTATATTTATAAATACTTACTATGAATTTGATTTGAGATTAATATTAAGTTGATTTCAGAAAATCAAATTTCTGATTTTTAAGTGATTTGTCTAATTTTAGTACATTAGAACCTCCAAATAGAACTTATAAATAAAAATCTGTACACAAACTTGTTTGTAGTCTGGCATATATATATATATATATATATATATATATATATATATATATATATACCGTTTTGCATATATGTGTATACATTATACTGTAAAGACTTGACAATTTTTTACAAGTTAAAAATTAATATTTATTTTGTAAAAATATAATATATTTCCTAGGTTCTTGAGCTTTTAAATAAAATCATATATTATACAACATAATTTATCAATAAAAAAATAAAATAAAATTTACAATGAAAACATAAAATAATTTTATATTGAGGAAATTTAACAAGGGCTTAAATGGCTAATTTTCAAAATCTTTTCCTCTCAAGTATATTTAGTTATGTTTATTTGAAATAATCAACAATCTCACATTGCTAGAAGTAATAAAAATGAGTACAATAAGTCATGAAAGAATTTTATAATTAACTATAGGAGAAATAAGCATTGGTAAGATAGAAGTGATGACAAGAAGCCTGGCAGATAGGTTACGGACTCACCCAATTTCTACAAGAGTATGTCTTCTATATTATAAACATTACTTATAGCGAATCAAATTAAGTTACTGCTCATAAATGAAGAGACTTCAAATACACAAAAAATCATATGGATAGAGGTCTATGATAAGGAAAGAAGATATAATTACTCAAAAATTGACTTCAACTGAAAAGTAAACAAAATTATTAAAACATCGATTTTTTTTTATTTGATTTGGTTTGTTTGAAATATTCAATTTCTCTCATTTTTGGAAGTAATAAAATAATCATAAATATAAACCACAAAAGAATTGTATGATTAGCTATAGAAGAAAAGAAATGCCCAGAAGTAAGAGTACTATAGTTGTATAATATGCTACTGAAAAGAAAAAGATTTTGGAAGAATAGATATCCAAAAAAACATAGCCATAAGAAGTGATGGACAGATAAAAAAAAACAACAACATAAATTTCATAGTTTAGGTGAGTAGGAAAAACATAATTAATTTCTTCAAATCAATGCTGTATCATCTAGAGTTTTTATATTCTATTCACTATTCAATTAGTTTTTGGTTTGAAATGGTATTTTTTGTTTAGGATGAACAAAGTCAATTCTGGTTAATAATTCAATCACTTATTATTCCTAAGTTTATTAAAATATTCTTTTCATTGCTGTCACAAAAACAGCTTCAGAATGGTAATTCGTTTTTCGTAATAAGAATAGTAATCGGTTGTAATTCAATATTATAGGCTTTGTATTTCCATGTGATACAAATGGCAGCTATTTAATCTAATATAAATTTCATTTAGTCACATAATAAAAAAAAATTACACCGAGTTTTTGAATGTAATTTACTTTGTATCAAGAATTTTAGCAGTTGTAATGTATATGGCTAAGATTCAAGTGATACATTGATAAATTTATTAGCTACATCTTAAAATTACCTAAGCCATATAGATTACAATTAAAAAAATCTTGTGATTGAGTGGGTTAACATCTGCTTATTTTAAAATATGTTTTCAATTCAATCCTATACTTCAGAAATATATATATATCGAATACTTTTGAAATGATCGAATCGAATACACTTTTGAAAAATAAAATGATTTTATTCTTACAACTAACGGACTTGGATTAAAGTTATAAGAGATTGCAGTTAGAGTTAAAACAAAAAAAAAAAACTTTTTTCCTTCATCTTTTGATAATTTATAATTTATCAACAAAACTTCTTCCAAAACAAAACAAAGTGAACAATTTTTTTCTTCTAGTTTTTGTGTCTAGATACAGTTTAGTCCTCTATATGTCGAACATACAGGAATTGAAACTTTTGTCATATCAAACATGTATTTTATTCTTCCATAATATATTGAGTAAAAAATATGAAAGTTCATTAAATATGTATATAGTTTATATGTTTATTATGAGTACATAAATTTATTTATTTAGCACTTATAAATAAAAAATCTACTATTACATATATAATTTTTTAAATAAAATTGTACATACATGTATATGTATATCCTGAAAATTGTAATTGGTTTTACTATATAATCTTTGTCATTGAAATTCTATGATATATTTCTATATGACCAACTTAATCCCAAAGAGCATAGGTTCGATATATAGAAGATCAGCTGAGGATTCTTTACACAACTAAAAATAACAGGAATCATCTTTGAGAACAATGACATAAGAGATAACAACAAATGTTACTGAACATTGAAACCATTTTTATGAAACATATTCTCTCAAAGTATCACTTTGTCAATATTATGCAATATAAAGTAAATATATTTCAGAGAAAAAGATTATAAATAACAGGTTAAATATTCATACTAAATCTACTAATATCGTTTAAATTTGCATATTTTCAATTAAATTGAACAATACCTTGAAAAACAAGCAATATGCTAGAAAATTAAATTATATTAGGACAAGTTTAAACAAAAATAAATTAGATATTGATCTAAAAAAAAAATTATAATAAATAAATTTAGAATTTTTTTTTTATAATGCAGCATAAAATAAATTTATAACACCTAGATTCACTGGAATGTGAAAAAGATAAAAGAGTAGTTTTTAAAGTGTGGAATTCAAAAGTTTATGTACATTTTTAAACTAGTGAATATTGCTAAATAGGTACGAATAATGAAAGCACTTCATGGGATACTGGTTACATGTACAGTTACTAAGTCTTTTTCTTTTTAAATAAATACAATAATGGAAATAATGTAGGTAAAAAATATTAATAGGCAATAATTAAGATTCATCGCATAGATTTATACAAAACTACATCACAACCTATATTGAAATCGGCCAACTTCAATCTATGTTCTGGTTCCTGAAAAATATAATGTAAAAAAAATTTCTATGATTAAAAAGCTAATATTTAATTTCTATGATTAAAAAGCTAATATTTAAGAATATAACCTTGTTTTGTTTACTTTGATGATATTATTATAATGTAATCATTTACAGTTAACAGTCCTTAACTGAAATTCTTCGATAACATATAATTTATAATTAAATAATCGTGTCACATCAAATTGAAAAGTGGCATATTAGATAATTATTATTAAAATAATTGGTTTAATTATTTAAAATAATTAAGTCGGAGAAATTTTTCATCGTATATTTATTCGATGCTTTTTTATTTAAATCGCAAAATTTTGGCAACTATGCCATCCTTAAGTCATTCTAAAAGGACTTAGCAAAAATTATGTAGAGAAAGGAGATGACCCGGGGTGGCGGCCATAAGTAGAATAAAATAGTGGCAAAACTATTTTATTAAAAATAAATGTTTCGACCCGCCTTTGCAGGTCAGTTTTAAGTGAAACTCCTTGCTGAACTCACCTCCCTGAAGAATACCTTCAAAGTCGGGTCGAAACATTGGCTTTTAATAAAATATTTTTGCACTATTTTAGTCTATTTATGACCGCCATCCTGGACTGTCTCCTTCCTCTATAATACAATGGTCAACTATTAAGTATTCAATATTATCTTACATGCATGAATCTTAATTATCTAGTGGTGCTAGTCATTAAATGGATGGATCAATAATAAATAAATTATTGTATATTAATTTTTTGTAGTCCTGTATAATAATTAAAAAGGGTTTCCATCTAAAACTTAAAACACAGAAAATGGCTTAATTAGTTTCTATTTTGTGACTTTTCACTTTTAATGTTGCAATGAAGCAGATGGATGCACTTTTTTATATGAAGGCAAGATGGTATTATTAAGGCAAGATATCATTATATCTATAACAATTATTTTGTTACTTACAGTGGATCAAAAAGGTATTGGCACAATCCTATTTTTCTGCATATCTCAATAGGATTCCAGAAATAATATTTATATAACAAAGTGGCCTTTGAGAATTATATTTTATAAGCAATGAATGTTCAGAATTCAAAAGTTTTGTTTAAAGTAAACATAAAGAATAAATTTTAAGAGTAAAAAAAAGTATTGGCACAGTTTTAAATGTTTACGATTAGCTCCAGTCAAAACAAATTAATCCTCTTTCTTTCAAGTCAGAAACAAGGATTGATGATAATACAATGAAAATAATAAAAATCAGTCTTTGCTGTATATTTGCCACAACAGCATGGGTAAAACCAGTGAATATTGTGTCAGTATAATAAAAACACTTCATTAAATTACATTCTAATGAACTTAGGTACCAACAAATAGCAAATAAATTAGAAATTGGTTTTAGTAGTGTTCAGAGCATTGTACAAAAGTTTAGAAAGTTTTAAACGAACCCCGTTAAGAACGCCCATCAAAATTTTATGAGAGAGCACAAAGTAATATCTATTGAATTGTTGAATGAGCCGAGATAGCAGAAGAGGTCGTATCTACTTCAATTACCACCTGTTTACAGACGATAAGAAATATAATTCATAAATATTATTGTTATGATAAGTTGCAAAGGAAAAAGCTTTTATTACAGAGGCAGAGTGCAAAAACGACTTTGCCAAAACATAAGTTAAAAAAGAAATAGATTGTGATAAAACAAAATTTTTTGATGATGAAATTAAGTTTAACATATTTGATTCTGATGGCCACAAGTACGTTTGGTGAAAACCTGACACTAAGTTCCAAGCTTGACATATGAGGCCAACTGAATACATCGAGGTTGAACTGTCCAAGTTTGGGAGAGAGGAGAGGGGAAGGGCATCTCTTGGAGTGGTGTAGGAAACTAACACCTTTATTGACAATATTATGAATACCAAACAATATGTCAACATTTTATGACATAATTTAACAAGTTGAGCCGAAAATCTGAGGATCCAAAATGCATTTGTCTTATTCTATCCCGAACAATTTCAGTATCTTTCATGCAGGACTTGCTATTTTTAAGACTGCAGAACATACTAACCTTTACTATAAAAAGTGTCATATTGTCGTGTCAGCCCCCATTTGCCAATGCTCCCAAAATGAACATAAGAACCCAATTGCCAATTCCATTCTGTATAAAATTCTTGATTTAATTTCTACATCAAACAATAAATTTTCATTCCGTTGTATACCAGGACATGTGGGTCTACACGGAAATGAAAGTACCGATCAAATTGCTCGAGATACTACCAAAGCAATATTAAGCAATTAGTTCTACAGTCTCTAAAAAAGACATTTATCGGTCACTAAACAAAACAATCGTCAATGAATGGTCGAATTTATATGACTGGTAGTCTCAAAGCAAAGAGAGAGATCACGATTCAATCCATCCAAATTTTTTTTAAAACTGTGGTTTGCCTCATTGGAATATATTTGGAAAGAAATGAGGTGACAAAAGTAATTAGGTTGCGAAGCCATCATGGCAATACAAATAAATTCTTAAACTTGATAAAAATAAAGGAGTCACCAAATTGTGAGCTATGTGATGAAGTTGAGGATCTACTACATCTAGTGATATCGTGTAAGTGTTTTAGCAACGAGCGAAGGAAATAGGAAAGAATGAAAATTGAGGGATTGGCATTCAACATTCCTGAAACAATAAAAGAGCAAGATCGTGAAGGACACAATCAGTTTAGAAAGTTCATAAGTAAAATAAAATTAGTGCTTTAATGTTTGACAAAACATAAATTTCTGGCAAAATAGAATTTTGATTAAAATCTTGAAGCTAAAAAAAAAGATGCATTTATCATCTGAAAGGACAATGATGCCAAGCACACACCAAATAAAATAAAAGAATGGATGCTGTACAATGTTCCCAGCCAATTCAAAACTCCACCACAGTCTCCGGACATAAATGCCATACACTTATGGCACCTGTTTTATTTGAAATGAGAAAAAAATAAAATTTCTTCCAAAACTGAAGTGCAAAATTGGAAAAGATATAACATAAAATCTTGTTTTGTTGATAGAAGATTCCAGGATGTCAGAGATGCGAATGGGATGATGACAAAATATTAATACATATTTAGTTTGTGACATAAACATCAAATAAAAGAGTGCCAGTACTTTTTTGCTGTGTTGAAGTGATGTTTTGTATACATATTTTTTAATTAAGTAAATATAAATCTTATTTCCCCATTCATATATTTTTCTAAATCTTTTATTAAATACAAATGTCTCCCAAACCAATTTTTGATTTTTTCACAAAGAAACCTAAAAACGTTAACCAATACTTTTTGATCCACTTTATCTTATATAATAATAAGATACAGTATTGATTACTTTTAAGTTAAATATTTTTGTAACGTTTCTTATTCTAAATATGAGAGACAAGTCAGATCATACGCAACAGATCTAGTCTATTTGAGAAATGAATGTATTGAAGAAAATTACTTCGTAAAGTAATTTTACATGTAACTTCATAAAGTAAGATTATATATAGAAATGTGGATGAAGAGGTAAGAATCAAAACATTAGAGCACGATAAGGAGGCATGCATTATTTAAGTTTTGCAACTTCAGATTAGGAAAATGTAGATATTGTTTTTTTTTTAGACCTTTGGCTAAAAATAAACAAAATAGAAAATTCTGAAGACTCCTAAATTAAATTTATATAGTAGCAATGATTGATGAATCTACTTTATTATAGCAACTAAACTTACTTATTTTCCCACATTCTAGCTAGACTTATGCCCTTGAGGTTCAGCAAGACTCGAATCCTGGCTACTTAATGCTCTAACTCCATCTGTTGTATCTGCAGTATCACCCATTTCCACATCTATTGCCCAATATTAGTAATTTAAAAATATGATATTCAAAGTGGAAAAAAAGAGAGGTATAGTAAGTTGTACATCAACAAATGACATTTTTATTGTGTTTCACTTAACCTGTTGATAGAGGATGAACGCTAGGCGGAGTTCTCCTCCTTCTCTTGATTTCACCTAAACAGCTAAATCTAGTCATAGCTACAGGAAGCCCCCGGACAGTATTACTGCAAGAAAGAACAATTATTTCATGTCATTGGTAAGATCAAAGATTCAATGAATGGTAAGGTTGTTCAAAACAACCAAAGAGGAAGAATATACAATCCTTATAAAATAGGAGTTGGAATTGGATTTCAATATAATTATTATGATTTTATATGACTAAATTATGTTGCTTTAGCATTATGCCCAAAATAATTAACAAAAACCAATATAGTTCAGTAATTGTAAACAAAAATAATTTAAAAAAATTATTTCCCTATAAGTTTCTAAGAGATA
Organism: Nezara viridula; assembly: GCA_928085145.1. Classification (NCBI taxonomy): domain Eukaryota; kingdom Metazoa; phylum Arthropoda; class Insecta; order Hemiptera; family Pentatomidae; genus Nezara; species Nezara viridula. The sequence goes on from OV725077.1 coordinate 116,811,796, forward strand.
ATAAAAGTAAATAACACCTAAAAATAAGTTTAATAACCAAAAAAGGTATAGTATAAAAATGTAATAAAACCAGACTATTATAAAATACTTTACCGTGTTTAATAGAATATATATTTATAAAAAATTATAAATTCAATATTGAACATCTCAAAAAATTAGTTCAGGAATTAAATGTAATGATTAGTATATTTATTAGGAAACCAAGAACTTTTGTTTATTAGAATCTTGGAGGACAATTATAATATGATGGAGAAATAGTGAACTTCTAAATGGTATAATATAATGTGATTATGAGTAAAACAGCAAAAAATAAAATAAAAACCAAAATCAAAATCAATACCATAATATAATCTTGAATATTTATGTCAATTGAATATATAGAATTGTGTTCCTTTTTAAACCAACAATATAATGGAATAATTTGAGGAACAAAAATAAAAAGATAACAAATTTATAAAAGTCAGCAAAATAAATACCTGGTTTTGGTCAAAATAGGACAAGTAAGCCCTTTATTATGTTCAGAAAGTTGCATATCTAGAGAATATAAATCTGCAAGATGGCCTAGCTGGTGCCTTTCTTGTTCACGCATAGGATGTAATCTGTAAAATTAACAATTTTTACACATAAATCCTCTAGGATATATTTTTTGATTCAAACTGAGTCTAAATGAATTTTACAAACAATATACTTTTTCTTGTTAATATGCATACAGGAACAGAAATTATTAGCAACTAGATATAATGACCATGGCTCCAGTAGTTAGTGAACTATACTTAGAAATGCTTTGATTTAAATTTACTGTTATCAAGCAAATTTTATAATAGAATTTTAGCTCATTTTTGATTGTTTAATCAAGCTGAAATTGGGCACAAATGACTAAAATTGTTGATAATTCAATATTAGAGTTTCATTAAGAGTAGTTTGATGAGAGAGAAAGAAAGTGACACAGGTTCTTCATTCTTTCACAGGTAGTCCTACTGCGTTTGAGTTCTTTAAATACATCTTAATATTATTCTGCTTATTCTAGTTTTAATTATTATCACAGAAACTATAGAACACTTAACATCGTTTGATCTATCATTCCAATTAAATGATAGAATTTATAACACTAAGAGGACTCGATAGCGTTGCTAGTGAGACTAAATATTAGGCATTGCCAAAGCTACACAAAAAGCCAAGGTCCAATGTAGACAATGATATTGTATATTTAGACCAGATATTGTTAGAAAAATAGTAATATTATGCAGCTAGAAAGTGTATGAAATATTTAAAATGACTCGGAATCTTGGAAAGTTAACATGAATATAGCCATTGTAGACAATGGATTTCCATGTGATCTTGATAGCGCACATTTTTCTTCAAGATTGCGATGTTTTATAAATATCAATATACATGTGAATAAATATTTACTCTTTAATTTCACTTATTGTGGGAAAGTATTGTGATGGTGATAATTTTAAATTTGAGTTTTCAATGAAAATAAAATGTTTTGATATTTTCAGAGTCCAAATAAGCAAGTCCTGCAAAATGGTCTATGTGTGTGTGATCAGCGTATCTCAAAAACAAAAAGTCGTATGAAACTCAAATTACGTAATTAAGATAGGTATATGCCTGGGATGTTACAGCAACTTTTTCCTGACAATTGGCCAACGGGAAGTGGCACTTTATATCATAAATTTTACACATTTTTACAATTTTTTCAAAAATGGCTTAAACGATGTTGATTAAATTTGGTATATCAATGTACAATTAAATGTTCTTAAATTTTATTTATGTCTTATTCTCATTTATGTCACTTAATAGCGCTTAAATTACGAATTTTCAAAATTTCTTCATACGAAGTATCTTTAATTTAGTTTATTTCAAATAATTAACTGTCTCTCATTGTCAGCAGTAATGAAAAAAAAAAGCAAAATAATTTTTGAAAGAATTTGATGATTTAATAAAGGAGAAAAAAAAATATTTGTTTAGGTCGTAAAAGAATTTCTGGAAATAATAGAATTTTAGAAAAAATAATAAATAATAATTTCTGAAAACTAATATTATTTAATTGAAACCACATGTTTCCAAGGAAATGAAACGAAATTTTCCAACTAAATGTAAACTTTTAAAATTATTTTTAATTTTGAAAAAAAATCCACATCAAGAATATAAAATCAAGGCAATGACATTGTTTAATTGTATTATTCATTGTATTTGTGTGAAAGAAGAACTGAAATAAAAAAATATTTGGTGAACATATAAAACATATGTTTATAACCCAGAATATATTTTGCTACTGTTAATGCAAAAGGTCGTATGTAAAAATTTTCCATTTTTATTCCATTTGAGCTAAAGATGACATTTCGTAGTATACAACTAGGTAGTCTGGCACTATGGAAAATAAATATGAAATTACACTAATAAATCATACAGAAATAATTAGTTTTTATGATGCACTATCGTAAAACATTTAATTTTTATATACGACCTTTTGAACTAACAGTAGTGATTTACTGTAGTTTAATAACTCTAGATCCGATAATATATTTAAATAATTAGATATCTTTCGTTGGTTAGTTTCAAAAAACATCATGTAATATTTTAGAAAATCAAATTGAATAATTTGATGTTATTTCTCTCTGTTAAATCACAACATGATCCACTAACAATTAATGTGACAACTTTTGGCCTATCCATGGTAGATCATCAATCTCTATTTTGATAAACTTTACTATGGAAAATAAGGGTTTAATAACTAATGGTAATACAATCCATAATCATTTATAGATTAAATATACAGATACATATACTTTCAAATCTCTCTTGGCATACATAGTTCAGAAACTGGAGTTATGTGGTTTACAAAAACTTATGGAGTTACTAGGTTTTTATTGCCTAGTATTGAGGTAATAAATAGGGATTTTGTTATTTTAATGAGTTGTTACAGGTTAGCTGTAAAGTTATAAGTTTAGCTTCATTAAAAATGCACTCCGAAAACTTTATAACAGTCTAATATGGCCAAAAAATTAATTCTATTCAAAGTAGAGCGGTAAGTGAAAGTCGTAAATTAACATAAAAATAGATGAGGAAGGTAAATAATTCTATGACTAACAACGGTTTGAATTTAACATTAAAAAAGGAAGAGGTAAACATAACTGGGAAATATTCTTGGAATAGAACTTGTCTAAGATTGGTAAACAAAAACTGCCTTACTTGAACTTATTCTACACCTTACTATTTTGTTAGAAAGACATTTATGGTTACTGTTTTGACTTGAATTCTCACTCATTCTTCAGCCCTGCAGTATCCCATCTCTTTTGGCTTTGAAGTGAATTGTAGTAATTTCATTGTTATTAAAAATGAAAAAAAAAATTGAATAATGGCGAAATTAGGATGTGGTCTCTGGTCAATAATTAAATCTGGATATCAAATTATCCTGAGTCGAAATTTGACAAGAGTTGTCTTCTGTACGTACTAGTCAAAATCAATCGGGTTTGATGGAAAATCATAGATATACATTCATCTTAGAACAGGTAAGAACAAATATTTCTATCAAGAGATTTGAATGTTTTTTTTTAGTTATCTAAAAAATCAGTTTCAACACTAATATTTGGACACTTGAAAATCCCAAATATTACAGTTTATTTTTAAAGTTTCCTATAGATTTTTAGGAATTTTATTTTCAATGTAGTGTTTTAATTTTAAACCTAAATTTTTTTTTTGTTAAAGTTTACTCAGGAGCTTAACACAAGGTTTGTTCAGAGTTAGATGTATTAATACAATAAATTAAATTAAATAGATAATTTTAAAACATTTTCAGGGGTTGATTACACAATTTATATATTTTGGGTATATACTGCATGAGTTTGCACATTTTTCGGATTTAGACTACACAAACATCTCTATTCATCAAAAAGTACTTAGTTTTTTTGTTTGCCTAAGAGTAGGGTCTAAAGTAGTTGTCTTACTTACTTTTTAAGGCTATTTTAATTATGTTATGTTTTTGTAATAAGGGATTTTTAAAAATTGTTATAGGAATTTGTTATGCTTATTATATGATTAAAAATCTGGTGCATGCAACACAACTTTCACTTACCCCTCTATACTTTGAAAAGAGATTATTTTCTGGCAATGTTGGGTTATTATAAAATTTTTAAGTGTATTTTAAACTGAGTTAAGTTTAAAGCTTACAGATAACAAATCATTAAGACCACTAAAATTAGAAAGTTTATTTATTACATCTACGGTAGGCAAGAAAAATCTAGTTTTATAAACCGCATAACTTCAGTCTCTGAGCCTTTCAGCTGACTAACTCCAATTTCAAAATGTTTCAGTAATGTCATTATAGTGATATTTCGGGTTGGAAAAGTTATATCTATAAAGACAGTGAGTAAGTTGATTCCAGAGTAGGTGATTACAGGGCTGAAATATAGAACTGTGAATAAAGGTATAAATTTTGCCAATAGAAATATCACTAAAATTAATAAAAAATATTAAAATTGGAGTTAGTCATTCTGTCAACCGAAAGGCTAATATATGCCTAGAGAGATTTGAAAGTGTATCTGAATATTTAACCTATAGATGAAATGAAATGAAAAAATATTTTATTATTCTGCGACTGTACTGGACTGGGACTTATAAAAAATACAAATTACAAATTATAAGTACAGAATGTATTTCTGTGGTGTAACAATTAGATTATATATTTACAATAAGAGTCGATTAAAAATAAAAATACAGAAGAAGAGAAAGAAAAGAACAAGAAAATTGTACATATATATAAAAACCTAAAATAACCTAAATAAATTGAGGTAGCCTCTGGGAGTGCTTAGGTATTTCTCTTAAGTATATTTCGCAATCAGCCGGATTGAGGAAGGAGGGGTGTTTAAAGTGGAGAGGTTTGAAAGAGGAAACTGATTGAGTGTATCGAATATCAGCAGGAATGGAATTCCAGAGGGAGGCGGCTTGTATTGCAAAAAATTTGTCAAACACAGCAGTTCGGTGAGGAGGATAGAGTTCGGAAGTACGAGATCTAGTGGGACGGGATTGGATGGAGTATTTGAATTGTAAAATATAGCTGTGAAAAATATAGGAGGGTTGATGAGTTCAAATGATCTGGTACAGAACGGTGTCTAGGAAGTAATGACGGTGATAGGATGGGTAGAGCCACCTCAACTCAGTGTAATACTGGGTAATATGCGTATCCCTTGAGATTCCGAAAACAAATCGTAGTGCACAATTCATTAGGCGTTCAAGTTTGACCTCGAAATCTCCTGAGAGTCCACCGTACACCATATAGCCATTGTCGAAGTGGGGGAAAACAAGGGAGGAAACTAGGGGAGTTGATGGGACTTATATGGAAGGAGATATCGTAGATAATTGAACTGTTTTAGGGTGAAGATAGTGCAATGGGAAATTTGGGAGATGTGTGGTTTCCAGGATAGGGTCTGATCAAAAGTAACCTCCTAGGTTTTAAACGGTGGTGTGGAATAAGATAGGTGAGTTGTTCAGGAGGAGATTGGGAGATACCGGTAGGATTTGAGGAGTGAGGGGGTCAGATCAAGATGGCTTTTGTCTTCTTGGCATTCATAGTGAGCATGTTGAGGTACCCAAGCACTTATTCTGTTAATATCTTCCTGAAGTTTTATAATGGCATCTGAGAAATCGGTCAGATTAAAGGAGAGGTAAATTTTGCAGGATAGAGGATGGGAGGTAATTTATGTAGATAAAGAAAAGGATGGGGGATAAGGAAGAGCCTTGTGGGACGCCTCTGGACAGGAGTTGAGATTCTGATGGGGGTTATTAGGAATTACAACATACTGAGAGCGACCAGTAAGGAAGGATTGGAACCAATTTAGGAAACTAGAAAAGAGATAATAGATGATAATGGATTGTAGGACTATTATTTTCCACTGTAAAGTTTACTAAAATGAAATTACGAGATTTTCCTTGACTGCCATGGTTAAGTCAAAGTTGTCACACTAATTGTAAGTGGATAATGTTGGGATTCCACAAAGAGAAAATTAATCAAATGATTCACTAATTTAATTTTCTAACAGGTTACTAGATGATTTCATGAAATAAATCGCCAATAGATACCTATTTAAACATAATATGATATCTGGAGTTATTAAACTACATCAAATGTATTTAAGGTTATAAAAATATCCATGAAATATTTTTATATTTCACTTCTTCTTTCACACAAGTACAATTAAATATTATTTTAAACAATGACATTAGCATGATTTGGAGGAATTTAAATATTTTTTTCAAACTTTGAAAAAATTTAAAAGTTTACATTTAGTAGGAAAATTTCATTTAAAACATGTGATTTAGGTTAAACAAAGTTAGTTTTCTGAAATTATTATTGATATTTATTTTGTCACTCTCCGTAACCTTCTATTACTTTATTTATTTGATATTATTTTTTTTTCTAAAATTCTCTGCTTTTCAATGATACATTATACGTATACCTTATGACTGTTATTTCCGGAGATTCATTTTCAAGCTGGATAATCATTTTTTTTTTTTTTCCTCCAGTTTCCAATTATCTTATTCTTTCAAACTTCATATTTAGCCATTTTTTATAGTTACTGTCAGTAAAAGAGAGTTAATTTTTTTAAATAAACCATAATAAAGGACTTTAGAGGAAGACATATATGAACATTGGGCATTTAAGCCCTTTAAATTGACATCAATGGGAATAAAACCTAAATGATATTAAATACCACTTAATTATACAATGACACATTGAGTTTAACCAAAATTGTTAAGAGCCGTTTTTGAGAAAATTGGAAAAATGCGTTTCACCATTGATATAAAGTGGCATTTCCGGTTAGCCGATTTTATGGAAAAAGTTTCTGTAAAATCTGAGGCATATAAAAAACTTTAATATGCAATTTCACTTTCTTATAACTTTTTGTTTTTGAGCTAGACTGCTAACGCACACAGACCATTTTATGGGACTTGGTTATTTGGACTCAGGAGACCTCAAAACATGTATTTCCGTTGAAAACTTAGATTCGAAAATTTTCATGATCGCAATACTTACCCTTACTATATATTTCATATATAGGTAACTGAAAGTAGAAATGTTATTTTAAGATTAAAATATAAGCATTTTTCAGTTAAGAGTTCAATTTATTAATTTTTCCCTCAATTCTAAATAGACATTTAATTTTCAATCTCACAGATAAGTTGTATCACAATTCATAATATTGCATCCAACTGAAGGTTGCATTTCACTCCTCCCTTGATATTGCAATAGATACATTTACCTAATGAACAAAGCACATTCAACATATTGAAAAACAAATTTATAATAAGTTAATATAATAATATAAAATAAAATAATTATAAAAATATAATAATTATAAACACAATACAACTGAAGATATATAAAGCTTCCGAAATTTAAAGGAATGATATGGTTCCTAAGGTATGATTCCTAAAGAATCAGGAGAGAGGTAGAATTTCAAACAAAAATTTGTTGTAGGCCTTTTCTGGAAGTGAATTGAATCAAAATATACGTTATATCAAAAATTAAATAGAAATGGTCAATGTTTGCATAAAGTTATTAATAAAAAAGAATAAACAACAAATGATCCATTAACATATCAAAAAATTAACTGTTGACTTGAAAACATTACTTTAGAGTATTTAATGTTTAATATCTTTGAATTTCCTCTAATGGAATTCCTGGCTGAATGCTCCTCTACCCTGAAAGGAACTAAAGAGGAAAGCTAAAGAAGAAGAAGAATTTCCTCTTTTAAATCTTAGGGGTATTAGAGAGGAAAAAATAGGTTTTAGAGGAAATTTTTCATATTTATCAAATGTCAGGAGAAAATCATTTGATTATTATTAGTATTTTCTAGCCTTAACATTCTACTGATATACTCAACATCATCAAAATGACTAATGAATATAGTAGTCATAAAGGAGCATGGATTTATTTAGATAAAGATTTTCATAATTTATTTTTTCCCAGTGTAGTTTTTCAAGAATTACAACTAAAATAATCAAACTAATTAAAATAATCAAATCCAGCAGCAGTTTTCCTCCCCTTTTTTTTTTCTTTATAAGCATTGTTCTGATGTTTTATGATAGGAAGGATTTGTCATTAGAAATGAATTCTAAATTCAAAAAAGTTTCAGTGTCATTTCAGAACAAAAGATAGGAATAAATTTCATATTAACTGTTCTTCTAACTGTTCCTTTAAATAAAAATTCTAATCCGTCTTCCCCTGAAGATTTCCGGCCAATCTCAATCCTTTCCAAACTCCTGGAGAGAATTGTGCAATCCCAAGTTTCCACCTTCCTTGAACAGTCCAATCAACTTGACCTTTACCAATCTGGTTTCCGACCAGGTTATTCCACACAATCCGCCCTAATCAAAATCATTAATGATGTTCAGTCTGCCATTGATGACAAAAAGCTAACTGTCCTTATACTCATTGACTTTTCCAAAGCCTTTGATTCCATCAACCATTCCATTCTCTTTTCCAAATTAAAATCATTATCCTTTTCCCATAGTTCTATCCTATGGTTTCAATCATTCCTCTCCCAACGCTCACAAGCTGTCGCTATTCCTAATCAACCCTTATCTTCCTATCTTACTTTGTCCGCAGGAGTGGCCCAGGGCTCTAGCATATCTCACCTCCTTTTTAGTTCTTATATCAATGACATCCATAATTCAATCCTTCACTGCTCCCATCACCTTTACGCCGATGACTCCCAAATCTACCTTTCCTTCCATCCCTCAGAGTTGCATGAAGCGTTTGCCAAAATTCAAGAAGACTTGAATCGGATCAGTGCCTGGGCAAACTTAAATGGGTTAAGGTTAAACGCTGCAAAAACTCAAGCCATTGTCATTGGTTCCAAACCCCTTCTCAGAGCCAATACCAACATACCTATACTGTACCTAAATGACCATCCCATTACCTTCACCTCCTCAGTAAAAAACCTAGGCATTTTCATAGACCAAACCCTATCCTGGAAACACCATATTGCTCACATTACCCGACAGTCAATTGGTACCTTGAAACTATTCCATCGCTTCCGCCATCTCCTACCCATCTCCACACGTAGACTCCTAGTAACTTCCCTCATCTTCCCCCACCTTGATTACGGCTGCGTGGTGTACGGTGGCCTCTCGGCAGAACTCGGGGAGAGACTGAAAAGAATTATGAATGCCTTCGTAAGATTTGTCACAGGGGCCCTGAGGTATTCCCGTGTTTCGCACCACTATGCTGAATTAGGATGGCTCTTCCCTTCCTTCCGAAGACAATATTTCCTAGGCACATTCCTTTACCAAATAATCAATAGTCATCGTCCGTCCTACGCATACAATCTCCTACAATTCAAATCATCTATCCACACCCTCTCCACAAGATCTCGTCCTTCTGACCTTTACACTCCTTTCCACAGATCTGCATCATTTAAACATTCCTTCGTTGTCCGTTCCACTGCATTCTGGAATTCCATCCCACTAAAAATCCGCCATGCATCATCCTTATCCACCTTTAAAACCCTCTTATTCCAATTCCTCTTCACAATCCAATCAGACGCTGGTTAAATACATACTATGTTATAAGGATTTAATTTTCTTTAGACATTATTTTTTTTCTCTTATTTTTTATTGTTTTATTCTGTGTTGAACGTGAATTTTCATCACCACTCACTAAGCATTGTGAGTAGATAAAATTTGTTTTCCTTAAGTTCTAATTTGTTATTCATGGAATGTATTTCAGTGAAATGTATTTTATTTCTAATTATCTTCAACATACTTCTCGCTATGTGTATATATATACTTTATTTTATTTTCTCTTCTCCTAATCTTTACGCATAATCACTTAAATATCTTAGGGAACATATGTATATCACTATTTGTTTTTTTATATATTTTTTTGTTTTAGTTTTTACAATTTCTTTCCCTACATATTAACAGTTATTATTATTTTTTAAAATTTTTATATTACATCACTACAATGCTTTACCTATAAAATAGATTTTACTTTCCTTTCTAATTTCAGTCAGTGATTATTATGCAATTATTTTAGCTCGAATATTGTAGTACTGAACCCCTATTACCCAACTGTCCTCGTTAATTTATCCTAAGAGCCTAATTAATACTTAATGTATTACATGTATTTTGTCATTATTCATTGTAATAAGTCTTTTGACCAGATTTGTAGTTAATATATATGAACAATACTGTTATTCTAAAGGGACCTAGTCCCAGAATAAAGATGATTTTTCTATTCTATTCTATGATTCAAACACTTGAGCATTAACTACGAAACCTCAAGGTTCCAGACTCAAATCCAGCTGATGGCAAATTAACATTTATTGTGTTTCATCAGCCGTGGGGTCGGGAGACCCTCCTGGGGAATACCCAACATCTATAAACCGTGTACCCTTAATTAATTAAGGGAGAAAACCTGGCAGTTGAGAAAAATCTTGGGCAATCATCTCCTTGCACAACCCTTGACCAAGAAACAGCACTTCCGAACATAGCACATGAACCAAATACCCTTTATGGATTGTAGTGTTACAGGTTCTTTTTTTATTAATACTACTTCTGAAGTTTTTAGGCCACAGTGTTTCAACAATAGTACGCCTAAAAAGCTTTATAGTCAGATTTAAATTTAATAAAACAATTATTTATATATTTCTGTTTTTTTTTTTTGTTACCTCTACCATGTAGGATCACAGGTAACACATTAAAATTAAACTTGATTATTGATTAGAACTTCACCACCGCTTTTAAGAATCTTAATGTTTTTTTAACTTCTCTTTCAATGTTTTATAAATTTTCTTTTAGGCTTAGTGCCATGTCCAATTTTTTCCTAACAGGTTGAAATGTAAGGCAGTCTTGTATAACATGTTTTACTATCATTTGGACATCGCAGCTCTCGCAGGTCAGAGGATCAAGTCTTCTTAGTAGGTAGGCATGCAAGAACTCACAAAGTCCAATTCCTAATCTGCAGAGGGCATTAATTAATAATTAAACAAATATCAGTAGAAATCATAGTTTTATAATAACAAATATTTCATAGATTAAAAATAATTTAATATAAATTTTTCCAATTATATCTCAATAAAACAGCATTCATTAATTGAAATTATTTCTGTTATTATTATTATTAGCATGGCTCTACGATCCGCTGTCGAATACTGAGGTCCTCCAGCAGCTTCCACCAATGGTCTCATTTCCTTGCAATTCCGAAGCCTCAGTATATTTGTTGCATCAGCATCAACACCATTAACCCATCGCAGCTTCGGTTTTTTTCTCCTGGTACCATGGAGTGGCTCCAACAGCAGTTGTCTTGGTGGATCCTAGCTGCCCATCCTGACTACGTGCTCTGCCCATCTCAATCTTGCAATCTTCATCACTCGAACTATATCGGACTCCTGAACCATGGTGTGCAGCTCCATTTCTCCTTTTCCAATCTCTTCTGACAAGAACACCACCATAAATACATCTGAGGATTCTTCTTTTAAAGCCTAGGAGTTCCTGTTCACAAGCCTGGAAAGTAGTATAAATCTCATAATCATAAAGTAAGACTGAACACATTATGGCCTTTTTCCCCTTTCTGTCAGGTTTTGTAAAGTTTCACATGGAATACCCTACTTATTGCTAAATAATAAAGAGACCATCGATGCATCGGCCTATACACAAATTTTGACAGGTAAACCTATATTTCAGCATATAAGTCTTTCATTCATATTTGACTAGCTCCATACGTCACACAGAAAATTCTCCTATTTACTGAATGAAAATATTAATCTAGGGTTTGACATAAATATAAATATTAGCCGATACCAAAATATATATAAACATTTTTTATTAACCTCCTCTTTCCAAAATTTGAGCAGATACCGATATTCTAAAGACTGATATATCGGCCTTACACGACATTGTTTTATCAAGATTCATATTATTTTTATTGCTAATAGATGTGTCAATCAATCGTCAAGAATTAACATCAACAAAAATTAGAAAAAATACCGATATATCGGTCTTGCGATTTATTAATATTTTTGCTCCTCTCCTTCCTCTAATTTGAGCTGATACCTATATTATAAACACTGATATATCAGCCTGATGACTTCATTTTGTTGAGATTGGTATTTTTATTACTTGTTATTTTTGGTCCTTCCCTTCCCCTCATTTGAGCAGATTGCCATATTCCGAAGACCGAACTATCGGCCTTACGATCATACTTTATCGAGATTGAGACTTGGAATATTATTTTTACTGCTAATAAAAGTGTCAATCAATCCTCAAGGAATCGACATAAACATAAATTTGAGCAAAGACCGAAATATCGGCCTTGTGAACTTATTTTAGTGAGATCGATAAACTTATACCATTTTTTATGAATTTTTTCTTTCTTGGTCCACTTCTCCCCTAATTTGAGCAGATACAGATATTCCTAAGACCGATATAATGGCCTCACATCCTTATTTTATCAAGATTGGTAGAGTTTAACTATTTCTTTCTTTTTTTTTTTTTAAATGTACTATCCTTTCAATTTATTTTTGTCCTGCCATTGGACCATTATATCAGCCTTACCACCTTGTTCTATCATAATTCATAGAGTACTATTATTTTATCAAGACTTAAATCCATATAAACATAAAGTTGAGGAAAGACTGATATATCGACCTTACCTTAATTTAGCGAAATTGGTAGTTTGACCTTTTTTTTATTTATTTATTTAACATTTTTGGTCCTCTCCTTCCTTGAGCAGATACCAATATCATAAAGACCGATATATAGGCCTGATGATTTCATTTTTTGAGATTGGTAATTTTACCATTTTTTATTTTTATTTTTGGTCCTTCTCTTCCATTCATTTGAGCAGATTGCGATATTCCAAAGACCGAAATATTGGCCATACAATCATATTTTATCGAGATCCAAACTTGGAATATTAGTTTTATTGCTAATGAGTGTACCAATCAATCGACATAAACATAAATTTGAGCAAAGATCAATAAATCGACCTTGTGACCTTAATTTATCGTGATTGGTAGTTTTACAATTTCATTTTATTAATTCCTTAGTTCTTATCTTCCACCCATTTGAGCAGATAGCAATATTCTAAAGACCGAAATATCAATGCTACGACCTAGATATATTTTATCTAGATTCATACTTGGGATATTAGTTTTATTGCTAATTGTTTAGGCAACTTTCCAATTTAATTCAAAAAGGCAAATAACTCTAATGAGTTCTGCTTCAACATTCGACATAATTTTTATTGAAAGTGGTAGGTTATATAAATTATGTAAAGTAAAACTCACCCTTTCATGCTGGCATATAAATTTTACATGGACTTTGAAGGAAGAGGGATGCCCTTCTTCAGTCTGAGAACCTCTCTGTTCTAGTGACTGGCTTGAAATGGGTGAGAAGCTCGTAGCTTGGGCGACTCGACACTTATCTTTTAAATCTTTTATCAGATCTGTTTTTAAGACTCACCACAAGGCAGCACTCAGGTACAATATCATTTACACAAAACACTAAAAGATGTGTCAATAAATTATAAATGAATTGACGTTAACATAAATTAAAGCAAAGACCGATATAAAGTAAGGTAATATTTTATCGAGATTATTAGACTTTGACCATTGATTCATACTTAGAATATTATTTTTATTGCTAATAGATATTTCAATCAATTGTCAAGGGATTTACATACACATAAATTAAAGCAAAGACTGATATAAAATAAGATCACAATATTTTTTCAAGGTCGGTGGCAGACTTTGACAATTTTTTTTGGTCCTCTCCTCTCCTTAATTTGAGCAGATAAATCAGCACCATGACCTTATTTTATCAAGATTAGTAGAGTTTCACCATGATTTTATTTATTTCTTTTCCCGTTCTTCTTACAAATTTAATTTTGTATATCAATCATGCAACCTCATTTTACCATGATTCATAGAATTTACCTAGGAATATTATTTATAATGCTTATGTGTCAATATCACATGCTACAATTTGTTTATAAAGAAATTACATTTTCTGATATTGCTTAATTTCAAAATTGTCAGATCTACCTGTGCAAAAATAATGATCATGGCCAAAAATTAGGAAGTAGAAGAATCTACGGCCATAATTTAATTCGAAAGCTGAAGAAACTTCATCAAAGTGGCCGGCTATTTAGCTATTTCAAACTAAATGATCTCAATGTAAACTAAAACTGAACTCAATTTCGGAACTAACTTTAAGGTGAACTAATATTGTTATAGACCATTATCTAGACTCTTTGATATACTTCGAATGTTGCAGAATCTTTTGAATTGCAAAAAACTAAATGCTATCTAGATTTTTTGAATACTCACTATTTATGTAACTTTTGATGTATACAAACCATTATAATATTAAATTTAAGAAATTATTATAGTAACTTCTGATGACTAGTAATTTTAGTGGATTGACCCTGGGATCGGGAGACCCTCCTGGGGCACACCAAGCCCTTGGGTACTCTTAATTAAATAATTAATTAAGGGGAAAAACCTGGCGTTTGAGCGTGATATCAGCCCTGTCACCTCCCTGCACAACCGTTGGCCTTGTAATAATAATTCCTCACACTGTACTGAACCCATGATCCTTCATGGGTTGTTGTGGTACAGGTTTCTTTTTTTAATTTTTTTTATTATTGTTACTTAAAAATAATTAAATTTCAGTATGTGCAAAAATTCTAAATATATTATTATGGATAACCACAACATTCTGTGATGAAATCTTGGGCTTTGAAGTTAAATAACGAGAGAAGCTCAACTTGTTTCTCTCAATATTACAATTTTTCAAAACCCTTAAGAATTCCCTTCAGCCTTTCACATCCATATGTGAGCAAGGTTTTGTCAAAATTTGTAATTATTTTACAACCTAGAAATACCAATAACTGCACATGAACAGGCTGGGCTTCCAGAATAACTTCAGCCAACAACACAATCTGGCGAAACTAAAGGTTTGTGTAAGCAACCAAACACAATCTGAAATAAGCAAAAATAGCCAAGAACAAAGTGACTAAAATATAAAATCATAGGCTATTGATTTAATATGATAGAGTTTTATATGAGAGTCTGCACGAAGAATTATCTGAGCAACCATCTACTTTATTGCCATTATTCCTTGAACAATGAAATAAAGCATTCGAAGAAATCACATTCTGTAAGGTCTCTAGAAAGGTCCTATACTATCCACACTGCTGTTTTTAGAGTAAATGGCTGAACCTATTTGAATGATTTGATGGACTTAAATATTATAGTTAATCACAACAGGAATTGGCACTTCAGAAATTTTTAAATTCATTCTTATTAAATAAACAAAAATAATAATAATCATATTATTCTCCTCAAATATAACTCTGCATTTTGAGGTTGATAAAAATTGTTTTTTAAAATACATTAATCCATATAAATATCTATACTAAATAATTTTCTTTAGCTTTGTCTGCATACCTAGAGTTAATGGATTATTTTTGGAAAACTGTGTAGGTACTAGCAATTCGTTTATTTATAAGGATTATGAGCTTTTCTGTTGCTTTGATTAACTTCTACAAAATTGATAAAATAAAAAAATAATAAAATAAACTTTAAAGCTTCAAATGTATGCTTTGTTTATTAGACACCAATAAAACACTTTTAGAGACTATAACCGTATTTAATTTTCCAAATTAAATGATTATTAACTTGAATTATCCCTGCTTCTGAGAGTCCTTAATTTTAAAATTAAATCAATGAGCTCAATGGTTGTAGATTTCATTTCATCTCATAAATAGTTGTCATCATTCTGAAAAATCAAAATCAATAAATCTTGGGTCAAGAAGCAACCATAACAATCAGGAAACTAACCTCAACTGTGATTTTTCAGGATCTTGAAGGAACCTTGAAAGCTTCTCATTTGCTGAAGTCAAAACACTAAAACTGGCTCTGTCACTACGGACCCTTCTCCTTCCCCCTCTAATTTCTCGCCCATGACTTCTTCCAATCTAGTAAGCCAAAGACAAATGACAGTATGATTACTAATTATAAATATAAATCTATATGGTTTACCAAACCATTATCATTAAAAGAAAAATTACAAGACTTTCAGCAAGAAGACGATAACTCTGAGGAAGATCATCTTCCATTGGTTCACCGCGGTCAGAATCTTCCCATACTCCTCGACCGCCAGAAGCACCATCCCCTACCCAATCACTCTGTTCATCATCACCTATAACAAATAAAATAATTGAGAACATGAAAGACTACCTAACAGTTTGGTTCATGGGCAGAAAATCTTTTTATTATTAGGGGCTATACTATTTTTTTCTATTAAACTTTTGATTTTTTTTTTATATTCCAAGTAAATCTATTATCAATGATGTTAGATTTTCTTTGGGGATTTTTTTTTATAAAATGGTTTAGTAACAAAGATAATTAATTTAGTTGATATCTGTAATAACTCCTCTTGCATTTAAAATCATCTGTATTCTTCTCAGCATGCTGATGATTAAATTGTATACTTTGCTTTGTCATGTGGCAGAAACTACCATTCAGAGGGTAGTCCAAAGAAATATGTCAATAAGAGGCCTGGTTCAGACTAACCAGAGTTAATCAAATTGAAAATGTGTTAATATCTTCCAGACAAAAAGTGTAGTAGTACAAAGGAATGACTGTGTGGACGGGGGGAGAGAGGGGAGGGCCGAATGGGCTAACGCGTGTGCACAGCACCACCGTTGCTCGGCAACCTGAACCTGATATATGAGACAAAGTTATAAAAAATAGTCACGAGTTCGCATCCCGGTGCCGGAGGAATCTTTTAAAATCCCCGCCCACACCCTCTGGTCCCAGAAAAACCCCGTATAGCTTTAAAGGTGAGGACAAAAAAAGAAAAAAAAAAAAGGAGCTTACAGAAGGACTAAACAAGATAAATGAAAGAAGAAGATTTTGTCACTTCGTCAAGAAGCTGAGAACTGCCTTCCAACCTAAAGTAAACAACTGTCACAGTAAGGAGGGTCTTCTCCTTGGAGAAGAGAATGAGATCTTTGATAGATGGGCGGAACATTTTCAGGATGTACTCGGAACTGGCCATAACGTCACTGAGTATAGTTAATGATCTGGGCTCCAGAAGGTTTTCCGGGATGCAGAGCCTCCTTCATACAAACATTTTATGGATTTTGTGAACCATTAGAAGTCTAACAGGACGGCTCCTGAAAAGGACAATTTTCCAGCAGAGCTTTTTAAATATGGAGGTGAGTACCTACGTCAAAAAATTTACAATCTTATATTTGAAACATGGAATGATGAATCTATGCCTAAAAAATGGTGTCTGGGATTGATTCTGCCGCTCTAGGTTGATTAAATCTGCCCTACTATCAAAATGCACAATTTGGTTTCACCTTTAAAACAACCCCTCCTCCCTGCTATATGCACAAATGGCAAGGTAGGAGCATTGATAATAAAAAAAGGATATTTTATTTAGTTCACTTATTTATATTTAAAATTAATTTTATGATAATTTAAGAAAATAGAAGAACAGTACTTTGATTCAAGAGTATGTCTTAAATAATTTGATAACTTTCTTGTGGTTTTTGTTGGAAAATTTCATAAGAACAAACTAGTTAATTAAAAAATTACTATCAATGACAGCTAAAATATGGAAGCAAAGGTTTTATGTATAGGAAACTAGAAGATTTGAACATACAGAGAAGGATTGTCAACACCACCTTCTAAGTGATAATAGCTACAAGTAACAATGTTTTCACTAAAACAGTAACATACAACAGTATTTCAAATAAACCATATACACATATAATTGTATCAATTATATAATAACTGAAATGAAAATAGAGAAAATATTTTGAGAAAAGCATGATCACTTAATTAATGATATACCTATATTACTAATTAAAGTAATAAATAATTTAATATGAATACAAGCAAAAAGTAACAAACCTTCACGGCCTTCATCATTGGTATAAATTCCAGTGTCACTTTCAGAACTAGAGAGAGAGGAACTACTATGAGGATGAGTGGAATCATCTCTCAAGCTAAGCCTATGGAGTGCTAGGACAGTTCTCGGAGGCTCTGTGATACTCCTTGAACTCCGCTTTCTTTTTCCACTGTTGATTCCGCCACTGCAATACCTAAATAAAAATATAAATCAATCTTAAGGCTATAACTGTTAATCCTATCTCAAAATCATACTCATATTGAGATAAGCATTGATATTTAGCAAACCTATATACACAGCACAAAAATTAATAAGGATATTGTTAGTTATGTATGATTTATTTTTCCTAGAACTTTTTTTATTTTAATGAAATTTACAACTGTATTATATGGAAAATACAACAAGTAAATGTGACATTGGTAACATGACATGTACAACATGAAGAGAAACTACCCATTGGTAGAACTCAAATTAAAGTTCTATATTAGAAGGTCCCAAGGCCATCTTCTTTTCAGGCGTCTCGGAGGGTTATCAGGGATTGATGAGGAAGGAAGGTTTGAAACGAGAGGATTCGGATGGTTCTGCAGTTTATTATGGAAGGATAGGTATCTGGATTGGGCCAAATCGGAAACATACGGAACATTAAGGTCTTTATGGATGATTTTATTTGTAACTTCCTAGAACTTAAATTTTATTTTTATCATAAAATACATAGGAAATTAATATAAATCAGATTGTATTTTATGAAAGATGTTTAAAAAACTAATAAAATTAAGAGTTTATGTGATCTTTTTTTATGATTGCGAATTTTAACCATTTTGTAAAATTTAATAATTATTGTAATATCCTAAGTTACATATTACCTCTACTATTATATATTACTTGCACCTATTGAGCATACTGCTTAAAATGTAGTCACTAATTTCACAAGGAATTTTATGCCATAAACATGTCAATACTACGCTCAGTTGCTGAAGGTTAAGAAGCTGCAAATGATGGTCCAAAAACCTTCTCTTCAGTGAATTCCACACGTGTTCAATGGGATTAAGACGTGGAAACCATACGGGAAGGGGCAGATGTGAAACGATCAGATTTTCATGTCATTGATTGCGTATTGTCGTCAAGAAAATGGAAGTATGTGCTAATTATGGCTCTGGTTTGAGGAATGTACTCCTCTATAATTTCTTAAACATAATGAACTGCAATGAGATTACCTTTCACAATATGGAGGTAGAGTCCATCCTCCTGAGTAGACCGTACCTCTAGACTGCATTGAAGGAAGCACATATTTTGGCAGTGTAGCCATTCCCTGTTCTCCATAGACTCTTCGGCACCTTTGTTCGTTATAAATACAGAAATGTGACTTTTCTCTAAACATAACAGCATTCCAATTTGTATTCTCATCTAGATCCTGCACAATGATCTGCAGAGTTGCTGGTGATGCACACACCAATATTTTTATCACCCTTTGATGCCATAATGCGTTGAAATTCAATAACAGGTCTCCTATTGGTACTTCCGGGTTTTCTGAATCTGGATAAAGCCCGAGGAGACACCAACTACATCAGTGATATCAACTTGCCGGTGCCATTTCTGTTCAATCTGTTGTATTTTCTTTATTAAATAGAATATTACTGGATTAAAGTTGAGAAAAGTCGAAAACAACTGTTTAGGAAACACAGCAGAGCTCCTATTTTATGTCATTTTAAATTAAAGCAAGCTGCACTGCTGACATCTCTTTGCGGGCAAGAGAAGCAGACCTGAAATAAGTAGAGAGGGTTTACACATGCCCTTTTTCTGTTGAATTCAAGTCAACTTAAGACAGGAGATCACTCATCTGGCCCGCAATCAAATTAAGATCTTTCTTTTTTTTTATAAGAAGGACATGGCATGGAGAAGTAAACTCTAGCATCCTAGCAGGGGGGCCTGGAAGAGAGAAAAGGCCATGGAGAGTGGAACAGCAAATATTATCAGCATGTATTTATCCTCCACCCACCTAATCAACCACAACTGCAATATTTTATTATATTCAGAGCAAAATTTAGTAATAAAACACATTAACCCACATTATAATAGATCCGGCCTCAATGACTCTTAACATTATAAAAGATATCAAAATATAGCAAT
This sequence comes from Nezara viridula, assembly GCA_928085145.1. NCBI lineage: Eukaryota > Metazoa > Arthropoda > Insecta > Hemiptera > Pentatomidae > Nezara > Nezara viridula. The sequence goes on from OV725077.1 coordinate 116,831,857, forward strand.
CAGTTTGTCCTCTCAATAGTCCTCTTTATTAAAATGGTTTCAACAATGACAACCTCAACTTTCTTTTGAAGTAAATTATCTTTAAATGGTTTCAACAATGACAACCTCAACTTTCTTTTGAAGTAAATTATCTTTAAACGGTTTCAACAATGACAACCTCAACTTTCTTTTGAAGTAAATTATCTTTAAATGGTTTCAACAATGACAACCTCAACTTTCTTTTGAAGTAAATTATCTTTAAACGGTTTCAACAATGACAACACCAACTTTCTTTTGAAGTAAATTATCTTTAAATGGTTTCAACAATGACAATCTCAACTTTCTTTTGAAGTAAATTTTGTCTAGTTTACTATGGAGCAACATTTAATTTCTTAAATCAAATAGTTACATCATATTCAACAAAAAAAACATGACTTGCTTAAAAAAACAAAAATCTTAAATTTTGTACTTTTCTGATGGACATTGGACGGGCAATTGTTTAGATGAACTTTTTTGTAGATCTTGATGAATACTATCTACCTTTTAAATATTTCCATCAACTTACAGAACACCCTGTGTATATGTATATATACATTTAGTATATATACATATTTCATCGCTCCCGCCACCTACTCCCACAACCCATCCGCAAGCTCCTTGTATCCTCTCTCATTTTCCCCCACTTTGACTACGGCTGTGTGGTGTACGGAGGCATCCCAATGGTACTCGAGGATAGATTGAAGCGACTCATGAATACGTGCTTAAGATTTGTCTTTGGTACATCAAAGCGATCTCATGTGTCCCACCTTTACGACGAGTTAAAGTGGCTCTTCCCTTCTTTCCGCAGACAATATTTCCTCGGATCTTTCCTATTCCAAACAATCAACACTAGACACCCTTCTTACATCTACAGTCTCCTACAGTTTAAACCCGTGGTCCACTCCCAGAAAACAAGATCCCGTGTTTCCGACCTTTATATCCCTTCCCATAGAACTAAGACGTTTGAATATTCCTTTATTTCCCGATCCACAGCCTTCTGGAATTCCTTGCCATCTGAAATCCGCCATGCCTCTTCCTTGTCCTCATTTAAATATCATCTTTACCAATTCCTTCTCACATCCCAAAATGACGTTATACAATAAAATAAATATTGTGAAATAGATTTTGACTGAGGTGAATGATTGATAAAATTTATTGTCTTAATTTTAAAAATCAACCCATGCTTATTTTATTTTATTTTTATCTTCATTTAAATAATGTTGTTTTTTTTTATTTCGTTTTTTCTCAAAATTTTATTTTATTTTTACTTGTTTTAATTTAATTTCACTGAAGATACTGTATATATTCTTTAATATTGACTAATGTAATTTTTGGCCAGATGTAGTTTTAATTTTTTTGTTCATATCTGTCATTCATAAGGGACCTTGTCCCAGAATAAAGTTTACTTTCTATCTATCTTCTATCTATCTATATATACACACACACACGCACGCATGCACGCACGCACGCACGCACGCACGCACACACACACACACACACACACACACACACACACACACACACACACACACATATATGTGTGTGTATTCTACCCACTAAAATTCACTGTTTGCCCGAATACACTGAAATCCGGTATAGAGTTGGTACCCACTAGCAGAACAATACTATTAATCTTTGAAAAATTGTGTCGAAATTTCTGCGAGTTAAAACACTTTTTCCTGTTTTTAAAGTATTGCACATTTCCACGGCTTCTCCGTTGAGCCGATGAAGTTGGAAGATTGAAATTTTGTATCTATATTGAGTTAGTGTTGGAGAGGTGCCTTAAGGGGGTCTCATCACCAGCCACCAATATGTTTTTCAAGATGGTGGCGGAAAAACTAAAAAAAAAAAAAAAACGGTTTTCTATAGACTATAGCACTAAAACGGCTGTAACGGTATTGATAAAAACTTTCCTAAAGTATTCCCTATGAAAGTCTAAATTTATGTACATAACATGCTTCCTCGAAAAAGGACTAGAAAAGAAGTTTTGATGAATCCAAAAATATATTTGTGAATAACTCAAAAGTATGCATTTTTTGCGACAGAACATATTTTGAAAACATTTAAATTTCCTAAACGATAAAAAAAGTTCTATCAAAATCCATCCAGTATTAACAAAGATACGGCATACGGTTTCTTTAAGACAAAACAAAGGTCAGCTTTGCTTTAGAACATTTGGCAAATATTTGGAACATAGCTTTTTACCAAATGATCCGATTTTAATTATTTCTTTTATTTATTAGATAATTTAGTATACTTTCAAATGACCGCATACAATATCAACAAAAAAGTTAATAATTTTTGTATTTTTCGGAAATCAAATTTTAACATCGTAATTATTTATTCCAGCTTCATTTTGATGAAGTATATTATAGACATAAATTTAAAGTTCTTTGAGGAGAAGATTGCAACCATGTTTCATTAAAATCGATTCATTGGTTTCGACACTGCAACAGTTTATTTTATTTATATGTCAAATCTAACTGTAGAGTCGTAATGCTGATTTGGCAATTTTTATAATTATATACATAGCTAATTAAAAAAAAAAAAAATTAAATGTCCTAATCTTAGCACATAAATGTTTTCCAATGTAGTAGAAAAATTCCGTTGTGGAGATACGCTATATATACTGAACTATTTCAACATAATAACTTTTCATGCCTTGTTAGTATATATCTGGAGATGATTGTGAATAAAATTATTACAAATACTTTTCTCTTCTCTTTCTATTGAAAAATATAATTTAAAATTGAAATACCTATTTTCACAAGTAGGAGCATGCCTGATAATCCGTTTCTTCTTCCCTGAAGTATACCCTGGCCCCCTTGAAGAAGTTGAAGCGGACATCTCCAGAGCCATCCTCTTGAGCTTCCTCTTCCTGCGCAACACTTTGAATAAGCCCCTCGACCTTCAGGCAATGCAACACAACACACAATCATCAAACCTCTGGCCTTTCAAATGCATAATAGTTAAAAAGCAAGCGAACTAAATGGCATTGTGGATGTATTAAAACAAAGGGTAAAGAAAAATAAAAAAAAAATAAAATAAAAAAAAGGAAAGGAAAAAAAAAGACATAGAAGGAAAGCTGTGTTATTTGAGAATTGAAAAAGCTTTAATATAAAATGACCAGAATTGGATTGTTTAAAATTCATGAAATAAAAACACAAATGGTTATTGCATTAGATAGGGGAAAAAAATAAGCATGAATAAAAAAAGGCAGACCACAACGGAAAAAAACAAAACAAAAAATAGCAATATTTTCAAAGCCTTCCTTTTTTATCTTTGTTATCAATATATTAAGGTTAATAGGGGTGCAACATATAGCAGGGGTTGGATTTACTCCAAAAAGAATTAAAAAATCCAGATTTATAATTGAATCCGATATATTACAAAGCCTATATTTAACATAGTATCTTAAGCCAAGCAGCAATTAATTAATGTTCTTTTTGCTTTTTCAATAACAGTTCGTAAGAGAGTCTGAGCCAAAAGTAGAAATTCTGAAGTATGGCTCAGACAAAGGATACTAAAAAAAAAAAAAAAAAAAAAAAAAAATAGCAAACTCCAGGGTCAGAACACAGCTAATATAACAGAATATTATAAATTATCTCTCACAGCCAACTCAAAGTGAGTCCGGGAGTTAGAAGTCCAGGGTATTACTGGAGTCAGAGTTGCTGCGTTACCCCACACCTTAGAAAACCAACACTGCTTCCAAAATTTGTTTTGAACTTAGTATGAAACAATTATATATTTTTAAGGAATCTAAGAAGTTTAAAAAAAAAGTACTTTTTTTAATTTATCATGATATTGAAATTGCAGACGTGTGAAATAAAATATTCAATAAGAATTAACATTAAAAATGGTATTGCCTAGAATCAATGTTATCATTATCTAAAAATTAAAATAGGTGAGATACAGAGAGAGTTATTCCAGGAAGAAAGAACAATTAGAATTGGAAAGTATTTACAAATAAGTATGAATTATATCACTAATAGTCGAACAAACAATTTTAGTATTATAAGAAATAAAATGTATGATCATTAGCCTTTACTATTCTAAGCAACCTAATATTGTCTTTCATAACTCTACTTCTCTAATAAAACAACTGTTAAATTTATAATTATTGATTCAGAAATATTTTTAATTTGAATAGTTCTTCATTAGTAAAATTATTGGGTAGTGTAATGCCAACTAAAGAGGATCACTGACATTTAAACCAAGATTTACCTTCAGCAATAAACAAAATAACCATTGCTAGTTGATCTGATTAATTAACTAAATGGTGAGCCCCTACTACCACTTATCTTGATTAATTTTATACCTTTTAAAGTTTGAATTATTCTTCAAAGTGTTTAAGTAAGGTCAGTCTGGGTTTATTAATTCTTTTACAAACAATCATTTACTAACAACTTTTAAAGATCAATAATAGGATAAAAGCACCAATAGCTGAAAATGTAGCAGTACCTGACATCCTCCTCGAAAAAATGGAATAATAAAATTTCAGGATCTCCTAGACCCCTATTTCATATATTTTTCCATATATATTTGTCTGCTTTGCTTTAGTCTTACCGGAAATCGCAACTGGTCCATTTAATGTCCCAGGAACAACCATCTGTCGATAAGAGTGCAATATCTTAGGTTTGCCCTTTTCTCTTTAACTACTCTGATTTATTCCAAAATTTTTGTTAGATTGTTTTTAAATCATATTTTATCTATTTAAACTTATCTTGATGAAGGAATTGGATATTTAATGTGTGTCAGCTACTAGAGCCTTGTAATGAGGATTTTTGCCAGTAGTTGAAAGACATGTACTCTCATAAATTTGAAGAGATATACTGAATATAACGGGTCTTAAAAATGGAACCATTCGCTACTGTCTCATTAAAAAAGAAATTGCTAATGATTTGGATTCAATTTACAGCAAAAATAGGTTTTCCTATACCAAAAAAGTGTTTCATGGATTCGAAATATGTCTTGGAAGATGAGAAATAGTTATATAAGATGAATTCATGAAAAATAAAATAACATTAATATTTATGTTTTAGTACATAAAAGTTCAAAGAAATTTCCTTAAGCATGTCAGCCACTGATGCATTTGCCCTATGTAGGTCTAACATGAAAATTAAAAGTCATGATTTGATTTTTATATTTGAGTATAAATATAAAAGTTTATAATTATATTAATAAATAAAAAAGTGTCATAGTCAACCTCATAAATTATTTTCCTATTCATTCTTACAATCAAATCTGTTGAAAAACTTGGCCTCACTTTAAGGTTTTTGATCAAAAAGAATATTTTTGAAAATAATTGAAACATATTAGTTTAAAAACACCTAATTTAATTAGTTTATAATCATAGTAAAATATATTACGAAATTAACTTCACAACTTCTGAAATCTGTTAAATTGCGCAATAAAGAACCAAATTGACTGTTCCTGCTTGTTTGTTTATAGGAAAACACTTTAAAAACTTTCCGTTGTCTTAGTCTGGTCTTCATTACATTCAATAAATAATATTATGTTAGTAAGCTGATGCAAGGAATGTATGTCAATATTGACCATCTATGAGACTTCAGAACAATCAAAATAAAAAATTTCCACTCATGTTAAACATTTTACATATCAAGGAACAAACTTAATTGTTTCTGTCTGTAACACCAACTACTATCAATTTAATTTTGATCATATTTTTCAGGGATTATGATGGTTAGTATCTAGAATGCCTCATATCAAGTTTAAGAAATTTAATCTCCTACTTTACTTTATGTATGTATAAATGCATTTTATTTTCCTATATTTCAAAAAGGCATGCATGATTTAGATTAAATTTGGTGGATAGTTGGGTATTAGTATAAAAAGAATCATTATAAATATTATTTACTACTTTCACTTATATATGGGTAAACATTTTTGCCTGTGTGCCATTTAGAAAATGACTTGTTCGATTTGGTTCAAAGTTGGAAGAAAATAAGGGAGTATCGAACAATCAGTTTCATAAATATATATATCTATATTTTTTGGGAAATTCTGTGTAACATTAATATAAAGAAGTAGAACAAACATTTGTTGTTTGAATTTTTTTCGCCTAACGTGTGCAGTAGAAATTGCTAAACAACTGTGAGAAAAACAAAAGGACAAATCATTAAAAAAAAAAAAAACTGATTAGATTAATAAGTCTGTTGTAACTAATATGGTCATTGTTGTTAGCGAGAAAAAGTCTCTTCTACTGTGTTTTATTAAGAATGTCTGCAAACTATACATTAACAGAATAATATACTAACGAAATTACCTATAATTATACCTATTGCCTAAATTACCTAATTACCTAAATTACCTATAAAAATAACAATTTTTTTTTTTCAAATTGGACTTTTACTAACTGAAATTAGTACATTCAGACAAACAAATTCTTTAGCATCATACAAAATAGATACAACAAAAATAAAACCACAATCTTTCAAATTAAATTTAACAGTATAAAAGAATAGAAAGACAAAGGAAACATGGACAGAAAATAACAAAATAAGTTATGCAATACAGCTTACAAGAAGTCAGTAATCACAATTTTTTTTTTAACATTTTATAAATTAATTATAAAATTTCTTTAATTATGAATAAATATATCAAAAACATAAAAAAGTCAGGCAACATAAGTTAATTGCATTGTAACATAAGTATAATTGTAGTAATACAAAATGTTATTACGATACAATTAGATAAGTGATTGATTATTATTAATTAATAAATAAATTATTGTACAAAGCTCAAAAATTATGAGCAACAAAATTTCAGAAAATTATATCCATAATGAAAGTGTTATAAGAAAAGTTTCAATTCTGTCATTTTTCAATATTAAACTCTTTTTACTATGGCTCACCCATTGCAAAGATTTCAGAAGGAGGAAGAACTGCTGTGCTAAGTTAAACCAATGTACATTTTATCTGTATTTTTCAATTTTGTTCACAAAAACATATGCACACATTATAAGATTGCACAATATAATGTATGCATATATTTTGTAAATAAAATCAGAAAAAAAAAATATGACAGTTTTACCTTATGTTATTGATATCAAATAACAAACAATGTTCACTCTCTCTATATAAAATTGTTTATATAAGTTTTAAAATTAATGATGACATTAAATTTTAATCTGATTCACTTTTGATTCTAGGGGATACTAAAATAATTTATCAGCCTGACAGATAAAATATGTTCAGCCCTGTTTTGAAAAAATATTATAAATAGAAATATATGTTAAATATAAGGGTAAAGCAACCCCAAAAGAAACTGAGCACACATATGAAGCCTGTGTTCAAACAATCTCATGCTACATTGAGTGAAAAATGGAACATTCATTCATAACAATGAAGAGGTGCTGGTTAATACAACATAAATTAAGTGTTAAACAACAATCTTCAACAATTTAGAAAAGCAATAAAATGAAATGGCAAAAAAAAATAAAACAATAAATGATTTTTCACATCTTCACCATTTCCAAAAATTGAACCAAACAATTATCAGTCATTCAACATAATTATATGAAATATTTATATTTAATTCACTGATGCATTCTAACAACTTATTAAACTGATTATCAAGTATTGTTTAAAAAAATTATTATAGTATTAAATATATACCATATACTTACACAGCAACCTCGAAATGGTCCTAAAAACATTGATACTTCAAAATTAGAAATAAAACAAAAATCAGTTAAACTAGTTATTGAATGATTTGATTAATATTTCAAAGCATTCATACTAGGTTATGCTCTGACATAAAGATGTAGATAAACCTTCGCTTTAACAACATTCTCAAAATGTTGAGATTCTAATAATTAACTAATTAGATTATCTGGTAAGCGGCCTAAACATCTTCCTTCTTCCATAAAAAGAATTAGTAGTAACTGCATGACTTACTGTTTGTATATTAAATTATGTTAATTGAACTACTTAGGTAGTGATTTCTGAGATGTACTTGCGTGTATATATTCATTAATTTTGTTTTTCTGTCTCACGGAGTACTAACAGATCTATAATTTAGTAAATTATTACGATACTGAAATTATTAGCAACGTTTTTAAACAAAATAGGTTATACTGTAATCAAATAATGTTAAGAAAAAAGCAATTTGGATGATAAAAAAAATATCTGAAAAAAGCAAGGGAGAAATTCAATATTGAACAGGACATTGAATTATTCAATAATGGATAATGAACGAGGACTACAAAAACTTTAAGTGACTGGAAAATAAATATTAGGAAAAACATCAAGAAGAAGAATACAAAATTTACCAGTGAACTGACTGGGTAAGTGAATTCTTCAAACTAATGTGTTTAGCAATGTATATTGAGCATATCAGAGAGTTGAAAAGTATTTCAAGTTTTAAATACACTGACAGGCGAAAAATTCCACCCATTTGATTTTTTCATGTTTTCATCTAAAAATATTTCTGCTTTGGATTGGTCTATTGTTTTTAATGAATATATAGGTAATCTTTTTGTTTGTTTTTAATTAGGAATGTTAATATAGAGGACAATAACCCTTAATCCTTAATTCAATGAAATGATCATAGATTCCAATGTTTATTTTCTATGGAATCAAAATGTTTATTCAGTATCATTAGTTCAGTGCCGTTTCTTGCAGCACATTCCTTAGTCTCCGGCTTTTAATTTTTTCAATATTAAGTTTAAAAATGCCTCTTAGTGCTGAGGATGTTGCGCGTGGTGTGGCACTTATTGATGATGGACGTTCCATTAGATATGGCAGCTAATGCCATCAGAGTTCCATGTGAAACTTTACGAGACACCGTCAGGCGTTTTCGGGAAACTGGTTCTTACAATAGAAGGCCAGATTCTGGACGGCTTAGGGTAACAGAACCACGGGATGACCGGTTTTTGACTTTGAGAATTTTACCAAACTGGCACCTTACCGTTGTTCAAGCGATTCATCAGCTCGAAGAAGTTCGAGGTATGCAAATTTCTGAACGTACCGCTCGGAGAAGATTAAATGAGTATGGATTAATGGCTTTTCGTCCAGTAAGAGAACCAGAGTTGACCAGAACAGACCACAGAGTAACACGGCTGGCTTTTGCTCGAGAACACAGCCATTGGACTATGAACGAATGGAGTGCTGTACTTTTTAGAGATGAGTCAAGATTCGCTCTTTGATCTCCAGATGGGCGTGAAAGGGTGTGGAGAAGAAGAAACGAAAGATATGCAGCCTGTAATTTTTCCCAGAGCCAACTTTTCCAACGTGGTTCCTTAATGATGTGGGCTGTGATTTCAATGGAGTGCCGCACAGAATTGGTTGTTGTTCGTGGAGGGTCTTTGACAGCCATTCGCTATGTAGATGAGATTTTGGAACCTCATGTGTTGCCTATCCTCAATGTAATCGGCGATCGTTCTATTCTAATGCACGCCTACATGTCGCCCGTATAGTGCAGATGTTCCTTCAACAGAACAATATTGAGGTTTTAGCCTGGCCAGCACGTTCTCCAGATTTGAACCCCATTGAGCATTTATGGGATAACCTCAGAAGACGAATAAGAGCGCGTGCAACACTTCCTGATACACTGCAGGACCTTGAAAGGGCTCTTCGGGAGGAATGGGCTATCCTCTAACAAAGGGACATTTCCTGACTGGTGGAAAGTATGCAGAGATGTCTTCAAGAAGTAGTGAGGGCAAGAGGAGGAAACACGTGCTACTAAACGGTGATGTAATTAATTTTTTTTAGAATAATAATGGTTCATTTTTCAATTTTTTTTCTCTAATTTTTCTTACCCACTCACATTTTGATTATTAAAGGTAAAATGATTATAAAATTCCATAAATACTGAGTATTATCTACAAATACCATGTATTATATACAAATATTTTTAGAGAAAAACATGGAAAAATCAAGTGGGTGGAATTTTTTGCCTGTCAGTGTATATAAGATACAACCAGAAATTATAGTAAATAAAGAAGGAAGTTAAGAAATAGAAATTCATTAAAAAAAAAAAAGTGTAAAATACATGTTCCTGTATATATTTTCATTATTCTTATTCATCAAAATCCACTGCTCCTGAGAGCCAGAAAAACAATTTATGCTACCATATTATGTATAGTGTAGATTATCATGATAACTAATTATAAAATTTGATGGTGTAGTTTTAAATATTTAATTTTCGATACATAACAAAAAAGACAAATAAAAGATTTGTACTAATTTATTGTAAATAATTTAGAGATGATACTATTTTACATCTACTTTATTTTTTTTTTTTTACATAACTGGAGGTGGTTCTAAGCTTTATTCCATAACAAATTTATACTTAATGAATATAAACTTCAAGTTTATTAACAAATATCTTATCCTAAAAGTGAAGGAACTGTAGTCCCATAAGAAGTTGAAAAAAATCTTGAACATATAAAGATTTTATATAAAAAAAAAAAAAAAACTTAGCATAGTTTAGCCGCTTACAATTCCCTTAAAATACTTTTAACAAAAACAAATTCTATTTTCATTCAAAGGAAATTTTGTCCAGTATACTAGGCTGCATTTGTGTATCATTATTTGTATGCAATATTTATATCACTATTCACCATATAATTATACTTTTTTATAAAATTATTGTAACATTTATCTCCTCAAATTCTTCAAACTATAAAATTCATAAATTATTTATGAAAAGTCAATTCTAAAAACCACTGTGGACAGTCAAAAATTAAAATTAATTTTAAAATTACTCAAATTTTCGAAACTATCAGTTGTTTTTAAAGAGACGAAAGTGTGTAGCATTTGAGTAAATTTAAAATGAATTTTTGTTTTTTGACTGTCCACAGTGGTTTTTAGAATTGACTTTTCATAAATAATTTATAAATTTTATAATTTGAGGAGATAAATGTTACAATAATTATATAAAAAAAAGTATAATTATATGATAATGATATAAATATTCGACTTGAAAATGGGCAAAATTGCCCGAAACATCGTCAAGAAGTTTAGATGAATTTAAGCATGGAATAAATGTAAAAGTGTGAAAAAAAAAAAGATTTTTCTTAGATATTATAAATTTTATTATTAATATAAGCCCTTGAAAATTTAATAAAAAACTTATTTGATTTACTTAACAAAACATAAAATTTAAATTTCCTGTTTTTCTGAGTAAACCAAACTAAAATATACATGAAATAATATTTAAAATAATAAATAAGCATACTAGAATATTAGAGAACTCTCAATAAAGAATAACCTCTAAGTATAGCCTCCTATCAGAATTCAAAAGCTGAATTTTTTTATATAGATATACATACACGTACTGACCTTTTTTTTCTGTTTGGTGATATTCTAAAATTACTCACAATAAACTAAATAAATACCATTAATCATTGAAGGACAGGGATGAATACTGAAAGAAGTCGCTAGTTAACACATTTAAATGTTCACCTGCGTGTGGTAGGTCGAACAGGTGAAAAGTTCTCATTAACTGAGTCAGACTCTATACTTGGCAATAGACAAAGCTTAGGCCTGGAATGTAGATGAAAGAAACTTCCCTTTCCTTGAATTCCACTAATGTCATCACTATCACTCTAAAAAGGAATATAAAGATCATTAAAAAAAGTTAACCAAAAAGAGAACATATTTCACATGGCATAGTTTTGAACCTACCTGATGGAGACTAGACATCCCGATTTCTCTTGATAATTCCCACTCTCCAACACTACTGCTAGATTCACCACTTTGCTTATTCCAATTATAAGCTGCTAAAAATAAATTTTATGATACTTGGTATATTTCAACATCAAACTAAAAAAATACAATAAACTCTCTCTTATAAGGCAGTTTGTAAATTAACAAGTTAACAATCCCCAGAGGTAAATAAGATACTCTATAAAGTTTATATAGTATAAGTTTGGTATTGTGATTATTAGAACATCTGTTGAACATTAAGGACAAGAACGGTAACATTCTCACCAACCCAAAAGAAGTAATGGAACGCAGGGCAGAATATTTCAAGGAACTTTTTGAATCTGAGCCATCTGAAGAAATTGTTCCAATATGGAAAGCCGAGGAGAGGAAGAAGATGATTACATCGATGAGGAAGTTGCAGATGCACTGGCAGCACAGAGAGCAGGCAAATCAGCAGGAATTGATGGAATCCCTCCTCAGATACTGAAGAATTTGGGTTCCAATCTTCCAGCATATGATAAGTTTAGCATGGAAGAAATGAATCTCCGGAAATAATAATCAGAAGCTATATGTATAATATATCTTAGGAAAGTGGAGAATTTTAGAAAATATAATATCTAATAAATAAAATTATAGAAGGTAACGGAGAGTGACGAAAAATATATAAATAATAATTTCTGAAAACTAAAATTATTTAATATAAATCAGACGTTTCCAATGAAATTTTCTTACAAAATATAAAATTTACAAAACGTTTAAATTTTATTGTTTGAGAAAAGTATTTAAAATCCTCCAAATCAAGGCAATGATATTGTTGAAAATACTATTTCATTGTATTTGTATGAAAGAAAAAGTGAAATATAAAAATATTTCATGGATAGGTTATGGATTTCATAACCTTAAATACATTTACTGTAGTTCAATAAATATAGATCTGATAAAATATTGAAATAATTAGGTAACTATCATCCATTTATTCCGAAAAATCATTATGTAAACTTTTAGAAAATTAAATTAGTGAATAACTTGATGAATTCTCCCTTTATGGTATCCCAACAGTATCCACTTACAATTAGTGTGACAACTTTAGACCTACCTACAACAGGCAATGCAAATCTCGTAATTTCATTTCAGTAAACTTTCCAATGGAAAAAATAGTTTAATAATTAATAGTTGTACAATCCATAATCAACCATCAAAATAATAAATAGGATTATTGTTATTTTAATGGCATTAATGATTTTTAACTGTAAGCTTTAGCTTGGTTAAAAATGCACATTAAATGTTGAACATGTCTTCCTCTAAAGTACCTTTAATTTGGTTTATATTAAATAATTAACTATCTCTCATTATTAAGAGTTACGAAAAAATGCTAAATAAAACTTTTGAAAGAATTTGATAACTGAAAAATGCAGGAAAAAGAGAAAATGTTTATTTAGGTCAAAAATGAATTTCTGGAAATACTAGTTAGAAAATATATGTATAATATATCATCGGAAAGCGGATACTTTTAGAAAAAACAATATCAAATATAGAAAGTAATGGAGAGTGACGAAAAATTATAAATTATCATTGGTGAAAACTAATATTATTTAACAGAAATTACATGTTTTCACGAAAATTAAATGAAATTTACTAACTAAATATAAACTTTTTTTTTTAATTTTGAAAAAAGTATTAAAAATTCACCTAATCAAGGCAATGGCATTGTTTAAAAAAAAAAAACTGTTTCATAGTACCTATGTGAAAGAAAAAGTGAAATATATTATTTCATGCATGTATAAGGTATATGTTTATAACCTTAAATATATTGACTTTAGTTTAATAATTCTAGATCTGATAGTATATTTAAATAATTTGGTATCAACGTCCATTTATTCATTAAAATCATCATGTAACCTTTTAGGAAATTAAATTAGTGAATAATTTGATAAAGTTTCCCTTTGTGAATCCAAACATTATCCACATAAAATTAGTGTGACCATTTTTGACCTATCTATGGAAGGCAATGAAAATCTTGTAATTTTATTTTAATAAACTTTGCAATGGAAAATAACAGTTTAATAACTTATAGGCGTACAATCTATAATCGATTATTTATAGGTTGGATATAGAGATATACTTTCAAATCTCTCTAGGTATATGTATATATATATATATATATATATATATATATATAGCTCAGAGACTGAAATTATGTGGTTTAAAGGAACAGATTGAGTGGAGTACCTAGGTTTTTATTGTCTACTATTGTTATAATTAATAGAGTTTTTGTTATTTTAGTGGTTTTAATGATTTATTAGCTGTAAGCTTTAAGCTATAGCTCTATTAAAAGTGCACTTCAAAATTTTTATAACATTGACAGAAAATAATTTCTATTCAAAGTAAAAGGGTAAGTGAAAGTTGTGTGTTGCACGCACCAGATTTAAAAAAAAAAAATTTCAAATAAAACAACAAAAATAAAAATAAAACTTATATTATTGGGATTATGCTTATTACTGTAATTTTAACATAAGATCTAAAGTTAAAAACATCATTTATAAGTCTAGTAACTTATACTAATTCTAAACACTTTCAAATTTTGTTATTGGCTGTACTATTTAATGTTTTTTATTATCAAAATCAGGTTTTAGTAATACTACTTCTAGTAAGAACTATGTTTAATTTTAGCATTAGTTATAAATTGTTTTTAACTATTTTTTAAATTTTGTAATTTTTCTCCAATAAATTATCATTACATTACAGCATTGGGTACATTTTATTTTATATCTATTTTTAAAACTTAATCATTAATGTATTAAAGTTTAAAAGGCCACAAATGCTCTCAAAAACACATTTACAACCAACTATCTTTTAAACAAGAAATTTTTTATTATTTTTAGAAATACTGTTTACAAAGATATATGGCTAGGAAACAAAATATGAAATAAAAAAAAAAAAAAAAAATTAAAGCTAGCTTTTGAAAATGACATTAAATAAATAATTATTTTAAACATGAACATTGAGTGGTATATTGCATGGTATTTTAAGATTTGTATTTTGACTGTTAGTTTTTTTTATTAGAATTTCCAAAAATTGCTAATTAGGCCGAAACGTAAAAAAATAAATAATTATGCTGAAGAGCTGAATAAAAAATTAGCTGTTGTTTCGGCCTAAAGTTCAGGCCTTCATCAGGGCTAGAAGTTCCCGTAAGACCTTTTTTTATCATTTTTTAATCCTATCTTTTCGTGCGAGGGGATAACAAAAATTTTTGTGCTCATAATCGATAAATTTTCACTCGCGTTTTACGTTTTAGACATCAAGGATCAAATTTGGTTCGGTGTCTGTCTGTATTCAAATCGATGTGAAGGTCATATCACTTATTATCATTCATCCGATTTTCATGAAATTTTCAGGGATTATGCGGATTGGTGCCAAGATGGTCCCATATCAATTTCATTAAATTCTAACCAGCACTTCCACTTACGCACACGAAAACGCATTTTTGTAGATATGCCAATATTTTAGAAATGGCTCGTTCGAGTTGGCTCAAAATTGGATAAAAGGTAGTTATTTGTGAAAAAATAATGTAGGGTCAATTTTATCGAATTCTATCCATTAATTTCTCATATATATGCCCAAACGCGTTTTTCTTGATACGCCTATATCTCTAAATCCGCAAGTTCGATTTGGCTCAAATTTTGAGGGAATTTAGGGATTGGCAAACGTAAAATGAAATAGGCACCGATTTTATCCAATTCTATCTACTACCCCCCAAAAAAATACTTCCACTTTCAAATCAGGAAATGTGTTATTTGATATGCCTATAGTTTGAAAACGGCGCATTCGATTTGACCCAAACTTGGAGTAAATTTAGAGAACAGTATAGAAATTATTTATTATCAATTTCATTGAATAATCAAAATTAATATAAATAATTGTTAACAATATAATGGCTGCGAAATGTTGAAGGCACTGATCATATGTAGTGGGATTTAGGTTATTACAATATTATGATGGGGTTATAAAATTTTAGGTTTTATTAAAAAAATTAATTGATAATGTGTTGTTTGGTCGATTCCAAACGTTACTGGCATGACACTTACTGCCGTTACTTATATTTCATGTAATTTTCAATACATTTAAAATAATTTATACTCTTGAGTTTGTAGAAAAAAGAACGTCTTACTTTTGATTGTGTTTATTTCCTTTGAAGTTCAATCAGTTCGTCTTGGTCTCAATTTTCTCCTTAAATATCAAAGTTATGCGAACTTCACCCATATTTTTATATTTTCTAGCTTAAAGCGTTTTGTTCTGACAGAAGGAAAGTATTGGCCACGTTAATTCCGAACAAACAAGTTAAATTTTTCCTATGGATTTTATCTCTCTTCCATTTTACGAGTGAAAACATAACTATTAAGTATATATCACAACTATTTGTGGTAAAGGTGACATTTTGTAGTCTGCAACTGAAATAACTAGTCTACTACTATGGAAAATAGTAGAGAGCAATAAAATATGAAATTATACTAATAAAGCATATATAATGAGTTTTATGCACTCTTGCAAAACAATAAATTTTTACAAACAACCTTTTGCAATAACAGTAGTGATATGTATGTTCAGTATGCATTGTATTTTTTTTTTTTTTTTTTTTTTAATTAAGGATAATCAAATATGGAATCTTCAAATACGGCACCCTTTCGCATTTTAATATTAGCTGATAAACGAAATTCATGGATATTAAACCTGCAAATGTGGAAGGGTAACTGTATTTCCGAATCGGCTTCTACCAGAGATTTTATTCTCATAAGAAAAATTGCATACCTTGTACAATTTCAATATTTTAGTCAATGAAAACGGTGAGAAAGCTATACTGACAGCTTGGCAAACCTGAGCTATACTTGGCAAACCTTTTTGTAATATCATTAAGTTTATTATTATTGTTATCAAGTTCAAAATTAATATTTTTATTTATGTTAAATTTTTTAGGTTCATTTGGTATACTACATACTTTGATTTTCAATATGTATTCCTATTTTTCTAACTTTTAATGCATTATAATTTATTAATTAGTTTCTGAGGATAAAGTTTGTTATTTAATTTTTCAAATACGACTATGATTTTCTGTATATTTTAATTGTATATATTATTCATGTTATTAGTAATAATATTATGAACCGTCATTTCAAAAAATTGGTTTGGGATCAAACCTGTTTGAAATGCCAAGGATGTCATGTTTGACTTTCGTATCCAATGTAGCCACATCTTTTCTATCTAGACGTTTGATTAATATATTTCATTGAAATAATATTACTATAATTTTATGAAAAATGTAATTAATGAATAGGCAAAAATAGATTTTTTTTACAGAATGGTTTGGATCATTCCATTAATAATTGGCAAGAGCTGAAAAAATGAAAAGTAAATTAATGAATTAATATCTTAATTCATTAGGTAACCTTTTTCTTTTCGTATGTACAATGTCATGTATGAAATACAATTTATAATTATAATTGCTGAAACAAATCGCAAAATAAATAAACGATAACTTGAAGATAATAAACCACATATGTTAAATTAAATGAAAAAAACAAAAACCTTTGGTTAACAACAGGTGTGGATTGAATTAATCCCGGAAAAATGCAATTAACAAATAAAAAAAAACAATGATATAATTATTATAGATTAAAATATCAATTTTATTTAAAATAAGATCATTTTTATTGAAATGAGATTTTTAATTTGTTAAATATGAATTATAAGTTGTAATTACATATAACTTAAAGTAATAAGCAGAACCCAAATCATATTTGATTATACTATAGAATAAAGGTGATGATGAGCTTGATAAAAAAATAAATTAACAATGCTTTATAATATTTTTAATTTTTGTGGATTGATGGCTGACTGTAGTGAATAATTGAAAAGAATGGTTGGGGTGATCAGTAAAAAAAAAAAAAAAAAAAAAAAAAAAATTAAGTAAAGTAAAAATAGATAAGTATATTTATTTATTTTTACTTTTTTATGACTGATCACACCAACCATTCTTCTCTTCAATTATTTTTAATACTTTTTCTTGTGTACTATTGGTCATTAAAATTCATTACTTATTTCTCTATATTAATATAAGTGTATTTAGATCGCAATAATAATAATTAGTTGCTAACAATAAAATGTAAATAGCTATTATTGTAATTTTCTACTGTATTTTGGATTATGTATCAAATAAATAACATCATATTTGATATTTATTAATTCTATAATAATCTTAAAGGAATTTCACTATTATTTCTGATGAATATTGTATACATACAATATAATTAAATGGATAATAAACATTTAAAGATGAATGAAAGTGATTCACGGGCATATGTTTCCAGCTGAAAAGTAGAACCACCCTATCGTGTCATGAAGGGTCCAATGCAACCACAGCTTTAGGCTGCATATAAATACAATCGATGTTAAATATTGGTATATCATTAAAGTGTTATCAATTGTCAATCCATATTCATACATCTGAGATGAAAAAAAAAAAAAAATAATTACACAGTTTTAAAGAAACTAAAGAAGAAAACAAACAACAGAAGAATAAAAACTTTAAAGCTTTCCTAATTACAAACAATGACTGAAAAAGGAAGAAATTTAAAATAAATGGATCGAAAAGCAATTATTCGATAACAGGTTAGATAAGGATTAGAAACTGATTTTATTAAGTTTGATGATCAAACTAAAAAAATAGAATTCCAAATAATTGAAAATTCAGCATATCAAATAATATATATAAATATTGTTCATCTTAAATAAATGTCAACGATAAGGTAATTTCAACTGTCATTGGTAAAATTTAATGTTAAAAGTAATAAACTAACGTGAGCATTTATCTAATTATTTCTTTAAATACCTTAAATCTAATCACTAATATGGAAATTAAAAAATACATACGCAAACTTCCAGTCGATCTGGTCCTTCTTCTTCCTCCTATTGGAATTTTGTTGGACTCCCCTTCACAAGAATCAGGTTCCATAATCAGACACACATTTCCACAGGGAAATGGCTTCAGCACTCTTTCCATCACATATTGAAGTTTTACTTATGATCCATCCCTCTAAATAATCATGCGTATCTAATTAAAAATAGAAATTCTACAACCACTTCAGTTCACTTTCAAAACATAATCTAACAGTATATGTTATGACATATGAAAAAAATATAAAGGAGCCAAATAATTAAGTTGTTAAAAAAATATATTTATAAAACAATAAGTTAAACCATATACATTAGAAATTAAAGCATTATAAGAAAATAATTACTCAAATTTTTAAAAAATCCAAAACCATATTACACTAAATGACTCCTGAACAAGAACATATAAATGAAGCAAGTACTTAAAATTAAATTAACAAAACATAAAAAACACATTGATATTAATCACTTAAACAGAGAGCAATAGGTTACAGTACCAAACAAACACAGCAATTTAGAAATTGTTATAGCCATACTCTAAAGAACTTACGCGAATATATTCTTAAAAACTACACTGAATACAATCCCTACATTTGATTTCGGTTAATATGACACTAATGACATCAGTATATACGTAAACATCAGTCTACCGAACATATTTTACTATAAGTAAACTATTGCAACTGGGACTGTAGCTTCTCTAATTTACACATCAGCTGACTGAAGAAATCCTGACGGCAGTAACAACCCCGCCTGAAACAACCAATCAAAATCCTCGATCTCATTATCCCGCGAAAACCGTGTTTCTAGACATCAACAGCTGGCTTTAAAAGGCTCCTATAACTGGAATCTCACCCCCCTTGGTTCTCTAGGGTTTTTGGAGTTAATGTTTTGAGGAATTTTGCTGATAAGCAAAATTCATATGATTATAGCTTCATAAGCGACTGAAGAGGTAATCCACTATTTCTTATGTTGTAGGATTAGAAATAATTTCAGGAATTGACTTGTTGTGTTAAGGCTTAATACTGAGCTAATGCTATTAACGCGGGAATGTTCCTACCCGCCAGAACGGGAATACATACGTGGATTTATAGCATTCATTTTCTTTTTACAAGCAGCTTGCTTCTTAGGGTGAAGGTGGAGTAAATACTCCTTCAAACTATGCAAGTAATACAATGAAAGTGATGCTAAAGCTTTGTTAGATTCCTGTTGAGTACTGAAAAAAAAATTGATTTGCATCTTTAATGGCTGAAGCTATGTAGGTTTATGCATGGTTCATTTAATTTTTTTTTTTTTAGTTAAAGCTTTACATTTTTAAATAATTATTTTAGGTATTTTGGTTCTCCATTCTCTAATCCTGTTCATAGAATTTTATATAACTATGTGGAGAAGTATTGGATATTGTTTTTCATTTTAATTATAATTAATTTAACTGTTTTTCATTGTTTGTATATTGGTAGTTTATCATGTTTTATAATTAGTCAGTCATTATTTATATTGTGTAAGTACTTTAGGTAATCAAATTATCAATTTTGTGTATATTAATTGTGACGAATTTGGTGGATTTAATTTATTTATGCTGTTCTTTTTAAATATTCTTAATTCAGCGTTTCATGCTGATACTAAGCATTTTTAGCTTCTTACATTTAGATAGAGCATTTTAGCATCATGCCTTTATTGTCACTACTATTGTCTTTTTGAAATTTTTTTCAGTGTATATATTTTATCTTAATGATGATTGTAATATTTTGCTACTTGTAAACCAGTTTAAATTTCTTAATCTATTATATTTTGTTGTATCTACCCAAGGAAGTACATATTATTTTATTGGTATAATATGATTTAAATAGTTCTATTCCTAAATTGTGTTACTGATTAAAAATTATTTCACTAAATTCAAAGATTTAGAAAGAGTATAAATTATCATTTGTTTATCAGGTTGATTTATTTGATGTTGGAAAGATTTTCTCTTTGCTTGTGGAGAATTATTGGTTATACATTGTGTTATGAAGAAATCTAAGTAGGGTTGAGAAAACATGTTGGTTTTCATCATTCATTATTCCACTGTTGACAACATAAACACCTTCGAGAGAGAAAGAGAAAAAAAAAAAATAGAATTCACTGCCTGAGAGATTTATTTTGAATAATTTGTTTGACTATCAGTTTCCATTAATATAGTATTAATTAAATTATCTATCTATGTTTGTTATTTTTATGGTAAAAAGTTTTTAGGTCTTTTACAAAAAATTATGTACAAACAAAGTATTCCTGAAATATGTCCACAATAAACATAGGATCGTCTGAGATCTGAATGATTTGTGCCCAGATATACATTTTTTTTTTTCATTATTATGATTTTTATTTGTTATCTTCTGACACAAATGGATCTCCTAAAACACCTAAGTTGATATAGTTTTAAATTTGAATTGCCCCTAAATTTTTATTATTTTTGGAATCCAGTTGTAGTCCAAACACACATTAAATATTTTAAAAACCAGTAATTCACAACATACAACCATCTTATTTGTGGTGTCCACGAAACTACTATTTTTGAGTTTTTCCAAAAATAATATTATATCTGCAATATTATTTCAATACCTGCAGAAAGATATATATCAACTTGAAATGCAAGATAGTATTTTTAAACTTAAGGCTTTTATCCAATTGATTAAACTTGATCATATTTATCACTTCATTTTTTAAATAATTTCTTAAGAATTCAGTTATATTTAATTGGTGATATTCATCTTATTTGGAATGATTAATGTTTATTAGCAATCATTTGTCATACATTTTTTAACATTTCAGGATCCTATCCTCAGCAACAGCAATACTTTTCTTCTTATGTTTTATAATTTATCATCTTACATTTCATGGAATACATATTTTATTAATTCCAAGGAAGTTCCAAGGACTGAATCATCAGTCGACTTAAATTGAATGGCTGAGAACTATAAAAAGATAAATATTCAAAAATTGCAAATAAATAAAAGTGGTTTAATTTTATTATGGTGTTTGGATTGTTGGTCCAAACAGGGGTGCCCAGAAGGGATTAGTTTGTCACAAATTGTGGTATAAGGCTGACCGGCCACCGAAAGCACAGCGGAACTGAGCTGTATCAGCTTCTAAAACAGGTTTTCAATGAGAGGCTGGCCACCAGAAGCTGAGCTTAGTACAGTATAGCAGCTTAGCAAGGGTCAGCTCAAGTCACTATGGGGCGATCGGGGTTCGGTTTTGGAACCTGACTCTGCTAGGCTCAGCTTCCCCCACCACACCTACTTATCACTGTCACACAACCGTGAGGCTTTGATCCTCAGTGTCATCCTTTTTTTCTGCTCGTTTTCACTGCACAACCACTCAAATTATTTTATTTTGGTTCAGTGTAAAATATGCTGTGGATATGGAAGAATTCTTAATCGAATATGTAAGAGAAAATATTCTATTTTATACACAAATATTCAATTTTTCTTTTCGGCTCTGACATGATCATGTTTGCTATTTTTTAAAAATATTATATATATGCTACAAATACTTTTTATAAATGTTATCCACTTGATTTCACTGTACAGCCTTCCAAATTATTTTATTTTGGTTTAGTGCTAACTAGGACAATAACTGGCTGTTTCACAGAATAGGTGCTCATTAATGGGTATATATATCTCATAAACAACAAACTTTAATATAATTATTATGCTGAACAGTGGAACAGATTACTGTGTCATTATTTAAATGTTTTTTATAACTCTTTATTGCTAGGTCAAGGGAAAATATGGAAACTCCACCTCCAGAACAGCCAGTCAGAAGGACGACACGAAGTGCATTGGTAGAAATCCCTGCGAGAATGGGAGCTTTGTCAGTTTCTGATAACCGTCATAATGGTAAGTGTAAGAAATTTAATATACTAGCAAACATATTTCTGATTTTAGTTTGACTTCTTATCAATTGAATCGATGAGTGCAGAAACCACTTCAATCAAAAAAATGCTAAAAATTGTTTTCGATGTATACAAGCTTAGAAAGATAGGATGTGTGTAGAGTGTAAGCACCACGTTAGTTGGAGTAGTTCCGTAAATACATGATGTCTTTTTCGATTGTTGAGCACAGAAATAACATTAGTAAGTGACTGACGTGGTTTCTGTACCCATCACTGGATCGCTTGACCACCAGAGATGTGCATATTTATATTCAAAATATAAATACGAATACCATTTATATTTATGGTACTTATGAATGTAAATATAAATATATTTATATTCATAAAAAGAAACGTGAATACAGATGATACGTATTTTACAATATTTTATGTTAATTAGCACTCTTAATGTTTGTACGTAATATAAATTTCCAAGCCTTTTTGGTTTATTATTTTCAATAATGAACCATTGTCATCGAACAAAAAATTCAAAAACTTAACCCCACTCAAAATTTGAGGTTTCAGGATACGTAGAATTTGAAAAAGGAATACAAATTTGTTTGTCCATCCGCTGTCCACGCATTTTCTTCGGAACTATTGGACTGATTTTTTTAAAATTTGGATTTAAAATTAGAGGTCACCCGAGGATAATCCTCCTTCATTGGCATTTGTTTGTCTAAGACTATCCGTCTTTTCCTTTCAAGATGGCCTGCATTGCTATAGACTGACGCCTAAACGAATGTACTGATTTCAATGAAACTTTATCAAAGTCTAACTCTTGATGCCTTTTAAATTTATCTATATAGCATACTTCAACGAAAATAAGCTGGAAAAAAAGTTACGAGGAATGGTAAAATTAGATTCCGAATAACTTAAAAAGTATATACTTTTTTGTTGATAATGTAATGTTTATTTAAAAGTTTACAGAATTTCCTAAAAAAAAATTAAATCGGATAATTAGGAGCAAAGATATAGTCTCTAGATGTTTTTTATATGTTATACTGCAAAGGTTATATCCTTTGTTTTGTTTTTTTTATTTTTGAATGTGTTTCTAAAGTAATGCTAATTTTTTTAGCATATTACTAATGATTAAAAAAATAAAAGTGTGGTCCAATATTTGAATCACCTTTTATTTCTTTTTCTTTGTTACTAGGAGGGTGTTACTGTAGATGTATAACTGTTTGGAAATGATAAAACATTGTGAAATAATTTGCAGCATTTTTTTGTTCGATCCATCGCCTGATTAAATTAATCAAATTAAATTTGTAAAAGAAATTAAAATTAATATAAATTGTTGTAAAAGAAATTGTTAATTAAAATATATAAACTTTTAATGAATGTTACCTATTTCCAAGTTTTCAGCTGTCTGTAAAAAACAGTTGAGTGCAAAAACAGCATAAGTCCGAATCAAATTTTAAATTTTCCTGAACCTAATTTATGTCGAAATTAGGTAATTTTTGCATGACCAACATAAATACATGTTATGACATAGGAAAAAAAAGTTCAAATATTTGAAAATTTGGAGGAGTTGTGACATTTTTTCTCTCACCTGAAATATTTGAAATTTGTTACTGAAGCGGTTTCTGCACTCACCGATTCAATTGCTTTTGTGGTTTATCAATAATGTAATTAATCATAGCAAAGATTGTAAGATGAATAGAATAACACTTCTTAATTTTTTAATAGATTTACGAGGTACTTTTTGTCACATAACCTCCTTCTTCTTATTCAGCCAAACCTTTGAGTTATTGCATTGTTTAGTTTTCAGTTATTCCCTTATTATGTTCACTTATTAAATTCTTTACTTTTGGCTTGTTTGTGTTTATTTTTCATTGTTTTTTTAGTTTGTGGCCCCTTTGTGTTTATTTTTCATTTTTTTTCCGTTTATTTTCATCATATTATGGATCTTCTTAGAATATGGGATTTGCCGTCTTCAGAAGAACAGGCAATTCAATATTTTCAAAATGTTGGGGTACTTGCTGACGTGAAATTGTGTAAACGAGGTCATCGAATGAAGTTAACCAGGAAGGCCAAATGAAGATGCTTTCATAAGACTTGTGACACAAAACTTTCAATAAGGAAAGGAACATGGTTGGAGGGCTCGAGGATTTTGTTTTTAACAGCTTTAAAATTCATTTATGGGTGGTCCCATAGCTTGACAACAATTAAGTGGGGCAAAGAGCAGCTGAAATTATCCTATGGAGCTATGGTAATGTGGAACAAATGTCTAAGAGAGGTTTGTGCCCATGACATGTTATACAGGCCAAGAAAAAAAATTGGAGGACCTAGCAAAGTGGTTGAAGTAGACGGAAGTCTTTTTTACGAATACGAAGATATGAAGTAGGAGAAGGCTTATCACTGCGTTATGGGAGTTATCAGTGTTCAGGTTATAAACATTGGCAGATAGTAGTCAGTGGCGGCTAGACAAAAAGTAATTTTGTTTTTACTTTACATCATTATTTAATTTAGCTATAACCTTTTTTATTCTCTTGAATTTTTACTGCTAGGAAAATAAATTGGTTTAATGATATTTATAAACTTCATTATTAAACTTTTTAAAATCATCTTTGAAAATAACTTTTTACCTATGTTTCCATTCATTAATCACTTTCAAAGCTTTGGTTTTTATCCATTAACTTTACTTACTAATTATGTTTCTCCATTTTCATAGGTATTATTGTTAAAAGTAACATTTCTAATAACTTAAATGTATAACAGATATTAAAATATTATTATTTTATTATAAGGATATTTGTTTTCCAGTGAGAATGAATGGAACTGCAATGACTAATTTGTTAGTTGATGTGAGTTCCCCTAACATTCCTTCATCATTCATATCACCAGCTCCTTCTCCTGATGAAATGGTGATTGCACAGCGGGGCAGGCGAAGGCTTCCTGTCACTTGGAGTCCAGATATGGATGCAAGGATCCCTATAATGAGTCCTAATAAAGAAAGAACTCCTGTTAAATATCCAAGTACAATTGTCTTAAGAAGTACACCTCGTAAAAGACTTCTTCTCAATGATTCTTTAGATACACCATCTCCAGAAAAGAAAAGGGTAAAGTTATTTTTTACCATAATGGATCTAGTTCATTGTTCATCCATATAATTTCTTCATATTTTTTTATGTTCTGGGTCATTTTATCATTTTTTTATTTATATAATTGATTTTAGGCCAAAGGTCACAAATAAAATTAGGCTTCTTGAGCAGTTTTCAACAATCTATAAAAAAAAATGTATTCATGTTTCTTTAAAATATTTCTATTTTTAAACTTCCTATAACATATATTATCTTATTCGTATATTTAAAACTGAGTATATAACATAATAAATATTGATTATTTCGGTTTAAAATTAATGCAAATTACCTATCAATCATGCCCCATTTCATTAAATGTCTTTTAATATATCATTATGATATATTTTGTCCGTTTGATCCATCCTTCATTTCATGAAATTTTGTTTTAAAATTATTTATAAAATCATTATTAAATATAATGTTAATTTTACTTTTAAAAAGAGAGAGAAGGAATATAGTAATTTGATCTTAAATACGTACCTATTATTTAGCAGACATTAAGTCTGATGTTCATTAGTTTCCATTCACTCAAGACTGGATTTATTTTTATTTAAGCTATTTATCTTATCTTTGACTTGAATAGAATTCTTAATTTCATATATATTTTTATTATTAAGATTGTTTTAGGCTTGATTGAGAAATTTTGCCAGTTCTTCAGTAATTCCATTAATATTATTGACCATTGGTCTAAGTGGTATGTTTAGTTTTTGTAGTTTACTCAGCCCATATATTCTTGGATATAGCTCATATACTGTCTTAATTAATTTATCTTTATATTTTTCTTCTATAACTTTATTTTTAAGAAGTTAGTAATTTGTCTTGGATCTCACTAGAGGAATCTTTTCTAAGGAGTTTGTATATTTGTAGGTCATACATTTTATTATTAAATTTTTTTTGAAATAGTAATTTTCTTTTTTGCTTTATCAGATTTGATAATAAGTAATTCTGGATTGTTCTTAAAAAATGTTTCCTCTTTGTTATATATTTGATTTCCTTTATATACAATTGATTTCAAAGCCCTGCATCTCCACTCATAAATAAAAATAAATCCAGTCTTAAGAGAACTGAAAGTGAATGAACATCACAGACTTAATGTCTCCTTTATTTGTTTTTTCTTTATTTACTTGTAGGCCCTTGTAGGCCTCTTTTATCAGACTCTTAGCGAGTTTCTGAAGGTCCTCTTGATTACTTCCAAGGACAGCTATATCATCTACGTATGCAAGGATTTTATGATTCATTCCAATGTGAACCCTCCCATTTTCCTGTGATGTTGTTCTGATCATCTTCTCTAGGACTAAGTTGAACAACATCGGTGAAAGTCTATCTCGCTGCCATAAGCCCATTCAAACTTTGAAGGCTTCAGATACTACTCCTTGTATTAGGACTCTACAATCAGGGTCATTTGTACACACCTTTGTCAATCTCACCAACTTGCTGGGAACTCCCAGTTCAGTCATGATTTTCCAAAGACAGTTCCTGTCCACAGAATCATCTGCTGCTTTGAAATTGACGAATAGGGCGTGGACGTCCGGAGCTACTTCCTATCATTTTTCAAGTACTGGTTTTAGGATGAAGATCTAATCAAGCATGCTCCTTCCTTTTCTGAATCCAGCTTGGTGGTAGTCTATTGTATTCTCGTAATAAGGATATATCCGGTTTAGTAGGATATTGATCATTATCTTGTAGGCAACTGGAAGGAGTCCTATGCCTCTGTAATTACTGTACTCATTTATGGAGACTTTCTTTAGGATAGGACTGATTAGGCCCGTTTTCTAAGAATCAGGTATCTTTCTTTGAGGAATTTCCTTTTTACCGATTTTATAATTTTGTTTGCCTTCCTAAAGCAATAGAGGCCTTTTCGTATGCTTCTGTGAACCACATCTTAGCTTTTCATTTCTTCTGAATAGCTACAGTGATAGGTATTTTATTCAGCTAAGGATTGTGCTGTAGGAATTGTAACTTGTCCTTAGCTGTTTCTTTTAGGCCTTTCTCTATTTTCCCTCAGTATTGGTTCACCATGAGGCTCTCCAAATCCAACAGTTCAAATTTATTTTATGAAGGTAAAAATTTCTTATCAACATATTAAAAAATTCGAATTTTTGGAATTATATATCAATGGTTAGTTATTAAACTGTAATCTGGCCTTAATTATCAAAATTAGTTTCATTACAGACACAGAAAAAATATAGATTTTTTTAATTTTGATTAGAATAGGTTGATAGATTTTCCATGATAAAATATTTAATTTATTATCTAAGCCAGTTTTTTTTTTAATGTATTGTTGAATAAGATTATCAATTTATTATTTTGAAACGCACCATGTCTTTAAGAGAAATTATTGTTTATCTTCATTATCCTATTTTCGATAATTCCAATTTGAAGCGCTGCTTACTGCTGAATAAGCTATCTTGTGTTTGAGTGATTTACAAATTTTACAATTTGTATGAACAATCTATTCATAGTAACTTTCATGGGTGTAGTTTGGTGAACCCTGATGCAGATGAAAATGGTATTGAAAATTGAGATTGTTTCACTTTTTATATGCAATTTTCAAAGTTGCACCAGTATAAGAACCATGTAAGTGTATAAACTAATTCCCAAGTTGTTTATCAGTCCATCAAAGACATTAATGCAACTTAGTTTGTAACTTGTATTTAAACTGTTAACCAACAAAATCTTAATAGCTTTTTTGATTTAGACTTGCAATTTGTAAGTATTTAAGGATTGTGCTGTAATAAATAAACTTTTATTACTATATTTACACAAAACATCAGTTTACATTCAAATCAACAACTAGAATAAGTATTTGTATTTATTATAGTGTGTTAAAATAAATATTTCTCATTTCAGAATATTTCTCCTAGTGTGAAAGCCTCACCAGGCAGCAAAAGACTGAGATCTGATCGCCCTATTGTCCCATTTTGTGGGCCACTAAATATTGCCCTCAGAGCTTTCCCAAAAGAGCAGCTTATAGAGATAATACAGGGAATAGTTAGCAGAAATTCCAGCATTGAAGAGGTGAGTTATACACTTTTAAATTGTTTTTAAAAATTAATATATTATTTAATAAAACCTTTTTTTTATTGAATGTTGACTTTTAAGTATCTCATTCATGTGTATCAACTTTTTCTAGTTTTTTGGTTTAGTGTAAGATAAATTTTGTAAATATGAGGATGAATAAATAGCCAATATAATGTACTTTTTGTGGAATAGTGTTACATTAGAAGGCGTCAATTTAATGGTTTATGAAGTTCAAATATCAAAAAATACAAGTCCTTAAGATATGATCAGATAAAGAGTCCCTTTTGCATTTGCTGTAGCTGTTACTTTGAGTGTAACCTAGTTAGGATTCATGCGTATCCATCCACTCAAGAATTGTGTATTTAAATACAGGATTCAAATGCAATTCATAAGGTTAAAAAAAAAAAAAAAAAACTCAATTTCTGAATTAAAGATCAGACATACCTTTTCTTTAGTTAAATACCCAAGCCAATATGTCCTTCATTTTTTTCTACTTCATAGTATTTTTTTTTTTTTTTTTTTTAAATGGTGAACTTCCCTATTTACACTAATTAATATATTTGGGGAATGTTGTTTGATCAGGAATTCACTTATACCACTTAAATTAAATCTAAGATTAGTTTATAATAAAATTTAAGCAAACCAATTTTAATGTCATAATTTTTTTTAAGGATGTGAAACAAAATCTGCCTGCGCCTGATATGAGACTGGTGATGGACAAACTTCATGATTTGAAGAAGAATATTTTTAAATCTCTTCCTACATCGAGGCTTACATCAAAAACCGATTCGCCTGCATACACCAGAGCATCTACTCATGTTATGGCTTTTAAGGTATTTAAGTAAATTTCTTCCACCTTTAAAAGCAGCTTTCTTTTATAATCTATTTTTCTTACGCTTCGTTCTGATTGTTAAAACTTTTAATGATTCATTTACTGAACTAAAAGATTTTCATCTGAAGAATTTTCATTTTATAAATGATATATAAATGCAAAATGCAATATTCAAAATAAACTTAGATATGGAGATCCTCTTGCACATCTTTTCAATATCGTACTGCAAAAAAGCAGTAATAATTTCTAGTATTTACCTAGGCAAATGACACCATAATCAGAAAGTTATATCCTAGTTTAAAGGGCAGCCTACAGATGCTTAAGGTGGGAGCAGATTTGTTAGGATTAAAATTAATGAAATAAATATTAATGCGGTTACGGCCCCCAGTGTCCGATGTTCGTCTCGACTGCCAAGCGGCCAGGATTGTTTCGAATTTTGCCTAGTTACAAAGTTGCCTATCTTACAAAGTCTCTACAATGGTAATTTTTAAAAATATTTGGAAGGTTGTTGGTTGTATGTAAAGATATAAACATAAATTATTATATCTGATATATTGATGTAGAACCACTAGAAAAAAACATTAGAAAAAATAAATGCTGCGATCACTGTTGAGAAGATCCAAAATCTTTGAATATATAACAAGGAACTGACGGAAATATTATTTGGTGGAAGAAATATATAATAGATTAAGAGGTGGCAGAGAACTTGTAGACGCCTAGTGCCACTTTTCCACTGATTGATTGCATTTTCTAAAGAATCGTTTCAAATATGCTAAAAATTAATCAGTGATTTAGAAAGATAAATGTATTTTCTAGATATTTTATTTCAAGGCGTTTTTCGTTATTGTTGGCCATTTATTGACAAATGATGCTTGATTTTCAACTTTAGTTTGAACAACTTGAAAAAATTGACTTTACTGGTATTTTTTATTGCCAAGATCAATTATTTAAAAAAAAATTGTTGACTTTTTTTATTCTCTGACTATCCAGCTTTAATAAAAGACCAATTATGATGAAATTAAGCCAACTGCTGAATCTCAATAACTGAAAAACAAAGTCGTCTAATCTGCCATTTTGGAACAGTGGGGCCACTTTTTTTGTGGGAACATTGGCCTTTTTTTAATATATAGTTACAAAGTCGAAGTTAAAAACTCAGATTTTGCATCTTAGTCATATCCCATACAAGAAAATAAAAAAAAACTTTATCTTCAGAAACCCCCATTCAATGCAACTTACGATGTACAATGTTACTGGGCTATAGTGATTAAGTAAAATAATTGAAGTATCAAATGGTTTAACCTTTTACATGCCGCCCCCTAATTTCAGTAGAAATTTTATTTTCTTTTTGAATGTTCTGTTATTGGTTAGTGCATAGCCATGCCCATTGAAAATATAAATTTCAATATTTTAAATGAATGTGCTCTACTTGCTGCCACATATAATTGTCCATGTGAAATTACTGGACGTCGCAATAATACACACATTTTTCCAAAACTTTTACCCTGTGATTTGATTATAGTCGTAGCAAATGCAGCTATTAATAGGAAAGTTGTTCTTTGAAAGTCGAGTGTAAGTATTGTGGCAGAAAATGTAAATTCATTCTTGGAATTTAAATTCTTTAATTTAAAGTAGCCTCCGTTAGTACTTCACTCTCATTCCTGTTCCATTAACTAATGCTTGTGCAGTATTTAAGTTAATAATGAGTATATTTTTAAATTTAATTTATGAGGTATCATTCCACTAACACTCAATGATATCATCTCTTCAAATAATCTCCAATTATCTCAGTAAATGAAAAGTTTTCGATTTATCAAAAACCAAAATAAAGGAAGTCGACTTTGCAAAAGAAAAAGTACTAAATGTTTAAAATGATATATCTCTGCAAAAAATAGTCCGATTTCGATGATTTTTTTATTTTGTAGGGAATTCAGAAAGCTTTCAAATGAATATCGGTATTATCAATAAAAAAATGTGTACTTATTGAGTAATTCGCAAAAAAATACTGAGTTCTTCATAAAAATTTATACAGCTTGTTGGCGCTACAGTCTAAAGCGAATCATGTTTTTTAATTCCATCACGAATCCATTCGAAAGGAAAGGCCTTATGATAATGAAACGTATACAAAAA
Source organism: Nezara viridula (assembly GCA_928085145.1). Classification (NCBI taxonomy): domain Eukaryota; kingdom Metazoa; phylum Arthropoda; class Insecta; order Hemiptera; family Pentatomidae; genus Nezara; species Nezara viridula. The sequence goes on from OV725077.1 coordinate 116,863,464, forward strand.
CACTATTAAATATTATTGCGACGTTGTGTCATAATTTAAAAGAAATCGGTGAAGAACTTTCGGAGATTAGCCGTTTTGAATAAACTGCCATTTATATTTTTATTTACATACTATTTAATATTTGTATTTATTAATAACATTAAAGCTCATCAATATCTATTAAACAATAAAAGAAAGATGAAAATCGATTGAATAATAGAGAAGTAAAAGGGACTGAACCGATTTGTGTTTGCCTATTTATATAATGCTATTCAATACAAAAATAGTGTTGTTTTTATTAATATTGATTAAAAATAATTATATGATAGGAAAACATTATAATTGTTTGTAAAAGAATTAATAGAAAATGTGTATGTAAGAATATGGAATAAAAAATGTATTGTTATGATAATGTACGATTTATAATTCGTGATATTGGGGAAAACAATTGATATGAATGTGTTTCTGGTGTTCTTACATTGTTATTTTGTATTGGAAGAAGCTTTTGTTCTTCGGAAGAAAAAGTCTTGGCTTGGGAAGTACGATCGTCAGAAGTACCATTATAATCAGTATTTTTTTTTTTTAACAAATAAGTCAACTTGCTCACAAACATTCTTGGCAATGACTTGCTCCAAACAATTTTCGTCACTGTTTTTGTCTATTAGGGGTTTGTTTTCGTCAGGAGAAAGCTGCATGTATCAATTTCTTCATCAGATCTATTTCCTGATTCACCATTCACAATCACTCAACAATTTTAGATAATTCAAATATTCCACTGCTTCTTCCACGGTACGAAGAAATATTTTTTCCATTTTTAATTATTAATGAAAAAAAAAAAAAGGCCACGAATTAAATACCCTATTATTATAAAATGTGAGTAAGAAACGCGATGCAGTCACAAAAAAAAAAAAAAAATTACACAGTTTTTCTCTATCGGTAAGGAATTATACAAAAAATAGAAATTCTTAGAATAGCAAATAGTAGGTCTATGAATTTCCATGTTCAATTGTGTACTAAGACAACAAGGTAGAAAACAATGAATAGGAAGAACATTTCTATAGCGTCAACCTGCCATTGTTCCATATGTGGAACATTACAATTGAAATTAGTGAAACTGATTTTTCAAATTTTTTTAAATTAAATTTTCTACAAAGCGTTATTTTCAGTAATCTATTACAATCAATTAAATCAATATTCAAATTAAATTTCATTACTGTAATATTTTTTTTTTTGTTTTCTTTAATTATTTATGCTCACATGTCATGGTGTTGACAATCAGCAGATGTGTTCTGATGATGAGGATAGGCATTAAAGGCATGAGGAAGGATAGTACCCAGCAGCACCTCTTCCTAATATTAAAACAAAAAAGAAATAATCAATACACCTCTCGACACTAAAAAAAATCAGCAACTTTAACTTTTTATTTACCGAACTAAAAGTGATAAAATCTTTATTGAAAAAAAAAAAAATTCAATCTTTGTTTTGATGGAAAAAAATTGTTTTTGCAAAAAAATAATGATTAAGTTGACCAAAAAAATTGTTTAATATGTGTTCAACTTCTGGAACAATGGCATGTAAAAGGTTAAGGTAATAAGTATCATTTTTTGAGCTCTAAGAAAACTCAACTGAAATCACCTTTATTCACTATAAGATTGTGTATTTTGCAAATGGAGGCCACTATCTACTTGGTAATAAACCAAATATTGAATTTAAGAGAATGAAATTTTCTCCATATCACTCATCTTTATTCACTTGTCCCTTCAATTCTAAATTATTAAAAAAAAAAAAAAAAAGAAATAGAAGTAGTTTGTATTGTGGACAAAACAATTTGCCTGTTAATTGAAATTTTTCAGTTTAGTAGCTCAGATTTATTGATCAGAAAAAAATAAGATAATAAATGATTAGTATTTAGGCAGAATTAGTAGTATGCTGAATATTGCATTAATTAGGGTATATTGTTTAAATTGTATTGTTTATAACCATAAATATAATATTTATAAATTGTCAATGATTTATAATGAAGTATTATACTTTAACATGTGAATTATTTTTTTTAGAAAGTGCTACTGGAAGAGGGAAGAGTTCTTGTAAGCAGCCAGCAATGGGAGTATGTAATAGAATATGCTACAGTAGCTTGGGAAATTGTTGCTGGTACTCCAGTTTGGGATAATCCCCCCCACAATGCACCCCGCCGTCACTGTTTTAAGTTTCTTGCATCACAGATTTCCGCTGCGCTGAAATCATCATCTCATTGGACCCAAGAACAGTTAGATACTCTTCAAGAAAAGTTAGTATATTAAACATTATTATGGTTGTTACATTGTGATTGGAGATAACAAACTGATATATTGAGTTTATAGTTAAAAGTTGCTGCTTTTGAATAGCTGTTGCAAATTTATTTAATTTAATTTTATAATTATTTGAGGGAGCGGGATAGTAGCCTAGTGGGTAAAGCACTGAAATTCTGAGCTCAAGATCCCAGGTTTAAATCTGGCTGATGACAGTTAATTTTTCACCAGCTGTAGATTAATTCTGGGGCTGGGAAATCTTCCTGGAACATACACGGCCTCTATAAAGTGGATGCTCTTAATTAACTAATTTTTAAGTGGGGGAAAATTGGCAGTTGAGCTTGATCCTAGACTAGATCATCCTTCTGTATAAGTGTTGACCTTGAACCACTACTACCTTAGAAAGTACTAAACCCAGAACCCTTTATGGGTTATTGTGTTATAGACTTTTGTTTATGATTATTTGATATTCCTCACATCGTGGATTAAATTCTCATTATTTAAAGGGGATGGGGCTTGGATTAATAGTTTATTATTTAAGGGAGATGGGACTTATCTATAAGTATTTATGCTTGAATAATATATAAATTAGTAGATTTAAGGGAAAGCTCATTTGGGGCGGGATGGCTGGTGCCTGTGCACTTTGTGTTGCTTGGCAACCCCGATATCAGATAATATGAATAATAGTACCAAGTTCGCTGCCCGGTGCCAAAGGGGCTTTTAACTCTAGTATTAATCCCCCGCCCTCATTTCCTGGCCCAGGAAACCTAAACCCTCACCCCGTCTAGCTTAAAAGGCAAGAACAAAAAAATTAATCTGGAATAGAAATTATTTTCTGGCCATGTTGGGCTATTATAAAATTTTCGAATTGCATTTTTAACTGAGCTAAAGCTAAGTGATTGTAGCTAACAAATCATAAATACTATTAAAATAACAAAAGTACTACACTGATTGATTATCGATTACACGATTTGTCGATTTTGGATTGTACGACTATAAGTTATTAAACTGTTATTTTCCATTGCAAAGTTTATTAAAATGGAATTAAGAGATTTGCATTGTCTGTCATAGACAGGTCAAAAGTTGTCCCACTAATTGTAAGTGGATTCTGTTGAATTATCGCAAAGGAAAAATTTTTCAAATTATTCACTAATTTAATTTTCTGAAAGATTACTTGATGATTTCTCGGAATAAACGGACGATAGATACCTAAACACTTAAATATAATATCAGATCTAGAGTTATTAAACTACAGTAAATATATTTAAGTTTATAAACGTATCTACTATGAATATTTTTATATTCATACGTAACTATGAAATATTTTTATATTTCACTTCTTCTTTCACACAAGTACAATGAAATAGTAGTGGATACTGTTGGAATATTACAAAGGAAAGATTCATCAAATTATTCACTGATTTAATTTTCTAAAAACTTACATGACAATTTTTCGGAATAAACGTTGATACATAATTATTTAAATATAATATCCGATCCATAATCACTATACTACAGTAAATGTATTTTAGGTTATAAACATATGCTTTATACATCCATGAAATGATTTTATATTTTACTTCTTCTTTCACACAAGTACAATGAAATAGTTTTTTAAACATTGCCTTGATTAGGTGGATTTTAAGTACTTTTTTCTAACTTAACAACATTTTAAAAGTTTACATTTAGTTACAATATTGCATTTAATTTCCTTGAAAACATGTGATTTACGTTAAATATTACCAGTTTTCAAAAATTATTATTTATGATTTTTTTGCTGCTCTCCGTTAACTTCTACAACTTCCTATATTAGATTTTGTTTTTTCTAAAATTCTCCTCTTTCCAATGATATATCATACGTATATTTTCTGACTAGTATTTCGGGGATTCATTTTCAACCTGGATAAGCTTCATTTTTCTCCTTTCTTCAATTATCAAATTCTTTCAAAAGTTATATTTAGCATTTTTTCTTTACTTTTAATAATGAGAGATAGTTAATTATTTAAAATAAACCATATTAAAGGTAATTTAGAGGAAGACGAATATGAACGTTGGCTATTTAAGCCCTGTAAAAGTGACATCAATGGGGTTACACCGAGTTTAATCAAAATCGTTAGAGCCGTTTTTGAGAAAATTGTAAAAATGTGTTTCAGTGTTGATATAAAGTGGCACTACGACTTTTTGTTTTTGAGCTAGACTGCTAACATACACATATATAGACCATTTTTCGGGACTTGTTTATTTGGACTCAGGGTATCTCAAAACGTGTATTTGTTTCCGTTGAAAACTCAGATTGAAAAATTAGTGTAGTGTTGTCTAAGAAAAACTCAGTCTTAACGAAAGAAGTAGACATAATTTGATAACATCTATATTGTCTGTCAAGTATTAACCCTCACAATCCTTGAATATTTCACCAAATTGAATTAATCGCAATAAAACTAATGTATGTTACATAGATTCTACTACAGAAAGAAATGTAGTTTAAAAACTTCTAAATCTGATATTCCCCGAACTATTGTTACGATGTTTATTTGTCATCAATATAATTTTAACATTAGAGGAAATGCACCCACAAATATTGAGTTTAAAATCCTAAAGGTTCATAATAAGGGCAACCTAAAATCTCAAAAGTACAATACACTCAAATGTTTTAATCTGAACATTACTTTAATATTTTATGGACATTTTAAATACAAACCAAAATGAGCTGCATCTTTTTACTTTCCTATATATGTAATATAAAGTAAGTGTAAGTATTGCGATCATGAAAATTGTTGAATCTGAGTTTTCAACGCAAATACACATTTTGAGGTCCCCTGAGTCCAAATAACCAAGTCCCGAAAAATGGTCTGTGTGTATGTGAATACTTTAGCTAGAAACCGAAAAGCCGTACAAAACTGATATTACATATTTAAGATAGATATATGCCTTAGATGTCCAGGCAACTTTTTCCTTAAAATTAGCTAACCGGAAGTGACACTTTAAATCAACACTGAAACACATTTTTACAATTTTCTCACAAATTGATCTAACGATTTTCATTAAACTCAGGGTATCATTGTATAATTAAGTGGTCTTTAATATCATTTCGGTCTTATCACCATTGATGTCACTTTACAGGGCTTAAATGTCCAATGTTCATATGCGTCTTCCTTTAAAGTACCATTAATATGGTTTATTTTAAATAATCAATGAAATATTGTCATGTAACTTTTTAGATAATTAAATTAGTGAATAATTTGATGAATCTACCCTTTGTGATATTCCAACAGTATCCACTCCTATTTCATTACACTTGTGTGAAAGAAGAAGTGAAATATAAAAATATTTCATAGATACGTTTATAATGTTAAATATATTTACTATAGTTTAATAGCCCTAGATCTATATTATATTTAAATATTTAGATATCTATTGTATGTTTATTTCAAAAAATCATCATGTAACCTTTTAGAAAATTAAATTAGTGAATAGTTTGATGAAATTTCCTTTTGTGATATTCCAACAGTATTTACTTCCAATTAGTGCGACAACTTTTGACCTGTCTATGACAGACAATTCAAATCTCTGAATTCTGATTTAGTAAACTTTGCAATAAAAAGTAACAGTTTAATAACTAATATTTGTACAATCCCATAATCAATTGGTGAAATAATAAATAGGACTTTGGTTACTTTAATGGTATTTATGATTTGTTAGCTGTAATTTTTTAGCTTTAGCTCAGTTAAAAATGCAATTCAAAAATTTTATAATAACCCAACATGGCGAGAAAATAATTTTTATTCAAAGTTGAGCGGTAAGTGAAAGTTGTGTGGCGCGCACCACATTTTTAATTTAGAAAACATTACATGTTTATCATAGGTATTCAGCTACCACTTAGTAATTAATGATTAAATATTTATGGTGCGTGGTCTGTAAGGATTTCATTAATTTGGAGAATTATTTCAGAACTTAAATATATTTCTGCATTGATGTGATGAAACCATTAAGCCACATAGCATAATCCATTAAGTTATTATTATTATTTAATGGCGCTACAACCCACAAGGAGTAGGAGCCTCCTGTAATGATTTCCATTAAGGTCCTCCTACTATTATCATATATTGTGAAATAGATCAAAATATTGAAATTCTTTGTTTTTTTTTCAGAACATATTCCTTTAAGTTAATTTTATATTACAAAAGTTGTTTTTTTTCTTTATTCTGTAGAATTCTTTTCTCAATGTCAACAAATCATTTATCAATAATCATTTTTGACAGCATTTTTATTATTGTAATTGAAAATTTTTCTTGTTTATTGCTACTTAATTTGTATATTTTTAATTCATTGTTTCCATTTTACTATTTAATAGCTGTTCCTTATTAGTCATATTTTTGTTTCTAGATTGAAAGGCTTCATTCAAGACAGTGAAGACATTGTTCCAACATTGAAACTAGTGGAATCTATGGTCAGAAGAAAATGAACTGTAAATCAGTTAGAAATTTTGTTTGTTAAGGGAGGGAGTGTTGCAAGATTCATGTCCTTCCTTTTTGCTTGTAAAAATTGACAAATCTGTGAGACCTGATCAGTGCCTTAAAAGTAATTTGTTTATGATTTTTTCCCGTGTTTAGATTTTAAAAACGTAGGTAAATTTAGTGAGTCAAAATGGATGTGGCCAGCATTTAAAAAGGAACTAGGCCTAAACAATGGGGGATTTGTTAGAAATTTTGTATAAAACATAACGCTTTGCAAGTTATTGCTGGCAACTTATTTATTTTACGGTTCTGTACCATCATCACTGTGTGATAGTTGTAACATTTTACGCTTTGAACAATTGTTGATTTTCCATTGAGCATATTATATGTTATGTTGGAATATGTTTTAATTATAGGTTATTAGTTTTTATGAGGGTGAGTTATTGCTAGTTAAATACTACTTAAGTCTCGTTAGTACAAAACCAAATGTGAACCAAATCATCATACATTAATTTATTTATATATTTTATTTATACATTGTAATGCTGATCTGTAAACATAAAAGTTTCTGATTATTTTTCTCCATTATTCTGAGAATCATCATTGTCACATATGCCTTTGACTTATGGATGTATCTAAACATAGCGGCTAAGGCATTAATATATTAATTTTTTTTTTTTGTTTTTAGACTTATATTTTACTTTAGCTGAAAAGTAATGTTTCAAACCATTATTTGTATTAAAATTTGAAGAATCAAACCTTGAACATCTGATCATTGTAAGTGTGTAAAATGCTATGGTTCTTGAATTACTCGTTGTTTTAAGTATTCGATTATAATGAAATGCATAATTTGCATAAAATGCACAGGTTATATATGTTTTTATGTATATTCTTTATTGTTTGTTTTTGGTAGCAGGATGGACTTCAAATTAAAATTTAAGTGTAGTTAATTATTGTTTGCTGTAGAATATTTATTATTAAGTTGCATCTACTTAATGGGCACAGTTTTGTTTGGAATAATTTAAACAAACAGATGTGGTTATTCACACATCGTAATTGCCATGAATTATTTTATTTTATGTACTTTTACTAATTTAATTTATGTATTTATGAAATAAACATATTCCCCTATCTTTCTGTGTTTGATTTATTTTTTAAATTATCTTGATTCCGTTGAATATATCTACTACAGAAAAAAATTTAATATCTGATGTGTCAACTCACATGACTTTCCTTAATGCAAAGTCCAATACCAATATATATATGATTGTTATATCTTTGCTAATAGTAGTCTGATAAATACTTTTTTTTTTTTTAGTTTTATATTTATTCAATTTTTCATTTTATCTCCAGTGGTTCAGCCTTTTTATCCAAGAAGAACCTTTTTTATAATTAAAAATTGTTAAAGTTTAATTTGTCTAAGTAATTCCTTGCTTCAATTTCTATTTAATAATAATACAACATGCTTTTCAGAAATACATAACTTTAATTTCAAAAAGGGTGGTTTTTGTAGTTTGGACCAGGTGGACCTTTCCCGAACTAGCTCTCATCTCCTGTTCCATTCTAAACCTCTCTTCTGGAACGCATTTCGCACGCCTTCTTCCCAGAAGAGTCTGGGCCTTCCTCTTGGTCTTCTCCCCTGCACCTGAGTCTCATAAGTCTTTCTTGCGACTCAGCTACTATCCATACAGAGAAGGTATCCAAACCATCTTAACTTGCGCTCTTCTATAATGGTTTCGACCGCTTTAACGTCGAGATTGGCTCAGGAATGTTTGTTTTCCAAATCCTGTTCCGCCTAGTCTTTTCCTCCACCTTTCACAGGTATCGCATCTCAAGCCTTGATCTGGCTCCTTAGCTTCGAAGTGAGTGTCCGGGACTAAGAAGAATATATGAAAGAACACTGATCTGTAGACAGCCAGTTTGTTTTATTGGTCACGTCTTTTTGGTTGAGGAATCCTCTTCTAACTGAGCAGAACATACTTCCTGCAACCCCTGTTCTCTGTCTCGCCTTCCTGTCAATATATGCATTTTTGTTGAGTTGAACACACAAGTATAAATTGCTTTTAGCCCATAAGTCCATTATTTACACTTTTCTCTGCTAGAACCTCATTTGTATCCTTTTTTCTAACTCTGTCAAAGGCTTAGCAGAGATCAACGAAGCATGCAGTTCTTTACCCCTCTCGACAATCTTCTCTGATTTGTCACATGGTGAAAATTAGATATGTGCTTCTTTGACTCCTGAATCCATATTGCTCCTCTCCGATCTTGATTTCTACAATTCCTTTCACTCTTGCCTCTAGGATTCTCGATTGTATTTTACCGGGAACATTGAGGAGCGGGAAACATCTCAATGATTGTTGCAGTTCCTGTTGTTTCTCTTCTCATATATCGGCACTATGACTGCGATTTTCAGTTCTTCAGAATCTTCTCCATTTCGAGACCAGGTTCAAAAGATGGAGAAACATCTGGCCTTTACTTCCAATGTACTTTATCATTTCCGGGTTGATTCCGTCCAGTCCTGCTAACTTGGAGAGTTTCATGCCTTCAATTCTTCATTGACGTAATCACCCTCCCCTGAGGAATCCTCCTCTACAGCCTGGTTCTTATTTTGTATATGTAAATTTTTAAGTATAATAGTTTACATGAGAATAACTGGTGGTTTTAAAAAAAATAATTTAGAAAAATCTGGTACAGCATGCATATCACAACTTTCACTTATCATTCTGTTTAAATAATTAAATTTCTGCTCAACTAGGCCTAGTTAATGTTTTATTATTTAAATCTATGACTGAGACTTAAGTTATTAAACTAAAGATAATTCTCTCACAAAGTACTACAAAATAGTTTTTAAACAATTTCAGAAGGACAATTAGCCCAGAAACCTTATAATGACTGGATTCTTAAGTTGCATCAAATGGGGGTAATAGGTTTCATTCTTTTTTTTTTTTTTTAATTGACCTTGCCCCCCTCCCTAGATAATCCCATGGTCTTAGATCAAAAAGAGCATTTTAAGTTTCATCCTTCACAGGAGTTTTTCTTGTTGGGTCAGGAATGAGAATCAAAAGAGTTCACATCTCCCTGATGGATAAAGCATCCCCTCATGCTTGAAAAATCTCCCCTCCCACCCCCACAATAGGCATTTTGGGTCAGTTATCTTCATTTAAATTAGAATCCATTGATTGGAAAGAAATAATGAACAGGGATAAAAATATTTCTCATAAAATTCTACATAAAATGTATCCCATTAATAACCAAATCCTTTTCAGATATTTGCTTTCAAATGTGGGGGTGATTTGACACTCCGTCAATTTTCTCCTTGACTTCGAATCCTTGATCGGATGGAAATAATGAATGAGAATGAAAATAATCCTCACGAAATTCTACATAAATAGTGTTCTATTGTAAATTTGGCTAGTACTTAACGGTTTTCTGTAAACGTCTTTCGAAGTTGAGAACAGTCTGAAAAGTCGCTCGACCTTATACAAAAAAGGTCATTTGTAGGTAATAATTTATAAAGTTTTCAAAATAGTCTAAAGTACAGTAGAGCTGTTGTATTTGTTGAAGAGGAATGTAGATATATGTTTCAGAGCACTAGTGGATCCAGGATTTAATTTTGGGGGGGGGGCTTCAGCCCGGAAGCTTTTTTTCCATATATATAACGATAATTACTTTGGAAAAACAGAAAGATATTAATTACTAATATGAAATGGTGTTTAAGTGATTCTTGAAGTCCTATTAAATGTAATTAAACGAGCAATAATACTTTAAGACATAATGTTTTAATATAAAACATGCTTACATTTAACCATTTTGGGGGGGGGGCTTCAGCCCGAAAGCCCCCCCCCGTAAATCCGCCTGTGTTTCAGAGAGCTGTTTCAAGAAATCTGTTGCAAGAAACTGTTTACCTATCTGTTGCAGGAAGTTGTTTAATGAAACAGGTTTCTGTATCTGTTTCTGAACGCTGTTTAAATTTAACAGATTCTGTGTTTCCGTCATTTCCCGTCGGTATCCCTGTCTCCACCTACTAAACCTAAAAGTGAGAAGGCTTGGGTAAGTTTCTAAACCTACCTTGGAGTTCAGGAGTTCATTTTGCTCAGTTTGGAGATCCATTCGATGAGTTCAGCACTGATTGTAAGTACCTGCACCTAACTTATGGGAGACCTTGTATCTGTTTTATCTGGTGTGAGAAGGTTTACTGTATCTGTTTAATGAAAAAAACTGTTTAAATTGAACAGATTGCTAATAAACACACCACGACAACTTTGAATCCATTGATTAGATGGAAAGAATTAATAGGGATGAAAATATTCCTCATAAAATGTGTTCTATTAATAATAGGTGGGAACTCTTTTGATTGTTATTCCTGACCATAAAAATAAAACCTTTGTGAAGAGCCAAATTTTATAAATTATTTCCCACAAATATCCCATTTTGTTTTTATGACAAGTACTCTATTTGTATAAGGTCGTGCGACGTTTCAAATTGCTCTCCACTTAAAAAGCCGTTTACTCGAAACCGGTAAGTACTAGCCAAACTATTGCTTGAATACTTTTTATGAGAGATATTTTCATTCCTATTCATTATTGCCTTTCGATTAATGGATTCTAAGTTAAATGAAGAAAACTGACACAAAATGCCAAATGTAAAGGTGGGAGGGATGATTTTTTTCGAATTTGGAGATGTTTGGTCCACCAGACAAGTGGGAACTCTTTTGATTATTATTTCTGACCATAAAAAGTAAACCTCCTGTGCAGGGCAAAGCTTTATAAGTTATTTGCAACAAGTGTCTTATTTTGGTCTATGTTCATGCGACTATTCAAACTGTTCCAACTCTGAAAGCCGTTTACTCGATACTGGTAAGTACTAGACAAACTATTAATAGAACATTTTTTATGAGGAATAGTTTTATCCGTATTCGTTGTTTCCGACCGATTAATGGATTCGAAGTTAAATGAAGAGAACCAAGGTATGGTATGGTAGTTTTATTGACCTTGGAAGAGAAATGACACAAAATACCAAATGTGAATGTGGGAGCACTAGCGGATCCAGTCGGAGGGCGCCCTCCCCCTCCACCCTCTGGAAGCTGGAAAAAAAGTCCAAAAAAGTTACAGGAAGAATTTACACTTAATAACTTAATAAATTAAGTTAAAATTTAAAGAAAAGAGAAATAAGGAAAATTCATCCTCATAGATGAATTCCTAATGTAATAGAAAAAAAAATTATCGTGAACAACACTAGCGAATTCTGCCTAGGGGGCGCGCCCTCCCTTGGATGGAGGAAAAAGTTCCTAAAAGCAGTTATTTAGAGAAATATAGGTAAAATTCATCCTCTTAGGCGAATTTACTAATGTAATAGAAAATAAAATTATCGTGACCAGTACTAGCGAATTCTGCCAGGGGGCTCGTCCTTCCTTGGATGGTGGGAAAAGGTCCAAAAACATCTATTTAAAGAAAAGAGAAATATAGAGAAAATTCATCCTTTTAGGTGAATTTCCTAATGTAATAGAAAACAAAATTATGACCATTTTTATTAATCTTACGGTTTGTCATATTACTTCACCAGGCTGTGGCGAGATTTTGTGAAACCAAGAATAGAATGTAAGAGCAGAAGTTGGCTCATAGGTTGAAGTGATGTAGTTTATATGCCACCTTGAATTGCGAAGGCTTGTGCTCCAATCATAGTTTGGTCCTACTCACTCCGAACTGAATCTCGCAGGTGGAATACAAGATGGAGGAAAATTAATTAATTAATTAAAGATACTTTATTTCTTCTTTCGAACAAGCTTTTATTCGAGCCCAAGAAAATACAGTTTTTCTCCCGGATCCATTTTTATTCAGTTCCAATAGATATGAACGCATTGCGACCTCCAGCAACTATTGCCCCCTTGAAGAATCCATGGGATCCATAAAACTGGTCATGACAAGAATTTGTATATTTCTCATTAGAAAGTGTTGTTCTTTTCTTGAAATAGCTGCTGTTGGAAAACTTTTCATGAAGGAAGATACTAATTATTTGGTCTCCGTTTTGATCGGAATCTGATTATGATCTGAATCGGAAATTATTCTAAGTTTTCCTTTTTAGAGAACTCATTTCTAAGCTGCAGGGCCATTTACAATAATCTGTCTCAGATTTTGACAATAATGGTAAAAATTAGCGTTCATTGACCGTAGTTATCGACTATATTACCTAATCGAATTATTAGTTTTGGTTCAACGAACAATTTGACGTTTTTTAATTTATTAAAGAATACGTTTTTCGCTTTGATGCATGTTTAGTTGTAATAAATGAATAAAAAAATCAGATAAATCTGGATTTTGTGGCTGCAAAAAGTTTTCTCTCGGTGACCCGTGTTAGCAATTTTTATTTACATAAGTAAGCCCATATATACAGGGTGTCCCGTAAGTAGAGATAAATATTTAAAGGAGTGATAGCAGAACTCAAGAAACACAAAAAAGTTTATACAAACAAGGATTCGATTTTCAACAGAAAAGTAGAAAATTAAGTTTGTGACTTTTTAAGTAAGTCAGTTTTTTGGTGAATAGGAAGTTATAACTAAAAAACTATTTAATTTAAGTAATTACGATTAATTCATTGCAAACTAGATAAAATTAACTTCAAATAAAAATAGAGTTTGCTTTTGTTAAAACCATTTAAAGAGGACTTTTGAGCGACTAAACTCAGCTAAGGAATGTGGGGGAGATGGGTAGTGGTGGGGGAAGATGCGCCCTCCCCTCCCCCTGAGAAAATTCCTGGATCCGCCACTGGGTGGGAGGGATGATTTTTCGCAAATTTGGGGATTTTTGGTCCACCAGACAAGTGGGAACTAGTTGGATTCTTATACCTGACTCTAAAAATAAAACCTCATGTGAAGGGCAAAATTTTATAAATTATTTCCCCCAAAAAACATTCACTCATGGGACTAGGATAGGGATGGTTGATATTAGCGAAATATCTGTATTTTTCTTCCGATATTCGATATTTTACTATCTGCTTCGATATTATCGACTATCGATATCGCACCTTCGATATTTAAGAATAAAAATCAAAACTATCGTTTTCGCAAGCGCTAGACATTATGCAAGGTCTCTTAATGGCCAAACTCAGGGAGGAGGCTGCAATTCTACACAAAAATTTCCAACAAAGAAATTCATTTGATGTGTCGCCTGATTCCGAACGGAAAAAGAGTTAAGGCCAATTTAATGTTTTTCTAAAGCTGGTCACGTTTTTATTGAATAAGAAGAAATAGCTCAAAAACTTCAAGATAATTAAATTCTAAGTACACCATCTTGAAGGTGAAAACATTTTTTTAAGAAAACAGTGAATAAATTTGTTAAGGTCGCTGATAAAATAGAATTTCAGAGGGTCTAATACAGACGCTATACAGAGATATACTGCTCGTGTATTGTAACTGCAGCAGTACACTGGCAGTATTAGAACTCATGTAAGTCCCTTTTATCATTGACCTAACTAAATTTAATAACTGTTTTTTTTTTTTTTAAATGCCTGCTTTACGATGGTATACCTAGAATTTAATTGTCTTGAATAGTTTTTGAGCAATTCCTTCTTATTCAACAAAAACGGGAACACCTTTCAAAAAACACAAAATTGTTCTTAACTTCTTTTCCGTTCGAATTCGGCCCATGTATCAAATGATTTTTTTTATTTTTGGAAATTTTGTCTAGAATCATCTCCAGAGTTTGACCATTAGGAATTGAGATACCCTGTATATGAATCTGATCATTATAAAAAAAATATAATCATCTTGCCTGTTTCAAATAAAATGTAGCGAGTAGTAGAGGAAAATATTGATATTTCGATGATCATCCTTAAATAGAGATAAATAGCGCGAACTCAACTCGTCAAAATTTGTTAGTTAAAATCTTCTCAAACCAAGCCCACGAATTGTCAAATAAATCTATTTAAGATGCAAATAAATTAGCGTTTATTCCACTTTCCAAGGCGGAGTCCCCCGAATATTTCTACAGAAAAATATATGTCCCACATCTAAAAAAAAAACAAAAAAAAAAAACAAAACGCTAGTTTCGGATGAAAAAAAATCTTATTTTTTAGCATTGTTAAACAAATACTACAACTACAAAATATTGTACACAGATGCATGAAAAGCCGAAAGCCAAGCGGGATGTTCAGTCGTTCCAGACAGTGAGTAATTCCTGTAAAAACTATCAGGAGAATGTCCTATCTTTACGGGAGAAGCCAGGGCCATAAAAGAAGCACTCTTGCACATCCGTACAAACCACTTCAAAAACCATGCTATCTTAACCGATTCAATGTCCGTAACAATCAGCAAACCAGCATCCTATTATAACAGAAATATTTAACATATATGGTAAACTAAAGGAAGAAAATAAAAACATAGTCCTTATCTTGGCACCATCACATTGTGGTATCCTGGGTAACGAGAGAGCCGATGCTGCTGCCAACTCTGCTTGGCATCAAGAAACTGCACAAACCACAATAGTTGATGCTATTCCTCGAGAAGATTGGACACACCAACTTACCATCTTCTTTCAAAATAAATGGAACAGTGGATGGGAAATGAGTTCGGTAAAACTTCAAGAAATAAAAAAAAAAAAAAAGTATAAAATGGAACACATCAAACCGAAAGTCTAGACGAGAAGAAGTGATACTATGTCGCCTAAGAATTGGGCACGGTGAGTTTTCCCATGGATACCTCCTGCGAGCATTAGAAGTTCCAACTTGCGCACATTGCCTAGTACCCAGAACAGTAAAGCATTTATTATTAGAATGTAGAAGGTACACTAATACACGGGCGGATCTACGGGGGGGGGGGGGAGCTTTCGGGCTGAAGCCCCTCCTCCAAATGGAAAGATATAACCATGTTTTATGGGGAAAAAATTTAAAAAATACCTCTTAAAGTATTATTGTTCGTGTAATTACATTTAAAAGTACTTAAAGAATAACTTAAACACCATTTCATATAGGTAGTTAGTTTTTTTCTGTTTTTCCAAAGTAATTATAGTTATTTTTATGAAAAAAAAAAGGTTTCGGGCTGAAGCCGCCCCCAAAATTAAATCCTGGATCCACTAGTGCACTAATATAAGGAAAAAATTTCAAATGGGAACGGAAATGAAAGAAATTCTGCAAGATGGGGAGAATGAAATAGAAAAACTGTTCCAATATTTAACGAATATTCACTTTTATCAACGAATATAAAATGGATGCATTAAGCCAATGACCCTTAGGGGTAGAGGCTAAGAAATAAAATCTAAAAAAAATTAGCATTTCACTGAATCCTATCTATGGATGAATAGAAGACATAATTTGTTGAACTTAAATTTCTTGGGAAAAGGTGAGGATGACGAAGATGGACAAGGATTAAAAAATTAATTTTACTAAGGAGGGTAGGAAAAGCTGATACTTGCATCAATTAATTTATTTTTTTTATTTATTTATGTGATATTTACAACTGTATACAAAAAATACATCTGGTATATTCGCACATGGATATAATGGCATGAAACACATGTTGAGAAACTACCCATTGGTAGCACTCTAATAATATGTCTATATTAGGAGATCACGTGGCCATGTTCTTTTCAGACGCCTCGGAAGATTATCAGCAATTGAATAGGTAGCAAGGTTAGAAACAAGAGGGTTGGGATGGTTATGAAGTTTATTATGGAAGGACAGATATCTGGATTGGGCCAAATCCGATACATAAGGAACATTAAGGTCATTATGGATGATTTTATTTGTAACAAAGTAAGGAGCATTTAGGATTTTACGAAGGATTTTGGATTGTAAGGATTGGATGCGAGAGGAATTTGAAGGTTTGGTGGAGCCCCATAGCTCAACTCCGTCCAAATAGGCCTTATTATAGTCATGTAAATTATTATAGTCTTTTATAGTTAAGTGGAAGGTTAGAGCGTTTGTCTAGTAAGCGTTGAAGTATTTGGAAACGTCGGGTTGTTTCCAATTTATAAAATTTTCAACTAGACTAAATATACTACAGTTTAAGGCCAGAACAGGCTCGGTAAGTTTAATAGTTTTTGAGATATAGGCTTTCAAAGTTTTAGAACTTGAAAATTTTAAGCTATTTTTTACGTTTGGTCATATTCAATTGCCTTTACATCTTCAAAATTTTATTCATTTTGAAATTTTGAAGGAGGAATGAGAGAGAGGGAGGAGGTTCATTGGGAGAGGGGAAGATCACTATCCACGACCAGAGGACTGAAATTGAAGTACAAAATTTATCTAACAAACATTTATATCAAGTTTATAGAAAATTGTAAATGAAATTTCGAAACTTGACAATGTTAAGCTAATTTTCATGTTTACATCTTCAATAACCTGTCTTATAAAAATTAGTGAAGTAAACATTTATATTATCTAATATTTTGAAGAAGTAGGGTACATGGATGTAGGAATGACGATAAATAATAAGAGATAGGAACCTATAAACCAGCGGACAGCACAAAAAAGGGTTTATTCCACCTTTCAAAACTCTCCTCGACTCAGTGAAAACTAAAATAGGACCAAAATAAACGGCTGATTTACTCGTTAATATCGTGTATTTGAATTAAGTTATTTGTGGTGTTGAGACCCGAAATTCTCACTATGTTGGAGCCGGGATCGTCCGCGAGTGTTTTACATGTGATTGGAGTTTAAAAAGGGTGAAATACTGTTGATGAAAGAAAAAGGAGTTAAAACCGTACAAACTTCTTGTGCTGGATTGAAAAAATAGAGATAATGACCGTTTATTGAAATTTATATTGATGTACACTGATATTTATGTACATATTACATGCCAGAAGCATTACAACAATCCTCAATTGATCAAAGCAGTGGTAACAACAACTTTAACAAAAGTGTTCATTGAAGCAAAGAAGAAAATTTTGGGAGTAAGGCTACAGCCCGAAAGATTTTTTTTTTTCATATATACAACAATAATTAATTTGAAAAAAAAGAAGAAAGAAATTAACTACCTATATGAAATGGTGTTTAAGTAATTCTTGAAGTCCTATTAAATGTAATTACACGAACAATAATACTTTAAGAGATAGTTTTTAATTTTTTTTTCCTATAAAACATGGTTATATTTTACCATTTTGGGGGAAAGGGGGATGGGGTTCAGCCCGAAAGCCTCCCTCTCCCCTCTCCCTCCCCCGCAGATCCGCCTGTGCTGTTGAGAATACCTTAAACTTAAAGTGAAAGCAGCTGAACAAAATGGTGGGGAATGAAGGGCCATCAAAATAAAAGAATGATTTCCGGAGGAGACTGATGCGGCAGTACTCG
Source organism: Nezara viridula (assembly GCA_928085145.1). NCBI lineage: Eukaryota > Metazoa > Arthropoda > Insecta > Hemiptera > Pentatomidae > Nezara > Nezara viridula. The sequence continues at coordinate 116,881,462 of OV725077.1, forward strand.
ACGCCAGATACCATTGGTTTTGACAAAATCATTTCACTCTGAAGAAGATGCAGTCTCGCTAATCATCACTACAGCCATCAGAAAGTCCTCTGCTTTTCAGGTCGTGATTAAAGCAGGAGAAGACGTAGACTTTTTGGTCATCCTCACCGGTCTCAGGGGTTAGGTACCATATTACACACAAGGTACTATATTCTTTCAGAAGTGTGGAAGAGAGAAAACGCCTGCAATAGCTGCACACAGTCAACTCATCACTTTCACTCACCCTTCATTGAAGCCGGCGAGAAAATCCTCATTGGCTTGTACGGTGGAGAAAGGTCGAGTCAAATCCTCAACGACCTGTGCTATGTGTGTTCACAAGGCTGCAGTCAAGACTGGTTTCAATCTGGCCAGACTTGCTCCCACGCAAGATGCTGCGTAGCTACATTCGTTTTGCAAATACCAACAGCCCAATAGCTGGGTTATAAAAAGAATCCGCTCGATTGAGAATGAGTTCTCAATACCTTGGAATCCTCATACCAGACTGAAACGACAAGAAACCGCTCGACGTTTCCGACTATTCCAGTACTTACTAGACAAATACTCTAAGCTCCCAGTCAATTACAAAAGACTCATATACATGTCTACAATAATACCTATTTGGATTTACGGCGTTGAGTTCTGGGGCTCCACTAAGCCATCGAATTCCTCTCGTATCCAATCCTTATAATCCCAAATCCTTCGTAAAATCCTCATCACTGCTCCTTACTTTGTCACAAATAAAATCATCCATAATGGCCTTAATGTTCCTTATGTTTCTGACCTGGTTCAATCCAGATACCTATCCTTCCATAACAAACTTCAGAACCATCCAAACCCTCTCGTTTCTAGCCCTGCTTCCTCTTCGATCCCTGACAACCCTCCGAGGCAACTGAAAAGAAGATGGCCTCGAGATCTCCTTTTGTAAATACATTTTTAGAGTGCTACCAGTGGGTAGTTTCTCAACAAGTGATTTCATGTTATTATATTCTTTTGTTCAACTTTATTGAATGTATTTTTATTTGTAATACATTTGTAAATATCATCAATAAAAAAAAAAAAAACTCGTATTGTTAAAAGTTACTATTACTTCTATTAATTAAGACTTATCCGAATTTCATAGATACCATTATTTCTATCAATTAATACTTACCAACATTTGTGATGGATATCTCAGTCATTTGATTTGATTTAGAATTAACTAAGATGTGTCATAGCGACAAAAAAATAAAATAATAACCTTTAAAAATGATATATACTTCTTTAACATTAATTACAATATTCTTAGTTACTTAAATACTTGTTTTTAAGAAATTAAGTATATAAGTACATGTATTTAATTGTGAATATCTTTTTAACACCTTAATAAATACATTATTAAAATAAATTCTGAGCTCTGGTTCGGATTAAGATGCGTTATTGAAACTCAATACTGGCATTTTTTCTTTCTGATATTACGATAATGTCAAATCTCCTCGAATAATGTTCAATCCCCTTTATCTATATGATAACACAACATATTGAAAGGAAAATAATCAAAGTCGATAGTCAAAACTGGTATTGAAACAGTCCTATTTATATTGATAATATCGCAAAACTTCCATGTGCGATCTATGGCGTGATCACTCTGCTACAATGTAGTTGAAATAGAAAAAGTATACCAAATATTGCTAGGTATATGCCCATACGTAGTGGAGGATGGAACGAAAAATTAAAATTAAATGAAGTGTTGAAATTTCTTGGTCGTCTTAAAAGATATCGTGATTCACAGCCACAGACTGCGGATAAAATAGGTAAAACCATAAGTGATACCACATTTCGAGTATTGCTGGTTATTATTTTTATACGTTTGGTTCAATTACGAACTTTCCAAAGTTTTGAAGAGGAATCAGGAGTCTCAGAGATAAATATTTTCGGGCCTCCGTCAAATATTTAATTCAGCACTGAAACCCAATCTTATCCTTTATAATGTAAGCAACAATACAATTGTGTGATGAAATCACAAAATTATTATTCATGTCGAACGTAAAATGAAAACCTCATCTACCCCGCTGTTCAGGTGCTGCAACCCCAGCTGTCTTATCTCGTCGGGTCTGGCCACCTTATATCTCACTATAAATACTTAAATGATAATAATTAACAAAATAATTCTATATATATCATCTGATTATTCGAACAAAAACACCAGAACTATATCTAAACAAAGATTTTTATCAAGCAGTCTTTAAAAAAATCGTCTATAGATTTTTACATACCAGGGATCAAACTGTAAAATATTCGAATTCTTTTCTTATCAGTTGGACAAGCTTTTGGAGCTCCTTACCTTATGATTTGAAGCTATTATCACGTCTGTATTCATTTAGTTCAATTGTACATTAATCTTTTTCAATTATCAAACAATCTGTCTGTGAACCTGTAGGTTCATTTATTTTGTAAATTGTTTAGTAGGTAAGCCTATAATTTATTTTCTTTGTACTTTTTTCTCAATTATAAAAATAAGATATTTTTAAAAACTAAAATATCATATTTAAAAAATGCATTATAAGACATTTTATTAGAAATATACATATACATACTTACACATAAACTATATTTGTACATATTATTTATTTAATTATGTACCAATAGTTGAATGTCTCTCATTTGATTAATCTTCATTATGAGAATTTGTTTTCCTAAAATGTTTTGTTTTTTTACACATTCACATAAATACATTTGTACATATATATCTTTTCATACATATATGTTCATACATATATGAGTATTTTGTTTAACTATAATTCTCTTAATTGTAGAAAACCTTGGATGTCTACTCTTCAGTCTTTAAAATTGTTTTTATATTTAAATTTACTGATATCTAAAAAATAATTTGATGTAAATTTTTAAAAGGGCAGAGAGTCATGAAAGAAGCTCTGAAAGTAATTTACAATTTGCATAACTATCTTTAGATAATATGAAAATTCATGTTTCAACTCTGTTGAACGTGACACACTGATTTAAGAATATGTTTATTGTATGATACAGAACAATATATCTCAGGTAATTTTATGTTTCTTATCATTTTCTTGAATTGATAAGAAAGATAAAAGTAGTGTAAATTCTGGATGGAGCAAACATAGTGCTAGTCTTAATAGAAAATACTCTCCTACCAGTTGTGTAATGTGTTTACCGAGAGAAGACATAAATCATATTCTTAATGATCATTTGAAATCGAATAATTACGAATTTATTTCTTGTGAAAGTTTGCATACCGAAGATGTATCTATTGGATTTCTTAGTGCTCAAGGAAAGATATGCATTAAATTCAGGTTTGAAGGAAAAGTCCAGGAGCTTCATATTTTTGTAAAGAAATTGCCACAATCTTTTTATCACCGTCAGAAGATAATTTTCAGTGGTGGGTTTCATAGAGAAGTAGTTCTTTACAACAAACTTTTAAACAATTTTCATGAACTAATAAAAGATAACACCATTCCTAAATGCTACTTAGCAAGATCAGATGACATTGTTGCAATGGAAGACCTTACTTACAAAGGTTTTATAAGCAAAAATGTATTTGAGCCTTTGGATCTTTTACATTGCAAAAAAACATTAGAAACAATAGCAAAATTTCATGCTGCTTCATTCATAACCGAAAAAAGTGAAGCATGCAAGATAATTGATCTAGTACCGGTAATAAAAAATGAAGTTGTGATGTCTAAAGATAACAAAAGTTATAAGAGAGCATTTAAAACAGGAACAAAGGCATTGAAGAAAATTACAGAGATATATTTAGCTCATTATCCGATAGATCTAATCAATAAAGCATTTCAATACATGGAAACTGTAGGTGATAAAATGAAAAGTTCTGAACTCTACCCGAATGTTTTGTCACATTCTGATCTTTGGTTGAATAATATCATGTTTAAATATGATGACAGTGGTAAATTGACAAAAGCGTGTATAATTGATTTTCAAATAGCAACTTATAAAGCTCCTTCTTTCGACATTCAGTTGTTTCTTCACACGTGTACAGATAGAGAACTTAGAGACAGACACTACAATCAGCTACTAAGGCATTATTTTTATTTTTTAGGAGTGCAACTATCACTCTCAGACATAAGCATAAATGATATTATGACATGGAATGATTTTGAAAATATGCTCAACGAAACTCTTCCAGTTATAATTACTTTGTCTCCATTATTTCTACATTTTGTTTTAATGCCCTCAGATATAGTAAAAGATATAATCAACAATGATGACAAATTTAAATATTACATGGAAGAAGATCGAACTGACTGTATTCTTCTCGCTATGGAGGAAAATGAGCACTACAAACAAAGGCTTCTTCAAGCAATGACAGAATTTTTCAACTATTTCAATTCTAACTGAGTGTAAATTCTAAGTAATTTGAGATTATTTCATCGCAACATTGGTACACTATACTGCACTGAGTATTTTAATGTGTTAATATAGTAAATTTGTGAATTATACTTGAGGAATAGATTATAATTTATAATTTCTCATTCAATGAATTAAATGTACTTCTCTTGTTGCTTATTCTTTATTCATAATATAAACATTCATGAATATAAACATATAACTTTGTTCTCTGACTCACCAGTGGAAACTATCTGCTTCTATTGATTTGATGAATTCATGATATAAATTTTAGAGATTTTAACCATTAGGCTACTGGCGCATGGTTCAAATTTACACAGTATACATTGTACTTCATTCAAGAGTGTTTTCAGGCAGTTAAAAATGTTGTAGTATCTCAAAGATACATCTATACTACTTGCACTGTGTGAAATATTTGAATATACAAGTGTACAACTTTTAATTTTTAAAGGTAAAAAAATGTTTTTCACTGCCAAAGCAGACTGTGAAGGTGTCAATCTCTACATTTTATACACCCACGTCTTTATCATAAAAGAGCAAATGTGAAGTTTTCCTACTACTGATTATAAGACATTGAAGGCTTTGTTTTCTTTTTTAGTGTGTGTACTGAAAGAATTAATCAATAAAGTATTTATTGCAAAATCTGCTGTTTCACATATTTTTTTTAACCAGTTCATTTTATATTGTTTTAATATATTATTAGAGATTTTCTGTTCAAGAAGGCACTATTCACTGTTTCTTAAATTGAGTTTTAAATTTCTCAAGAAACTTTTTTTCATGTTGTTTATTAAAAAAATAATTAAAAATTTCTTAAAATTAATATATAAAAAAACAATGGAGTGAATTTAATATTTGTTATTCTTCCTAAAATAGATTGATTGCTTAAAGATATTCTTATAACTGTGATGGAGTAACATTAGCATATAAACTTAGAAAATTAATGATATAATTGCATTGTGGAACATACATACTAACAAAATTTTGTCCTTCATCCATGATTTTTTCCCAACTGATTTTAGTTAGTGATTAAAATTTTTATTGTAATATGAAATAAAAGTCATACTTTAGAAATTCAGTGCTGCTTCTAACTTAAGTGTCTATTAACCCAAAAGTTTGGCTACTTTAATAATTATTCCTATTAACAAAATTATTTGAAATAATGAAGATTATAATCAAAATGAGGGAGCAGGGTAGCTCAGTTGTCCAGAGCTCAAGGTCCCAAATTCGAATCTGGCTGATGACTAGTAGTTTTTCATCAGCCGTGGGTCGACCCTGTGACCAGGAGACCCTCCTGGGACAAATCCAACCTCTATAAAGTGGATACTCTTAATTAAATAATTAAGAGTATCCACCCAATAATAATAAACCCAAGACTCTTCGTGCGTTGTTAGTGGTACAGGTTTTTATAATCAAAAAGATTGTAAATTAATTTATAAATTGATGGATTAAGAGAGATCCTCCAGGTGAAAGACCACAGTAAAAACAAAGAAATAGTGATCACTGTTTATATTGGTAGTTGCATGGTATTATATATAATATGGTTATATACTTATTCACAATGTATAATATGAATAGATCAATTGTATGGGTTTATTTTAAAATATAAATGAATTAAAATAAATAAACAGGATAAAAACAATTAAATAATTTATTTATTTAAATATATTCATAAAAGATTCACTTGAATTTTTACATTTGGTGATTCGTGATTGAATGTATTAATTAGATATGACTGACATTTTTCAGTTGAATTTATCAACTTAAAATATGAATTCCACAATTTATTATTATTAAAACAAACAGTTCCTCCTCCTCTATTTTCCTGTGATTTCTGAAAACAGTTATTTCATTCAGTCTTAATCGATTAATTATTTCTATAAAAATACAAAAACAAGATATTAAGATATTTTGCTTAAAAAACAAAAACTCCAAAAAAATGATTTAGATTAAAATTATTTTTTAATTAGGAATGCTGCCGTAATCCCTTTAGACCATTTGGATCTTTGTGACTGACTCTAAGTGCATTTCAAATATATTTACATTTATGACTCAATGATCCTCTGAATCAAGGCCTCCAGCATTCTTTTCTATAATGGTGCTGTTAATGAAGACATTAGAAGAAAGTTCCATACAACAAATTGAAAAGGAAGACAGTTGCAGTTAATAATAAATAATACTGAATAAGTAAGCAATTATTTGTCAATATATTTAATTTTTTTGTAAATTCTAATTAGATTGAGTTCCAATTAAATCCAAATCTAATAACCTGTAACTCTAAATAATTGGAAACTATTGAGATCAATCATTTTCCTTTAAAATTTTTGATTTGCAGAATAAAGCTAGATTTGTTTATTACAGTTCTATCTTCTTAAAAATATTTTAACTGATTAACGAGCTTCAAATTCAACTAATAGAGTTAACTTATTAAGTGAGTAATATCTGTATATCTACTTACAGCTCTATTGATGTCACCTACACATACCCAAGGGTTAGCTTTTGAAGCAGCAATAGCCAGCTTAGAATGATCTTTGTGAGTTGAATAAATAAGATTAAAGTTTGGATGTCTCATTGACATTATGTTAATTACTCTGCAAATATTGTTACAAAATAGAGTAGTATACATATTGTATTAGTATGATTCAGATGCAGTTAAAAATATTTCACTCCATTAAAATTACTTTTAAGAAACACAAAAATAAGAAAGTATCAATTTAATATACCTATAGTCATTATCACAATTCGAAGGAAGGACTCCTCGTTCATTTATCCATGTTTCTGTGTACAAATCTTCACCAAGACTTTTGGCAACCCATTCATAGAGATCTTAGAATAAATAAAGAATATTACAGTTTCAATAGTCCTTGTTGATGTTTCATATTTTAAAAAATATTAATTTCTATTACCTGTATGGAAATTTCGTGATTTTGCAAAACCTTGGAACTCGACTCCATTTTTACTATAAATTGGCTTTTGAATATTAAAAGGAGCTTTGTCCTCTGAATAATTTACTGCTGCTGTTATTTTTGGGTAAAGTTTTCTTAATGTATTACTAAGATGCCATTGTTGAAAGTTTGGTTTATTGTATTTGAGGAAGTCTCCTAAAGCATTATTTTTATTATCAAAGATGATATCTAATATTATTCAATATTTGTGATTTAAACATTGTTCAAATGTTAGTTCAACTACAATTTTCAACATAGAAATTTAAGCGACAGGAAAAATTAATAATACTAACTGCAATTATATATTTTTCAAATATTAGTTAATAGAATACGAAGTGATAAGTCACAATGTTTATTCTGTTTTTTTTTTAACCAGGTCTAAAAAAAAAAGATAAAAAAAAAAAATGCTAGAATGACAAGCAACTGATCTATAACACCATACTGAGACCAATTTGGACATACAGAGCAGAACTTTGGGGTTCGGCAAAACAAATACACGTTAATAAAATACAAACAACAATAAAAAATTCTACGAAAAATTTCAACGCACCTTGGTACATTTCAAATAACACTCTACATAACGACTTAAACATCCCAACAGTAAAATTGTACATCCACGATAAATACACTTCATTTCATTCTTCTACTCTCAATCATCCAAACCCACTCGTTCTGTCTCTTTCTTCCTCCCTCCCTGTTAACTGATGGAAGCAGACTAAAACAAAAATGGCCAAGAGACCTACTCCTAGAACAATAACAAAAATAAGTTAATCAAGCAAACTCACAGTTAATGCCTAATTCATCAAATTTGCTAGATGCGCTGCAGCGCAGGCGCAAATGACAAAATGTTAAATAAATAAATAAAGTAAAATAAACATGGACAAAAACATTATTAGACCCATCTCAGAATTAAGAACACCTTATTGCAAAAAAGACCAGTGATAAATAGATCTATGGCCAAAATATCAAGAACGTACCCGATTGATATCCAGAAATCTTTTTAAAAATTACTGAAAATTATACAAATTTCGAATTCATATACCCAGAAGCATCCAAGGAAGGAAACAATGTAGGATGTCCTGTAACAAATAAAGAGAATCAACTACTATTTAAACTGCCAGATGAATGCTCCATTTTTACAGGAGAGGCGACTGCCATCATGAACAGTCTATTTTTTAAGAGATTCTAAAAAAAAGTGCTGGGTCGTAACTGACTCATTGAATGTCTTAGGCGTCATCAACAACCCATCCCCAAGCAATTCTATTATTAAAGAAATAATAAATGTATGGTGTGAAGTAAAAAACAAAGGCATGTGAATAGTATTCATTTGGGTACCCGCCCACTGCAGCACTGCAGGAAATGAAAGAGGTGACCAAGCAGCCCATTTAGCAAGGAGTGAAGAAGAAACGGGGGAGATAAGATTAAAGAAAGTTACCTCACAAGTGGCTCACAAGCGACAGAAGTTCAAAGAGAGAAGAAGTTATGGTTTGCTGACTAAGGATAGGACAATGCCAGTTTACACATGGCTACCTTCATAGAGGACTCGAAGTGCCCACGTGTGAAAAATGCAATAATGTTGCACCAACAGTGAAACACTTACTGGAAGAATGTCCTCAATTTGAAAATTACAGACAAAAAAACAGGCTTAACCAAAACATTAAGAGAAATCCTTCAAGATACTGAAGAAAGAATCAATACTTTGTTTGAATTTTTAAAGTTAATAGATTATTATAAAAGAATATAAGTCGTAGTAAAACACCAATGACCCTTGAGGGTAGAGGCGAGAAAGAGAGAGAAAAAAAAACTACATTTTTTATACTTTAATAGTAAAATATAAAATACATTTTTGTAAGTGTATTTTCTTTATAAAATACAAAAAAAGTATTTGTATTTTCTTTATAAAATACAAAAAAAGTATTTGTATTTTCTTTATAAAATAAAAAAAAAGTATTGGTATTTTCTTTATAAAATGCAAAAAAAGTATTTGTATTTTATTTTCAAGATACTAAATCAAAAAAAGTATTTTATTTTGTATTTCAAATACACAATATAAATTACAAATAGAATAGGTTCCCTGTATTATATGCTGATCAACCAGAAAGTATTTTGTATTTGTATTTTGTTTTTTGTAATTAAAATATAAAATTCTTCTAGTATTTAGTATTTGAAATATATTTTCTAAAAATAATTTAAATAATTTGTAATTAAAATACTCTGTTTTTTAAAAACAGAGTACATGGTATTTAAAATACTGCATTTTAAAATTATATTTAAAATACATTTTGCCAAGGTGTGTCAGTAGTAAGGTATGATCATTCACAAATTTAAATTTAATTCATTATCATTTTTTGTTCTAAAACAATTTATAACCTTAATTATTTTTATCATAATTCTTTTGTTATATTACTGTTCTTTCTTATAACTATAACAAAGCAAATTACATGACTTTATTATAAAAATTATACCTACCTATCATGTCTAAATTTGTGTGGTTTAGGGATATGCATAAAGCACTCTGTCCGTATCTGAGACCTGTTCTTGGATATTTTCCTGGTAAGTATTTTGGTACACTATGAATCAACCAAAAGCCACTGTAACTGTCACCGGCAATGAAGCCCTTGGTGTGGCCACAATTGGAACATTCCACATCACCCTCATCATTGTATACCAACCAAAGCATCTATAGGAATTGATATTTTTCTTATAAAATATATTAAAAGAAATTAAATAGATAAATATTAAGGTACATGGACTACATAATAATAGATATTTAATATAATAAATAAAAAGATAAAGTTGATGCTTAACAAAGAAATGAGAAAAAAAGAAGTAGAAAAGGATTTTCCTTTTAGGTGCTGAAATTAAAGAAATTAGACAAACTAAATTCTCAAAGGTAAAATTATGATGCATACCATACTGGCATGAGAACTGGAGATAGTAACAAGGATGTTAAACTAGAAACTAAGCCAATCAAGAACCTAAAAAAAGGAAAAAATAAACTTCATAATCTGAGTTATGAAGAAGAGACCAACAATTTTGAAACACAAAAGGTAGTTGCGGATAATGATAGTGAGCCTCATAATAAGACAAAAAACGAACAGAAGGGTAAAGTTACGTTTTCTGGAGAGGAATATGAAGTAAATGATGAGAAGGTTCTTGAATTGGATCTGTCACAATAACCAGCTTTCAATTCAGTTGAAACAGAATTAGATAATGTAAGAATTATATCTATTGCATTGATTGAAGCTTCCAATGATCCTCCTGAAAATAAAGAGATTGAGTCTAAAGTAGCAGAACTGAATTTAGAAAATGTGCCAAATCTGAGGATGTCAAGGGCTCAGGTTAGAAAAGAAGATCCAAGAGTGAAATTTGTTACAGAAAAGGTCAGTGGATCAAAATCAAACAATAGAGAAAAAAAAGAAGAAATCTGGAAAGACTATACCTGACTCTAAAAAGACAATGATTGCTGATGCTTCAAGTCCAGTTTAAATGAATATTGCAGAAAAAAAATTAACCTGAAGAAGAAGGGAAGAAAGATAAATAAATAAAAGAAAAACCAGTTGTAACAGGGCTAGCTAAGAAGCTTAGCTACAAAGAAAGGAAGGAACTAAAGAAAAAGCAAGATTATCTCAGAAACAGGTAGAGACATTGTTGAAAATTGGTGGACAAGGAAAAGGAACACACCACATAAACAGTTCCACTTCGTCAACGATGTAGTTGGGGAGAAACAGAGGAAGAGATAGCAGACATTTTAAACTAGAATATGACTAAAGAAATGAAAGAGAGACAATTAGAGAATTCAGGTGTAGTTGAGCTGAGGCATTAAGAAAGAAATAATAAGACATTTTAGGAAGGAAATTGTTGTGAAAAATTACTTTATTATTTCCTATTTATTGACTGTATAAATGAGATAGGCAGTTTACCAATGTAAATTATTTATAAAGCACCAATAAATATAACAGTAAAAGTGGCAACACGGGTTAGGACCTATGAACAGCATGAGCATGCTTGGCTTGAATCTGTTCGCTAGTGGCGTCCATTAGAGATACGTTGAATTTTATGCTATTTTTATTTTAATACTTCACGAACCCGTAACAATAACTACGTAAGAGGCGCACAACCCTCATTCTGTTTCAAAACCTTAATTGCAATGTTTGTAAATTAATTTAAAAGTAGGCTCATCTGAGTGAAACATGAAGAAGAATTTAAAAATATTTATTTTACATTTGAAATATAATAATAAGCTTGAAATAATAATTGTGTTGTGTTAAATTCCTGAAAAAAAAAAAAATCACTCGAATTCGAAAATTCCAACATTACACGCTTGCAATACTTTCCCTTACTATATATTTCATACATAGGTAAGTGAAAGTAAAAATGAGAGAGAATATTAGAATTAATTCTATGTATCTAATTCCTAGTACAAAGGAAAATTTAAATTTAAATTCCGATTAAGTTTGAATTCCTTGAAATGAAATTGTCTTCTAAATGATAATTATTCGGTATGTTATTATTCAAACGAAAAATATGATCTAATAAAATAAATAAAAACATATTTGAAAAATAATGATGTGTCTAAAAATAAATTGGTATTAACAATTTACTAATACCGTGAATCAGGAATTAAATTGTTTTGAATTCAAAATGTTGGTAAAGTAACTGAAATAGCATTGAAATGTAGATAAGTAGTATCCTAAATAATTGATTTCATAGTTCTTTGAGGCTAAAAAGGAATTGCAATTTTTTTTAGCATGAAAAGATGCAAAACATGTAATATTTCTCTTTATACCGGATTTTTTTCAAGGAACCTTTATGTTCAATATGCACTTGTTAGGTATGTATTGTAATTGGAAAAGCATACTTATATTTTTATGAATAGATGGATAATTAATCTTACATCATCCTTCTTTACATTATCCAAAAATGATAGTGTATTAGCAATAATTGAGTCCTCAGCATCTATGCTCCTTTCAGAAATTTGCCATCCGTCATCTAATTGGGTGTCTGTAATGTACATATAACCTTTTCCAGTTTTTATTAACGACTGCTTAGCGTATTTGATGAGAGGAAATTTATTGACAACAAACCTGGAATTAAAAAGATACTGGTTAAATTAAACTAGATATCTATTATTTATTATCATGAGTTATAATGCCTATCAAAAATTTAGTGATATCTTATGATATAGGGATATCATTTCACAGAATGCAATGGTTGTAATAATTGACAAAGTTATAAAAGTATTCAGTAGAATACTGGCTTGGAATATCTGTTTCTGTTATAGACTTAAAATTAAGTTTTTGCTGAATATTTGATTGTTATAGTTATTAAATTAATTTCCTCATGATTTTCCAAGCAATATAACTGATCCAATAAAAAAAACTACATGTCACAGGTATTCATTTAATGATGTGGGAGCAATTCCCCTAATTTCTTTAGTTAATTGAACTTTATTTTACATTACATTAATATAAACATAGTGATATAATCAGTGATTTATCTAATAAACTAGTACATTGATAATATATTTGATAATATAATTAGAAAATTATTTTGGGAGTAATCTACAATTATATACAAAAATTAAACTTTTTTTTACCAATCAACAGGGTTGTTGTTTTCATCTCTACATTGAATAGGATCGGAAGCAAATACAGAACTCAATGTTAGCAGAATCCATGCCAGAGACACTGTTCTCATCCTGTCTCCTCAAGATTCTATTGTCAACTGATATAGCTAGCACATCAATCTTTTATCCTGGTTTTATCTCTGTTTAATGACTAACTCTTCATTCAGAGATGAAATTATCATTAGATTTGTGAATGACATAATTAAATCTTTTTCCATCATTGTCGAGTGGTAAATAAATTTGCACAGTAATTATAAATCTTTAAATAGATTTATAAACTTTTTTAAAGATACAAACCTATTTGTCAAAATATATGGATGGGTCTCTATTAGATATTTTTATTTTTGTATTATATATACTATAATTATATATAACATAATTTAAAATATTACAATTAATGGGTTCACAATATGCATATTTGGCCATCTCTATATGCTTCATATTTAACCCTCTGCAAATGGTAATTTATTTGACAGATTTAAGATAGAATTTAAAATATTAACTCTTATAAACTAATTTCTAATTAATTCACTATTTCTTGGCAACTTAATGGTTTTTAAACTGACATAATATTCACTGGTTTTACTCATGTTGCTATAGCAAATATATAGCAAAAATTAAATTTTATTGTAGGATATAATAGGGAATAAAACAGGATTAATTTGGTTTGACCAGAGCAACAGTAAACATTTAAAATTGTGCCAATCCTGTTTTGACTTTCAGTATTGACTCTTTATGTTTACTTTAAACATAGATTTTGAATTCCAAACATTCTTTATTTTTAAAATCTATTTCTCAAGGGCTACTTTGTTAAATAAATATTATTTATGAAAAATATCTTAATTCCATAGAGATTGCAGGGGTGCCCATCTTCCCACCTCTTCAAAATTATATTGTTGCTCTCCTCTTCTTAAAAATAATGCAAGGGAAAGTAAAATTTAAAAAAGTGTAGGTCTTGAAAAAAGATCATAAAAATCAGTCCATTATTAGCAAAGGTGCTAATTGTGAGGGTTTATATTTCAAGGTAGATGAAATCCAAAAATCGAATGAAGCATAACCTTTTTGTCCACTTCACTTACCGTAGGTTTTTACTGATTAGCTATTTGATGTAGACGGACCAGTAGTAAACAACATTTTTAACTAATTTAACTTCAGGGCAAATGTGATGGTTTTTTTTTGTTAAACACTTGTGGGAAAACATGTTACAGTATCGATTGATAATGTTCGTGTATTATACAAGCATTTCTACTATAAAATTAGGTGAAAGGAGGACATTTTCATTGAGTTATACATTTGTAATCCTTGTTGTGGACCATTCAAGTGGAGTTGTAGAAATAAATATACATTTTATCTCACATAACCACCTTCACCAACTACCATCATTAACAGTGATTGGAAGGCAAAAAAACCTATTTTTCAAGGTATTTGAAAAATCATTTTCTCTTCACTATTGATGAATATATCATCTTTAATAACAACGACATACCATTTTACCATGTAAAATAAATTGTATTGTTTTTTTAAGCCAGTAATACCTACCTGTAACACTCAGCCCATGAAGGGCCTTGGGCTCAGTACTTTATAAGGAAGTACTGTTTCTTGGTCAACTGTTATGCAAGAAGGTGATTTGACCAAGGCCACGCTCAACCGCCAGGTTTTTTTCCTTTAATTGATTATTGAATTAAGAACATCCACTATACAGAGGCTGGGTATACCGCAGTGTCGACCCATGTTCAAAGAAGCAGAAAAAATAATTGTTCTGCCATTATCAGCCGAGATTCGAACCTGGGATCATAAATATTGGTAGTCAGCGCTCTACCACTAAGTGAACCCACTCTCTCAAACTAGTAATAATATCCTGATCAAATACCCAAATAAATCGAATAAAAAACCATTTTTTTTAGTTCATATCTTCCGAACATCTAATTTTGATTGAGACAGATTCATAATACAAAATTAAATCAAATTTCAGCTACATCCATCTGCGTCATTAAGATCCATTTTAGTTTATAAGTTGAATTACCCTTGGGTAGTATTTATTTATTTTTGATAAAGCGTTCATTTGAAAGGATTAATAAGCATTAAGTAAACATGTATTGTTTTTAAAGTATATTAGTATGTAATTATCAGTCTCCTTCAGTACTTCTACTCTAGGCTCATGACCTCCTTCACCTTCTTTTTCACTCCCTAACATCGTATCTTCTCTTCAACTGATACTTTTTGACCTTCTTGGGTAGTAGTTCTTTCATTTCCAAATTCTCTTCTCAGCAACCTTCAAAACGAACTTTGAAGGAGTGTGTTGCAATCACTAGCGGATCCAGAATTTAATTTTTTTGGGGGGGGCTTCAGCCCGAAAGATTTTTTTTTCATATACATAAAACGATAATTAATTTGAAAAAAATGAAAGAAATTAACTACCTATATGAAATAGAGTTTAAGTGGTTCTTGAAGTCTTATTAAATATAATTACACGTACAAGAATACAATAAAAGATAGTATTTAATATTTTTTTCTGTAAATCATGGTTATATTTTACCATTTTGGGGGGGGGAGAGGAGGGGAGAGGTAGGCTTCAGCCCGAAAGCCCCCCCTCCCCCCCTCGTAGATCCACCTGTGGTTGCGATAACATTTATTCTCACGCTCCGTCCAGTACCATTTCATCTTGTAGCAGTTTAAAAGCTTCTTTCATTCGCTGAAAATGCCCATTTATATTCCGACTACCGACCATGATATCGTCGAACAGAGCCGAAAAATCAGCCTCAATATGAATGCTTAAACTTTGAGAGGAACTGTTTTCATTCGATTTACTAAACTTTTTATTTGGAATATTCCATTCAATTTTTAAGTACAATTAAAATCCTCGTGTAGAGTAAGCGTGTATTCCGTATTTATCTATGTGTAGATTTAAAACTTTATTTTAGAAATTTCTATTAAATTCAGAAAAATAACCAATAAAAAGAAAAAAAAAATAACAACCGCTGAAGGTGCTCGTGAAATTATTAAATATGAAGGGAAAGGGATCCTTGGCCAGCACACTGGGCGGCGTGGGTTTGAAAAAATTAGCAGTGGAGATACGACGTTGGAAAGGTAGAAAGGCTCCGGACGAGCATTCATGGATATTGATGAGGTTCTGCAGAAAGCCGTTTAGTCAAATCCCAAATCGCGTACTCGCGAACTTGTCAGAGAATGTGGTGCGTCGAAAGATTCTGTTAATCGCTATCTACTCTCCATGAAGAAGGTGAAAAAGAGCAGTAGACTGGTCCCTCACGAACTTACTCCTCAGCCTTCAGCTAAGAGGTTAATTTGTGATAATTTATTGAAAAAACCTTCTGATATGATATTTTATAGTACCATCATATAATCCAGACCTCGCACCTTCGGATGATTACTTATATAGATCCATGGCCCATTTTCTTGAAGGGAAAAAATTTGATAATTTTGGAGAAGTTGAAATTGCAGCCCAAGAGTTCTTTGACAGCCATCCCAAATGAATGGTATCAGCAATTGCCTAGCAGATGGCTGATGACGGTAGATAACAATGTAATGGACTATACTTTGAGTGTTAATTGTATTTTATATCAAAGAAATAATAATAAAAATATTTGGTTGAAAAACGGTCATTTTTTTTTTTTTATACACCCTGTTATGTCAAAGAGGAGAATATATTTTTGAAAACAAGTTGAAAGAAACAATCAATTTGCCTCTCGTTGTTGACTCAATTTAAATGACGATAAAACAAATAAAAAGCCATACTGATTTATTTGGCAGGATTTTTTTAGTTTCAGTTTAAAATTATGTTTTATGAACTGTGTTTAATCTCAACAAATACGTTATATATTCAATTGTATTTTTTAAAGATATTTTCAACTATATATAATAAGTAAAACAAACTAAATACAAATCCTTACAACCATACAAACATATAAACAAATTAATTTAAAATATTCAATATTATATTTGTTCGTTTCATAATAATTATATTGCATTTTTATACGCAATAAAAACTCTAGCCATTTTGTTTGGTCCACCATCCCCCAATAAAAATCGAAAGGGTGCATCTCATATCACATTAAATGAAGGGATGCAGATGAGAGATGATTTAATCATAAAATCCTGCGATATGTTGCCATAAATTATTATTTTTGAGGATATGTAAATGAAAATTTTAATAATAGTAACATTTACTTCGGGATAAAACAGTTACATACCTACTTCTAGGTCTAAGCCTTGCCAGATAGTCGACTTTTTTATTTTCTTAATAGATCTTACGGTTAGTCAATATATTATATTCATTCATAGAGGTTATTTATTATTAATTTTGACTTCTTTTACCTCAAATTATTGGGAGAGAGGCTTATTAATTATTGTGGCCATGAGTGCAATGACCATTACCAGTTTATGTTATTTTAGATGATCAAAAGCACCCTGCTAGACAAAATTACCAATTATGTATTATGAGGGGTTGAAGGAGATTAGATAGTTTCTTCAGCCTAACCCCTGCCTCAATATGGCGTTTTGTAAATTTCATTTCCTCCAGCTAAACCTATCGACAGGATATTATATTGAAGGGGATATTGGGATAAGGGCTTTAAAGAAGCTTCGAAATTAATTCCGACCAGAGGCAGGGAGACAATGGCCCCTGGTATTAAATCTCACTTTATTTTATATATTATGAAGTTATCAAAGGTGAACGCTTAGCCATTCTCAATATATCTATATATTTTATCTTGGTTTATTTTTTAAGACATTCTTATATAGCTCATATTTATATCTTTAAAATTAACTTTTTACTTAGTTTATTCTTCTTAACTTAACGTCGACTTAATTGTTTTATTATTTGAAATGTTTGATGTAAAAGCTCATTGTCTCCTCGTGGCTAAAGTTGCTTTTAGTAGTATTCCTAATTTTCAAATAAATGGTCATGAATTTGCTTTATATCATTATTATATTTTACATTTTGTAATAACGTTATTATAATTATCATATAATATAAGTATAGTTATTATTCAGGTTGTCTCAGTTCTTAATGGCCAAACTCTGATGGGTTATTCTAGACAAAATTTTCAACAAAAAAGTTCATTTGACGTAGTATTGGGCCGATTCTGAACGGAGAAGGAGTTAAGACCAATTTTGTGCTTTTCTTAAGGTAGTCACTTTTTTTTTTTTTAATTAGAAGGAATTGCTCATACACGTGAAGGATAATTAAATTCTAAGTACAACATCGTAAAGTAGACAATTTTTTTTAGGAAAAAGTAATTAAATTTATGGGTGATAAATATCCAGGAAGCAGTCTTTTTTTTTTTTTAAATTTTTAATTTTTTGTGCCAACGTTTCAATCCAAACATGTGGGTCATCTTCAGGGCGTGGTGGTCAGTACTTGAACAACCTCAGTGCTCAAACCACTCCCTGAAGATATGACCCACATGTTTGGGTTGAAACGTTGGCACAAGTAAAAAACTGCGTCTAAATAAATCTAGTTCAATTTTTTTTTGTTTCTTCATGAACATATGTAAAGATACAAAAACTTTTCTGAAATAGGTAGGAAAGTCGTGTGAGTGGACACACCAGATGTTTATCATTGATCTAATTAAATTCAAAGTCCCTTTTATCATTGACCTTACTAAATTTAAACATTATTTTCTCATTAAAATTTTGTCTAGTTAACAATGATGCACTTAGAATTTAGTTATTATGAAAAGTTTTTGAGCAATTCCTTCTTATAAAAAAAAATGTGACTACGTTAAGAAAACCACAAAATTGGTGTTAACTTATTTTTCGTTCGGAATCGGAACGAACTTTTTTTGGGGAAATTTTTTCTAGAATCACCCCTCAGAGTTTGGCCATTAAGAACTGAGACAACCTGTATAATATTATTACAATAATATAATTACAATACTTTACAATTACAATATTATATTATACTATTATAATAATATCAATAATATCAATTATTTTTCAACTAGAAATATCTCTTGAAAGCATCGTTATCCATTTTTTTTTTTTTTTTTGTTCTTCCCTACCCCTCCTTTTAGGCTATACGGGATTTTCCCGGGCCGGAGGGTGAGGGCGGGGAATTTAAAATCCCCTCCGCCACCGGGACGCGAACTCGTACTTTTTATATCATCTCAAATCTCTGTTATCCGGTTGCCAGGCAACTAGCGGTGCTGTTACACACGCTTTAGCCTATTCGGCCACCCCGCCCCCACATCGTTATCCATTAAAGCGTTACAACAAAAGTTTATAAAGTCATTTTTATATGTATCCAATCCGCAAAAATCTTAATGATACTTCATTATTATTTTTCCCTTCAACAATAAATATTACAATCCCGGAAGTTTAGTTTAGTATTATTAATAATTTGAAAACATTAATTTGCTTTTGCGCTTCTCTTTCAAATGGTCTTTTGTTTCGAAAAAGTCTTTATATTTTACACCCTATGATAATAGAATTCAAACAAAACAGTGAGTTTGTCTTCGTTTAATTAGGTGTTTACATAATATAATATCCCTGTACCTATTTTATTCATTTACAAGATTCAATGCCCTTTACTTCCAAGTAATATATTTATCTCAAGTGACCTTTGGTAGAACCCCAGGTCCACGACCTCTCTCTCGGTTAAAAACCTGCTGGGAGCGATGTCACATTAACAAGGAATACTGTCAAAACATTTTACATGTTATGTTCAGGAGACCATTCTTGTTGAAGTACACAGACCAATCTTTAGCTCCAATGTTGTTTTCTAAAGTTCTTTGAATTTATTAAGCATTTAATTGTTTGTGTTTTGCATAAGAAACGAAAAAATCTTAAAATACATTGCGTTATATCATTCTGTACACCGTAGGTAAAGAACATATTTCCATTTTTGTATATGTTGCCGGGAGCCAATGTTACATAATTTTGAGCTATTGCAATTTGTTTCTTAGTTACTAAATCTGTACTCCGGAGGTGAAGTACACCCTGTCACATTTTTATATTTGTTGAGGGAGCCAATCATCCATAACTTTGAGCTATTGATATTTATTTCTTAGTTACTAAAATGTTTAATAAAAAAATATTTTTAAAAATTTAGCAATCTGCAAGACGATATTTCTTTAAATGAATAAGGGAAAGATATTTTTTTATATATTATAAAATATATATTTATATAGATTTCCAAATGTATTTTTATGAATGACTTTTTTTCTTACTGCTATTTTTTTTTTTTTAGAATTAATTTATCTCCATGATTAACTTCGTTTGGTGCTTATTCTTAAAAACATATTACAAGGTCTCACTTTATTTACTGTTTTTAGCAACCACTCAGTCAAGTATGAATGTTTTTATTATTTTGTCAGGTTACTGTCTTGCAATCATTTTTCTAAGAAACGGTTATGTCCCTAACTCTTCGAAACTTGGATTATATACATGATTGTGAGTATATAGCGATATTTCGGGGAAAAATCTTCCAATCGGAAAGTATATTCCCAAGATACAGTCACGGCAATCAAGGATATTGTAGTCAAGATATAAATTCCAGCAATATTCCAGCAGTTGTAGTTTGTAATAGGAAAACGAACCATACCATTTTGGTGGCCTTTATTTGACTCTAAAAAAAAATGTCATCTTAAATAGCTATTGACAATTTTCAAACGAATATAATAGTTTGAGGAGTTGGTCGGGAGTGAGGGGGGGGGAGGAGGGAGAATGCTGTCAAATAAATACTAAAATTTTAAAAATATTATTGTTAATTGTTACGCCGACGTTTCGACGTACCGTTTGTTAACCTTTAGTATCGTTAACTGTTCACCTACATTTATCAAATGTAACCTCCACTATCTTGTTATCCACTGATATCTTATTATTATTTTATCCTATTCTTATTTTAACTTAACGAGATCATTACTTATTCAATTTTCAATTTCTTTATTCGCCAACACTCATTTTCTTTATCTGTTAACGTCCAGCTATCAAATGTAATCTTTACCAGTGTGTTGTACACTCATTTCATAGCTTTTATCACAATCTGTTTACTTTTCATAAACACGCTATATTCTCCTTTGTTTTCTACTTTTATTCATACTTATTTCTATTTTTGTTTGTATCTTCTATATACATTTAATACTTGATATTTTAACTACACTATCATCCACTATATCTCTGATGTCATCTTATTATTTCTTTATCTGGCAACTGTTTCTTATTTATTATCTACTTAAAATTCATTTATTTTATTTTCACCATGTACCTTTTATATTTTGCATCTTTTTTCGCTCTGATGAAGACATGCAAGGTGGGTCGAAACGTCGGCATAACAATTAAAAATACTATTTTTTTTTTTAATTTAGTATTTATTTGACAGCACCTCCCCGACCAACTCCTTCTCATATTATATCACGGTCAACCATCTCTGCATCATTATGAATATAATAATTATATTTAGAAGTATAGCAAATCTGCAGATTCGAAGCCGATACCAACAATCGTTAATCACCGTCAAAATCCAAATGTGTAAGTACAGCCTACAATATAACCACCTCCGTCTTGTATTAATGCCTTACAGTGGCCCAAAAATCAATTTCAGCATTCCAAACATTAATTTTAGACAGATCAGAGATTTTTTAATAAGAGAGGATGAAATATAGACAATAAAATAATAGGAACATCAGACAGCAAATATTAATAAAACTGAGGATATGAAAAAAAAAATCAATTATAACAAAATGTTAAGTAGTTTTTTTTATGTGATCTCTAAGAGCATACAATTCGCTCACAAACTTTGAGCTGACGTATTTTCTTTATAGTTCGAGTTGCTTAGCTTTGTAAATATGTCATATTATACCCGTAAGTCAAGATCAAGCATTTTGAAAATAAATAATTGGCATAACAATGTTTAACAGTTAAAACTATTAACGTCTTAAGTTATTATTTATTTTTAACCATGATCCATTTAAATCATGACAGGTCCGTTACAATTACAGATTTTCATCGAACAGGTTAAAAAAAGAAAACAATTCAGACATTATTACTGTAATCATTGCCGAATAATTCGCCGGGATATTTATGAAAAATGTAAAAAAAGATGTCTGAACTCAGACCTATACGTTTCCGCATTTTCTCTTTCAGTTTATTTTTGGACTTATCAGCTTGAAAAAATGTAACAAGTGAATTGAACTAATAATTAACACAACTTTACCAATCCACCAACAAAAAATTCTTTTATGTAATACAGACAAAAATAAAAATAGAGGTGATTTTGACTTTGACGCTAAATTCTATTATAGTATGAAGTATTTAATTTGACCGCACCTCTGGCTTTGTATCTACCTCATTCTTATAAATTGTAGATCTTTTTATTCTTTCCAACTTTGAATTCAAACGCCCTTTATAAATAGTTATTCTTCAAAGATATATTATGTGTCGTCAAATGTAATAAATCACACGGTGTGTGATATAGTTTGGCATTATATACACGATTGAAGGATTCTATTTGCTATGCTTATTTAGTTAATCGGTAATGCTTATACAGAATCGAACTTGTCAAAAAGTAGTCGCTCGCAAGGGAAAGTAATTCATTATTAAAGATGATTGAAGAGTCCCTCTAAGTTCGATGAGAAAGGAGAAACTGCAAAAAAAGTTTATTTATTCTTTTTTTAAAGTGGGGAGGGGGTTAGTTTGAAACGGAGAGTTGCGGGCACTTACCCGGGATGCATCATTTATTAAGGGTTGGCTCAAAGTAAATTATTAATTAACATCAACTCCTGGTGCGGCTCCACATCAAAGGCAGCTTGCTAACTATCGCTGATTTGAACTCGCCTGCTAACTGACTACCCAAATAGAGTCGCTGCTTGCTATAAATATCACTTCGACATAGCACCCTTCAAAAGAGAATGGAGGAGGCGACGGTATGAATACTAGGAATTCCTGTTATACATTGTCGAAGAGTTGGTAAATTAAAGCGTATTATAACTTTGGGCCGCTGTTATTAATATTTTTTAGTAATAATTTATTTCGTTGTTGGAAAAAGAATATTCCAGTAAGTAGGAATACTTGAACGGAATTATTAAAAATAGATACATGAACATTCATTGTTCTCTAATTTAAATTAATATATGATTGTCGGATTATTATGAAGTAAAAATTCCTAAAATGTGCAACTAAATTTGTAGCGGAAAAGTTCAAATAAGCAATGAAATAGTCCATTGGCTTTTCCTATGAATTTTTTGTTGAGTTTTGAGCACTGAACGGTTTTAATAAATAAAAAGATTTTTAG
Organism: Nezara viridula; assembly: GCA_928085145.1. Lineage (NCBI taxonomy): Eukaryota > Metazoa > Arthropoda > Insecta > Hemiptera > Pentatomidae > Nezara > Nezara viridula. The sequence goes on from OV725077.1 coordinate 116,904,677, forward strand.
TACTTCCTCCACTTTGTTTTAAGATTCTATTTATTAAATAACTTTTTACGGCTCTCAATATTATAAATACTTAAATATACATAAATACTTAAAATAATACGAAATTTGGTTGGACATGTTTATCAGTTTTTATTTGAAAAGCGGACTAGAATATAGGGTTTTTGACGTCAGCGTTGATGTTCCTTAAACTCTTCTAAGGTTCTTTGTATCTGTGTAAAAAAGTTTTGTCGAAATAAGTTCGTTCATTTCCTCGTGAATAACGAACAGAAGGTGTTAAAAAAAACTAACAATTTACATTTATTTATTATTAAAATTTTATTTATTAGATAATGGGCTTACAGAAAAATTGATCAAAGCTTTATTGTATTCCAAAATTATTATATTTTTATTACTAATGTGCTGTCACGGTAAGAAGGCCTGTGTGACACAATGAAGTTTTTCAATCACTGATAATAATAACTGTAAATAATCCAATGAATTTCAGTGATCTTAAATGAATTTGTAAAATTGGCTCTATTTTTTGTGTGTGTAAACTTTGATTATCATACATTGGTACGTCTTATCTATCCGATCATTTGAAGTATACAAAGATGGATGTTTACTTTAAAAAATATTAATTATTTTGTATATTTATATTTATGTACTGGTTTTTGTATTGCAGTTTTGGTTTTTGTTTATGTGGATCTGTTTTAGTGAACGCTTATGTTCTGATTCGTCTCCAGAAATTTTAAAGTACAGTCATGTCTATAATACTTCTTATAAATAATGAAGCTTTATAATATGTATGATATGTCCATTGTTTCACATCAAGTGTAGATGAGTTAGAAGGAGGCTATCCCATGTCAAATCACGATTGATTATATTGTTATTCTGATAACAAACACAATTTTATTTTGGTTAGGGTGCTATCCGAAGTCTCGAAAACGAGTACCCACAAATTAAAAAAAGTTGTTGAAAAATATTCAAGATATCATTATAAAATTTTTCATACGTTTTTGTGTTATACTTGAAATCAGGAAACAAATTTTTACTAACCTACCTTATTTTTCAGAAATTTAAAATACAATGCTCAACTTCGTTTTAAAATACTTTTGGTGAAAAAAAAAATATGGTTTATTACATGTTTAATTGTATCTACAATTGAAATGGATCGAATCCATTTAGGATCCAAGAAAATTTCTGATGGAAGGCCTACTCATAGAAATATTACAACATCGAACATCCGTGTTACCTAGCCGGCAGGGTAGGGTTTGTAATAAAACAAATGACAATATAGTTTTGTTTTTGTATTATCTTCCATTGACAATTTGGATCAAATGGGTTAAAAAAATCTCTCGAAGAACTTAAAAACTATGGTTAAAAGGGCTCCCTTGGATCTGATATTCAATGAAGGTTGAACATTACAAAATATACTTTCACACCAGTTCAGTATATTAAGACATAGTGCCTCACAGATTGGAGGACCTCACTCAATGTCCTTTGCCCATTTTTTGGGTACCGAAGACCGCAAAGGATTTGGTACTGGCCTGTACAAGTATGAGGTACTGAGGGTCAAGCTATTAAGAAAGATAGGTCTCTATGTTCTGATAGAATCCTCCTTCATTGGATGACGTAGGAGAGCTACTTCAAGATCTTTATAAAACTGTGGAAGGATATGGGGAATCCCCAATTCAATTCTCTCAGAGATATATTATTAAATAAAATCGAAGAATACCAAGGCGGTTCTCTATTGCACTGTGTTCTCTATTCACAGCGGTTTTAAACTTTAGCTATTTTGGGCTTAAATGATTTCTTTTTATCACTCTTTCTATGCTGGGAGAACCGAAGGTTTGTATTTATTTTCATTAGGAAAATCGGATATAAGGCAAGCGTTTGTCCAATTTTCAACTAAAACCAAATAAATCTCGGTTAATAAAATACTTCCACTAAGGAAGGGCTAGGTGTCGATATCACTAACGAACTGCAGGCTATATATCTACCTCCAATTAGGGCGTCCCTTTCATATTACGCTTGTAGTAGACCTAATGGTCTTCAACGCTTCACCGAATCTGCTCGGCTTGTTTTTATTTTTATTGTTATATTTTTATAGCTAACACCCGTGCTGGGCTATGCTGATGATCTGGTACTGTTAAGCGAAGACATTGAAACTATAAAACTAAATACGACAACGGTAATGAAAGCCGGTAAAAAACTAGGACTCGAAATAAACGTGGATAAAACAAAATATATGGTTAGCTGCAAAAATGGCGATACTACTGGTGATATCGATATAGACGGTAATATGTTTGAACAGGTAGATAAATTTAGGTATCTAGGTTCTACGATAACTAGAAAAAACGAAATTGAAGAAGAGATTAAGGTTAGACTGAAGTCGGGAAATGCTTGTTATTTTTCTGTGACAAAACTACTCAGTTCGCGCCTCTTTTCCCGGAACTTAAAAATTAGAATCTATAAAACAATTATCTTGCCTACAGTTCTTTATGGATGCGATCCCTTGGCCGCTTACATTAAGGGATGAGCAGCGTCTTAAGGTTTTTGAAAATAAAGTATTGCGTAGAATATTCGGACCGAAGAAGGATGAGTTAACCGGAGAGTTCAGACGGTTACACAACGCCGAATTGCGTGAACTGTATCCGGGTAATATAATTGAGGTAATTTCATCGCGGCGAATCAAATGGGCTTGTAAAGTTGTTGGGCTTAGTAACGAGAGAATTCCTAATGGTTAATATTTGCTGTGCCGAATGGTAAGCGTCCGAGGGGTAGACCGAAGCGAAGGTGGGAAGATTGCATTAAAGCCGATCTGAAGGGACTAGGTTTGGACGGCGAACGGTGGAGGGAGGTGTGTAATAAGCGATTGGTTGTGTCGGCATCGAACCTTTGGGTTCGCTAAGCCTTTTATTATTATTATTATTATTATTATTTTTATAGCTTCGTTTTATTTTTAAAGTTTCGTGAGGTATTAAAAAAAAAAAAATTATGTTTACTAATTCTATGTTGAGTAAATTAACTACTCATCTCCAGTTATGATTTATTTTAATCTGCTTTAGATAAGAAGAGAATGGTTGTAATAGAGATTGGGTATTGTGACTTAAAGTGAATAAGTCCTCAATAGAACTTATTTATTGGAGAATATCTTTGTAGTCTCTCTGGATCGCTAATAAGTCCTTTTACATTTACTTTTAGTATTATTACAGATAGAATGGTAATGAGTTAATCTATCAATATGTTACATTTGCGACGTAATCATCTTATCTGGCCTAAGAAAAAACAATTACTCAAAGGATGAGGCTATAGAGTTGGGATTATTGATTTCAATTGAACTTTTTATGGTGATGCTAGATCGAAAATATTTGACAAATGTCCGAGAATATTTGCCAATGACCACTAGGACCAGCTTACTTTTTATTTAAGATACGCAGACCTATTTCCGACTGTATTAAATGAGTTTAGATGTATAAGAAGTTGCAAAAAAAAAAAAAGTCTTCAGTATCTTGGGTCGAACAAATCTGGAAAAAAGGTATATTCGTTTTTTAATGTCTTTTGAGACCCTTTGAGATGAATTTCCATAGTAATTAAGAGTATGCATTTTTAGACTTAATGTTTCGTAAAATCATTCGTAAACCTTATGATTGTATTAAAATACAATGTCACTACCATCATTCAAACCACTCAATAAATTATAGATTTTATTCTCGTGTAAGACAGAAAATTAGGAGATTGAATAAGGAATAATTACTCAAAGGATTTTAATTTTACATCTGTGTTTCTAATTTGCTTATGGAAGTTTGGCTTTAAGGATTTTCTAATTGGCAAAAATGTGACACTAAACCATTCTCGAAATTCTCGTCGTACTGAACTCATCATAATTTTACCGATTTAAAAAATTAATCGGAGGACAAGGAAGTCAAAAATTTTAAGAAAATCTTTTTTTATTTTTACGTTGCTATGAAAATTTGTATTGAGAGGGTGTCCGAGATGCAAAAAATGAATATTTACTCTCCCAACAATATATTTTCCCTCAATTTATGACCTATTAACCGATAGGTCATTTAAATTCGTTTCATATAGAATATCATATAGAACACGAATCTTACTTTTTTTTTTTTGTATAAAATATTTTCTGGGCGACTATTTTCGTGTTTTTTTTTAGTAATTATAATTTATTTGACATACAAACTGATTTTATATAGTCGGCAATATTGTTTTCTTATTTTGATTAAAAAATAAATTAAACGATTTATAAAAACTTAAAAATCTATGCATAGCAAAGGGAAAAAAAATAATATAATAAATTTTGGAAATCATATAAAATAGTTTATATTATATCAAACTAATTTTTGGAATAATTTTATGATGTAGTGTTATTTACTGATATGCCGGTACTGTTTTTAATTGATTGAAAGATGATTTATCATATATATTTTAACTGACAAGTTAATATATCTTCATTATTATAATTGTATAAATAGTTACAATGAGAATATTCGAAAGAATGGTTAAAGTGGTGTTTTTATTTTATAACCTTAAAATTAGTAAATAATGTTAATGAAGCTGAAGATCATTGCTCCAAAACGTTAACCAGCATGTGTTACTACTAAAAAAAAGTATAACGAAAGTAAAGGAGTTAATTGAAATGCCAAGGATCTTATATAGATTTAAAATAAGATTCCTACTAAATTTGAAAATATGTTAATAAATTACTTAATAACAGTAGATAAGAAGGTATATGATTACATCTAATTAAATGCTATAGTGCTTGTCTTTGAATAAACTGAAGGCTGCTTTATTAAGTAATTTAATAAAGGAAAATATGTTTTCATGAGATTGTATAAAAGGAGCGTTCATTCAGATCAAAAAATAAGGGTGATAATAAAATTTTCTTATCTCTAAAAACAGCTAAAGTAGATTATGGAGAATTATTGCTTCATAAGCCAATCCTCAGGATTTATAAAATGATAAAAAAAATCATAAACTCAGATCAGAATAAGAATTTCTTCCTCAATTTTGATGATTCACCTCTAATGTTCAAGTTTATTTCTGCGAATCAGCGCCCGTTAGTTTCTCCAAAAATTTTCAATTTGATTTTCATGCTTCTTGTTGAAGGTTAAAAAATTAATCAACAATAATGCATTCACATTCTTGCTGAAAGAGAAAGTGGCACTCGTTCTGGAGCTGAAAAAAGTAGATTTCCAGCAATTTTTCAGGCAATGGAGCTCATGGAGCGTTTTAGGGAGAGGAGAGGTGTATATTAATAATATAAAAATAAAATGTTTTGCATTATTAGTCTCGTTATTTAAACGCTACGCTTTGTATATTCATCACAAAAAAGGAATGGCTGGAGGAATATTTCAACTTGAAGGAAATTAATTAGATATATAAGGACATAAAATGTTCCAAGAGAAATCTAAATGTGATAAGGAGAGAAGAGGCAAGGATTGGCCCATAGCCGATATACTAAAGTTTATGTATCTATTATATAAAGTAAAATCCTTCATACACAAGTACACAACATTTCGTTCTTCTACTCTCAACCATCCAAATCCACTCGTTCTATCTCTATCTTCCTCCCTTTTAACTGGTGAGCCTCAAAGACGACTAGAAAGGCAGTGGCCTACAGATCTTTTGCTGAAAAGTTAAAAATATCAAGAATTGAAGAAGACAGAATAAACTTCAACACATTTGCTATATATATATATATATATATATATATATATATATATATATATATATATATATATATATATATATATGTATATAAATAAGTTTTTAGTGACTCCATATTTTCTTTTACATAAACAAATTGGGATAGATTGTAACGAAGACAACACAGCGGAACGGATCGTAATGAACACACTATACTTCATATTCCCAGATTTTTTCTTGCTTATTAGTGTTACAAATTGGCAATAAGAATAATTATAATTATATGATAATATAAATTAATCATAAGGCGCGATGCATAATAGACTACAAAATTAATGTAAATTACAGTTGTACAATTTGAGCAACGAATAGTAAAATTAAATGAACAGTTGTATAATTGATAAAACGGGAGTTGGTCTGCCGTAAATCGGACAGTTACTCCTGAAATTTAAAAAAATAAGAAGAACCGCCAACATGTTCCTACTGTAGGTGTTCTCTAACAGCGTTCTTATGGTGTGTATAGCTCAGGACTTAAAAAGATTCTCTACGGTTCCAAAGCACATGTTGAGAGAGGACCCAGTAATGATTAAAAGTCTTATACAGTTTTTAAAACCATCAACATTCACAATAAAATATAGTGAAGAACAAGAAATTAAATTGTAAATGATCCAAGTGGTCGAAACATTTAAATAAATAGTCCCAAAAACTATAATTCTAATGTTTATTTTCACTACATATATATTTCTAAAATAAATTCTAATTCTAAAGAATAATTTAAATTTGGAGCTATAACAGTTCAGAGAAATATTTTTAATTTTAAGATTAAGAATGAATTAAATCTGAATACAAGAGTATACATTTTTTGTTCAACTTAATAACGCGTTTCATTATCTTACTTCTTCTGTATACCGCCGGTCTGATAATTCTAGAGTGGGCAAGGGTAAACATTAGGGACTTGTTTCTTTGACCAGATTCCCTGAAGAAAGAGTGGTATTTTTCATTTGCCCTGGAGCCGTCAGCTGCTCAGTTTTTACTCCGACAGCCCGGGGCAAACACTCCTCTGTCTCCTTCCCCTTTTCCCTAGCCCCCTCCATCCTCTCTAATGGAAGTACTATTGAAATTTTAAGCTCTGTCTCCAATAGAAGATTATCATTCGATGTTTATGTCTGTAAAAAAATATCGATAATGATTATTAGGAGAGCCCGGATTTATATGCTGTAAAAACCCGAAGAATATGCCATGTAATAAAAAGAATAAGACATGGCGATCTTGAAGGTTCGATACCTATGCCACCTATCGCTCTCTACATACATCCTTCGGTCACCGTCCATATCCTAACTAGCTAGATCAGCCTTAAAGCGATCCTCTCTCATTCGCTTCGTTCAGTCTTCTCCGGTTGGCTCGTTCTTCTTCAGTTAGAATATTTTACGAAATACTTTGTTTTCAAAAACTTCAAGACGTTGCTCATCGCTTAATGTAAGCGGAGACGTTTAGCATATATAAAACACCGTAGAAAGGATAATGGTTTTGTAAATATTAACTTTAAGCTTCGATACAGCAGGTTTGAGTAGTTTTGCAAACGAAAAATAAAAAGCATTTCCCGCCTTCAACCTACCCTTAACTCCCTCTTTTTTTCTAGTTTTTCTGTTTAACTTTTCCCTTTCTATATGTATATTATATAAATATATATATTTCATCGTTTTTGCAGCTGTACATATATTTTGTCTTATCCGTATTTATTTCCAACGCTAGTTCTTTACCGGGTTTCGTCAACGGTATTGTATTTAGTTTTATTGTTTTCATGCCTTCGCTTAAAGGAACCTAATTAGCATACCCAAGTACGGATATTGCTTCACCCAGATTCAAATCTTTTTCAATTATGTTATCAACTTTCTAATTGCATGTTCTAATGCCAAATTAAATAGGACAAGCGAAAGAGAAATAACGTTGTTTTAAACCCGAACGAACGTCACGTATTTCGGATAAATTGTCACCACAATTGCATGGCATAAAAAAATCAGTAAAATGTCGAGTAAAAATATTTTAAAAAGCTCCAAATATGCAATAAGACAGTTAAAAATGTTTAAATAAACTAAAGTGCTTATGAAACTATAAAAAGAAATGGAACAAATAAAAATTAAACGGAAATGGTTTTAATTTTTTAAAAGTATTTTCTTTACTGCATTAACGAAAATATATAATTTAAATATGTAAAAAAAACAACGTAAAATAAAGATATAACTTTTAAAAGCTAAGATATGAAAGAAATAGAAAATTAAATTTAGTAATAAAAGAAAATTATTAATTATTGTATTTAAAAACTAATTTACCATATGAACGAAATTAATAAATGGATTAGTATGCGATATATGATATATTAAAATTAATTAACGAATTTAAATTTGCTTTGGAAAAAACTATTTTTATATCGTTATAATTTTTTTTATAATAAATAAATGATCTGACAATCAACTGACTTAATGAGCACCTATTTATATTTATATGTTTACAATTATATTTTTTAGTTTATATCTGAAAATTTGCCTTCAAAACTTCAAAGCAAAAATAAACTATTTTTGAACATCAGCCTGAAAAGTTTTAGGCCATTAAGATTTTTAATTCCATCTATTAAAAATGCGAGAGGTCAATTAAAAATTGTAAGTCAGGATTCTTCCTGTAACGCCAAAGAAAATTAAATCAATTTATAAATTTATATTAACCATGCAATCGAAAACTGCATACTTTTTCTGTTTTAATGAGCAGTGTGGCTAGATGATTCACATTAATAAATAGCTTACCTCTTATTGGTGATGTTTAATATGTCACCTATTTCAGTACAGCTACCAAGGAGATATAAATAAAAGGAGATATTAATATATTAAAACCTATTGGAAGAATAATCAATTTGAACTAAAAAACGATTTCTTAGAAATTATTAGGATTTGAAATTGGTGCGTCGATTTAATGTTATTAAATTTAAATAAAAATTACCATAAAACATATACATACGTACATTCGTGCTTGTATTTGATAAGTACATTTGTTTTTTTTAAATCCTTAATGTAGTGAGTTAGAATACGGTTTATGTGTTTTAAATCAAGAATTCTCAGTGTGGAACCGCTATAGAATTAGATCAGTCAGTATTAAATAAAAATATTCGTGTTTCTAGCTAAAGTTTTTGGACTGTACCTGAAATTAGCGTTTAAATTTTTTTTTTTTATTTATCTTCTCACCAGAAATAATTAGATTTCTCCACTAGGAGTTCATAAGAAAAAATAATCATATTTTATTAAGCATTTCATAGTTTCTTAAATTCGTTTCTAGCTACTTCTGAAATGTTTGTACGAATCTTTTTGGAATACGAAATCCATGGATTTCATTATAAATGCAATTTCTATCTACAAAATATATATAGATAGTATGGCTATGTTTTTCTAGAAGAAAAAAATCACGAATCTCTGAACATATGCAATATTTACCAACCTTATCTCATAGCAAATAAAAATTAATTAAGATGGTCATAACAAGCTCTTGTCTACGTCAAAGAGAAATTGTATAGATTTTATTTTTGTTTTAAATCTTTTTAAGCGTTTATTTGCCTTTTTTTAAAAAATTATTTATTAAATAATATAACATTCTGTCACTAGGAATCACATTATGTGTACAAACATTCAAATTATATGTATTTATCACGTTATATGTCCATCTGTCGCAATCCTTTCTTGGAGATTTTCCGGATCTGCTGAGCCTTCTGTTTTAAGAATATACTTAATCTTGTGCTCTTGTAGGAGAAGGTCGAGAGGTAGCCCTCCTGCTAAAAACCTGCATCACTTCATGAGCAACAGTCCTATAGGATTTTGTTACTCGCAGTAGAGCCGTTCTTTGGATTGTTGCAAATCTGCTTTTTTGTAGTTGCGAGGGGTTTCGATTCCAAGGTAGGGAACCGTAGCTCAGGAAACTCAATGCTACTCCACTATAGATAGTCATTGTTGCCGGGTATCTGAGGCCCAAAAAATGTCTATCCGCTTTCCGCAGCTTTTCTTCGAGGCTATTGCACCGATTTTTTTTTCAGATTACAATCAAAGTCAGAGGTCACCCGACTTTGGTCATCCTATCTCTACATTGTTATCTGTCCTTTTCTTTCAAGATGGCGGACAAAAATTCTATGTTGGTATAGATTATAGCGCCTAAACGAATTTCAATGGAATTTGGCGAAAGTCTTCTCGTCGATACACTTTAAATATATGTATAGAATATACTTCACCCAAAAGTACTTTTATTTCAAGATATAACTTATTTATTTTAAGATATAAATAGAACGGATATAAATATATGAAATTTGGCTAAAACCTTCTCTATCTTCGGAACCATGAAAAACACCATAAGTTTATACTTATTGGTACTTACTATCTTCTTTCTTTAAATGGCTTTGCATTTTTACATCACAACTTATTAACTACATTTAGCATTTCGCTATATTATATTATAAAGGAAGGAGATGGTCCGGGGTTGCGGTCATAAATAGGCTAAATAGTGGTAAAACTATTTTATTGAAAGCCGACGGTTCGACCCGACTTTGCAGGTCTTCATCAGGGAGGGGTGTTCATCTAGGAGTTTCACTTAGAGTTAATCAGTTCTATATTATATTATATTCGTGATATTACGAGGAGCTTTGAGGTTTGTAGGGCATGGATAAAAATATATACGTAGGATTTATAAAAAATATAAAGTTAAACATAAGAGGAAAAGATCTAGCTTTAAAATCTTATAGAAAGTATTAAAAAAAAATCCTTTATAGTATATACAGTTATTCACGATTATTATTGCTACACGAATTTTTTATCTTTTAGCTATATACGGAAATCTTTTATCTTACAACTAGCTTATTCTCCATCGGTGTGGCCCCGATAAATGCACACAAATTTTAACAGTACCTTGTCGATGACGGTGATGGGTCTTTTCAATAATACACACAAACTTATCGATTACATAGCATCTCCCCATAACCCGTGAAAATTACCGCTCGGACTACACAGAAAATATTCTCTGGCTGGTAAGATTACCGCCATTTGGAGCGATCCTCCCCAAGCAAAGTATACTCTCTCGGAAAGAAATTACAAAGAACTGCTCCAGGTGGCTGGGCTAACAAGGGTGTGAGTAATGTGAGTTTAATGACAGGGCAACGGGAGGAGGGTCAGGGCGCCATTATCCCTACGAGGCTATCATCTGCTGTATTAGGACCTGCCACGCTGCGGTCTCTCCTCCTCTTGGTCTTCTTCAGCTTCCAACAAATGCCTAACATATATTCCAACGATCTTCCGATTCATATACTACCTGAATTATAGGTGTTTGGTGCAGATCTCGGAAAATAAGCAGACACTTCTAACTTTATCGAGGAAACTATTCCATATTGTGTTCAGTCTAGCGGTAGAATTGTTCAACGTATACTAATGTTTATCCATTAATATTTTAAGATTAATTTACTAAACAATTAAAAAAAATATATACAGCAGGGAAAACTAGTCCGGCTAATGGATCTTGTTCTTTTTTCTTTATCCCTGACATGTACTTAGAGTTTGCAGCCGCGTAATAACCAGCATGAGAGTGCCAAGATTCAAGGGAAACCAGCTTCGACTTTGCAGATTATTGAGAGTCAGCGGCCAATAGATTAAGCATTGCAGATTGCCTTGGCCAAGTACACGATAAAGAGAGGATTACTGGCAAATATGGGAACAAGCAGAAGGGATGAGGAAGTTGCCGATAAAATAGAAGATGGAGATCTGAATGGTATAGCAGGTGGAGTATCGGTGAAATATATATATATTCCAAGTCATTTCCTTCAATTCAAGTCATCTATCCACTCCCTCTCCACAAGATCTCGTCCTTCCGACCTTTATTCCCCTTTCCACAAATCGGCCTCATTTCAGCACTCCTTTATTGTCCGCTCCACCACATTTTGGAATTCCATCCCACTTAAAATCCGCCATGCACCATCCTTATCCACATTTAAAAACCTCTTATTCCAATTCCTCCTTACAATTCAAGCAGACGCTGGGTGGCCATTTATAATGTATATCATATATGTATCTAATCTCCGCTATATGTATAATATCTTTTCTTTTCTCCAATCAATCAACATCATAGGATTTAGATTTTATAGAACTTGTATAATGTTTACAATACTATCATTGTATTCTTCGAACATATTAAGACACATATGTAAATCATTTAAAGTAAATATTTATCCACTATTTTATTATTGTTATTTTTTTTTTCATTAATACAATGACATGACAACAAAAGTTATTTGTCGCTCATTCATAATTTCATAGCTTATTGTGTATAGCAACTATTTTGCAGTATTAGGACCTTATTGCTCATATTAAGTCTTACTATATCTGTACAGGAATGTAAATACTTCTTTTATCCCTTATTTTTTAGGGTTTTTTTTTTTGTTTGTTTTTGTTTATTATAATATGCATTTTTGCCAGATGTAATGTTAATTTTATGTACAATGATGTTATTCTCAAGGGACGTAGTCCCAGAATAAAGTTGATTCTTCTATTCTATTCTATTCTATATATTTTAAATTTATTTATTGGTTTTTATTACACTTTTCCAAAACTATAGACAATTGTAATAGTGATACTGGAGTTCATTCACACCATAATAAATTAAGCCAATTAAATTCTTAAGGTCAATATATCAATGTAAACGAGTAATAACACCCCAAGAGACAGAAATTATATGTTAAGTTGTAATTATGTGTTTCGGAGTTAAAGGACAGCATGTCTATTTTTAAATTAAATTATTTAGTAACTAAGAAACAAATTTTAATAGCTCATAGTTACTGAAAATTGACTCCCTTAGACAAGAGAAGAGAAAAGGACTATAAAACTGTACAGCATCTAGCATCTACAGCAACCAGCAGATTGATCAGTCTCAATCGAGAACGTTTAATGAGAGAGAACATGATGAATAGAGTTTTGCAGGACTGTCAATCAAAGTACCCAATGTTATCATTTAGTTTCTCTATATAATAGTAATATGTACAACATATTTTTCCTTATTTATTTGATTTCGTCTTCTAGATTAGTAAATTCAATAACAAAATAATTATAATAAACAAAGCAAACTTGTGTAAATTACTAATCAGTTTTTAAAATATTTCAATTTCCATAGAACGGATGTTGAGATATTAAATACGGCCACATCACTGTATATAATTCTGTGCCCCGGATGTAAAGGAGAGGATGCCCATCTTTTTCTTTCACTTACCGGTGCATGTAATATATAGTAAGGGTAATTACTTTCACTTACCTATTTAATATATAATATACATTAAGGGCAAGTATTGCGATCGTGAAAATTTTCGAATCGAATAACTAAGTTCCACAAAACTGTCTAGTTCAAAAACGAAAAGTCGTACGAAACTGGAGTTGCGCATTTGAGACTTTTATAAGCTTGGGATTTCGCAGCAACATTTTCGTCACAATCGGGAAACCGGAAATTGTACTTAATATAATCGATTTAACACATTTTTACGGTTATCTTAAAAACGGCTCTAACGATTTTGATCTTACTCAGTAAATTAGTGCATTATTAAGCAGTTTTTAATACATTGTAGGTTTTATTCTCAATGATGTTCCCTAACACGGCTGAAATGGCAAATTTTCAATATTAGCTTCCTCTAATGTACCTTGCATATATAGGTAAGTGAAAGCAACAATTTCCAATTTAAGTCAAAACTTATTTTATACATCTTCTCTAATATTGGCTATAGGTATACAGATTTTATATTCTGTTTTTTTTGTAAAATGTTTTATTTTTCCATTTAATTAGATTTTAAGAGCGATTGTTCACTTATGAACATCTCCTTTTTAGATTGCCTGGAGCCTCTTTCGTTTTCACGGGAGAAGCGACCGCCATCAAGGAAGCTCTTCTATATTGCCATGGTGCCAACTACCGGAAGATAGCTGTTGTCACCGATTCGAAGGGTGTCCTACTGGCACTTAACAACCAGAGTCCAAAACACTCAGCAATAGCTGAAATTTTGAACATCATATGGAAAATTTAAGAGAAAGGCTGTGATGTGGCTTTCATTTGGGTCCCATCACATTATGGGATTAAAGGGAACGAAAAAGCAGATATCGCTTCTCATACAGCCCGAATTGTCGACAGCAGTGAAATAAAAATCTTTAATTGTGTCCGTAGTGCTCTCGACCAATCTCCGCTGGCTTTAGTACCAGTGACGCGGTTGGGAGAGTAGCGCAGGGTTCTCCTGGAGTTCCCTCGCCTGATTGTATATAGGTATGCATGTGTTTTTTTTTTTTCCTTAGTTTTAATTTTCTTATTTTTTAGGTTATTTTATTTTATTGTCTATTGTATATACTTTTGATTATTATTTTGTTCTATTTATTTTATTTTTTTGTACATATGGTGTGAATGTCATCCTACCTCACTATAACCAATGTCCAACAGACAGATTGTTATAATACTCAATAAAGAAATTTAAAAAAAAAAAAAAAAAATTGTGTCCCTCGGGAAGATTGGATAAGGAAGTTTAAATCCTTGTTGGTGATCCAGTGAAATGAGGCATGAAGTAGCTGTCCTTCAAAACTACTCCAGATAAAAGATAACAGTTCAAAATGAAGCACTACCTGCAGGGGATCAAGACGAGAGGAGGTAATATTGTGCCGCCTCTGGATCGGCCATTATGAGTTCTCGCATGTCTACCAGTGTTGCATGTGGTGGTCCTAGAACAGTCACCCATTTACTGGTTGAATCCCAGCAGTATGCACCTATAAGAAAAAAACTGAATATGAGTTCCAATATACGAGAAGTCCCAGAAGACTCAGAAACTGGTGTCCAATCTCTTATTGGACTTAAAAGAAATTAAGTTTTACCACCGAGTATAGAAATATAAGAAATGCCAATAACCCTTCGGAGTAGAGGCATTAACCATAACAAAAAAAAAGAAAAAGAAAAAAAAGAGCGATTGTAATTATACTATTTTAAATATTTTATATTAATTAAGCGCGATTTTAATTATAATTAATTACATAAGCTCTTAAAACCTGATTTAACAAATGATTCAGTAATATTTCATTCGAAAAAAGGGACATTTTCATCTATTTTTTATTTCCCTTTTTCTACTCATAAACTTTTTTCTTCTTTTTTATTTTTACAATTTTTCTCTTCTTTTCTCTTCCCTCCGATGTTTTTTCTATTCCCGTTACTAATTAAAAGTCTAAATTATAATGAATTTCCTGAAAAATTGCCCTTTCTTTGTATTCTATTATTTCATCATGTATGTTTTATTTTCATGTTTTGTATTTTTTTCGTTACTTTGATATTATAAACAGCACACATTTTGTAGTTTTATAATTATATATCATGTATCTAGCCTTACGACCTTCCTGCCTGCAAAGTCCGTATCGTTTATTATCATTCGATTTGTTTTTTTTTGTTTAAAATAAGAAAATCATATTGCTAATTATATGAAGCGAATTCTAATTTGTAATAAATAACAAAATCCCTAAGTGACTTCCAGTAAAGTTTTTAGCGCCTATTATTATTATTCTCTAACTATCCAGCTTTAATAAAAGGCCAATTTTGACGAAATTAAGCCAAATGCCGAATCTCAGTGACAGAAAAACTAACTCTAGTCAAAGACGTCAATCTGCCATGTTTGAATGCAATTTTGGGTAAATGCAGCCATTTTTTTATAAATGGAAACTTAAGCTTTTTTTAAAATAAATAGTTACAAGGTATACAGCTCTATGAAAAGTATCTGGGAGGAGGGTACACGGTAGGGAACCCGACTACCGTCTACCGTTCCAGTCAATGACTCATTGACACTGTCTTCAAGAAAAACCTCCTAATTCCCTGGACCTGATTCAAAATGGAGAACTATAGTGAAGAAATCAAAGTGGGTAAATGTTGAAAGCTCGATAGTTCGCTTCCTGTTGGGCTTAGAAAAAAATGTTGCGTATAAGAATGTTAGGTAATTTTATGTTGTCTAAGATTGAATATAGCTATTTTTAATCTATGTTGTTCTAAAAAAGAGTTTTTTAGAGTAAACCAAAAAAGTTCGAAATTTCAACGGTCTTAGGAGTATTGCAGCGAACCCACAAGACATTCAAGGGTAGAAACTTTGATTTTGTATATTCACTATATACCTAACAATATAAAAAAGAAATTTGATTACTCGACATTTTGCAAGGCAACATTTCTAATTTGACTGGTTTATTACTACAATATTTTTTAGTTTGAGTACAGTATTGAAGCAGTTAGTACTGACAGTTAGTATATATTTTTTTAATGAGAAACAATGATGAGATTTCCACCTCAAAAACTCTTTCGATCCTTTGTGGACGCTAAAAACGAATTTGAATAATTTTTTCATGACAAAAATTTACCTGACCTTCTTACTGAAAGCGTTTTTGGGTTTTTCAATTTATTATACATTATAATTCTTTTAATACAATTAGCAATATGGTTGTTTTTTATTTGGGTTTTATACAACTTAAAGAGTCATATCCCCAATACCCAAAAGCCACTGCTCCCTGTCCATCCAATCTCCTTTGGAAGCCCTCTGGCTGCCATGCTTTCCTCCACGTCCTCTATCCATTTCTTCTTAGGCCTTCCACGCTTCCTTCTTTCAGGTGGCATATAGGTATAAATTTTCTTTGGCTAGCGAGCAATATGATTTTCTTATTCTAAAAAAAAAAAATGTTAAAAAAAAATCGGATGGTACATAATAACTTAGGAATCCATACAGAGAAAAGTTATAACATTTATATGAAACATTAATAAAATTTTATAGAATATTTTTTCTCGTCTTGTAGTTCGCATTCGCAAGAATACCCCTTTGACATGGGTCAAATATTTTTCGACCGAGTATCAGCAACAAAAGTTTTCTTGAAATCGGTTATCTCACGTCTGTAATCTTCCCTTCTTAGATTTGTTACATATATCGTATCTTATATAACTAACGTTGCGAGCCAGACCCTTCAGCTAGTAAACTAAAATGGATTCCTAGATCTCTTCTTTCTGAAACACAAGGTGCTGTGCCATGATCGTTGTATTAACATTGTTGTTGATTTAAACACTGACATTTAAAACGGTAATCGCATGACTATCCCCTGTGCAGGATCACGAAGGATGTGAAAGTTGGAAGAAACGTCAACAGCCGTCCTTACACGAATGGATCTCAACAGGATCTTTTCACACTTAAACTTTTCTCATCAATCAATTTCAGTGAGGAGCGATGAAATCGGTTTCTCGTAAATCATTTCTCAACTTTGGCAGGCGTTGCTACTTAGTTTCTCTACTTCTTGAGAGAATAATACGAATATTTGTTTCATGAATCCCAAAAATATACTTAAATAGCTTACAATTTATTCTTTGATGTTCGGTTTTACCTGCCAAAAAAAATTGAAAATTAAAATAGTTATGATTTATCTAGAATATAAAAAAAATCAAAGGTAACTTTAATAATATTTTAAATGAGCTAATTATGAAGTGCATTTGAACGTTTATTGAAAATTTTGTCTGATCCCAAAGTCATCATATCATCCTCAGAACATACAAACTCCTCCTGGGGTACACCCAGGCTCTAAAAAGTGGGTAGGTACCCAAAATTAAAAAAAATAATTAAGGGGAAAACCTGGCGGTTGAGCGTGATATCGGCCACATCACCTCCCTGCACAACTGTTGGTCTTGAAACAGTACTTCCTCACATAGTACTGCACACAAGACCCTTCATGGGTTGTAGTGGTACAGGTTTTTTTAAACAAAAGGGCTTCGTTAGGGCTGAGGAAGTACAAGATAACAACTAAACCAAAATTATTATAAAACGGTATAAGGATTGTGATAATGAAGATATGAAACTTAGACCATCATCAGGAGGTAACGTTGCCATAAAAAAAAAAAAAAAGAGGATTTTTATTTGTGTTTTCACTGAGATTGCAATCTCTAACTACCTTCTCAACTATATTATCTGCAGTCAACTATTTCTTCACCATGTAATATTAATTATTGAACATATAATTTCTCATATTATCTAGCATTCTACTCCTCTAATCGAAAACAATTACAAGAAAATTATATAAACTTGACCATATTTTGTTGAGTTCACAGCTATGGGCTTTGGAGTATCTGGTTGCTCGGAAATAAAATCTTGGAGCGTAAAATTTCTCACTGATATTCTTTAATGCAAGAATAGAACGTTTTGGAATTTTCATTGTAATTGGGCTTTGGAGAGCCCTGGTATAACACTTCATACAGGCCATTTTAGGAAACAAATGAATGGAAAAATTTGCAAGTGTATGTATTTCGCACTGTTTTTTTTTTGGTTCATTTGTATTGATTTAAAGTTTTAGAAATATTTTAGAAATAATCAAAGCACAAAAAAATTATGAACCGAATAACTCTGAAAGAAACAGGAAAAAAAGTGTCTTTTACTTCGCACATTTTCGACCAACCTGCAATCGTCACATCGTCTTCATACTAGTGGAAGTATTCTAACTAAACAGGAATTTAAACCTGCTCACGTAATAATTAAATTGTTACTACTGAAACAAGTTGATGGCGAACCGATTGAAAATCAAAGAACTGTAGGAACACCTGTATGTCATGACTGCTTGAAAAATTAAAAAAAAAATAAATGTTTGACGATCATCATCATGGATGGTGTAGCCTAGGCGAAGCTCAGCATCTGGGAGATTCCTTTCCTCAGAACAAAATGTAATAAGAAATATCAAGAAATACAAACGAAAACCTATTATATAGGTTTTGTCAGTCAATTCCAAATTAATAATGATTAATTTTATCCTTTCATTAAAATTGAGTTTAATATTTTTTTATTAATTTAATTATTTATTTACAAAATGATCAGGGCTTTTCAACCACCTGGTTGATTTTCCCCCTACATTACAATCTTTATTAATGTACTTATAACTAATACAAAATATGGCACGCTCCCCCGGCATTTGCGATGTTTTCTACTCAGACAACTTGGTTACCTACATCGACCATTTTTATGAAATGAAAAAAGAAAAAAAAAATCCTAAAATAAAGTTGTAAAAAAAAATAACGAAAACAAAAATAAAATAAATGAATAAATGTGGTATTCTCATCGCATTGGTTGGTCGACTGTCACGGAGCTATATATATATATATATATATATATATATATATATATATATATAGCTCCGTGACAGTCGATATATATATATATATATATATATATATATATATATATATATATAGGTCCGTGACAGTCGACCAACCAATGCGATGAGAATACCACATTTAATCATTTATTTTATTTTTGTTTTCGTTATTTTTTTACAACTTTATTTTAGGAGTTTTTTTTTGTTTATTTTTTTTTCATTGATAAAAATGGTCGATGTAGGTAACCAAGTTGTCTGAGAAGAAAACATGGCAAATGCCGGGGGAGCGTGCCATATTTTGTATTAGTTATAAATACATTAATAAAGATTGTAATGTAGGGGGAAAATCAACCAGGTGGTTGAAAAGCCCTGATCATTTTGTAAATAAATAATTAAATTAATAAAAAAAATATTAAACTCAATTTTAATGAAGGATAAAATTAATCATTATTAATTTGGAATTGACTGACAAAACCTATATAATAGGTTTTCGTTTGTATTTCTTGATATTTCTTATTACATTTTTTTCTGAGGAAAGGAATCTCCCAGATGCTGAGCTTCGCCTAGGCTACACCATCCATGATGAAGATCGTCAAACATTGATTTTTTTTTTAATTTTTCAAGCAGTCATGACATCCAGGTCTTGCAAACATAGTTATTTGATTTTCATTCGGTTCACCATCAACTTGTTTCAGTAGTAACAATTTAATTATTACGTGAGCAGGTTTAGATGCCTGTTTAGTTAGAATACTTCCACAAGTATGAAGATGATGTGACGATTGCAGGTTGGTCGAAAATGTGCGAAGTAAAAGACACTTTTTTCCTCTTTCTTTCAGAGTTATTCGGTTCATAATTTATAATTTATATATATATATATATATATATATATATATATATATATATATATATATATATATATAGTTTGGTTTTTATATTAATAAAAATATAAAAACATTATTTCTAAAATATAAAACGCGAGTAAAAATTTTCGATTCTAATGACATCAAATTTGTCAATATTGTACAATAATGAAATGATTCCCTACTTTCTGTAGAGGGAAAGAAAAATGAAAAACCGGGTGAATATTTTTGATGCATGAAACATAATTATTCCTTAAGCTATGTGACTAAATATTAGAAATCTAAAAAAAAAAAAATTTAAATTGATAACTACCAACCTCATAAAACATGTCTATTGAAAGTATAATTTACCTTTGAGTGTGGAAAGATATGAGCATTTAAAGATGCTACAGTAGAAAATTCAGAAATGAGTTACGGCAGAAACGTTTGTAGTTTTGGAAAATATGATTTTAGGTATAATATTCGGTTAACTAAAAGAGAAAGGGGCGACTATGGAAACGACTTCATAATGCTATGTTGCGAGACTTGAATTCTGACAAGTATAGGAAACTTTACTAAGTGGATAAAGTTGTGTGCCGTAACTGGAAATGGGATGGTGACATTAGAGTCTGAGTAACAGACAGATGTATCAGTAGAATGACAACATGGAATATGAGCGTATAAATTCAGGACAAAATGTATTCATAGAGTAAAAGGTAAAGTGAATCCAGAGGTTCGATGCAGACATTGTCAAAGAGTGCAAGTTAAGTAAGTTTGCAACTGAAAAATAACATTTACATTTTGAGAAGAATTTATTGGATTTTCGACAATTTAAATATAGTATTCCAATAGGGACAAAGATAAAAATAAATAAAACAAAAATCGGTGATAATTAAAATGACCATGTCAGAACTTAATTGGATCTTGTCTTTATTTTGTATTTAATGAGGACTTCATTTCGTTCTTTTAAATTTAATAAATAACTATACTTGACAAACAAATTTTCATTAAATTTAATGTTCTAGTTTAAAAAAAAATATGAATACTAAATAATAATAATAACGGCAAATAAAAAACATAATTTCAGATGTCCTTGTGGTTAATTGAGTAAAAACTTTTTTAATAATTAAATAATTTAACTATAAAATAAATTAAGTTTATTAAAATGATTGTCCTTGTTTGGAGAAGGGACTCTTGAGAGGATTAATCCGTCATAATTGTTTCGAGAAACTCCTGACAGGGCATTAACTCCCCCACTGCTGATACATACAAGCCACACTTTAATTAAAAATGCCCCTCATGTATAAAATCACAGAAATAAATACTTTTGAAAGTATAATTCATTGGTAACAACACCATTATTTGCTCTCGAAAATATCAAGAGTATTAAAATTCATCAACAAATACAATCCGCAAAGCAAATAAACACTCAATGAAATTTGTTTTGGTGATAATATCTAGACTACCACTTATTTGGATGAAGGTCGAAAATACGTTCCATTTCAATATAATTATTTTTTCGTTTTAATTATTCGCAATTCCTTTTACGCCAATTTAATAATTTTGGATTTATAAGTTTTAGTAATGAGCCTTCGTGATCGGCTGATCGAA
This sequence comes from Nezara viridula, assembly GCA_928085145.1. Lineage (NCBI taxonomy): Eukaryota > Metazoa > Arthropoda > Insecta > Hemiptera > Pentatomidae > Nezara > Nezara viridula. The sequence goes on from OV725077.1 coordinate 116,925,948, forward strand.
AATTCTAACCCTCAAAAAATTAGATAATCAACATTTTCAGATATTCAGAATGCAAATGTTTAGAAAAAAAAATTGAGACTCTGAGACAGGTAGGCTGTTTTTTAATTTTTTTATGTGGCGCTAAAGCCACAGAACACACCTAAAATGAACTAAAATTGAGATTTCTATTCGCTATTATTTTCAAATGATCATCAAATCAGAGGTTCTATGAACCCCTATCCTAGTCATTTTAGAGTTAATGAAAATATTAAGGTATTTTGAAATTTTAATGTCAAAGCTCAGCGTGTATATAACAATTAGGAAATAATAATTTTATAATAACCTGCACTGCTTTTAACGACTGATGTTACTTCTAGCTACCGGAGATAGTCTTTTACACTGCTACAAATCTATACAAAAATATCAAATTTGCAATTTGTATTTTTGTTAGCACATATTATACTTATTTTCGATATAATTATATACACTTACCACCTCAACTTATTAGTTTAATTATTTTTTTTATTTTAACATTTTGGAACTCATTTTACGTCTGACGACTTTCGATTCAATGTAAATGTTATATTATTATTTATGAAGGAAAATATACAAAAATATTTAAAAACCGAAACTATACCACATCTTTGTTAATATTGGTCGGATTTGGATGAAAGTTTGTTTGTCGTTTAGGTTTTAAATGCCATTGAAATGTGACCTTATAAAAATCACCGGAAAATGCACAATTTTTTAATTATTTCCAAATAAAATTATGCCATTATCAGAACTTCTTTTCTAGCTTCTCTCCATCCGCGGGGAAGTTTGTTAAGTACATAAATTTATAGGTTTTGACAGAAAATACTTTAGGAAAGATTTTATCTAAACCGTTACAATCGTTTTGATGCGGTAGTCTAATTTGTTCCTACAGGGGCCGTTGGGAGAGTTTTATTATTAAACGTAGCTGGAAAAAAAGTATATATATATAACTGACATCTCTTGAAATTGCATCATCGTGGTTTAGGGATTCTTTAACGGTTAAAAAACTGAACTCCACCTTCCACTTATTTTCGATACAATGCAAAAGTCTATTTCCGAAGAAACATAGTCAACGAATTATTTATATTGATTCGTACATATGTACATATATAAGAATTAAAAAAAAAAAAAAATGTATCTCCATCATATTTGTAAATCCGAGTAATACTTTTAGCCTTTTTAAGAAACTTATTATTTAGGGCTATAATATAGGAAAGTACACTATGGTAGTAAAATTGACAAACTCCTACGGGTGTAGGATTAATCCTAGTAGTGAAAGAATAATTAACTATTGAAGTTAGTGTTGCCCAAATGCGAGACCGAGGAGTGTTTTGGTCTTGCAAACTCAGTCTTAATCATGGTCTTGGCCTTGCGCAAGAATCTGGCAATAGTCTTGGAGTTACATATTGGCTTATTACTATAGAGATATTGATGTAATTTTTTAGACAGGGGAAACCTAATTAAGCCCGAATGAAGAATTAGAGGAGTTAAATGCTGCATAAGTATGTTGGTTATAACAATTATTAACATATAGTAACAAAGATTGTCAAGTATTAGTAACTATTTTAACTTAATTTTTATTTAAAAATAGTTTTTTTTTACCAATCCTGGTCTTGCAACAGTTAGGCTGTGTTGGTCTTGGCACTTTGCAAGACCAAGACCGATTTTGGGCAACATTAATTGAAGGTGGTGCTTTGAACTATTTTGATTTATTATTAATCAATATTATTAATATTAGATCAGGAGATCAGAAAAGCCTTTTTCATCATGATCTATGTGGTTCTTATGCCCAAACCATACGAATTATAAGAATCGTAAAGTTTTTATGAAGCATATCTCTCGCTTTCTAGAACAGATACATATTCGTAGTATTTTTCTACGTCTGCCAGAAACAGTGGGCTAGTCAAATCTTTCATGGATATGATCTATTTGAGATAAAATAATCTAGTCTTGGAAATCGAAGAAATATCACATAATTGAAGAACAGGATTTAAACTGTGTCTACAGTTTGTAATTCGTCAATGGAATCTTTAGTAAATGCTATTATTTAGATAACTAAAAAGAAACAGAATGAGCGATTTCCTTTTCTGAATTAAAAGACTGCAAGAACACCTATTGAGTACACTCCTCCATCGCATTTGCTAATTATAATTTCCATATGTAAGAGGGAGGCATGTAGAGAAATGAAAAAACCGACAACATAAAGAAATCTGAAGTGCTGCTTGAATTTATTGAGGTGATAGAGTATTCCCGAATCTGCGCATTTCCGTTCTATTCTTATCACAATTAGGGTACACATCGCAAGTTGTGAGCAATCATTCAGTAAGTTAGCATTAATACTTTCGTAATTTTTTAAAATTTATTAATTGGCTTATAAACAGCGTAGCCATGGAGACTGGCCCAATCAATGTTAGTTCGTAAATAACAGGTAAAATATAAAACATGATATAATACATGAGGACAATATAAGAATGAGAAAAGATAAATACATTAATATAAAACAAATTTTTCAGATCAATATAAACTAAGTTTTACTGTAGATTCACAAACAAATTTTATAAGAGACAGTGATACATTAACTTAAATATACTTCTTTAGGTCGAAATAATGCGATGTATTTGATGCCATTTTAACGGGTAAGAAAATATGCACCATATTTATATGATATACTAACACACGAATAATCATTAGTTTTAAAGCTACGGTTTAAGGTTATTAAGTAAATTAAAAGTAAAACACATTGTTGAAGTGTTCAAACTTTTAATATCTAAAACTCTCTCCAACAATAAGTCATCCATGCCCGCATTAGTATATTTAACGAGTTATCTCTTTCTATGAATCTTAACAAACGAACTGTCAAGGATCAAATGCTTTATGCCATTACTGATAAGGTGACCGCACCATTTACAAACTTCTTAAGCCCTTAAAACACAAGCGATATTCCCATGATACAGCGCCAAGCGGTCATTACTCGAAGCTCTCAGACAACCCACTGTTTGCAGCTTTCGTTGAGGGACAATAAATTTGACGTAGTTTTGCGGTTTCGGGTAATTATAACAACGGATTCGCCTATAGATGTGACTATAGTTGGAATTAAAGGAGTGTTCAATGTCTTTAGAATATAAGTTATTAGATACAATTTTCAAAATAGTTTCTTTGATCTTTATATCTTTGGATCCGAGAAATTGTTGAAGTACTCTTGAACGAAATTAGAACTTTTTAACGTATGATATCCAGTTAAATTCGAGATAAGAATGCATAGTGTCCATAGCCACAATGTGTCCATAGGCAATGAAGATATTTTTATACAAACATTTATAGTTTTCTTCAAAACTCCCATTAGAACGGGCAAACGTCCGGTTTGAAATTGTACTGTATAATTAGGTTTCGATTTGGGCCAAAGATATAATTGCTTAAGAAATGTCACATGAGCTAATTCGATGGATTCAAAATATCTTAAGCCCCAAACTTCGGATGCTTAAAGGAGAGTTGAGACTATTGAATCAAAGAAATCCATTTTGGTTTCCCATGCATCGCTCTTTCCTTTTATTAAAATCTCACGTACCTTTTCTAAATACTTTCGTTACTGACAACGAAACAAAAAAGATTATGCGAACCTAGCTTTTCCCAGGCCAGAGCGAAAAGAAACAGATAAAATTAATTTCGAATACATCATCGATATGTTAACGTCGCAGAATGCCAGAAAGGTGTAATTGTAAGTGTAACAGTTTTACAGTCTTTCTTTCGTTATAAAATAAAAAATAAATATGTTTTTTATGTTATTTATTTTATCTGTTTTTCATATTAAAATAATTTTTTGGAATATTGACGATTCAAAGGTTTTCTAGGAATCAAAATTGAGAAGCACATTCACATTTTAAGTGGTGTAATAATTCAGAACTTCAGTAAAATAACATTTTCAACTTCTTTTGAGATTTGAAATCAGTGTTTAAACATGTTTCTGTGCTTAATAGATTGTTTTTAAAGAAAAAAGAAAACAGCGATAACTTGAACCGGTAGTAAATTTTTCATTAATTTGTAGGAAATAGAAAATGAATTGGTTCTCTTTGTTGTAAAAAATGCCCAGGTAATTTCCTACAAAGGATTAACAAGGAGAGATGCGACCATTAGCTGTAGAAGATGGGGCCGGTAGATAATCGGCCAGTTAGATACGCTGCTTTCCTACCTCCAGGAACAGCTAGAATCAAACAACAGGAAACAGTGATTAGTCTTCACACTTTTTTCCTAGTTGCATGGTGAATTCAAACATTTACTCGACAAATGCCAATCGTTTCGCTCCATTCCACTGGCTGTGCTTAATGTGAACACACCAGTTGTGGACAGGAGCTTCCTTGTTGATTAAAATGGCCCACATTTTTCTAGATTGAAGAACAATGCCATCTATTGACAACTGGATGAACTAAGTTCCCAAAAGGAAATTTTAAATGCTTAAAACTATCATTGTTGTTTCTATAATGCTCTTGAGATCAGTTTATTTCATACCTTTGTACTAACAGTTTTGCTGAGATTAAGTTGAGCATTTATCTTATCATATCTTAATCGTTATCTTTATAGTTAAATAAAGATTTAAGAATTTTTCTGAGGTATGTCTATTGCTGGCACTGACCTGTCCATTACTAGAGCAAATGAATTTCGGCGTGTCCTTCACGAGTGCAAAAAATGTTTTGTTTTCATAAATGGAAATTATTCCTGCATAACTGAACATTTATTCAATCTTACAGTGTTCAATAGAAAAAGGGAATCTAGAGATTTTAAATGACAAATGGAGAAATTTTTAACTATAATAATTACGGCAGCATAAACCAAAAAAAGACAAACATTTCCGTAGTATGTCCATCACTGGTGCACTTACCCTACTCCACGTGATAAGTAACCGGAGTTTTTTTTTTTTTTAAACCTACCCCCCTTTTGAAATAGTCACCTTTGTCCTCAGGGCATCAAATGTAAAAAATTAAATCATCAATGCTATCATCATTTTGTATAAGCTTTCAGTGAGGACGAGTCTCCCAATGCTCCATGGCTTGAAATGTCCCCATGTATATTTTAAATGATGCATTGATATCTGATCAGATATTGGCGTTTCTGCTCGGTTTTAATTTTTTTTTTTTTGTATTTTCAAAATAAAAGTAGTTAAAACCAAATTTTACATTAAATTATGTCTCTGTAACACAACCAAGTTAACATCCTCACTGTGATTGAAACAGCATTGCTATTAGTGCTCTGCAATTGAGCTCTAAATTTTAAAAATAAATTTGAGAGTTTAGTTAAATAATAATATACTGTTCAAAAATGAAAGAGATATTTCAATTTTATGGTTATTTTATTCATTTTAATTAACATACCGTATTTTATTTTTATTATCTACGGATTATCTTATTTGTTGACAAAGATATAATGTAAATAAGAAGTATTCTTTATTTTTGATTAATTACTAAAAGATACTCATTCTGTAAACCAATAGTTGTTTTCGACTTTTCTCTATTTTAATCCACAAATGTTTTATTTAACGGTGGAAAAGCATTATATTGGACTTCTTCTTTTTCTTCAATCGGCACCACAAGCCTTTATTGACTCTTGGCCTCATCAAGCAGCTTCCGCCACTTAATTCGTTTCAGTGCAGTTGCTCTCCAATTCCATAGTCCGAGCAGGATCCTTGTATCCTTTTCAACACCGTCTAACCATTGAAGCTTTGGGCGGCCTCTGGGCCATGTTTCATGAAGGCACTCATAAATTAGTTTATTTGTGATCTCATCCGTTTTCAGGCTCAGCAATCAACGAATACACTCCCTGTTCGACCGTTTACTCCAAGCTGAACCATCCTTTACTGGACCGTAGGTGCGTCTGAGTATCTTTCTCTCAAATGTTTGGAGATTTCTTTCATCGGACATCGAAAATGTTCAGGTTTCTGAGGTGTAGGTTTGTACTGGACGAATCAGCGTATTATATAATCTTATTTTTGTAGATCTTGATAATGAGCTATTTCCCAAGTACAGACGCAGTCCAAAATAACACCTATTGGCCGATGCTATTCGCCTCCTTATCTCTCCCGAAACGTCATTTGTGGTATTGACCTGAGTTTCGAGATATACAAACTCTTTCCAAAGAGTAGTCACCAATTTAGACAAAGCTTTCGTTAATACCTCTTTGTTGACTAGTAGTCATATATTTGGTTTTGTTAGTATTAACAACAAGTCCTAGCTTCCTGACAGCATCGTCAAGGGCAAGAAAGGCTTCTTCCACTACAGCTTTTGATCTCCTAATAATGTCGATATCATCAGCATATCTCTTGTTTTCACAAGTGAGATCCTAACTCTAACTTTAGCCAGAATTAGAAATGGTCTGAGCCCATGTTAGCTCCACGAAAAGTTCTGACATCAAGAAAGTTTGATCTATGTCTAGCACTTATTAGAAAATGGTCAATCTGGTTGACTGTATTTCCATTGGAGGAAGTTTAAGTACCAAGATGGATTCTTTTGTGGGGAAATATACTGCTGCCAACTACACGATTGTGTGATGCACAAAAGTTAATCAGTCTAAGTTCATTGTCGTTGCAGACATTATACAGACTATGCTTACTACTAATTGGAAAGTAGATTGTTTTCTTACCAATCTTCTAATTGAAATCGCCTGCGACTATTAATACGTCTAAACGAGGACACGCCCTAATAGATCTTTGTAGCAATTAATAGTACGCTTCCTTGATTTGTTCATCTGATGTTTCAGCCGGAGCATGGCAGCTGAACAATATATAATTAAAAAATGTCCCTTGTATTCTAATAGAGTTCATTCGGAGGCTTACAGGCTTGGAATCAATGATGAGTGGCCTGAGTTTCTTTCCTACAACAAACCCAGTTCCAAAGTGGTGTGATTTATTGTCACAACTATAGTATATAGTGTGACTGTTATTTTCGATAGATCTCTGCCAAGTCCATCAGATTTCTCGAAGTGCAGTAAATTCAATTCCGTAGCGGTCTATTTTATCTAATAGCAGTTTAGTTGTTCCTGATCTAAACAGTGTTAAAATGTTCCAGAATCCGAAGATGAAGTCTAAATGACGGGTGCTGTGTTGTTTCCTTGTAGACAGTCCGGCTTCTAGATGTTGAGGTTACCTGATAAGATGGTTTAAGAGGAGCTGGTATCAACCAGCTGTCTCCTAGTCAGATGGAGAGTTTGCCTTCTCAGTGCATCCTGACACACTCCTCCATCCGGGGGCGACTACCTAGAGTAGGTGAACCGAAGGTGAGTACTGTTATGGACTTTGGTCTGTAATAAGGCAATATACTACTTTAATAAGAGCCATACTTACACGGTTGAAACATGAGCGATTACTGCCACAATGGCAAATTTGTTAAGGATCTTCGAGAAGAAGATCCTGAGAAAAATATTTGGCCCCTTGTATGATAAAGGGGCAACAACAACTCAAGCATGGAGGATTAGAACCAATAAGGAACTATATGATTTATTTAATCATAGTGAAATTGTGAGCTTTGTAAAATCATAGCTGATCGAATTGTTGAGGCACGTTCTTAGAATGTCAGATGAGAGAATCGAAAACAAAAAATGCCTCTGGAATGGAAGAATTTATGATGTCACAGGAAGTGGAAGGCCGGGAAGAAGGTGGTTGAAGGAGGACGACCTAAGATGGTTAAAAGTTACAAACTGGAGAGAAAAGGCTAAGGACATCTGGATATCTGTTGTTCAGGAAACCAAGGCCCGTCCCAGCCTGTAGAGCATTCGAAGAAGAAGAAGAAAAAATAAATCATAAATTACTAACAATACCCCTATTCATTTCTGAGCAGTAGAAATGCATGATACCACCTCTTCATAGACTACAAGTAAGTATACGACAGTATAGACCGTGGCAAGTTGTATCAGGCCATGGCAAAGGTGGGTGGGTATACCGGAAAAATTGATACGATTAGTTTAGTTAGTTATTAATTAGCTTCCATATCACCAAAGGATTAAGACAAGGAGATCCCCTATCTCCCATCCTATTCAACATTGTTTTGGAAATGGTGATAAGAGCCATTAGAACAAATCCTGGGGGGACCATCTATCATCGACTGACCCAGCATCTTGCCTTTGCTGATGACGTTGTCATAAATGGTCGTATACATGCATCCTTAACAAGATCTTTCGCGGAATGTGAACAGGCCTCAAAAATAGCAGGACTCAACATTAACGAAACCAAAACTAAATACATGAAGATCTCCCGGGGTGAATGTGAGGCAAGGAATAGTCTAAGTACTGGAGGATACTTTTTCGAGCAGGTACAGCAGTTTAAATATCTTGGGGCCAATGTAAATTAAAATAATGACATAAAGGCAGAAATAAGGTCACGCATGATGGCCGGAAATAGATGTTGCTGAGCGCTCGGAAAAGTACTTAGGTCAAAGGTGTTGCCCTGGCAGTTAAAGAAGGCCGTATATGTCATCGTTATTAGACCAGTGGTGACATATGGAAGTGAGACATGGGTCCTCACCAGGAAGTCAGAGCAAGTACTGAACGTGTGGGAGAGTAAAGTCCTGAGAAGGATTTTTGGCGCCTTGAGGGAAGGAGTTCGGTAGAGGCAGAGAAACAATCATGAGCTCCGCGATCTATACAAAAGGCGAGTAGAATTAGGTGGCTGGGACATTTGCAGAGAATGGAGGAGCGGCGTATCCCGAAGAAGCTTCTGGACGGACACCTTCGTGGAGAACGAAGAAGAGGAAGTCCCAGGTTGCGGTGGCAGTAGATCTGAGGACACTTGGAGTCCGAAGGTGGAGAAGAGCGGCTTTGGACAGGGACGAATGACAAAGAATTGAGGAGGAAGCCAGGGTTCAGCAAGGACCGTAGTGCCATCGAAAGAAGAAGAAGAAATGTATAAAAATTATAGAATTAGGTCTCTTCGTAATGTATATATGGGACAAAAAATTAGGATAATCTTTTTTCGGTATAAAGATATTTTGAAAACTTTCTATCTGATTACCCGATAATGATAGGAGCATTTTCATTCAACTAGTTTACTCATTACTGGAAGAAAATGAAGTTATTTTTTGGGGGTTGGAGAGACCTGTTTGGCTGTTGAATTTTGGTTTTATTAAACAATAGTTTGAATGAAGTGGTAAAGACAGTTCCAAATACTCTTCTTTATATAGGAAAAAACTTAATCTGGATTAGATTCAAAGTAAAAGAACTTGAGGTATTTGATAGACCTTAATAATATAGTATTTATAGTATTTTCTAGTGTCAATAATTGTAAGAGAAATGAAATTTCATATTTCGGTCTCCGTTTCCTCAAAAAATTGAGAATGTATGACGCCCATGAGCATACGTATTCCTAAAAGATGTGAAGTTAGTATTCTTGCAGCATGTGCTCTTGAGATATCGCGAATCGGTTAGCCATTGATATTGATAGTAATATTTTCAAGTCCAACGCCTAAGTTGTTGTCAAGGAATGTAATTTGTTTAGGAGAATGGAAATTCCGGAGCTCAGAGTTTAATACAACGAATTCTCAATCTTTTAGACAAGGAAATGAATAAGAAAGGTAGAGAGAACAACAAATTTTAAATGTAACTTTTAATTAAATTGTTAGCTTTCGAGCTGAAGCCCTTCCCAATATAGAAATATATATACATACATATATATATATATATATATATATATATATATATATATATATATATATATATATATATATACACATATTTTTGTTTTACCACTTACTATGAGTATGTATATCAATATTGCTTAAACGATTACAGTATGTACTATTTTAAAATTATAACCTATATACAACTACTGAATATATACATGTATTAAAAAAATAAATATAAAAAAAATTATTATTCCTATAATCATTTTTTTTTTTTAATTTTTTGTACAGATCTCCAAGGACTAATATCGTTTTATATTGTTTATTTCTTTTTCGTCCTAATAAATTACCGTTTTAATAAATTCAAAAAGAAAACCAACATCCCACCCAAAAAAGATTAAATCCTAGATCCGCTACTCGTAAAGCGGACTAGAGCCTATTGGTACTTTTAGGTATCATTTAGAACAGGAGTCTTCAAACTTTTAGGCTCGCAGGCCACACTGTGACCTCCACTAAGTCTCACACTCAGTATTGAGAACATCAATAAGTCAGGCGGGCCAAGCCTTGTGATGAAAAAAGAAGTTTGTTCTATGAATGTCACATAGTTTGTGAAATGAGCTTTCTACCATAAATACATTGTATTTATAGTAAACTAGTTTTGGGGTGTTATTAAATTTCATATTTATTAAATAGTTTTTTAAATTTACCATGTAATCAACGAAACTTTGGCGAGCCAGACTGGAGGTGCATCCAAGCCGAATTTGCCTCGCAGGCCGTAGTTTGGAGACTTAAATTTTTTTTTTTTATTTTAATGAAATTTACCATTGTATTACATAGAAAATACAACAAGTAAATGTGGCATTAGTAACATGAAATGTACAACATGAAGAGAAACTATCCATTGGTAGAACTGAAATTCTTTTAGAATTAAATACTAAAGGCTTCTCTGGTAAAAAAAAAAAAACAAACAACAAAAATACAAACTGAGATCAATAAAATTTCGAACAAATTATTGTTTTTTAATTAAAGTTGCTGTCTTACTAATTAAAATGTTGATAAATTTTCTTTCGTCCAAAAACACCTATCTAAAAGAAGTAAGTAATTTTTTTTTTAGAAATAATTATATTTAAGAAGGGTGGTCTGGACGGTTTAAATGGCGATATTCAGAATATTCAACATTTATTGGACTGTACTGAAACAAATTACGTGATCAACAAAAAAAAAAAAAAATATATTTATATATATATATATATATATATATATATATATATATATATATATATATATATATATATCTTCTTATACACCATTTCTGAATATAGATCTCTTTTTCGGTTCTCAGAAGTTATGGATTTTGACGAATGATGTATCAATAGGAAGAAAATATCAGCTAGGATGTGCGAACCATAATTTTATTCTCGATTTTAAAACAGAAATAAAAGTGCATGTTAAAGTCGGAAGTTTCAATCTTGATGGCGTCAAGTCAACGGATCGAGACATTATGATAAATGAAAAAATTCCGAATAACACGGAAAGTACACAATAAAAAAAAAAAAAAAATCGAACGATTTGGTGGAGATATAGCGTTCTGTATATTTAGTAATTATTCTTCTGACAAATCAGTTTTGTTTGTTTTGGTTTTTGATAACTCGAAACCTTCAAAGCTCTTAAATTAATCGAGATTATTATTTAAATAAAAGTTTATTATATATTAGGGAGAACGAAAAATAATGTCGTTTCTGGACGTGTCACTATTTGATTGTCATTTGTCAACTCATTGTGCACATCAAAGTCGTGGCGAAGACATGCTAAGGTTATTATGACTTGATTAGTTGAAAATAATTACAATTAATTTTTGTTGTAATTTTGGGCGAAATGGCCAGCCAAATACCAAAATTGGTACATATCCGGTATTATATGCTTTTTGAGTTTCCCAAGGGTAGTAACTCAACATTTGCTACTAACAACATTTGCAATATGTATCCAAATGAAGTAGACGTTCGTAAATGCCAAGGGAGTTTTTCCTATTTCAAATCCGGTAATTCTGATCTTTCCGACTCTTTTTTTGTTGACAAAAACCAATTGATTTATGACAATCTGGCATTGAAAAGTTGCTCACTGCATGGCAAAATGTTGAAAATAAGGGTGATTACATCATTGTTAAAAATAAAAACTCATTAAAAAATTATCTGCTTGAATATAATTTCAGAAAAAGATATTACTTTTCGATTCCTATACTATATCAATGAACAAAGTGATAAAAAAAACTCCTTATGCAGTTCAATATTAGTTAACACGATTTATATTGTATTTTTTCTCAATGTGCTAGGAAAATGGTATGATTTGTCATTTGAAATATAATTATTTAGGAACAGTTAACAATTGAATAATAATTGATTTGCTAGATTGCTTTTTTTAATTAGTTTTTAATAGATTTCGGTTTATTTTATTTTTGATTAAATTATTTTCTGTACCATTTCATTAAACTGTACCGTTTACTATAGGATTTATTTTAGGAGTATAGGTTTCAAAATTGTACATTTAATAAAGCTGTTTTTTGAACAAAGAAACATCTTTTTTCACATGAAATGATCAAAGTATAGGTAAATTAAACATATCAAAGACATTTGGCCTCTATTTTCCTTATTTTCCATTTAAATCGACCAAGCCATTCAACGCGTAGCGGCTAAAGCTCTCGTATAACTAACTATATTTATATTTTAAGCCTGTGATTATTTAACATTTTTAAAATACTTAATTTTTTAAAGGGTAAATCAGGAACTCAGAAGTTTTCTTTGACGAAGGCCAGCAGGAAGTTTAAGTGAGAGTGCGATAGCCACTCATGTTTGGACTGAGTGGAGAAGCTAGTTCCTGCCAGGACTCCTATTGTCTGTTTTTCAAAAGCTCTGAAAGCCGTTTGATCCTCCAACGTGGATTAAAGGGCGGCGTGGAACTGGATTGAGATCAAACGAGAGGATTTAAATGATTGGAGAGGTTTATGAGAATCCTCCGAAATTTGGTCAGATCTCTGAAAGATAAGGTGTAAACTAATACGAAGCATTTACATTACCGAGATCGGGTGTTCCCCGCATTATGATTTCTTGTTCATCTGGCAACATAGGTCAGAAGACAATAAACTTTTAATAAAGTGGTGAAGTATCAGGGTTTTCTATATTTATACAGGAAACCCTCTAAAAATTAGAATGCTGCCTTTATCAATTTATAATATCAGGTATTGGGACAACAATCCAAGGAAATATAATATTTTATAGATACTGATAAAAGGTTTGTTAATTACAGAATTGAGGCTCGATGTAAATGTCTTGGTCGATTGTAGTAATTAATACCGTATTAAGGATAAAAAAACAAAACATGAAAACCAGTGCTGTTGTATTTTCTTTTTATATTTTGTTTGAAAACAGATGAAAAAGGATTGTATATCATATATGTTTACCTGATATTCTCCTAAAAAACTAGTAAATCTAGTCAGGATGTGCTTGACGGAGACACTCAATATAGTTAGAATCGGTAATAACTTGTCCGAAAAATTTGAGGTTCGTTCGGGCTTAAAACAGGGGGATTCTCTGTTCTGTTCAATTTGGCATTAGAACATGCCATTAGGGAGGTAATGCGAACCGAGAAAGGGTTGGATCTGGTTGGGACAACATCCGTGCTGGGCTATGCTGATGATCTGGTACTGTTAAGCGAAGACGTTGAAACTATAAAACTAAATATGACAACGTTAATGAAAGCCGGTAAAGAACTAGGACTCGAAATAAACGTGGATAAAACAAAATATATGGTTAGCTGCAAAAATGGCGATACTACTGGTGATATCGATATAGATGGTAATATGTTTGAACAGGTAGATAAATTTAGGTATCTAGGTTCTACGATAACTAGAAAAAACGAAATTGAAGAAGAGATTAAGGTTAGACTGAAGGCGGGAAATGCTTGTTATTTTTCTGTGACAAAACTACTTAGTTCGCGCCTCTTGTCCCTTAACTTAAAAATTAGAATCTATAAAACAATTATCTTGCCTACAGTCCTTTATGGATGCGAAACTTGGCCGCTTACATTAAGGGATGAGCAGCGTCTTAAGGTTTTTGAAAATAAAGTATTGCGTAGAATATTCGGACCGAAGAAGGATGAGTTAACCGGAGAGTTCAGACGGTTACACAACGCCGAATTGCGTGAGCTGTATCCGGGTAATATAATTGAGGTAATTTCATCGCGGCGAATCAAATGGGCTTGTAAAGTTGTTGGGCTTAGTAACGAGAGAATTCCTAAAAGGTTAATATTTGCTGTGCCGAATGGTAAGCGTCCGAGGGGTAGACCGAAGCGAAGGTGGGAAGATTGCATTAAAGCTGATCTGAAGGGACTGGGTTTGGACGGCGAACGGTGGAGGGAGGTGTGTAACAAGCGATTGGTGGTGTCGGCATCGAACCTTCGGGTTCGCTAAGCCTTATTATTATTATTATTATTACCTGATATTCTACAGTGTATATAATATAGATCTCTTTTCCTACTCTGAGGAGCGATGGATTTAGATGAATGAAATATCAAACGAAAGGAAATTTCATGAAGTGACGGACCCTAATTTTGATCCTATTATAATTCCTTTAAAGAATGGTCCAATTTCGATGATTTTATGTTGGTGTATAGGAATAGGGAATTTCCGAGAGCAAAAAAAATCATATTTTCGGAATTATTCGAAAAAAGAATTGTATTTATCTTAACTTTTTTTTCAGTCATTCTTTTTTAGATGTGTTGAAAATTTTAGGGAAGTCATCAAAATCATAAATTCTGTCTTTTGAGCTACTGTTAGTAGAAATTCTTCTTGGTGGACGTTACAGAGGCGAATACTACTTCTCCGAAAAAAATTTCAAACTTTATTTGGAAAGGCTGCAGAGGTGCACAATTTTTCAAAAACAGAAGAAAAGTATGCCCAAAACCGTTATTACCGAAATTTGGTCAACATTTATCCTGCCTTTTATAGCATTGTTCTGCCCAGAAAAAATTATATATACCGAATTTATGCTCATTTAATCTAAAGAGGACCACCACCAGGCACCACGAAGATGCCGATATGTAGTAGGAAAAATGTATGTTCATATATCAGTCTTTGAAAACTCCGTAATCGTTCGTTTGTTTGCTACGATGTCTAGGCGCAAAACATCCTGGTCATCAGCGCCCGATCAACACTACACTACAACAGTACTTTTATACTGTTCAGGTGTTTGGTACAAAAAATAAAAATAAAGAAAGGATAAAAAATAGAAAAAAAATAAAAGGAAAATAAATAATGATAATAATAAACACTTATAGATAATAAGATAGAACAGATAAATAAACTGTAAAAAAAGCAATACAATCAATAACTGAATTGAAATTAATAAATCAATGAACTTTAAAATAAAAAAAAAATAAAAAATAAATTTTCAAAGGACCATTAGTTATAAACTTGTCAAATATGTTTTATAAACTTTTCATTGTCTAGAAACCTCATAACTTTGGTAAGGATTTCTTCTTGATTTCCCAGTGATGCTGATATATTCTGGGGTATTCCAAGAGCTTTTTACCTTGCGGTGTAAAAAGGGCACTCTTCCAAAATATGTTTTATAGTTAATGACTGGTCACATTTTTGAAATCTGGGGATAAGATCTTTTATTATGTAGTGGAGGTTTGTCAGTCTAGTATGTCCGATCCTCAGCCGCGTGAGGACGACCTCTTCTCTACGACTGCTACGTTTGGAGCTGCTCCACGGTTGCACAGTCTTTGCCATTCTTAGGATATGGTTTCTTTTAGAGGTTGCGCAAGTTCAGATGGTGTCAATAATATTTTACCGCTGCCTGGAAGGATAAGAGCGTCTTTTGCAGCTCTATCAGCCTTTTCGTTTTCTTTAATGCCTATATGGCCAGGCCACCAGATAAAATGTACCGTTGTTCCAACTCCATGAAGTATTTTTATAAGGTCGTGTTCTGTGGTTTCCGAAATACATACCCATCCTCCATGCATCCCCACCGTGCATACCCACCTTGGATGACCATAGATAACAAGTCTATTCTTTTCCAGAAAAATGCAATAGAACTGCTGTATTTAGTATTTAGAATAACTAATTGTAAGATAAAAATATAATGTCTTTATCCAATGGATTTTTACTATTTTAATTTTAATGAATCCAGAGTCCGAATAAGTTTCTTAAAAGGACATGTGTGTATAAAATTCGCTCTAAATTGAAATTACTTATTTATGTTAGTTATATACTTGGGATACTTCAGCAACATTTTCGCTAAAATCGACTCAGCAAGTGGCAATTTATTTCTTTGATTTTTGAAATCATATTAAAAAAAAAACTGAAGATTTTTATTGAACTTGTGTTTTTAATGTACAATTAAATAATTTTCAATTCAGATAAATATTATGATCATTCGAACCATCTGACAGAGCTTAAATGTTCGACGTCCAAACCCAGTCCCTTCAGATCGGCTTTAACGCAACCTTCCTACCTTCGCTTCGGTCTACCCCTCCGACGTTTACCGTTCAGTACAGCTAATATTAACTTTTTAGCAATTCTTTCGTTACTAAGCCTTTTTTTGAAGTTTTTCAAAAACGTTTTTGGGAATTTCTTCCTCATTCATTCTTGCTACGTGGCCTGCTCATTTCAGTCGACCACACTTTATAAAACGAACGATATTTACTTCACCAAATAGTTGAGATATATCAACCAAAACTTACACACTCTTTATTGAAGAATTCGGGAATTAACTAAGATCGGAGAGAGGCACTGCTGGGTACTAATTCTTCATTCATGAAATTTCAAATCTGCATTCAATACAATTGCTAATTGACACATGCTTGAGAGGTGCAAAAGACTTAAAGAGAAAAATCTGATAAGGTGCACCCATCACACAATTTTCACATATCACCCTTTCCTTAGCAGAAATAAATATTTTCAGACAATGAAAGCGAAAGTAAAAACGCTGCAAATTATTATACATTAGTTTATCATTTTCTCGCAATTATTCATAAAATGTAACATTAGTTCCTTGTAACCTATAGAAAAATAAATAAAAGGTGATTCCTAATATTGGCCTATATACATTTTTTTTTTATCATTAGTAATTTACTAAAAAAATAGAAAAGATTGCTTTAGTTAATCAAAAAACCAAACTAAGGATATATATAAGCTTTTGTGTGAACATGTGAAAAATATTAATAGTCGTTCGTCCGCTATCTTGACAGGGAAGTACAAGTTAATTACAGAACAGAAATCTGACTACTGTCTTGTTTTATCATAACTTTCTTCCGTTGCCAGCTTAATTCTATATATAAAAAATATCACAAACTTCCCCTTTCCGGTACCCGAAAACAATGCTTTAATCCATCTGACATTGTATTATTTTTAAGTTAATTAAAATTAGGACTCTGTGCGCCGATTTCTTAGTGTCCTGAGAAAGGGAATATTGTAAGTTTTCTTGGATGCCATAAATAGTGGCCAGAGATTTTTGAAATAAGAGATAATATGAAAATTTGGAAAGTTGATTTAGTCTTTAAAAAGTTACACGGTTTTATAGATCGTTTGGTTACGGTAGGACAGTTTGCAATCAGAGTGTTAAGGACTATTCTGAAAATTAATGGCATAAAGGATTCAGTAAAATCTAAACAGATGGAGAAGCAGAAGATATTGAGAACATTAAATTTCTTTTGGACTACTTGCGAATTATGCATGCCATTACCAGAAGATCGCTGGTTTATCTCATGCAAGAAGATAAATCAAAACGAAATTTGACTGTTTATAACCAAAGAGGATCAATGATGGGCTCAAGAAATAAAGTCAATACCACAACAACTATTTTTTAACAGGAAGATCAAAAGCTATTAAATGATAATAGAAAGTGCTTAAAAATAATTTTTTTTTTCAAATATTCCTATAAAAAAATACTACAATACAATTGGTATTGTTGATGAAAACTACTAAGATTGTCTTATCTCTGTAATAGTTCTATCGCTGACCTTTATAGAACTGCATGTTTGCTGTCAGTTGTTATTATTCACACATCTAATCACTTTCAATTTTCAATTGGGTTCCATGCTTTAGTTAGTTTTATTAAATCAAATAAATGCGAGGTACATGTCGTTGCGTCCTGAGTAGTGAACAACTACGAATAATTTAATTTAAATTACACATGTAAGCAGATATTGGTAGTAGAAGAGCAATATTCTATATTTTTATAATGTTTATTGTGAACATAAGGCGTGAGGGAAAGATGAATTTATTATTTTTTTTTCTAGCTTTAATTTGTTTATTCACACCTATCATAATGGTAATGACACCCAGTGAATGTGAGGTCGATTGCTAAATATCATTATATTTCATGACATTTCATGAAAGGCATGAGGAGGATCAGTGCCCAGCGGCACCTCACTCGGCGTGATATCTACATTAGGCGAGGAGGTCTCTCATCCTGCTCCTCTTCAGTCTCCTACAGAAATTACCTGGCATATCCGTAGTAACCATGTCATTTATAAGTGTATGAAGATGTCTGAATTTATTAAACATAGAATTTTGGGAAGTGGAAGAATGTTATGATAAAGCACTAAGCCACATGGTTGCAGTGTAATCTATTAGTGAATGGAATGCCATTGGATAATTGAAGAATCAAATAGATAAAGGTGCTAAGTGACGTTATGTGGAAAATTGAATTGTTGCCAAGAACAAAGGCGTAAAGAAGTAAATTTTCAAAATAGCTTCCTTTCATTCACATAAATTTAATATTTGGTTCATAACTGAGTTGGTGGAGAAGCCCTTTGACGATATATGTTTACCTTGAAAAAATTGATTTGAAATGAATTTCCTCAAAACTCAAAATATGTTAATTATCACCTTTTTCCAATTGACCATTTAATTATATTTTGTAATTATCATTGCTAGCTTAAAAAGCGCCATTTTAAAATGAACGGCGTAATAAAGTAAATGTAAATAATAAATTTATTTTCAATTATGTATTATGAGAATTTACCACTATTTATGAGAATAGTGCTTTATTACAGAAGTATTCAATGCTTATATTTCTGTTGGCGTACTTACATTAGTCAGGTACTTACTTACAGCTATCTCAAGAAAGAGACATAATTTTGAGTAAGCTAAGGGATATTTTTTGTCAATATTGACTAAAATGCAAATTGGTTCTAACATTTCCTTGATTGTTGTTTTTTAGTTTTGACATAGGAACTAATGTTTTCCTTATTTTACAAAGTTTATGTACTATTTTTTCTAGTTTTATATCTTCGGTTTGTTTATTTTTTTGTTTAACTGGTTTTTAATGAGGTTATACTAAAAAAAATCTCAGTTGGAGTATCTGACATATGTTCTATGTTTACTGTACCTAGGTTAGTTTTATTTTTTGTGGTACTTTGTTGTGTGTTTTTGAATTGTGTTGTGAATTCTCTGATTTACCAGTGCATGCATTTGCTATAGGGCTCTCTTTACTGAGGATTGTAAAAGCGTGATACTGAGGGATATTTGTATCATTGTCATTTGCGATAAATGACGTGTTTTCTCCCCTGTCCTCCATTAGTTCTTCATGGGTTTCAATCAACTTAAGTTGTTGGTTTCATTACGATTTTTAACTTCGCTGAGTGGATAATTTTTACTTATATGACCCTCTTCGTGGCAAGAAAAGCATCTAACTTCATCACCATCGAGGAACAACCTGTAAGTATCTCTTTCAAATTCCACTAGAAAGTTCGCAGGTAAAGTAGGTACTGCCTTCTGGAGCTGAGGATATGTTTACACCCTGGTATTTTGATCCCTCTGCGAAGGTAATTTACTGCCGAGTATAGCCTAATACCTATCTCTTTTAATTTATTTTCTATTATGGGAGAGATATGGGGGACATTAGATATAACAATTCTTTTTTAATGTACAATCAGGGGGCTCGCTGGAATGGAATTACCATCGACTGTAATACCCTTGTGTATTTCAAGGAATTCGAATACATGTTTTTTATTTGATAAAAATAAAACGATTCGATTATTAGAGATTATACAAGAAAATATTATCTTACATGGGCCTATCAGTTTCCCAGCTTCTACGATATATTTTTAGATGAAATATTTTTCAATTGCGGTGAACACAATACCCTGGTCTTTCTTTGGAGTCAATGTTGATTTTGCAATTGAGGCAAAAGACTTTCTAGTTGATGCTCCGTTGGGTTTTAAGTTATTTTCTACGATCATAGTTAGGATTTGTTCTTCGGTTGTATTTCTTCAGAATGAATATACCCACAAAGTCAAAGCAGAATTTGGAGGCCTGTACATCTAAATTTCTCGAGTTTTAATGTGTTGAAGCTGATAAAATTAAGTGAATAATAACATAAAAATTAAAGTATAACTTTTCTCAAAATTCAACCATATGGTCCCCAAAGATCATTTTTTTCCAAACCTTTATAGTCTTTCGAGTTTTATATGTGTTGCATTGCACATATTATTATTGATTTATTAGTGTTATATATATTTAATCTATTTGTCTATCTAGTGAAGGAAATTAGTCTAAATTTAGCCTATTAGACTACTTAGCTTCTCCCCCAAAGGCATATAACGTTTTAACTGTATTATTATTTCTAAAATTTATTATCTGTTGCAGGATTCCGCTTGTTTTACAAAACCAAATTTTAATTAATAGTTTTTCATCGTCGTAGAAAATTTCTCCCGTTGTCTGTCTCATATTTAGGTATAGCCTTAGATCAATATAAATACTACGAATATGTGCTTAACTGTTCTGACTTGGTATTGGGTACGAGTTGGGGCTTCGAATCCTCACAGAAAGAATCCGTTGGTAAGCTCATAATGTTTACTTGTTTTAGACCATTATACTAATTGAAAATTAATTCGTTCCTATTGTAATACGTTGTATTTACTTATATTTCATATTGTATTATGTATTGGTATTTGTTCACTCACCAATATACTTTACGAATTAGTCGCGCGGGCTAACTAGTTTTACTTTAATTTTAATTATCTTATTTTCATACGTTTTTTATTCAATTAATTGTCTTTCTTGCAAATATGGCATGAGAATGGTGACCTATACCTAGCACTCATACCTTTTGACTTTAAGGTAAATAATACATATGGTATTAATGAATAGTGTATTATTTTTTTTTTTTGTGACGCGAAACAGTCATGAAGGACTATGCGACTATGATACTGGTTTTTTTTTCAATTTCTTCCTTTCTGATTTTGTTCCTCTCCACAGTCTACTTTCTCCTGTACGGAAGTTCCCTACTGTCCACCACATGTACCACATTTTTCAGGAATTTCTTGTATTCTGTCCTATCCTCACATAATTCCAGCGTTATCTCTAGCCATTGTATTTCCCGTTTTATTTGTACCGTATATCCATGGTTAAACTTGTATCCATAACTCTACTGAAAATCTTCTTGTTTAACCTCTCCTAGGTTGTCCTTTTCATGTGTCCATAAAACCTAAGTCTTCTTACTCTCATTTCGGTTTTCAAATGAGAGATTTCTCTGTAAATCTCCTTATTGGATTTCAGTCTGTATCCTTGTAGTGTTATTTTGTGCCCATATTCTTCTAATAATCCTTCTTTCTATTTTCAGCAGTTTCTCCAAACTGGGAAAGAACATTGTCTCCGTTCCATACTGTATCACTGGCTTTAACACTGTATTGTAGTGCCTAATTTTGGTATTTTGGAGGGTCATTTTTTATTGCAATTTTTTATAAATGTTACTCGTTAAGTAGCATAATTTCTCCAAATTTTTTATCCTGTACTACTCCATGATTTCTTTCTCCGATAAATTTCTGCTGATTATTTCACCCAGGTATTTAAAGCTTTTAATCACCTCGATTTTACCGAATTCCGTTTTTATTTCTGTATTCCTAAAGTTGGAGGATTTTGGTCATAAATTTAGTCTTTTGGAAGGAGATTTTAAGTTCAGTTTTCTCAGCTATTTATTTCAGGAAATTCATCTGTTTAATCGCTCCTTCCTCCGAGTCTACCAATAGGGTCAAGTCATCCGCAAAGGCTAGACATTTTACCAGGATATTGCTCCTTTGATTTCCTACTTTAGCTGTATTATTACATGTTCAATGTATTATTTATATATATAAATAAATTATATATAAAATAATATAATAAAAGTCGCCTCTCTCACGATCGCCTCTCATATAGTAAAGATGCCTCTCTCACTATTAAATTTAACGAAGTATGTGAAGCATGTAACTGCCTTGTAACTGATAACTCATTTTTTGATTCACTGCAGCAAATTTGTTGAACCTAGAAATAAATTTTTAAAGACATTTATTGTTGAGTCTAGGGACGACATTACTGTAGAGGATATATTGAAGATGGAAATTGTCGAAAAATTAAATCAAATATATTATTTCATATTTCATGAACTGTAAAGTACTATAATTGATCACTATAGAAAAATGTTACTTATATTGCATTATTATATAAGCACATAATTATATTATGTTACTTATATGAAAAATGTATATTTATATTGTCATTTATTTTTTTTTTGTCTATAAAAGATGTATTTGCGCCTGTCAACTTATTGTTGACATTCAGCAAATGTCATGGCGGTACATGAAATGATGACGTGACAGGCATGTGGATTTATTTAATACCTCTGAAATATTTATAAAATAATATTAATAAATATTGTGTTACTAATTATATATTTATATGTATTGTTGCTAATTCGTTATGAGTCATCTTTAATGCTATGAATTTTGTTAATCTTATGTTTGAACAGAACTAAACTCAAAATTTAATATTGTTCATAAAATATATGTATTTATTTGTACAGACATTTCTTTGGTAAATAAAAAAAAAATACTACTACTGTTTCGTATTATTAATCTCGCTTTGCTGATGTTTTCACTTCTACCGTCTAGTCCAAGACACGCAATTTTTTGTTTTTAACAAAGGCATATTTTTTGCAAAAAATAGCCTTTGTTTTTACTTTTCTACCTTATTTGTATATATTGTATATTTGCATACATTGTATATTTGTATATATTGTATGTATTTGTATATATTGTATGAGTGAGAACTTTTAGCCCTAATGCTTATAGCCCTCTAGCAGTGGCTGATTGTATTATTCTTCAATAAATAGATTAAAAAAAAAACAAAAAACTTTCCTACGTATACTAGGTAAGGAACGTATTTGGATCGGGTCAAAATTCCGATATGCGGTTATCGAGGTACCTATACGTTTCAGTGTCCCTTGAGTCCGAAAACCATATTTTAGCTGTTTTTTTTTAAAGGGTATGAAATTTCCTATAAAACTATTTAAAAATCGTTCATTTTGGACAACTATTAACAAAGTTACAGCTATTCAATTTCCAAGTAAGATTACAGTTACATATTCTGGTGTTAGGAAGGGATGAATGAAAGAAAAAAGATCAAAAAGAGTGAAAGTAAGAAAATATGTTATCTGCATCACATGAGCTTCACTATTACCTCTACTTTTAACAGAAACTATTGTTTGACAAAATTAGGCTCTGGAAAAAAGTTTTTGATCAGCAATATCAGAGAGTATTGAAATTTTTATACTGATCTAATCTATGTCAATCGGCTTACGGGTTTAAAAACTTTTTTGAAATAGGTAGGAAAGTCGCGTAAGTGGACACACCAGAATTTTTTTTTGTATTTTACTATCAAGCCGCGATGAGATAACCAATTAAAGAATAATTTTTTCTATAATTCTCATTTTTATCCGTGTTAAAACCTTTGATGATATACGGATCTGTGAATGATAGCTAATTTTCTCTAAACACTCCTCGAGGCTAAGTTAATTAAGACGAATGCTCTCCATTAGGCTAATTCCGTAGTGAAGGAAATCTCTTCGGAGGAGAAGAGGGCGAAGGAAGGAGGTGGCTGGCGGCAGGTGGTAGCTCCCACCTGGCCCTCGTTATCCTATCACCATCTAGTAGACTTGGATGCTTCAATTTTTATTCTATTTCTGACTCCTCCCTAAGCGATTACAGTCTTGTTACCGACATCAACCGCCCCATTGTGATTCCTCACCTGGGTCCAAGGGAAAGCTATCATCAAGTAGTTTCCAGATGCTTCATTATGCAGGAAGATCCGTTATAAATATATGTTGAACTGGAATATTGTATGACAATCGAGTAGTCTATTTCACGGCCCAAAGTTCATTTATAAATTTCTACATTCCACCCAAAAAGTTCAAAATTTCCTTAAAACAATGGTCCACGATTCAATGGCGAATATACTTCTTTTTTTTTAAATATTTGTATTATTATTACCTATGCATTAAACAAAACATTTTGGTGAAAACCAGTGTGATCTATGATCTTCGGTTCAAAAGATATTAATTTTGAAATTCGCCATATCAGGCTTACTGATTTGATCATCGTGTAGATGTCTGAAGGATATTTGTCAACCAAATTAGTCTCTATTAGAATATATTTTTTTTCAGACAGATATTTTCTAATATTTATTTATTTTCTAATAGATTTTTTATATAGATTTTTTTTTAAATTTATTTTCTAATAGATCATTACTTTTCTAATAATCAGATATTTTCTAATATCTAATATTCTCTAGGAAAATAAAACAACAATTTCTTTCCGGAAAAATGAACTACAAATTAACTGGTTAATTTATGGTTTTAAATAAAAACAAGTCAAACGTTGACATAATAAAAATGTATCTCTATTATTTCTCGCTGAAATATTTTCTACGAAAATTGGATAAATATTTTTTTAAGAAAATGCCTATTAGAAATAACTTTATACAGAATAACTTTTTATCTCAGTGAAGGCTGCAGAAAGGTAAAAACTTGCTTTTTAATAAGTTTATAAGGTTATAAAAAATAACTAACGAACATATTATCTTCAAACAAAATCGATCGTCCAAAAGGAGTTTTACTAAAATCTGTGACATATGCAGAATGTTAGGCGTTATATATATACATGTTTTCATCAAGCTATAAAATCGTTGTTAATGTAAGTACGCAAATCCTAACCAATAGAAATACAAAAAGTTAATAAATGCTATACCGCAATCAGTAAAGCATAAAGGTATAAAGGTAAAGCATAAAGGAACATATTTGCTTCAAGAAAAATAAACATTTGTATATGAATCAATATTTGGTCTTTCTCAAGAATTTTTTGAGCATCTAAAATAAAAAAAATTGACTTGTGCCACAACCATCCCCAACCCACTTTTTAACAAAAAAACAACCACTTTGGCAATACAAAAATATCTATGTCCAAAGTAATAACTATATATAATATATTATATAGGCGTTATTCAGATAACTTATTATCTGTTATTCGTTACTCGATGGCTTCAAACTAATAATTTATTTGTAAACATTATTTACAGAAAGTTATTAATTTTTATATTATTTATTTAGCCTCCACCGCTAAGGGTCATTGGCCTATTGTTTCAATTTGATATTCTTTGATTAAAATCTATTTTTTAAAAACAGACTTGTCTACTGATATTGTTGTATTTCTAGAGCTTACTATATATCTCTGCAGGTCAGATAGACACTACGCCCCCCTCTCCTACTGAGTTAAAGCAATCTGAAATTTAGACTAAAACTTCATTTAAAATATTTAAAAAAAAATTAAATTAAATCAGGGACTATTATAATGTAATATGATAATTTATTTGATTAAACATTCATGAATTTATCAAGAAGTCAGGGAGACACGAACGTATTTAATTATGTGGCATTAGGACGTGAAGTGGTACTGAGATATGAAAGCACTTAGATTTAACGCATAGAAAAAAAAAGTAAATAACATCTCATGTTTTATGCTCTTCACGTGATTTCAATGGCATGAGTTCATGTGACCTAGAATGTACGCAATACCTATGTTTCTGCCAGACACAGTAGTTTCAACTGCTGAACTAAAGGTCATGACATTTGTCTAAAAGTAATTATGTTGAGACATTTACCGACCTTGCACCGTGGGAACGATGTGATTAATAACTGATCTAGGAGGACAAAATTCATTGACCATAATTTTCGACTGGAAGTTATGTATTTGTCACAAATAAATATAAATAAGACATTTGTGGTTTAATTTTATTTAATATAATATTAATTTGTGGTTAAAATCCAAAAAAAACAAAAACATATTTCCAGAACAGGGCCGACTATACCAACTACTAAACAGAAAATCTAAACTTTCCATTGAAAACAAGCTACTGATCTACAAGACAATTCTGAAACCTATTTGGACTTATGAACTAGAACTGTGGGAACAGCAAAATTTTCTAACATCAAGCGCATTCAATCCTTCCAGTCAAAAGTCCTTCGAACAATAGTCGATGCTCCTTTCTATGAAACCAACAAAACCCTACATCATGACCTCAACATCCCATTTGTCTTAGACCTTATCCCAGAAAAATTCTTCAAATTTTACCAGAACCTTACTTACCATCCAAATTCTCTTGCACAATCCCTATCAAGCACCACCCATCCCCATAATCCTCCAAGAAGGTTGAAACGAAAGTGGCCTCGTGACCTTTTGTAAATTGTATATATGGCCAGATTCTCCACTCAAGACATGAGTGTATGTGGCTAAAGTGCTCTCGATCAATCTCCGCTGGCTTTAGTAACAGTGATGCGGTTGAGAGAGTAGAGCAGGGTTCTCCTGGAGTGTGTATATAGGTATGCATGTGTTTTGCTTAGTTCTAATTTTCTTATTTTTTAAGTTATTTTATTTCATTATTTATTGTATATACTTTTAATTATTAGTTTTCTTCTACTTATTTTATATTTTTGTACATATAGTGTGAATGTTATCCTACCTCACTGTTACTAATGTCCAAGAGACGGATTGTTGTAATACTCAATAAATAAATTTAAAAAATAAATAAAAAATATGAAAAAAAATTACTATATATGATGACCTTAATTTTCCATTGAAAATTATTTATTCGTCACAAATAAATAAAAAAGAGACTTTTATGGTTAAAATTAATTAATATAACAATTCATGGTACAAACATAAAAATATTTTATAGAACCTTAAAAAAATAGTAAAAAAAAATTATTTTATACCGGGTGTTTCGTAATTGCACGACACTATTTTAGGTATTTGTTCGCTAACACAAAATAAACAAAAAAGTTCATATTAACATATATCTCAAACTCATTTCTTAAATTGATATCAAAGGTTAAAGATTTATTATTTATTTACTACATTAAGACTGACTGTACAAAGTTTATGTGTTTAATACTAAATAACAGGTTTTAGTCACCTGATAAACAAATGAGCGATAAGCACTGAATGTATTTGCTCATTTGGTTGTCTAGTTCTGTGTGTTTTAGTGTGGGTGAATACTGTGACACCGTCCAATTTATGATTATCATGGGAGACGCCATAAATTTATTCAGGTTTGCAAAATAAACAGACATTCTTTTAACTTATGGCGAGATACCTAGAAACGGTGTTGCTGCTGTTCGAAGATATCGTGAAAAATTTCCGAAGCGAAGAATACCAAATCGTAAAACATTTAAGGCCATTGAAAGACGCCTTAAGGATAATGGTACGCTAACACCTATATGAGTAAAAGTCGGTCGACAAAGATTTCGACGAACTGCGAACGTTGAAGAAGAAATATTCAATGATGTTTAGTTATCTCCTGCTACTATTTATCTCCTACTCCTAGTAAAACAAGAGTGCCACGTCGTTTCGATAATTCCTCTACAAGCGTATGGCGACTTTACGCGAACAACAATTGTATCCATTTCACGTATCGAGTAGGCAAGATTTGTTACAACAAGATTATAACAAGCGCAGAAATTTCTACCAGTGGGTAATTCGACAATGCACACGAGATCCTAACTTCCTGAACTGTATTTTGATTGCTGATGAATCTTGTTTTACAAGAAACGGGATTCTTAAATTTCGAAATACCTATACATGGGCTAAAGAAAACCATCATACAACTGCTGTTGGACAATACCAACATACCTTTTCTTTAAATGTCTGGTCTTCTAAATGGTGGTCTTCTAAGCAACAACATTATCGGCCCTTTCATTTTGCCACCTAGGCTGTCAGGTATATCTTTCTTGCATTTTTTGCAAAATAATCTTCATTAACTCTTCGAAAATATTCCACTAGGCATTAGGTAAAGCCTGTGGTTTATGCATGACGGTGTTCCAGCTCACTTTTCAAATAGTGTCACTGATTATTTAAATGCAACTTATGGATACCGATGGGTTGGTCGAAACGGACCTGTTAAATGGCCACCACGATCTCCGGATTTAACGCCATTAGATCATTTTGTGTGGGGCTGGATGAAGTCTATGGTTTATTCTGCGGAAGTTGGCACGCAAGCTCAGAAATCGGATCGTAGAAGCCGCAGTAACTATAAAACTCCATCCTGATGCTATACAAAGAGCCAGAGAAGCATGGATTCGTCGTGCTGAATGCATTAAACAAAACGCAGGTCCCTTTGAACAGTTAATCTAAATGTTGCGATAATAATAAATAATAAATCTTAAACGTTTGATATATGTTTAATAAATGAGTTTGAGATATATGTTAATATGAACTTTTATGAATAGTGCCCTGCAATTACGAAATACCCTGCATAATACCAACATTATAAATAAAAAGAAATCGATTGGAAATCATCTATTCGTCACAAATAAATAAATAATAAGATATTTATGGTTTAAACTACTTAATATAACATTAATGTAAAAATATATACATTTCGAGGGAACTTTCAGAGGAAAAAATTAACAATAACATAAATAAAAGGAAAATATTATATACAAATTATCAGCAGTACCACCATCCGTAGGAAAGATACTCTCTGAATGAAGTTCCTTATAATCGCTTCCTAACTGCAATTAAAATTTCCCGATTTTTCGCTTGGATTTTTTCTTTCCTTGTTTATTCTGTCTGAAAATATTTGCACTCAAAAATCCATTACTCCGTAAAAAAGTGCTCCCTCAAAATTTTGTTGACGCAACTTGTGCTATGCAGACCCCACCGAAAAAGCAACGAAAAAACATTATGCGGTCTCCCTGTTCCCTCGAAACCTTGAGAAGAATAGTAGTTGTTATCAGATCTAGAAAATATTCTTCAGTTATGACACATATCTTCTAAAAAAAAATAAATCATTTTCCGAGTATTTTTCCAAATCTCATGGATTTTTTATGTAAATAGGGCCACACTGTCTTTCAAACCTTTATATATTTTGTTATATAATTCATAACGTTTAATAAGATTAGGAAAATTTGATTCTAAAACTTTAGTTAACGTTTCCTGAAATAATTTAAATAATCTGTGCTTAGCGCAAAGCTGCACAACATTTGACGTATTTTCCTTTAAAGGATATAAAAAATTAGAAAAAAAACTGTAGTGACAGGATACCAGAAAGGATTATTGAAAGAACATATAAGCGTTATTTATGTATTTCAAAGAATTAATTTAAGTCATTTTTTACCTGAAATTTTAACCAAAATCAAACTGGTTGAACCTAAATTAATCCAGTGAAAAAGATAATTAAGTGAAGTATCAAAAGCTACTTCAATCTTAACGTCTTTAGCAATTACGGACACAGGCTCTGATTATATATATAAATAAAGTAGTGCTGGAACTATTTGTCAATTGTTGAAACTAAAGGCCTTCTCGCCCTAACATCTCTGTTCCCAACTCTACTGTGAGAGCTTAAACGAACTTTGAAAATTTACTTGGTCACTTTTTAGGTCACTAACTATCTGTAAAAAGGATGATATGTTACATTTCTCATATTTTGAAAAATTTGTTTGTCCTCCTAGATCGGCGATCGGCCACACTGTACTTTGGTAAAGTGAGGAATCGAATGTTCAGTAAGTTAGAAAAACAAAAATTGTAGTTATAACGTGTTCTTTATCATATTAACTCTTCTTATAATTGATCGTAGAATTCATTTGCTAACTAACGATAACTCCTCGTAAATCATCTGTCCTCTTTTTCAATTATCAGTTTTTATGTCTTCCAAAATTGATTGCTACCATATGGTGTTTGATAAGTTAGAATTAGGAGCGTGTAATAAGTATGGTACACTCTGTGATAGGAAGCCAGGTGATGTTCATTAGTTCTAGAAAATATTAACATTATAATAGAAAAATAAATTAATTATGTTAGTTAATTTATCTGCAAAATCTCTGACATAGTACTTCATTTCAATGCGATATTTATTTTTTATTATTGCCAAGAGTCTGAGGAGTGCTTCCACTTTCCGTGAGCCATTATTGTTAACGAACAGATAGAGGCAGATACTTATACCTGTATATTTACCACTACATATCCGATGAGGAACACTGTGATATTGTCTTCCTCATCTGGATTCGAGTTCAACTTTGGCCGGTCATTACTTATTCCGTTTTATCTGCTGTTTATCGACATCTTGGGTTGGAATACCCACCTAAGGTACACTCAGCCTCTGGAAAACGGTTACCTTTGATTGGTTGTAAAACTTGATGGCTGAATGTTATCCTGACCAAAGATCCAGATGAGTATTAACCTTAAAACAGCACTTCCTTACAAAGTACTCAACCCAATAAACCATTAGCCATAGCCAGTTTCATGACGAACGGTCTGTTTTTACATATTATTTCTCAAAGGTATTTTTTGTCGGTACGCCATATCTTCATCAAATCCAATGATTGATCGCTCATTTTGAAGATCTTCTTCAGATGGAAAAATAGTGAGATCCTTCCGAAATTTCAGGAAAAAGTTGTGAAGACAAATAAACTTTATTTGTGAATAGCTAAAAAAGTATACATTTTTTGTTGATTGTACCTATAATTATTTAACAGAATACTGAATTCCAGACAGTAAAAAAAAAAAAAGTCTAAATCAGACCATTATTAGCTGATATACAGGCTATTATAGTACGTAAACATTTTAGATTAAAATATGAAGGAAGTTTTATAATTTTTTTTTCTTGGTCGATTGCAAATACCGAAAAAATAGGAAATCAGTAACCAGTAATGATAAACGAGTTTATTACGTTTATTATTATAGTTTCTACTGATTTAAGTTAGTTTATTTACCTCATCTGCCTGAAACAGGTTCAGATGTCCAACTTTCCCAAGATAATGTATCTCTTTATTTAAGAATCATGCAGCACAATACATTTTTAATTTAATTTTGAATTAACTAACTGCAGTACGAAAACCAAAACAAAATTGAAACAAATTAATTAAATAATTATTTAAATAAAGCATTGAATCAAAATGAGTAGACATTAAGGTAATATATAAAACATATAAATAGTTATATTTCGCGCAGTATTCAATTTCAAAAAAATTATGTATAGTAATTTACTTTTTTTTTTATGTAAATATTTATTTGCAACTGTAAACTTGTGTTGCCAAACTTGTGTTCAGCAAATGTGCTGGAATATGAGAAATAATGACATGTTAGAGATTGGGAAGGACAGTACTCAGCAGCACCTCTTCTCTTGTTTCAATTACTCTGCGGTTGTCTAAGAAAGGAGATCTATCATCCAACGCCTTTTTAGTTTCCTCCTCATATTAAGGTGTATGTCAGCTGTTGCCATGCCTTTTATTAATCTGTTTTTATGTCCGTTTAAATTTCTATAAAATCGTCGGTAATATTAATTTTATAAATTAATGGAAATGTGTTATTCTAAAATTCGTACTTTAAAATCTAATAAAGTAATAAACACTCAACATTTTTTAGTGATGATTAAATTCAAACTGAAGTTTTTTATTTATTTATTTAGGCTATAAATAGATATATTATATTTTTCTTAACTCTCATCATGCGTTGTTTACTAAGCAACTAATCAATCTTTTGGTAGAATTTTTATAGCGCTAGAGAGTCTAGGATAAATCAATGTTTATTTTTGTTATTTTTTTAATGGGAATTCACTACAATCTAACTGTTATTGCAGCCTTGTTTGAAATTTAAAGTTTCAATTGGTAATAACATGATTTCAGTTAGGCATGATTGTTTTTTTCTATTTGATTAATATAACTGCCTAATTAGTTCATCAGGAACAGTAGCAATACTTCCGGCTACAGTCAAAAAGAAGCTTTAAATGCATGGGACAAGTAAAAGATCACTATCTCGCGCCATGCATTATTCTAATGAAGTTAGTATTATTTGCATTTCTGCCCTTGCATTACAAGAAAGGGAGAGTACTGATAAAAAATATGTTCAAGAATATGTCCCCCAAGCCCCGAAGTCGCAAATTGCAGAATGTAAAAGAATGTACTCGAACTGATGGTACAAGGAATCATCAATGAGGCTCAGCCAATCACTTTCCACCATTACAAAAAAAAAAGAAACACTAATTGACGCTATGGATCTTCCTGTCTTGTTTGGACGAATTTACATCAAATTTGGCATTGTTTTTTTAAAAAATAATAAACAAAAGAAAACTCATGTCACTATTTCCTGTATTGTCAGTTCATTTGCTAATTGTCAGCATGCAGTTTACAGGTGCGATTAAATGATAAAAAAGTAAATAAATAAATTTCATAAGCCGCTTAAAACATCTTTTAATTTATTGTCTTAAAATAGAGCGGAGGATGTAAATTTGTTGTATTTTTTCAAACAAGATAAAAATTTCCATAACATCAATTAATTTTTCTATATTTTTTAATAATTTTTTTTTTGCTAAAAAAAATTATTTGCGCATGTTAGAAATAATTGAAGATTTAAAAAAAGAATTGGAATATTTATTTATTTGTTTTTATTGTTGCCTCTATCCTGCAGGGTCATTGGAAACACTTCATATTCATACTCCGTTGTAGAATTTTATAATTTTTAAGAATTAGGAAAAAAAGTTTTTTTCCTTGGCTTTTTCAGTGAGGTTTTCTTTTAGAATCTGCGCCATATCCAAACTTTTCGTTATATTCTTAAATACTGGGCAGTGTTGGATGATATGTTGAACTGTTCTTTGCACCTTAAAGCCCTCGCAAGTCGGTTGATCTAGTTTTCTAAGTAAATAGGCATGTGAAAATTGACAATGCCCGATTCCAGAGGACTGTCTTCTTTTCTGGAGAATCGGTTACTAGTTTTCCATTTGGAACAGTTTTTTTTATTTCTTTTAACTTGTTGTAAGCTGTTGTCTGATTCCTTCCGGAATATTACTTTATTTGATTTATGTTTTGGGCGTGTCTTAATTTTGAATCGTACTTTATGGTTAGATATAACCTTCTCAGATAGAGAGGAGGTTCATCTGCTTCAACATATAGACTTTCTACTGGTGAGGTTGACAATGCTCCAGTACAAATTCTTAAAGCACAATTGTGTACAACATCTAACATCATTAAAGTTTTATTTGATATGGTACCGTAAACACTTGAACCATAGTCTAATTTACTTTCGATGATCGTGCCATATATATTTAAGAGGCTTTTCCTATCCGCTCCCCAGTTCGTATGGGAAAGATTTTTGAGGAGGGCGATCGTTTTCAGATACTCTTCTTTAAGTATTTTTATGTGCAGTGTCCATCGAAGCGATCGATCCAAATGTGTGGGCGGGATGGTCGAATGGGCTAACCCGTTGTGCACAGCGCCCCCGTTGCCCAGTACCCTGATATATGATAAATGATACCAAAATAGTCATGAGTTCTCGTCATGGTGCCAAAGCGTCTTTTAAATCCCTCCCCACACTCTCTAGTCCGGGAAAACCCCGTATAGCCTTAACGGGGAGAAAGGGGAGGACCTCTCCCCCCCCCCAAAAAAAAGTGTATCCCTACATGGTTCAGGTTATCAACAAGTGTAATTCCGACACCTTTCATCTGTATTCTTGGACTGAGTGCACAACCTCTTAGAATGCAAAAGTGCATGGCTCTGGTTTTGTTAGCTGACAGTTTGAAACCACTCTCTGTCGACCATGCTTCTATGTTGTCAAGGGCTTCTTGACATTTTACATTCTATAAATTTAATGGATTTGCTTTGTTCATAAAGCAATATGTCGTCTGCATACATAATAAGTTTTGCTGGTCTAACAAAAACCCCTGCTATGTCGTTTATCGCGACCTAGAAAATGGTCGCTCTGAGTGGGGGAGTACCATTCTCCGTCGTGTATATTGTAGATTCTGAAGAACCAACCCAAACAGTGAATTTTCTATGCTTTAGAAAATCCGTGATGTATTTCCACACCTTCCCTTCAATATTCCATCTTCTTAGAACCTTCCAAGACTCGCCATCTCCACATGGTCATAAGCCACTCATAAGCCTTTTCGATATCCAAGAATATATCAATGAGATGTCGTTTCTTTTGAAAAGCTTCTTACGCATCCCATTTTAGTATGAGTGTTGAGTCCATAGTGGAACGGTGTTCTCTAAAACCATATTTGTTCGGCGTGAGGAGTTTTCTCTGTTTTATTATTTCAGTAAGTCTCTGGTTTACTATCATTTCTTGAATTTTACACATGAAAGGAGTGAGACCGGACGAAAGTTTGATACCAGAGATTTTTTTTTTTCATTCTTCTCTATTGGTATAATTAGTGAGTGTCTCTAAATCTGTGCGAGATAACCGCGATCCCAAACCTGGTTATATAGCTGCAGCAAGACCTGTTTTCCATTTCAGTCAACTTATACATGATTTCATTGGGCATGTCGTCGCCGCCCACTGCTCTGACTCTTTTGGATGATTTTGGAGTATATATTCCACTTCTTGTTTCCCAAATGGAGTATTATAGTTACCCTCATCTCCGTGTTGTTCGTTCGGTTCATCTCCCCAATTTGACCGTCCTTGAATATTAGTCGAGGATGCCTGATGAAAATGTTTTGCTAGTTCTTCTGCAATTTCGTCTGTAGCAGTAATAATTCTTTGGCCAATCCTTATACCAGGTAGTTTTGTCGTGTTAGGAATTTCCCTTATGCTTCTCAATTTATTCCAAAGCTTTTTCGTTGAAATATAAGGGTTTATTGAAGATACAAAATCCCTCCGTGATGCCCTTTTACTCTCTTTGATTGTCCCATGGCTATTGCAACCTTTTAAACTCTATCGCATAGCGAGTTCTGCTTTTTCTGTACTTGTCTAGAGCACGTTGCTTAGATTTAACAGCTTCTTGACAATTTTTATTCCACCAGGGAACTCTTGTACGAGTCAATATTATTGACGCAAATGGAATTGTTTCATGAGCAGCCTCTAGTATTGCTTGGTTAAAACTGCTAACATTAAGATCAATATTGTTTTGATCTTCATATACTTCTTCAAAGTAGTTTCTTACTTTTTCTTGGAACGCTGTCCAATCAGTTTTCCGGCACTGCCAATGACAGTTCATCCTTTGCGCTATCACACATCTCATCATTAGGAGGATTGGAAAGTGATCCATAAAGTTGTTGCTTCGTCTTCCATCCAATTTTATGGTGCCGGCCTAACATCGGTGAAAGTGAAGTCGATTGAGAAAAATGTATTGCTTTTCGAGCAAAAATGTGTGTCTTCCCCCTGTTTTGTTCAGGAGATTGACCAAGGGATCATTCTCTAAAACGGTTTTTATTTTTTTTCCCTATGTCCAAAATCAGCTAATTTTGAGCCCCAGGCTATATCGTTAGCGTTGAAGTCACTCAATATGAGGTAGGGCCTGGGTAGTTGTTCAACAATTAGCTAAATGTCGTTGGTTGTGAACGATTCCGCTGGTGGGATATAAATGTTACAAATGGTAATTGGTTTATTCTGATAGATTCTGATAGCTAATGCTTCAAAATGTGTGTTTAGAGATATTTCCTCAACAAATATGTCGCTTCTTACAAATGTTCCTACTCCTCTCCAAGACTTTAAGGATCCTTTTCTATCGTTTCGGTAAACATTATACTCTTTTATTCTTACTTTTTGGGTTTCATTAAAGTGAGTTTCTTGAAGGCATAAACATATTGGATTCTCTTCTTCTATCAACTTCTTTAGATATTCTATGTGACGGAAGAATCCGTTACAATTCCAGTGCATCATTGTGTTCATTTAGATTTGGAGAATTTTGATTTTTTGATAGTTTTATATCTCTCTCTCTCTCTCTCTCTCTCTCTCTCTATATATATATATATATATATATATATATATATATATATATATGTTCTTATGTTAAATTTCATTGATTGATTATCATATCATATTATCTAATATGATATTACATAATATATACGATACATAATCTTCCATCTTATGAAAAATTAATGGGAAAAAAATCGTCTTTTTGATACACTTTTGTATTTAAAATTTATTTTTTACCATCCTGAACCGTGTTTAACCTTCATATAATACCTTTTAGTAGCTATAAAAAATCTATAAGCTCATTCAACGATGTGGTAACTTAGATTTTATGTTGTTATTATACAGATATTTTTAAATGTATTTTTTCTTACCCAAAAATGTATGAATCAAATGAGATATATCTTTTTTCTTTCAAATAACACGCTTCCATTACCAGAAACATAGGAAAGTAATTTTAAATAAAACGATATTAAAAAAAAGAATCCTCTTTTCCCCATTGCTTTTTAGGTACAATACAAGGTGAATTAAGAAGATACGTGCATATATGTATGTATATGTATGTATATATATATATATATATATATATATATATATATATATATATATATATATATATATATATATATATATATATATATATGTATATATATATATTCATTATTTATGATGCTAT
Source organism: Nezara viridula (assembly GCA_928085145.1). Lineage (NCBI taxonomy): Eukaryota > Metazoa > Arthropoda > Insecta > Hemiptera > Pentatomidae > Nezara > Nezara viridula. Next base: position 116,962,227 of record OV725077.1, read on the forward strand.
ATTTTGTTATAATTTTTAAACATTTATTTTTTTAATAAATAGTACTTTTCAAATATATACATAGTACTTTTATAAATAAAAAGTACTATGTATATATTTGATTTGATATTATATTTGATTACTATGTATATATTTATATCAAATAGTACTTTTATAAATAAAAAGTGTTTTAGTAATCCATTTTATACATAATATTCTAGGTCGCAAAAAAATAAAATGCTTGTTATTATTATTATTTTCGTTGGCCTTTGATGAGACAGAATTGGGCATTTCATAATTTATTTTATAAAACTGGCGGCGGATTTAAACTTATTCTTTGACAAATCCTAATTAATTTTGGGCTTATATTATATTAAATTAGGGATTTTTTCTGAAAAGGAGGAGTAGCAAATTGATCATTAAAAGCCCTCTTAAAATAGTTTTTACTTTAATTTTATTTTAAATTCTCTATTTAGAAATATTCTTTCAAATCTAAGAAAAATAGTAATAGTTATAGAAGAGTAGCTCATTTAGACTACGTAAAACAAATAAATATAAATAAACAGCAAAATAATAATACTAAATGTAAAAAAATGGTTTTGACAAAAATAATTCATACATTCTATTATTGTTTTTTATTTATTTATTTATATTTTATGAAATTTGCATCTGCGCGGTTCAGGTAACAGAAAGAACCAGAGGATTGGAGTGATTTTGGGTTGAAGAATGAAATGTAGTGTATTTGTCTTGGATGTAGGATTTTACTGACGGGCTGTTTAAGTCGTTGTGTATTGTAGTGTTTGAAATGTACCAAGGTGCGTTAACAATTTTTAGTAACATTTTTTATTGTGCTGTTTGTATTTTGTTTATGTGTGTTTGTTTTGCTGAACCCCAAAGTTCTGCTCCATATGTCCATATTGGTCTCAGTAAGTTGTTGTAGATCAGTCGCTCTTTTCGTAAGTTAAGTGAAGAACTGTAGTCCAGAAGATGTGAAAGTTGGCTATATCGTATAGTAAGTTCTAGTCTTTTTAATTGCGTATGTATGTTCCAAGTAAGTCTTTTGTCTAAATAGAGTCCAAGATACCGTACATAGTTCTTTAAAGGCACTGGATTATTGGCAATGGTTGTGGGTGGACATGAGGCTTTCCTAAGAGAGAAACTAACGTGGGTGGATTTATTACTGTTTATTTTGATTTTTCCAGTTTTCAAACCACTTTTCAAGATCATGAAGATGGTTTTGTCGGGCAATTGATGCTATAGTAGGATTTTTCTGTGAAGTTAGAATAGCAGTGTCTTCATCGAAGCAATAAATGGTGGTATTAGGGTGTTCAGGTAATTTAGTTTCCATAATAGGCCCTTGTGCCAGACACTGCCAAATGCTTTCTCTATGTCGAGAAATACATCAGAGCAATATTCTTTTTTCCAAAAGCCATAGAGATAGCATCTACTATCTCTATGATAGTAGATGCTATCTACTATGATGCACTGTAGAGTGATAACAGAGAAAGCCAAACTGGTCATTTGGTATCACTTCACCATTATCTAGAGTAGGCTTTAGAAGGTTTAGTAATAGTTTTTCAAATATTTTCCCCATTATTGGAAGAGGTGCTATAGGACGATAGGATGACGGAGTAGTGGTAGGTTTTGAAGGTTTGGGAATCATTTTGATTGTGGAGAGTTTCCAAAGGAGAGGAAAATAGGTAGTGGGTAAAATGGAGTTATAGATGTGTGTAAGAAAGAAAACAGCTTTTCGAGGTAGGTGTCGAAGAATAAAGGGAGTGATTAGATCATAGCCAGAAGCTTTTTTGTTTGGTAGTCTGTTGATTTCTTTGTAAATTTCTTTTGGATGAAATGCCGGTGGGGGTAGTGATAAGGGCAGTGGTGTTGTCAATTCTTCTTCTATTGTGTTAGTAAGATTATTGTCCTGTATTGTGTTAGTCCTAAATACTTGTGCAAGATATTTAGCAAATTATATTTACAATTCTATATATTCTATATTCTATATATTATATTCTATTCTATATTATATATATATATCTATAATTATATTTAGAAAATTTTTGTCGTTGTCAACAACCTAAATTGAATATTTATTTTTTGAGAAGCAGTTGGTCGAGGGGTGCTGTCAAATAAATACTAAATTATTAAAATAGTATTTTAATCGTTACGCCGACGTTTCGACCCACTTTGAAGGTCTTCATGAGGGCTACAACAGATACAAAATATATATGGTGAAAATAAAACAAATGAATTATAAGTAGATATTAAATAAGAAACAGTTGTCTGATAAATAAATAATAAGATGACATGAGACATTTATTTTTTTTTTTTACAGCTCTTTCAGTCTACTATAATTTCTTTACAAATTTCCCATTATTTGTAGTGGTAGCGGTGTGATCGAACGAGATAACGCGTGTGCACAGCACCCCCGCACAGTGGTACAAGTAAGAGAAAACTCGCGACATCTATTTGAATCTGTCTAAATCTATTTTTTTTTTTTTTAGAACTTCAAAAACTAGATAAACTGTTTTATTGATACCTTATGTTGGTGGAATTTCCGAGATTTTTTTTAGTATGCAAAATGTACAGTTTTCACTGTTATTATTGAATAGTTCAATTGAAAACAAAAATTCATTTAGCCGATGTCGCAAGTTTTCCCTTACTCGTCGTTGCCCATTCCGTCAATCTGATATATAAGATAGGTGGATAAAAATAGTCACGAGTTCGCGTCCCGGTGCCGGCGGCGTCTTTTAACTCTGCCATTAATTCTCGCCCTCACCCTATGGCCCAGGAAAAATCCGTATAGTCTTAAAAGCAAGAAAGAAGAGAACAAAAAAAAAAAAAAAAAAAAAAAAAAAAACTTATATACTTATATAAGAAAGGGACCATTTCTGAAAATGAAACTATTTGTTGAAGGGGCCAAGATCTTTCAATTATTCAATAAAACTGTTGAACACAAAATTCTTTCCTATAACATAAATAATAAGTTTCTTATGTTTGGATCTAAAATAGTATAGTTATCGAGTGCTGCAGGTCTTCCCTTAACCGGAATTATGGGGTAGAGCCTAATTATTAACATTTATTGTAGTTAATGTATTATTGATAATAATTTGGATGGACTTGACATGCAACTACTGTTCAGTGAATTCAACTTGTTATTTCATCCTGCATATCTTGCTGGTTCCTCATCATCCCTCTTCACTTCTACTGCTTGCAGCCATATCTTCTGAAATGTCGCTTGTAGGGAGTCTCTCTTCTCACTTTAAAGAAGAGAGACGCAGAAAAAATGAGGGTAAAATCAGGACGTGCTCTTTGAGTAGTAAGATAAGAATCCACCCGAATATGTAGTAATTGTTTAGTTCTTACCTCGGCCGATAGATACCGCCTTCACGTTGGCCAGTAAAAGGAGCAACTGTTCCACAGCATTTTAAATTTTTCCATAAAAAAAAAATCCTTTGAACGAATACCATTTTTGTTTCTGTAAGTACAGTTAATGGGTATATTACTGAAACTTCAAAATGCAGAAAATATAAAGTGTTGCACGAGAAAGTGTGGGTTGCTGCAGTACGTTCACCCCTGATCTATATAAACCCTTCTGCCTAAATAAACAATATCTCAAAAAATAAAATAATATTTCGGGAATACATTGATAATTCAAACGCGATCATTTCCATTAAAATTCTAACTTGTCGTTTAGTTTATATAATTAGCTGGCTGTCATTCACCTCATTGGTGATATGTACCATCGTATTTGAATTTCAGATAATACTCACTTTGGATGGTCTGACACTCATTTTTGCAATGAACTTACAACAGGGGAGTAGCACCTTATTTAAAAGACAGTGCTACAACGAGAGCATGTAGTAAACCAGAATAGAGATCGCTAGTAAGACGACAACAAGGTCAATAAAGGGGGCGGGATGACCGAGCGGGCTAACGCGTGTGCACAGCACCGCCGTTGCCCGGCAACCTGAACAAAGATATAATTTGATAAAATAATTAAGAGTTTATACCCGGTGACTGGAGGGATTTTAACTTTGGCCTTAGTCTCCAGCCCTCAACCCCGAGCACAGGAAAGCCATCGTATAATTTCTAGCTCCCAGGATGTTGCAAGTACCTCCTGCCACATCAGCTGACCATCTCAGCTTTGGACTCCCTCTTCATTGACTGTTTCAGCGATTTTCCTGGCATTGATATAGACATTGAGGTGCCTTGTATACCTCAGGCACATCAAATTTATTGCTTACATAACATCAGTTTTTCCGAGGTAATTATACAGCTTCCGGTTCGTACGCAACTTCCACTCCTTTCCAACTTTCACACCTCCAAACGGCGGAGAACCTTTCCAAAAATTCTAACCATTCTAAAATAAAGAGTTCCTCTTCAGCAGCCTACGAAATTGTCTTAAATTGTCCTTAAACAAGTACGGGACGCACCAATGTCTAACAGAGGTCTAGCTTAGTATCAGTCGCTGACAGAAGTATTGAAGTAATTCCTCCATTCGTCAAAAAGATCAGACTTGTTGGTCACCAAGTTACCTTCTTCATCCTTACAGAATTTTAACCGATAAATGTATTGCTTTCTTTCCTTGTTGGCTAATCTGGAGAAATCTCCATTTTCTTTGTTACGGAGTGGCAGTTCAATATTTTATAGCTCCTTCATTCCTCTCCTGTCATTTCTTTTGGGGATATAATAGTTCTTCCTGTCTTCTCTGTCGGTATTCATCAACAGAACTCCTTCTAGTTGTTATAGTCATTGTTTCGTAGTCAAAATTCTTCTTGTTCGTGCCTGCATTGCATTTCTTACCAGAATGACCGCGTGTGGTCCTGGTATTTTTTCGGCTGTTTCCATTATTGCTCCACAACTGTATGACCAGAAATTTTCAATGTCCTATCCAGTATCGTAGGTTCTCAGGCTTCCTTTACTATGTCGTACTTCTACAATGTTTTGCTGAATTGGTACATCCTTAAGTTTCCAAAATTTGAAAGTTATTCTCGACAGCTTTCGAATTCGTTATTAAGCAGATCCGTCACCAGTCGCCATGGTCCGAGCCTATATTAGATCCTCTGAATGAAGGCTTACTATGAATTTTTCGAATACTGCTTCACATGTGATGTAAATATGTCCTGTTCTCCAATAAAGGATCAAGTCTCTCAAAATTAATAAAAAAACTTCATAAAACTGCGACAAAAGGAAAAAATAATGTATGGCTACAATTATTCGGTGATTAAGATCTACGACTGAAGCTGCTAGAACATCAGTAGCATTGGTAAATAACAGTAGCTGTGAAGAGAGGAAATGATGGATATAACTGCCGCAGAGGGCAGCTCGCAATCAGCCAGTGATTTAGGGACCTTTGGGGCCTGTGATTAAAAAATTAGTGGACCCGCGATCGTTAACAGTTCCCGCGGCTAAATTCTTTTTTTCACCCTTAATTGGCCACAGGTCACGGTGCGGAAAGAAACCGATAAGTGAGCAGTTGCAGTCCAATTGCCAGCGCTCTTTTTTACAACGGTCCCATCAATCTGCTCTGCATCCTGAGGAAATTACAAGATGCGGTTGATTAATGTCGCTTTTCTTTTCAGCCCCCGTCTTATCTTAGCCCAAGTATCGGTTTAAATAAAAGATGGCCTTACGGTGAAAGAGGTAGATGATTTTTTTTATTTCTTTTTAAATGTTCGATTCTAGATTTACGATGAGTAGTTAAGATCTGAGTTTTTAAGCCAAACTTAGAGCGGTAATATAAATTTTTATCTCTCGTAACTGCTTCCTTCAAGTAGGTATTAAAAAAAAACGTCTGCTGAATAGACCAGTACAGCTTCTTCATCATTTGTATTTGGTACAACACGAAAAAACTAATGCTTAATTTAAAGACAAATTAAATTTTTTAATTCATTTTTCTTCTCATTAGATATTTTTAAAAATTGCAAAAACAACAACAACAAAAAAGCTGCACATAGTATAGTTGTATAAATCCGTTTTCGGGTCTTTGGAGCAAAATATTTCCGCAAACGAGGTAATAAAAGCAAGGAAATTTCATGGATTTCCAGTTTTGACCCTTAATTAGTATTAAAATAATATCGGATAAAGGATAAATGTATCTTCCTAACAATTTCTACTAGTTAAATGTGCAATTTTTAACTTTTGAAGATTTTTACTAATAAAATAAAAAAATTGTGAACGCAACACAGTTTTCACTTACCGCTACTTGAATAAAAATTATTTTCTGGCAATGTTGGAGTATTATAAAATGTTTGGAGTGCATTTTTAACCGATCTATCGCTTAAAGCTTACAGTTAACAAATAAATAATACGATTTAAATAACAAAAATCCTATTTATTATATCGATGGTTGATAATGGATTATACGACTATTAATTATTAAACTGTTTTATCAATTGCAAAGTTTACTAAAATGGAATTACGAGATTTGAATTGCCTTTCATAAATTGGTCAAAAGCTGTCACACTAATTGTAAGTGGATGCGGTTGGGATGTCATAAAGGGGAAATTCATCAAATTATTCACTAATTTAATTTTTTTAAAGTTTACATGATGATCATTCGGAATAAACGGACGATACCTATTTATTTAAATACAATATCAGATCTAAAATGCCATTAAAATTATGATATGCTCATCTTATGGATTTGACTATAGACAGACAAGGAACCAAATTTATTTCTTGGTATCGAAAGCGTGAGTGAAAATTGTCGATTTTTTTAGCCTCTCGCACGCTTACAGAGCTCCCCCATCTTGCGGCGTTAACGAAAATATAATAAGAATTGCTTTTTTTATACATACAAATTCTATGTTTTCAAGTGAGCACACACACACACACACACACACACACATATATATGTGTCATAAGATCAGTCGTCACATATGGTTCAGAGATTCGGAAAATTTCTAACCCTTCACAAAAGAAGCTACTCACATGAGAGAGAAAGTTTAACCGCAGGATCTATTGTTCGGTGTGTGAACATTGGTAGTGGATACCCACAAATGAAGAAATGATCGAGATCTACGCGAGGCAGAATTTTTTCTAAAATGTGAGGAGTAATCTAGTCAGATCGTTAGTTCATGCCAGGAGTCATTCCATAGGCCTGCTCTAAGATCGACTTGGCTTAAGAAATAAAAGAACGCCTGAGATGGCTGGACGAGATGGAGGATATCCTAAAAAGTGATGGGAACCCAAAGATGGAAAATGCTTTCTTGTTATTGAGGAAAGTGGGAGAAGATTATAAGAGAGTCTTCAGGTTCTTGTAGGTCTGTAGCATCAAAAATAAATAAATAAATATATATAGATATTTATCCGGTTAACTAAGTTATAATCAGTCAACAAATAAGTAACTTCACTGGACAATTTGCAATCCGAACACTCCTCTGCAAGAAATAGTTCAGAGTACTAAGATTTCACTTAGAATAGCCAACAGTAAACTTAATTACTTACCTATGCTATAATATAATTTTATATTATTCTAGAGTATACACGGTTTCTTATTGAATTATAAAATATATTAACTGAGAAAGAGGAAGTTAATCGTAAGCACTTTCAGTAACATATTTACAAAGATCAGTTCTTGTTATGCTAATCAAAATTGGATAAATCTTAACGTTAAAGAATTGTGAGATAACAATCTTTAGACCTGTCTGTTCCGATATACTAATGTTTTTCATGTTGAGATTTCTAATTTATGTTGAGGCCTAAAACTGTTGAGATAGGCCGATAGAATACACGATGAGCCGAGAGCCATTGACAAAAACATTTCTATTTAAAAATGAAAGATATTGTCTAAACAAAGCTATATAAAGCTGACAGAAATAGATATGGTCTCAGATTTTATAACACATAGGCGTTCCCCTGGGCTGGCTGCATTATGCATGAGACTGTTAAAACCCAGAGCTCGGTGAACCTAAGGAACATTACGCTTAGGTGTACCCGAGGGACACCTAGCCTCAACCTATTTCTAGTTTCCTTCCTGTCTGAAGGCACTAGGATAAACATAGGGTAAACATGACTTTTTTTTTAATAGACAATGGCTACTATAAAATTTATACAACACGGAATTTTCATTTGTCTATGGATGTTTTTCTTACCATTACTGTATTTTTTTTTTCTATATTGAAAACTGTTTCATTCATTAATGTGTACGTGCTATCGCAAAACCAGGACATAGTTACCTTCATATTAGTAACATAACATTAGTAATAATGAGAAAATAGTTCATATTAACCACATTTACAGAAAATATAAATGAAGAAATTTAAAAAAATAAAAAGTAATATATCGTTAGAAAAGAACTTAATCAGCGATACGGACTTCTTTCTAGCCGACTTGACAGGCGTTCTAAATTATCAGTGAATAATAAATTAACTTTTCAAAAAGTCCTCATTAAACCACTTTGTACATATGGAATCGAGTTATGGGAAACACCAAAGACATCAAATATAAATGAATCCAATCGTTCCAGTCTATAGTTCTCCGGAAAATTGTAGATGCCCCCTTTTATGTTTCTAATCTTACGTTAAACACAGACCTTGACATTCCTTTTATCACGCCAACTCCTACAGACCGTTTTAATAATTCCCATGACAAACTGACTCCAAATTCAAACCCAGATACTCAGGCTCTATCTACTGCTACAATAAGTATTTGAGGCGCTGGCCAAGAGACTTATTGCATAGAGCTGCTTGCTATCTTATTATTTTGATGTTATAATATTTTATTATCATGTTATTTATCTTTTTTTTCTTTATTATAGTTTTGTGATATACTAGTATTTTATTTTTTACTGTTTTCTATGATTTTTTTTTGCTTTTATCGTTTCGTACTGTTCTCCTTGAGATCATATATATTCCTTAATATCATATTTGCTCATTACCATTGTAGATAGCAAATTTATCTTGACAGAAGTATGTATCTTATAAATAATTATGCAATAATATATAGTTGACATAGTAAAGTAACGAGTGAGATAAATCACATTTTTCAATTTCGTTTGTTAGCCATAGTACTCCAGCTTGATGCAAAATGTCAAATCTCACCAGTAATCGGAAGACCAGAGTCAGTAATGTCATTGTTATAAACTTATAGCTATTATTGATATGTACATGCTGTAGCAACGTTAATCATAATCGAATGTTTATATTGAGCAAAGATTCATATTCGTTACTTTAACACGGTGCCGACGATATACAGTAAACGTGAAATAAAATAACATAAAACAGTTATACATATATAATTCATAATGACTAATATACACTTATGATTATATTTATCATCAGCCAGAGAAATATTTTGGAACCAGGCTTTTGTTCAGGATAAAATCTTCAGGAGATTTTAGCAGTTCTTTCTGAACCGCGTCACTGGCATTTCAAGCCAGTGGAGATTGAGCGAGAAGATTATTTGTAACAATATTCTTTTGTCAAAGTTACAGCATATTGTATAAAACAGTTTCGATATGATAGTGCACCCTGTCACAATAAAGTGATCTATATGTATATGCTATAGGTGGGGAACCTGCGACCTCTTTTCGCATCGTTTTTCGCGATATTTATTAATATAGCCCTAGAATTAATTAATATTTATTTAGATTAAAAAAAAATTGAAAATTAATACCATAAGTTGAATATATGTACTGCGTGTGCGTTCAGTGAAAAAAAAGTTTTAAAAAAATGCCTCCATTAGTTTAACCTTATGTTATGTTTAACCTTACTACACCTCTAATGATAAAAGTATTCCTCTGTGGTATATGCCAGTAATATTCTTAAAAAAATCATATTAGAATAACATATGGATTTTCTGAAAATTTTTAACAAAGCACAATATTTCGAAACCTTTTTTTCAGTTGGTTGCAGAAAATATTTCAAAGAACTGTAGGTACTGTATTTATGATCCCCATTTCTTCCACGATTCGGTAGCTTTCACGCTTCTCTAGCTTACAGTATATATATCTCTGTCGCACACAAATGGTTACTCATTGACTTTGGATATTTCGGGAAAGTTCTGCGTGTGAACTTATATGGTGGTTATATGTCTTCGGACTTATAATACTATATACCCTTATAATACCTCTGAATGAGGACACTAGAATTTTCCACATAATAGATCTTTGTTATAACTGACAGAGCTCGGGTTAGTACCTTTATGTCAAGTATTTTATTATCAAAAAATAATAATTTGATAAATAAACATCATCGCGGACATTCGAAATAGTGGAAAAGACACAAATATAGTTAGTTTGATCTGTCTCCGCTATTTCGACAATCAACACAAAGTTTACGTAACTAAGTTTTAGTCAAATGAATGAATGAATGTTGAACAATATCGGTTTTAATTACTTATCGGTATATATCTATATACAAACTTACGTCATTTTCATGAAGGCTTAATATATATTAGGCTTAATATATATTATTAAGTGTGAGTATATCATAGGATTTGACCTGTCCTAATATTATTAATATGTCTTAATATTATATGCCTAATATGTCTTAATATTATTAAGACTTAATATATATTATTAAGTGTGAGCTTATCATAGGATTTGACCTGAGTACTTGGAAAACACGCTTCAAGACAAAGAACAATTTAAGACGGGAAGTAGCTGGACGGTAATTGAAGTCCTAACAATTTAGCGTAATTTATCCATTAGCCTTATTTAGTTACCTTATCTCTTGAGTCCTACCTCTTTTTAAACCTTTTCCCTCTAATTATAACTAATGGAGGCTTTTACGAAAATGAAACGATTCTTTAATATCCTTTAGGCTCTTACTACATTGGCATTTTAGTACTTAATATGATTTTAAGAACAATCTAATCTAGAAATTCCGATATTAACAGAATTAGTCTTGCTAGAGTTAAGAGCATTTCATTAAGTAGATGCATACATAAGTTTCATTAAAATGGACATAATCTAAATATGTATACACTCGCAGATATCACTGCTGTTAGTGCAAAAGGTATGTACAAATTGAATTTTTTTATAAGGGTATAAAAACTGAGTAATTCATTATGATTTCTCAGTATAATTTCATTTTATTTTCCTCTCCTACTTTCAGTAGTAGCGGGCAACTTATTGAAGTTTCAAACTAAAAAAAGTCACCTTTAGCAGAAATAGAATAAACATGAAAAATTCTTAACTTTTTTAGACGAACAGCAGACAAATTTTAACTATCCATTTTTCTATCTTCTTTATATGTTACGAGATTAAATCTAAAACATAAAAAAAACTAAAAATATGCTTGCAGGATTATGGGTTATTAATATGTTTCTGGAATGAAAGGATCTAGTTTCATCCAAATCATATCATTCATTGTATTTATTTATTGATTTAACGGGGCATTATCCGTCGCTCCAATGACCTCCCCAACATTTAAATCCCACTTATTTAACTACTTTTTATCCATACAGTTCCCAAAGTATTATAAATATACGTACATTTAAAAGCATTCTGTAATTTAAATGTATTAATTATAATACATTTACTTAATACATAATATAATCATAATGTATTAAGATTTTTTTTTTTTTCATTTTTCATTATTCCTTCTTTGCATCATTTGTTAATATTAGAGATTACGTCATGATTTCTTATTATTTCAGTTGGTATTTTTTTTATTATATTTTATTTTATTTTTATTTTTTGTACATGGAGTGTGAATGAACTATTCTATAACTATTACTGGTGTCCTTGAATGTGCTAGAATTTAATATAACTCAATAAAGAAATGTTATATACTTCGAAACACAGGAGCCAGATCCAGGCTCTGGAGATGCGATACCTGCGAAAGGTGGAGGAAAAGACCAGACGATATAGAATTCGCAATACTACAATCCGGGCCAATCTCGACGCCAAAGCACTCGAAACCATAATAGATGAACACAAGTTGAGATGGTTTGGGTACCTTCTCCGTATGGACCGGAACAGAGTCGCAGGGTAGGAGACCGAGAGGAAGACCCAGAATCTCCTGGGAAGAAGGCGTGCCAGATGCATTCCAGAAGCGAGGTTTGGAATGGAAAAGGAGACGAGAGCTGGAAAGGTCCACCTGGTCCAAGCTCTACAAGAAGCAACCTCACACTGCATAGGCGGTAAAGAGGAATAGGATTATGATGATGAAAGAAATGTTATTCTTCTTTATGTCTATCTGAGGTTCAAAAATCCACAATTTTGTTCTTGTATGTTGTTCAAAGGGAGCTTAAGCCAGAATAAATTACCAGTTATCATTAATATGCATAAAGATTGAATTTACCAGTTATCATTAACATACATAAAGATTGAATTTACCAGTTATCATTAACATGCATAAACATTGAATACATTTATTGGTATGTTATTTACATATTATCATTTAACTATCCATCTGTATAGGGTATGTGGGCGTTTTTTGCTTTTTTTAATTTACTCATTTTCAAGTTCTTTTATTTAATTTATTGTATATACTTTTTGATTAGTATTTAGTTGTTATTTTGCTTCGATTTATTTTATTTTTTTTGTACATATAGTGTGAATGTGATCCTAACCTTCCTATAACCAATGCCTTAGTTACAGAATGTTTTATTATTCAATAAATAAATAATTTTTTTTTTTTTTTATTTAGACATACAATATTCTGTCACAGGGACAATAATTATAGATAATACAAAAAAAAATCCGTCTAAATTAAAATTACGTTTATATCACAGTTTATTATCATTTTTAGGTACAACTTTCCCTTAATGTCAACATCAAAAACAAATAAATAAATTACACATCAGAAATTTGTCCTTGGCTCAAAACTTGTACAATGAACTTTGCTATTTTATAATTTTTATAAAAATTTATAATTTTTATAAGTTTCCGTGTGTTATTTTTTAAGATAACATTCCTTACAATTTAGTTCCGTATCTTACAAGAGAGAAGAAGTCAATGAAATTGTACTTAATGTTACCGAGATATGGCCTATTTAATTTTAAACTAATGTCTCCTTGGAAATTATTCTTCATTATTTGGTTTTTAAAAGCTCGAAACTATAGATTCCTAATCGTTTTATAATTGTCGTAATTATCTATAAGTTTTAAGATTAATAAAAAAAGAGAATCACTTTATGTTTATAAAACGGTGATGCCCAATTATATTGGGTTGCTCCAAAGGTAGCATTCTTATCAATCCTTATTAGACAATTCTTAAAACTAGTGTACAAATATACAGTATTATCAATATATATGAGCATAGTAAACAATTGTTTTTTTTAATGTATTTTTTTCACTATTTCTTACATTAATATCTATTTCGCTATGTACTTCCCTATCTATATCTCTTTCTCTACCTTCTCTCCCCTTATACATTTATCTTTTTTTATTTATATTTTATGTATAATCTTTATTAATTTCTGGAGAAGAACCCCATACAAATAGAGTTTATCTTTGTATAACAAACATTATTACTTGTATGGTATTACACATATTTTTTATTTCTTTTTATTTATATACTACAATACAAATATTACTACAATATAACTACAAGAAAGATTTAGAAAAGCATATTTGGTAAAAAGTCAGACAGTTAAAATAACGCCAATTGTTAAGAATTACATAAAATCTAAAACTCCCGTTAAAACAACTGGCTAAGCCTGTTTTTTGTCTACAACATTCAAATTTAGGACATTCTTCCAGTAAGTGTTTTACTGTTTGTGGAACGTTATTGCATTTTTCACATGTGGGAGCTTCGAGACCTCTCAGAAGGTAGCCATGTGTAAACTAGCAGTGTCCTATCCTTAGTCAGCAAAGCATAACTTCTTCTCTCCTTGAACTTTTGTAGCTTGTGAGCCATTCGTCCCAATTAGGTTTTATTTCTCTCATTTTGCATTGTTTCATTTCATATTCCTTCTTCCATTCTGTTTGTAGTCTTGTTTTTGCCTGATGCAGCCAGTCTTGTAAGGTAATTTTCTTTAGTCTTATCTCCGGCGTTTCTTCTTCACTTCTTGCTAAATGGGCTGCTTGGTAAGCTTTTTCATTTCCCGGAATGCCGCAGTGGGCTGGTACCCAAACAGACACTATTGACATGTCTTTGTTTTTTGCTTTCCACCATACATTTAATATTTCTTTAACAACAGAATTCGTTGGGGATGGGTTGTCGATAGCGGTTAAGACACTCCATGAGTCAGTTACAATGACCCACCACTTTTCCACAGAATCTCTTATGAAATAAAGACCGTTCCTGATGGCAGTCGCCTTCTCTGTAAAAATGGAGCATTCGCCTGGCAGTTTAAATAGTAGTTGATTTCCCTTATTTGTTCGGCAAACCCTACATTGTTTCCTTCCTTGGATGCATCTGTGTATATGAATTCGTAATTTTTATAATTTTCAGTTAGTTTTAAAAACGATTTCTGAATTTCAATCGGGCACGTTCTTGATATTTTGGTCATAGATCTATTTATCACTGGTCTATATTTTTTCCAATAAGGTATTCTTAATTCTGGGATGGGTCTAATAATGTTTGTGTCCATGTTTATTTTACTTAATGTTTTAAAAATTTTCTGTTTAAATATGCTATTATCGATGTCTTTAAGTCCACATCTTTCGGATCCTTCTTCAAAAAAATATGATGTAAGAGGGTGGTTTCAATTTTGCGACATATTTAAGAGATAAATATTCTCGCCTCAAGTACAAGGACGGTTCTCCAGATTCGGCATAGATGCTGTCGATTGGGGAGGTTCGGAGTGCACCAGTACAGATTCTTAGGGCTGAGTTATGCACAGAATCTAATATTCTTAGCAATGTTTTACTGGCTGTTCCATATATTTGCGCGCCATTGTCGATTTTAGTTCTCACTATATTTTTATATATTTTTAATAATGTCTGTCTATCGGTACCCCAGCTGGAGTGTGAAATACAAGCCTTTTCGTCCAGTAATCTCTCAAATTTATTTATTTATTTATTGTTACATTCCGCGTCTAACCGATCGGGTCATTAGCGGCTTTAGATGTAATCAAATTAGGTGTACAAATTTAATGTCTTTTATAAATTCAAACACTTTCTCTCAAATTTCTAATATGTTTTATCCAGTTCATTCTCTTGTCTATTGTTATTCCTAGATACCTATGTTCTTCTACATAGTTAATTATAGAACCGTCTAGTGATATTTGTGGGTTGTACTGGTGGCACTTTCGCAGCCTACAAATGTGCAAACATTTAGATTTAGAGGCTGACATTTTAAATCCAGTTACTTTAAACCATTCTTTCATTTTGTCCATAACTTCTTGTAACCATTGGATATAGGGTATAGACTTGATACGGGCTGTGATTATTATATCGTCGGCAAATAGGAAACACTTAATCGGAGTCTTGATGCAGGACGATATACCATTAATGGCTAAAAGGAATAGAGTCACACTAAGAGAAGATCCCTGCGGAGTACATCTTTGTAAGCTATGGCTTGGAGAAAAAGTATTTCCTACCCTTACTAAGAATTCTCTATTGCTAAAAAATGTCTGATGTACGACCACATGTACCCTACTATCCCCAGTTCCGCTAAGATTTTCAAAACCCGCCCTCTTGCCATTGTATCGTAAGCTTTCTCGAAATCTAGAAATATTGTTATTAAATGTTTCTTAAATAAGAAAGCCTCTTGTGCTTCTAAGCCTAACGATTGTAGAGAATCGATAGTTGAATGGTTTGACCTGAAGCCGAATTGGTGTGAATAAAGGATCTGTTTAGTTTCTAGCGATTTACTTAATCTTGTGTTTACCATTCTTTCCTTTATTTTCCAAACACATGAAAGTAAAGAAATGGGTCGAAAGTCCTTGGGAACGATGCTTATTTCTTTTTTTGGTATTGGTGCGATGATAGATTTTCTCCAGTAGGAAGGAAATTTTCCACTTGTCCAGATTTCGTTATACATGTTTAACAGATATGCTTTCCCTGCCTCTGGTAATTGTTTAACGAATTCTCCTGGAATTTCATCCAGACCAGGCGCTGATTTTCCCTTGCTTTCATTAAGTGCAGAATTTAGTTCTTCGAGTCGAAATGGTCTACAGAATTCTTCAGAATAGTTTTGACCTACATTACATTCTTGGTGCATTCCATCAGTAGCTATTGTTTCAGAACTGCAGCTTGAAGAAGATACATTTCGGAAATGCTGCGCTAAAGCTTCAGCGATTTCTTCTGGATCAGTTATAATTCGTTCGTTAATATTCAGTCCTGAGATTACGTGTTGCTTCCTTATTCCTTTGATGGCTCTGATTTTGTTTCATATTCGTTCGTTGGAGTTTGACAATTCATGGAAGATACGTATTGTCTCCACGATGCTTTTTTACTTTGTTTAATTATTCTATTCGCCGAGGAAATTATCGGAGACTACCAATGCGGATTTAGACGGAATCGTTCGACTATTGATCAAATATTTTCTTTACGGCAAATATTAGAGAAAAAAATGGAGTATAACGATATTGTTCACCAGCTGTATATAGATTTTAAAAAGGCTTACGATTCTATTGACCGCCAGAAACTGTATAATATTCTAATCGAGCAGGGGATTCCAAAAAAACTAGTAAATCTAGTCAGGATGTGCTTGACGGAGACACTCAATAAAGTTAGAATCGGTAATAATTTGTCCGAAAAATTTGCGGTTCGTTCGGGCTTAAAACAGGGCGATTCTCTTTCGCCTGTCCTGTTCAATTTGGCATTAGAACATGCCATTAGGGAAGTAATGCGAACCGAGAAAGGGTTGGATCTGGGCGGAACAACATCCGTGCTGGGCTATGCTGATGATCTGGTACTGTTAAGCGAAGACGTTGAAACTATAAAACTAAATACGACAACGTTAATAAAAGCCGGTAAAGAACTAGGACTCGAAATAAACGTGGATAAAACAAAATATATGGTTAGCTGCAAAAATGGCGATACTACTGGTGATATCGATATAGATGGTAATATGTTTGAACAGGTAGATAAATTTAGGTATCTAGGTTCTACGATAACTACAAAAAACGAAATTGAAGAAGAGATTAAGGTTAGACTGAAGGCGGGGAATGCTTGTTATTTTTCTGTGACAAAACTACTTAGTTCGCGCCTCTTGTCCCGAAACTTAAAAATTAGAATCTATAAAACAATTATCTTGCCTACAGTTCTTTATGGATGCGAAACTTGGCCGCTTACATTAAGGGATGAGCAGCGTCTTAAGGTTTTTGAAAATAAAGTATTGCGTAGAATATTCGGACCGAAGAAGGATGAGTTAACCGGAGAGTTCAGACGGTTACACAACGCCGAATTGCGTGAGATGTATCCGGGTAATATAATTGAGGTAATTTCATCGCGGCGAATCAAATGGGCTTGTAAAGTTGTTGGGCTTAGTAACGAGAGAATTCCTAAAAGGTTAATATTTGCTGTGCCGAATGGTAAGCGTCCGAGGGGAAGACCGAAGCGAAGGTGGGAAGATTGCATTAAAGCCGATCTGAAGGGACTGGGTTTGGACGGCGAACGGTGGAGGGAGGTGTGTAACGGGCTATTGGTGGTGTCGGCATCGAACCTTCGGGTTCGCTAAGCCTTATTATTATTATTATTATTATTAATAATTCTATTAGCAATAGATCTCAATCGCTTAAGCTCTATTGCATCTTTAATAGATCTGCTTCTCCTATAACGATTAAGAGCTCGTTTCTTGGCTCTTATTGGTTCATCACGATTTTGATTCCACCATCGTACATTTTGATGTTTTTTTACTACTTTTAGCAGTTGGGATAGTTTCTTTGGCTGCCTTAAGAACTACATAATTGAAATAAGATATTTTTTCGTTCAAATTCAGGCCATATGGTATGTTTTGTAGTCCTTCGGTAATCAATTTGCTATAACCTTCCCCATCTGCTTTTTCATATTTCCATCTGATGTTTATGGGAATATTGATAGTTTGATCCCATGTTTCGATAACAATTGGGAAGTGGTCACTTCCGTATAAGTGACTTTTAGGACTCGAATGTTTGACCTTAGTCGAGTACATAGCATCTGAGAAACTGAGATCTATTGCTAAGAAATTATTATTTTTTGCGCTGAAATGAGTGTTATCTCCTGTATTTAGTAGTACTGTTGAAGTATTGTTCTCAAGAAATTTTGTGATGTTTCTACCTCTGTGATTTAAATCTGGAAGCATACCCCATAATGTGCTGTGTGCATTGAAGTCTCCTAGTAGGAGAAATGGTTTTGGTAGTTGTTCTACAATTCCTTCCTATGTCTTCGTAGAAAAATTCCTGCGAAAATGGTAAGTAGATGTTGCAAACTGTCAATAGTTCCTTTAAGAGTATTTTCACAGCTAGTACTTCGAATTGAGTTTGTAGTGGTAGTTCTTCGCTATAAATGTTTTTCAAGACAACTGTGGCTACTCCTCCCCATGTTTTTTCAGACCTTCTATCTTTTCTGTATATTTTATATTTTTGTAGTTTTACTGTTTGTTTATCGTTGAGATGGGTTTCTTGTAAGCAACAACAAATCGGGTTTTCTTCAGCCATTAGTTTTCTAAAGTATTCATTGTGTCCGTAGAAACCGTTACAATTCCATTGTATTATTTTTGTCATGTTTTATTTTTTGTTTTTTAGTATCTGTATTGCCTGTTAATATTTTCAAGGATTTTTTACTGGATGTGGATGTCGACAAGGTCATTTCCGTTTAGTAGTTTCAAAATTTTTGTTGTCCATATTTTGATGCCTCTATGATCTATGCGTCCTCTGATGTCTGTTAGCATTCTAATTAACCTTTTCCTGTCCATTGTGAATTGTTTTATAAGGTTTGTTGTGTTGGATGAAAATTTTTCTACATAAATTGTTTCGTACAATAATCAAATTTCTTTGAATTGCAGAGGGTAATTGTTTTCCATTACCAAATCACGAATTGGTTCTAGTATATATTTTGTGGTCGGGTTTGTTTTTTGTTGTGGATTATTTTTTCCTTTGTACATAAATCAGTTACTTTTTTCTCTGGTGTTTTAAGAATGACTTGTTTACCTGTTCTAAAGATTTGCGTTGTAGGTTTACTTCTTGTGGTTTTCACTGTTGTTGATGACCATATTTTTATTTTGTATTGGTTTAACATTGTTACTATCGTGGTTACTTCGTTGGATATTGTGGGAGTTTCTTTTTCTGTTGCTTTATTAGTAGGCAACTCGCTATTTTTATCAACTGTGTTGTTTTTTATAGTTTCATTTTCATTCGTAAATTCGATTCGTCAATTGTCATTGGTTGGCGGGTTTGTAAACCCGATTCATCATCCATGCCGTCCGAGTCTGGACAATTTGCAAAGTAAGATGTTCTCCGCTAAAAAGACCCTGTTATAAAGACCTTCGTTTTGGATTACAATTGATGTTTTCAGATGAATGATATCATCCGGATTTACATAGATTTGTCGCCTAAAGCTCATAATGTTGCTCATTTTGGGGTTCTGGTATCCTGCCTTTAAAAATGACATAGGTGAAAGTAACTTTATTCCCGTTCTACTAAGGTCGTTTTCTATTACATTATTTGGAATGTTAGGGCATACATTTGATATTATAATGCGTTTTGCTGGATTTACTAACCAACGAATTAGAATTATGTAGTCATCTATCATAATTTCTTTATAACGTCTGGATAGTAGTTTATCTACCTGCTCCTTGTTGGACAGGTGAATACAAAAACGGTTATTTGAGAAACGTGATGCAAACTTAATTTCATGAGGTTCTACTAAGTCTGCAATTTTTTCCACGTATTTCTTCTGTTTAATACCTCTAATTGTTTGTAGAACAATGGCATTCTCTGGTTTCGGAGTAGATATTACTTGTGCGTAAGTTGGTTGACTTATTTGTTGCTCTTCTAGTGCGTGGGTTAGTATTTCTCCATTACTTGTTTCAGTATTTTTACTATTTTTTCTCAACGTTTCCTCAACTTCTGCTACATCCTGTTCTGTAACCTCTCCATCCTTCATTTTTGCCGAGTTGCGCTTAGTAAACGCACACTCGGTTTACCTCTTTCGATTCGATTCCGGTAAAGCTGTTTATTAAAGATATGACTATGTCTCAGCTAACTGTCCAAGAATTTGTTCCCTTTTTATGCTTGTAATCTGATTATCCAAAATTCAATTTATAAACTTTTATGTAGAAATTGATTCCAGCTGTTCTTAAATTATTATATATTGGGTATTAGAATAATACGTGATAAAGAATCTTTTTTTCTATTACACATTTTGTACTCAAGTTGTGGAGTTAATTTTAATATATCTATTTTCGACTGTAATCTTGATCATGTATTTTCCCAAGAAGTGAATCTGCATTCATAGTCTAGTATATTTTAAGTTAGTCGGCATCAACAAATTCTGGGCAATTTAACCATTGTAACAAAAAAAAAAAA
Source organism: Nezara viridula (assembly GCA_928085145.1). Taxonomy (NCBI): domain Eukaryota; kingdom Metazoa; phylum Arthropoda; class Insecta; order Hemiptera; family Pentatomidae; genus Nezara; species Nezara viridula. The sequence goes on from OV725077.1 coordinate 116,982,557, forward strand.
AAATTCAAATGTTCACTATAAGCTGAGCTATGCAATATTCTTGTCACCCTCCTGCTAATGGCGTTTATATTTATTTAATATCCTCTCAATATTTGCTCTAATTATGCTCTAAGTTGGTTTCGTAAACTATATCGCTTTCACCAATAGCATCTAACAATGCTTTCAGCTGAGCACACCAATTATATTTCGACCGAGCAGGATTAGATTGATAACGTTTGTTTCTTAGCATTTCAAAACATATTTTAGGGTATTTAAATTCCTCAATTTCCACAAGCTTAACCAACGATTTTGTGAAACATTTCATATCATTGAAACCAATTTTCTCCTTATATTTTCTCCTCTCTCTTCCTAAGGTAATTCATAAAATACACAATAATATTAAGCTAATATTTTTGAAACGACATCATCGTAGTGAACAAATTTGTATCTATGTGGTAGGGAAAATTGTGTATGGGGATACCTTATATATATTTCATTTATAACTTATTTAAAATCTGTACCACCTACTGTACCATTAATGTTAAACCTGTACATTAACCATTGGGTAATCATTTTATGATGAATGAAGCAATTTAAAATTCCTTTTTTATCTTTTTTTAAAATAAAAAAATCAGAAAAAAAAATCTGGTGTTTCCACTCACACGACTTTCCTACCTATTTCAGAAGTTTTTTTATATCTTTAGATATGTCCATCAAGAAACAAAATAAATTGAATTAGATCTATTTTCCTCAAAATTGATCAAAGAAAAGATTTGAGTAAGATTTATTTGATTAACTAAAGCATTGCAAACCGGCTTAAGGTAGATCAGTGTAAAAATTTCAATACCCTCTAATATTGTTGATCTAAAACTTTTTGCTATAGCTTAATTTTGTCAAATAATAATTTCTGTTAAAAGAAGAAGATATAGCGGGCAACAAATTTTCTTCCATTCACTTAATCATAATTTCTTTTTTTTTTTTATTCATGAATCACAGCCATGATTTTTTTTTTTGTTTTGTTGGTAATTTAATTACCTTTCAAACGTTTTGTTATAAATTTTACCATATAATATATACCTAGCGAGTTAAGCCCCAAAACATTTTTCTTTTCTTTATAAATTTTTTCCTGAATTTTCTCGGAAATTTAGTCCATATATAAAAATTGAAAGGATAATTATGATACCATTATATAAAAGTTTCATCAAAATCGTTAGAGCCGTTTTGGTGTTACAGTCTATAGAAAAACATGTTTTTAATTTATTGCGCAGCTGCTATTGCGCATGGAGCACCCAATTTCTGTCACAGGCACCAGTAGTCAAAACCCTACCAAATAAGAAAAGAAGCAACAAAATCGGTTCAGTAGTTTCCGAGAAAATCTTAGCACAGACAGACAGACCAATGGCTAAAAATGTGTTTTTCGGACTCTGTAACGTGTAGATCCGTGGAAAACCGCATATCGGAAATTTGACCCGATCACAATACTTTCCTCACCTAGTATAGTTAGGAAAGTAAAAATAGGACCTTAGCGACGAGGCTCTGTTGCTCACGTTTTTTTTTCTTTTTCTTTTTTTTTTTTTAATTTGTATTATATCAACAAGAAATAAAAGAAACTAAATGCTTTACTTCACTTTGAGTACTGCTCTTGAGGCATTTGAAAGTACCGTAGTAAGTATATAGGACTATATAAAGCTCACTAAGTACTCTGAGGTAAACAGCTCCTGCGGTCTGGTTCCTTTTCAGAGAAAAAATAACCAATCCCAAGGGGAATAAAAGGAGTTGGAAATGCAGTTATCAACTGAGGCAGTTTGGATTTCTGTTGGGGCATTACCGGACTAATACCGAGTTCCAACTCACTATTAAGGCCCTGCCTAATGACGCCAGTAATGCCTAGTGCCTACTACCGCAGTCCTCACCTCCATTCGGTCCTTCCTTCTTTTAATTATTCCCTCTTAATTATCTTGACCTAGTAGATTCCGAAGAGGATCCTGAAGATTTTTAGACCTCCATTAGGGCTGCCTTATGTATTAGGGCTTCGTGCCCTCTATTCCAATCCTATATCCTTTATTTATTTTTTATTACATATTAGTTGGTAAATTGAGTTAGGTGACGTCAATGGCTTATTCGAAGTATTTGCATGAACTATGTTAGTAACTTTGAAGATTCTTGTCGGAGCGGGATATGATAAAAATAAAACCCTGAAGTAGCTTTTTTCCAAAATTATCCCGTATGTATATTTTAAAAAAAAATCAAATTAAGTATCGATTCCCATGTTAAAACACCTAATGAATCCAATGTTGCAAATATTTTTATTTAAAAATGATACTAAATATTACAAAAATGTATTGTGAAAATAAACTCATTTTCGATAACCAGGCCTTTTTTATTTTTTTTTTAAGGAATGCTATGATCCTTTCAATTGTTCCAATTATAGTCATAATCCAAAGTTAACCCATATAAATGTTTTTTAGAAATCGAGTTAAGTATCGATTCCCATTTTAAACACCCAATGAATGCGATGGTGCAATTATTTCTATTCAAAACTGAACCTAAATATTAATAAAAGTATTGTGAAAATTAGCTTATTTTCAAAAAACCGGCATAGAAATATTTTTTATTTTATTTTATTTGCTGTTATTTAACGTCGCATCGACTGCCAAGGTCATTTGCGACGATCGTTCTTTTTAAATATAACTTATCAATTTTATTTTTCGGATGTACTTCAGCGTTTTTTCAATACCAGCGTTTTCTTTGTACGGTGCGTTGTCTTCAATTTGGAGTTCGATTTGCTGTTTCCGGAACTTTTTGCACTGGAATATGTGTTCAACTGTCAGATTAGCATTTTCACATACCTCACATGTTGGTCGATGTAAGCCAAGAAGTTGGTGGAGATGGGTCAGTTTGGTATGTCCAATTCTGAGCCTGCTTATTATAGAACACTCTTTTGATGTCAGGTGTTTTGGAGGATACCAAGCTCGATTTTCGTCTTTGGTCAGATGAAGGTGATTGCGCGGCAGTAATCTCCACTGTGCATTCCAACTGCGTTCACTTTCTTTGAAATTTCTCTTCTCCATTCGTTGAGAAACATCGATCCTAAAACAGGTGAATCTGTGCTTCTGGCGGCTTCCTTTGCTCCCTCATCGGCTCGTTCATTGCCAATTATGCCAATGTGTGAGGGTACCCAAAACAATATTATTTTTCGACTATTTTTATTTAGTTTCAAGTTCATTAGCTGAATTTTTTTGTGCAATGTGTTACATGTCCATGCATTTTGCAGTCCCTTGATTACAGATAAGGAATCGGTCACAATTACTGATTTCTCAATATTGGTGTCGATTACGTATTCAAATGCCTTGAGAATAGCCCACGTTTCACTTGTAAAAATTGAATTATTGTTATTTAATTTCCATTTTTTTATATTGTTTTGGGTTACTATACAGCATCCTACACCTTTCTCTGATTTTGATCCGTCCGTAAAAATTATGTCATGATTATGGAATAATTTATGGACAATTTCATGATAACTATATCTAATTTCTTCTGGGGTAGTGTTGTTTGGAAGATTGTTCAGTCCTAGTTCATTTTTGATTGGTGGAATTGTCCACGGAGGGGTATCTCCTATTTTCTGAGGTATAATATTTATATGTGTTGTAATTTCATACTCAGTAGAGTATTTCTCAATTCGACTTTGAAGTATTTCTGAACCATTTAAATCACCTTTATACAGAATATCAAAATTATTGTGCTCTGGCATACTCTGAATTTTTGCTGCATAACGAAGAACGAGAAGTTTTCTTCTATGGTCCAAGGGCAATTCTCCTGTTTCACTCAGTAAGGCAGTTGCTGGGCTTGTTCTGAATGCTCCAATTGAAAGTCTCAGTGCAGTGTTCTGAATTGAGTCTAGCTTATTTAGGAGGCTTTTGCAAGCTGAAGAATATATGATGCTTCCATAATCTAGTTTTGACCTTATAAGGGATCTGTATGTAGTTAGCATAGTGTTCCTGTCTGCTCCCCAGTTTTGATGGGAAAGGATTTTTAGGAGGTTCAGTCTTTTATTACATTCCTGTTTTAATTTTTCTATTTGATATTTCCATTTTAGTTTACGATCTAGTATAAGACCTAAAATTTTGATTTCTTTGTAAAATGCGATTTCGGAACTGTTTATTGAAATATTTCTTACGTTCTCTAATTTCTTTTTCCTTGAGAAAACGATAGCCTGTGATTTTGTAGCAGAAAATCTGAAACCGGTTTCCTCCCCCATTCTTCTAGTTGGGATATAGCAGACTGCATTATCTGTCGTGTAAGATTAAGATCTTTCCCTTTGCAACAAAGCAACAAATCGTCAGCATAGAGGAAACTTTTTACTGGAAGACTAATTCGGTCGGCTATATCATTTATAGCTATGAGAAACAGAGATACGCTGATTACAGAGCCTTGAGGTACCCCATTTTCTTGTTCAACTTCGTCGGAGAAGACTTCGTTTACCTTTACTTTCATCGCCCTATTGCTGAGGAAATTTCTAATGAAATTTAGCATATTTCCTCTTACTCCATTATGGTAAAGTTTGTCAATTATACGTGGTCGATAAACCATATCGTATGCTTTTTCTATGTCTAGACTGATTCCAATCAGGTTCATGTTTTCTGCGAACGCTGAAAGTATTTCATTTGTAATATTAACCAGGTGATCTGTTGTCGAATAATTACGCCGAAAACCTGCTTGATTTTTATGAAAGTATTTCTTGTGTTCAAGATACCATATCAGCCTTTTATTGATGATTGATTCCATCAGTTTACACATTGTACACGTCAAGGATATTGGCCTATAGCTTTGAGGGTCTTGTTTATTTTTATTTGGTTTTAATATTGGAATTACTATAGATTTTCGCCATTGCGTTGGGAAAATATTTTGGGACCAGATTATATTAAAAATAGAAAGAAGATATTTTTTCCCCAATGGGGACAGTTTCTTAAGAAAAATAGATGGTATACCGTCAGGTCCTGGGGCAGAATTTTTCATGTTTTTAAGGCATTCCTCTAGTTCCCTTTCTTGTAATAGAGTATTGAGGAAGTGTTCATTGTCAGTTGGATGAATCTTATAGTCAGTTACGACCGGTTTTGGAGGAGTTACATAATTAAAACTTGAAGATTGAAGAGAAAAATGGTTACTTAGTAGATTAGTTATCTCTTTGCTAGTGATAACCGTTTCTTTTCCCTCAATTTTTAGTGATGTTATTTTACGACTCTTGTATATTCCTCTAATTTTCCTTATTTTGTCCCAGATATCTTTGATTGAGGACGATTCGTTTAGGCTGTTAAGGAATCGTTCCCAACTAGCTCTTTTAGATTCCTTAATAACTCTACGTGATATAGCTCTTTTCTTTTTGAAATCAATAAGATTTTCAATCGTTTTATGTCTTCGATATTTGTTGAATGATCTTTTTGTGGATTTTACAGCTTCCTTGCATTCACTATTCCACCAAGGAACAAGTGACTTGTTGGAAATGTTCTTTGTTTTTCCAATCGTTTTGAGGGCAGCGGTTGTGATGATTTCAATGAATCCGTTTACTAATTCATCTATGTTTTCCGTTTTGGGATTTGGTAGTTGAGTTTGTAACATAGAATCAATAGATTGAGCATATTTCGTCCAATCAGGGGATTTTAAATTCCATCTGCTAATTTTCAGAGGTTCATTGGTTTTATTAATAAATTGAAGCTTGAGAGGAAAATGGTCGCTGCCGAATAGTTCATCGAGAGTATCCCTCTTCAAATAGGGCGCTATATCTGGACTACAGAATGGCAGGTCTATATTACTAAATGTACCACTAGCTGAACAAAAATGTGTTGGTTTAGTGTTGTTTAAAAGAACTATGTTTGGCTCTTCTAAAATCTTTTCTAATACTTTCCCTCTTTTATCTAATTTGTGGGAACCCCAAATTGGGCTATGGCTGTTCCAGTCACCTAAAACTATGAAAGGAGTTGGAAGTTGTGTGAACAGATTATAAATTTCTTCTTAACAAAATTCATACTGATGGGGTAAATAAACACTGCAGACGAAGATTTCTTTTGGTAAGTCTAATGTAACCATTCCTGCAACAACTTCGAATTTAGAGTTTATTGGGATTTGATGGGAAAAGATTTCATTTTTAATAAATATTGCCACGCCCCCAGATGAGAATTTAGTTTGTCTATTTTTATAAAATGAATGATGATGATGAGCCTGATTGTTGTCCTACGTGGTGTGGGTTAAAGTTCGTTTCTTGTAAACATAAAACGTGGGGCTGGGTTTCCTTAAGTAGCATTTCTAATTCAGGTTTATGCGTAAAGAAGCTATTATAGCCACTGAATAATCATGTGATGAGTAAAGAATAGATAAGTAACTAGGAGGTTATACTGAAGGTTATACTTTATAGATAATTATGGTCTTTATAACTGTAGTTGGTGTGTTATTCTTGCTAATCGATTTTTAGCGGAGGGATTATCTACCAGCTTATGTATTTTTTGCATTATTTGTAAGCATGTTGCGGCGTTTTTGTAGTATGATGTTGCTAGATTTTTTATGTTTTTGTGACCGTATGAATCATTAATAAAGTTTATGAAACTATCGGTTTGTATTTTTGTGTCAATCTTATGTTCTCTAATGGTCTTTTGAATAGCTTGTATAGCTATTATTTTAGAGTTATTATTAGTGCCCCCTTTTTTAGGAGTTTGAGGTTTTGTTGTGTTTATTTTGTTTAGGGAAGTTGAAGGAAAATCTAACAACGGGAGTTCAATATTTTCAAGTGATTCGTTGTGTTCATCAGGTATTTTTATGTTCGTTTCTGTTGTATTCGTAACCTCATGAATATTATTTTCGAATTTGGGATTTGATGAACTATGATCTTTGGCTGTGTATTCGGTTGGCTCCAATTGTTGTCTTGTAATTTCTGATGTGGTTCCTTCTGTGGCGATATGTAGAGGGATATTTTTATCATTGTCACTTGTGATAAGTGAGGTGTTTTCTCCCTTTTCCTGCATTATTTCTTCATGGGGTTCGACCAAACTGTAGTTAATGTTTTCATTAGGATTTTTAACCTCACTGAGTGGACAATTTTTACTTATATGACCCTCTTAGTGGCAAGAGAAGCATCGAACTTCATCACCATCGAGAAACAGCCTGTAAGTATTTCCTTCAAATTATACTAGAAAATTCTCAGGTAAAGTAGGTAGTGTATCGGGTTGGGCGAATGTATGCCTTCTGGAGCTGAGGATATGTTCATACCCAGGTATTTTAATCCCTGCGCGAATGTAGTTTACTGCCGAATATAGCTTGATACCTATTTCTTTTAGTTTATTTTCTATGAGAATACTGGGTAGATATGGGGGAACATTAGGTATAACAATCCTTTTTGATTGTACAATCAGTGGACGCACTGGAATGAAGGTACCATCCACTGTGATACCTTTGTGTATTTCAAGGAAGTCTAGCACATGTTGTTTATTTGATAGAAATAAAACAATTCTGTTATTAGAGATTTTAGAAGAAAATATTATCTTACCTGGGCCTATTGGTTCCCCAACTCCGACGATGTATTTTAAGATGAAAGTTTTTTCAATTGCTGTGAATACAATACCCTGGTCTTTTTTTGGAGTCAATGTTGATTTTGCAATAGAGGCAAAAGACTTTCGACTTGAGGTTTCATTGGATTTCACGTGGTCTTCTTTTTTTTTTATTTTTTTTTTATCTATTTATTGAATAATAATACAATCAGCCACTGGAGGGCTATAAGTATTAGGGCTAAGAGTTCTCATTCAAACAATATATACAAATAATAGAGAAATAAATATAAATATAAAAAGTAAATAAATAATACTGATGAAGAAAGAAAATAAAAGAAAAAAAATAAATAAACAATAACATAAAAAGAAACTTATAAACACAATCATACCTATATACAATATATACATTCGCCCAAGAATCTCCGAGCCAGGCTTTTTCCCCCACATGTGGAAGGCAAAGCAAGACTCCAGGAGATCCCAGTGCCACTTTTCCAGCCGCATCACTAGTATTAGAAGCCAATGGAGACTGAAAGAGGGCACTAGAGCCACAGACGCTCGGGACATGATTGGAGAAGCTGGCCATTGCCAGGACTCCAGAAGCATATTTACAAGAGATCTCTGGGCCACTGCCGTTTTAACCTTCGTGGAGGATTGTAGGGATGAAGGGAGCTGGATAGGGATTGAGCTAGAGGATTCGGATGATGGATAAGGTTTTGGTGAAAGTTTGAGAATCTGGTTGGGATGATGTCGAAGACAAATGGGATGTTAAGGTCATGGTGTAGGGTCTTGTTTGTGACATGATATGGGGCATTGACTATTGTTCTAAGTACTTTGGACTGGAAGGATTGGATGCGTTTGATATTCGAATGTTTAGCAGTTCCCTACAGTTTAAGTCCGTAGGTCCAGATAGGTTTCAGTATGGTCTTGTAGATTAAAAGTTTATTTTCAATCGAAAGATGGGATGTCCTACTTAGTAATCTATACAGCTGGCCATATCGTCGATTAAGTTCTTGTCTTTTAAGTCTGGTATGTGGGTTCCAAGTTAGTCTTTTTTCAAGAAGGAAGCCAAGGTAACGGACTGTGTCTGAGTAGGGAAGTGGAATTGAATTAAAAAGGATTGACGGACAGGATCTGCGTCGCAGGGTAAAAGTGATATGTTTGCATTTTGATTCATTGATTTTGATGCGCCAGTTGTTGCACCACTGCTCAATCAAAGAGAGGTGAGATTGTAGGTTTAGAGATGCTATTTGAGGATCTGAGTGGGAAGATAGAATGGCAGTATCATCAGCAAATGTAGCTAGAAATGTATCGGGATTTGAAGGGATATCGGAAGTGAAGAGGATATAGAGAACTGAACCCAAGACACTGCCTTGTGGAACACCAGCCTCAACTGGATAGTAAGTGGAGAATGCGGTGTCACAACAGACTTGAAAGGAACGATTTGAGATGGGTTAATGGGTTTTGAGCTTGAAAAGCAAGCCATCGTGCCACACCCGGTCGAAAGCTTGTGCTACGTCCAGAAAGGCACCAGTGCAATAATGCTTGTTTTCAAGTGCAGAGGATATATGGTCCACAACACGAACGCCTTGTTGGCAGTGGAATGTCTTGAGCGGAATCCAAACTGATGAGAAGGGATGTTGTGGGATTCGATTATGGGTAGGATGCGTTTGAGAAGGATTTTCTCAAAGATTTTTGAGAGGATCGGGAGTAAGCTTATCGGTCTATAGGATGATGTGTTATTAACAGGTTTACCTGGTTTTGGAAACAGGATGATTATGGAATGTTTCCACACCAAAGGAAAGTTGGTTGTGCGAAGGATGCAGTTGTATAGATAGGTAAGGAATATGATTGCTTTTTTGGGAAGTTGTCTGAGGATTTGTGAAGTGAGGAGATCATATCCAGGGGATTTTCGGGGTTTTAATTTGTTTATAAGGAATTTGACCTCAGAGGGGTTAACAGGTTTTGGAGGTAGAGAGAGAGGAATTGGTGAAGAGAGGAATTCTTCAACTTCAGCAGTGTGGCTGGGATGGAGTTCGGGATGAGGGGTGAATGTGTAGGATAAATGTTTAGCAAACTCCTCTGCTCTATTCGCATCTGACGAAGCCCAGGAACCATCATCACGGCGAAGTGGATGGGAAATGGACTGGAATTTAAGGATTTTTTTGGTTACATTCCAGAGGGAGTTATCACTAGCGGATAATGAGGAGAGGTAGGAATTGTAGGATTGGGTTTTAAAAGTTTCCAGTTTCTTTTTTACCTGTTTGGAATAATAATTATACGATTTCCGGTCATCAGGATGCCTAGTTCTTTGCCAAAGGGTCCTAGAGCAACGTTTGCTATGGATTAGGTCCAATAGATCTTGAGGTAAAGGATTTATGTTATGGTATTTTTTGGGACGATCAGGTGAGGATGCAGTCCAAGCTGCTTGCTGGATCAGGGTAGTGAAGGAATGCACTGCATCGTCGAGGTCTTCAGGTGTTTTTAAGGAAACTCTGAGGTCAATATTATCTTCCAGTATTTGACGGAAAAGGTTCCAGTTAACTGGCCCCCGATAAATGAAGGTGGGGATGATTTGGGAATGGGAGATGTGGAAACGGTTAGGACTAGAGGACTATGGTCTGAGGAAAGATCATCAAACCTTGAAATAGAACAGTGTAGTGATCCTAGACCTTTGTGGAGGAAAAAGTCTAGAAGGTCGGGATTGCGGTTGGGATCTGTTGGCCAGTATGTGGGTGTATTAGGTGAAAGGATGTTGCTGCGATGGGAATTAAGTGCAGATAGCAATGTTCGCCCTCGGGAATTTGTGGATCTGGCTCCCCATTGCTGGTGTTTTGCATTTAGATCTGCACCTAGGAGGAAGTGGTGTCCTAAGGAATTCAGGAAGGAAATTATTTGGGATTCGGAAATGGGTGTTTTAGGTGGGGAATATGCCGCAACTAGTGTTATTGGGTAAATGGGTGTTTGGATTATTACGGCTGTGGATTGTAGGAAATTATGGCTTGGTAAGGGAAACAAATGATGGGAAACGGATCGATGGATAATTATGGCAGTGCCACCATGTGCTGTTCCATCAGGATGGTCGGTTCGATAAATATTGTAGCCGGGCACGTTGATTTGTCGTTTGTTGGTTAGTCGAGTTTCAGTTATTAGTGCTATGTCGATGTTTTTGTCATGTAATAAGATTGTCAGTTCGTTGATGTGGTTCCGAATACCATTCGCATTCCAGAGGAGAATGGAGAGGAATTTGGTTGAGGACATTTATGGATTTCTTGGCAGTGGAATGAGGTTGGATATAACATTGGTAAGTAGCGAAATAAGGGGGGTAATGAGAGATCTAAATTCGGAAAGGAAAGATGTCAATAGGCTTCACGTGGTCTTCTATGTTCATGGTTAGGATTTGTTGTTCGGTTGCCATTCTTCAAAATGGGTATACCCACAAGGTAGAAACAGAGTTTTTAGCTCTGTCTATATAAATTGCACGAGTTTTAATGAGTTGAAACTGATAAAAATTAAGTAAATAACTACTTCAAAATTAAAGCATAACTTTTCTCAACTTTCAACCTTTCAACTTTCTATTAAGAAATATTATGATCATTTCAATTATTAAGTATTTTAAATAAAATAATAGAATAGGAACACAACTACATAATTTTATGCTGGTAGTATGAAAAATTGCATTGTAAAAAAAAAATCCTCATCAAAAACTTACGATAGTAAAAAATAAATTGTTTTTACAGTACCATTATCTTGAACAAAAAGTTCTTTATATAGTACAATTTTAACCAATTTCCTCGCCTCCTTCCACTAATCGAACACCATTTTTTCTCTCTGAATCGCACATCTGACTTTTTGTTTCAAAATAATCCTTAAAGTTTAAGTTGTTCCAAAAAATTTAAATCCTATTTGAGTTTAAATACCTTTTAATTAAAATAATCAAATGTGTGCAATAGATAAAGAATTTATTAATTTATTTTTTAAAATATATTAGTTTCGGAATCACAATTAGAAAAAAATATATAGTTTTTCACATTTCTTGAAAATTTCTCTATAATAAGTGAAAAATAAATTATTTAAATTTTTATTAATTACTAATTCAATACTATTTAAAAAAAAAACTTTTTATTTTACAGGTATAAAAACCTCTTCCCTCCGAATACTATTATTACACTATTATTTCTCTCCTAACCAAACCCAAATCGATCTTTTTTAATTCTAAAACGAATCTTAAAGTTTGCTACATTCCAGAAGCAGTCCTGTTTGAGTTTCAATGTTTTTTTTAGTTGGTATTCAATTCAATTGATTTTTGGAAAAATGCGTAACATACAGACAACTAAAAGTATGTCGAGGATGAATATGTTTAATCCAACGTAATGGAATTGTTAACGTTGGGGAGTGGGTCCCAGAGTATTTAAGTATTTAGAGGGTATTTACAGAGAGTATTTACAGAGTAAATACAGAGGGTATTTAAGTTCTGGACGTTACAGATTCGATTACCACCTGCTTCAGTTAATGTTCATTTCTTGGTGGCCACAGGAAATGCATCATGGCACTGCTTTTTATTTATTTATTTTAACGCCTTTTAGATTATACGGAGTTTTCTCGGACCAGGGGAGAGGGCGGGGGATTAACGTCAGAGCAAAAAGCCACCCGGCATTGGGACATAAACTATTAATTATGTTATCATTTAAACTTCGGTTGCTAGCAAAGCGTGTTTGGCACACGCGTTAGCTCGCTTGGCCACCCGCCACAGACAACTCCCACTCTGGTACTTAGCCGCAGGGACAACCGCGAGGAATTGACAGAAAGTACCCCAATCTAAGATTACTTGCCGCCTCCGATAGCAGCACAAGTGAATATTTTGTATCATATTCATATACTCATAATATTTTTGGAATTATATCATTGTCTTATTTCCGTGATTTTTATATAATTTATTTAATTTAATATATTTCATGTAACTGTGGTATTTTATGTACTATATTCAGATTGCTTTATATACATACTTTATTGCGTTTATGTCATCCTCACTATTTGTTGTACACATTTATTTTAATTTTTATTTTAAAGTATGAATATTTTGTATTTATCATGTTTGTAGACCTGAAGAAGACCTTCAACATGTTCTAAAAAGTAGAAATTTTTTTTTTAATTACTCATGCAAAATAATTATTATCTGATTTTTATCAATCCATTTTGTTTTATATGTTCTCTATTATTGAGGAATTCTATGAGTTCAGCTTTTGTACTTTCTTCATATCCTTTAGATAGGTTTACTTTTTGTTTTATTCATTTATTATATATATATATATATATATATATATATATATATATATATATATATATATATTTATTTACACATATAAACATATTTTTGTTAATGCTTGATAAAAAATTCGAAATTATCTTTATTTTATACTGGAAACTGGAATACGAGTTTTTAAACCAGCTTTCTATCCTCGCATAGCATTCGTAATCCAATGCGTATTCCAGTGTACCTCCCATTCTCATAAAATACTGAAATGTTTTAGAATGAGGAAAGTTTGATGTGGATGACTGCGAAAATAAAAACCTAGGCAGGCAGCCCAGTCTCACCCTCCCCTCCTCCCTGAAAATAGCTTCGTTGTGAAATTTCCCTCGCAGAAAAACAAATGCAATATATTTACGTCTCGTAGAACAATAATGATAACTTAATACTTTTAGTTGTTTGCTGGCACAAATGCGAGTCCTAATCATAATTGTGTACATAATCAATTTAAACAATTCAAATAACTATTTGATCAAGGAATATTTAGGAATATGGAACCTGTTATTTATGAAGTTGATCGGAACACAAATCTATTGTCCAAAAGTTGTTTCAATAAAAACTGTGACATATGAATAAACCCAATTATTTTTAGTGATAATTATATCCTCCTCTACTCCTATATACTAGGTCTGATAACTAATATCCCTCGCATGTTTTTATTTCCCCACAGCCAGATGCCTGGTAACTTCCGTTCATGGTAACTATTGTGAAGATGTCTTTTGATTCGTCTATTCGTTCGCGATAGATACTCATCCTTCCGACACAAAGAATCATGATATAAAACATTTTCTTCAAATCGTACTCCATACCTTCTGCGAGTGCATTATTACTTCACTAGAAACTGAAACATGATGCACCGTTAAGATGTTTTACAAACAATACATGTGAACTAGAGATTTGGGTTGAATTACATCGAGCTCAATCAGGAGCTGTTCAGATTGAAAGTTTTTTAAAGCAAATAAACGGTGACAAATCATGCGTTTTCACTCTATGCTTTGCGGGACGTTGCATATTTCAATATCTTTCGGGGTGGAATGGCCGAACAAGCCAATGAGCGTGCACAGTACCGCGCGTTGCCCAGCAATCTGAATATAACTGATTAAATAATTACGAGTTCGCGTCCCGCTGTGGAGGGAGGGACTTTTAACTCAGGAATTAATCCCCCGCCCTCATCCCATGGCCTGGGAAACCCCGTATAGCCTAAAAGGTGAGGAAGAGGAAAACAAAATTTCAATATTTTTAGATTATCTAAATTAGTTTTTCGATATTATAAATAGCTACTTTGCAAATTTAAATATACCTTTTATATGTAATATTTTTTTTAAGAATGACTCTCAGACGTTGACTAAGTGCTGTTTCACAATTATTCTGAATTTTTTTTATTAAATATTATAAAACTCGATGATAAGCGGATTTTGGTAAACACTTAAAGAACAAAAACTTTTGCGATCCATACAACAATGTTTAGACATCTTTTTACTTAACTTTAGCTGTAACACACAAGTTTAACAAGTGTTTCTTTAAACATTTTGTTCACCAATGGCGTTACAGATTGTAGGTACAGTGTTTTAAGGGGAGGAGGAAAAATATTACCATCATTAATACAGCTTTATGTTCCTTGTAAAATCCCCAACACGGTAGGAGGATCCCCAACTTGCAAGATGTTGCAAGGAGGGTGAAGTTAAGGGTCCGGACACACCTTATGGCTCCAGGAAGACTAACAGCATAGCTATTTTAAAATGTTTATTTTTTTTTAAGGGTATCCAAAAAACAAGATCTCTGATCATTTGATATTTCCAATAATGAATATTTGTCGCTATAAATATTTATCGCTATTCCAAGAACAGTAATGTACATGCCGTTGTTATTGTTTAGGGCTTAATGGCATCAAAACTATCAACGCCTATCTAATCTTTGTTTCAATTAAATCATTACTAAATTATTTTTAGGACAAAAAATATAAAATAAATAAATTTAAATGTTGTTTAGTAAATCATTAACTTTAAATAAATTTGTTACCGAACTAGCTTTAACTTTACCATTATTTAAAATATCTGATAGTTTTGGTATGAGTCCTAATTTGGGTAAAATTGATAGGTAATAGGAACACTCTTTACGTGAATACTTGAAGAATGTGGCTGACTATGAGAATGTAGTTTATATGTATATTTAAAAAGAAACAAGTAGTGTAAGTACTAAATCTGAAAGAAATAGTTTGAGGCATCTACTTGATTTTGTTATGAAAAAGTTGCCCTTTTAGCTCCCCTTAACCTATTCTGTGAACATGTAATTTATAATTATTTTTTCTTCAAATTTTTCATAAAGGTTTTTTAAATATGAAAACTCTTTTTTGACCACCTATAAATAAAAAAATTAAAGTACAAGCTTGGTTGTGACAGAGCCGGGACATCTCAGGAAGTTGGATACTCCTCCATAATTATAATTTTTATATTAAACTTACAAAATGACAAAATGTTTCTATGTAATAACGGATAGCAAATTACTCATATGACATATAATGTAAAGCAATCAATATAGGTTGATCATTTCTTTAATCAGTAAATCATATATAGTTAATTAAAATTATGATTTATTCTAATAATATAGACTTCCAACAAGATAAGATTAAAAGTTAGTTGTCAATACTTAAAAAAGTATTTGTTTTCTATTAAATAAAGTGTTCTATTTGCCGACGATAGTTATCACAATCCCATATCCATTTCCTATACCCAGGGGAATCTGCAAGAATTGATAAATAAAATAGAAAATTAGTTTAAGAAAATTGGTGGTGTTTTTTTTCGAAAATCTAATGTTTATACATAAGTTGATGATCGAATCTATTGCATCGAAATCTAAAAATCAAATGGAAAGGATGATTTAAGGGGAGAGGGCTCAAGAGCCAACTTGAATGAACCAAAATATAGAGATAACTTCTTTGCATTGGTCCATATATGTTAATATCATTTGTAACATCGTTTTTTGTGTAAGTTCATTCCAATTAACCAATGCAGGTTGTTTTTTGACAAGTTTTTGATACATTACGTCAATAGCACTGCAGTACAAAGTACCTGCCATTGACCGCCGCACAAAAACTAATTTTTAAAAAAGAAGAAAAAAGTCAGGTGTTGGCTGTATATCACACAATAAAACTGAACACATCAATGCGATATTAATAATATGAAATATAAATTACAAATATTAGCTCATTATAAAGAGGACGGAATGCCCAACATTGCCCTCGCTTACAGTATGCAGGTCCGATTTTTAGTTTCTGAGATATTTTAATCTATATCTTCCATATAACACTACTTTGCCCTTTTCGCGATTCTAACAAGGCGTCAAGTTAATAAATAATTTTGAATAATAGTTCACAGAGAATGACGAACGAAATGAAATGACGAACGATTCCTTTACAGTAAGCAGGTCCGAATTTTAGTTCCTGGGATATTTTACTCCATATGCAAAAGCACTTCAATTATCAGCACTTCAGCCGACTTTACCCGAGCGTTACACATCGGTGATCTGATGATTCAATTTAATTCACTCTCCACAAAAAAATGTGCAAAACGCGCCTAAAGATCTTTTCACTACAAAAACTGATATATATATATATATATATTTATGTATAGTGGTATATAGCACATTCTGCAATAATTATGTTGATTATGTTAATTAGCACATTGAATGTGGGTCGCATTTTTTATACATAATATCAACTCCTAAAACTTTTTTTGGGAGGGAACCATCGCTCCCCCCAACCAGAATGGAAGAATGCGCCAATGCACCAGCTCATAGCATTCATTATACCTGGAGCTGAGATTGGTGTAAGAGTGAAAGCCATTATCCTTACACAAGTAAATCTTGAAGATCCCCTCTGATGAGACCATGTCTCAGTTTGCTCTATTTAATTAGTGCCATGGAAAGAAGACTCCCGCGGAGGCTAATAAATAACGTGGAATTAGCCGCTGACTCTGCCAGATAAATTGTTTCCTATGTGATAGACTGTCCTAAGCTCCTTAGCTTCATCTCGCATTCCATGCTTCAATCTCAACGGCCAGATATAACTGAGCTGATTTAACTTCACCGGCTAAATAATGGTTTTCCTTCCATAATTACAGTTAGATAAAGTTATTAATGTATGGAATATCTTTACCTACTAGACCTTTATTTCGTTTTTATGTGCGTTATTGTGCATGAAAACTCACCGATTTAGTACTAATAAATAAAGTTTTGTCTCTTTTGTTGATGAATTTTTTATTATTATTTATATCGTTCAACCGTCTTTTAAATTATTGCTGTATGTAGTTGGCTGAAGGGAATAACGATTTAACATTCCCAGTAATGCCTTCACTCAGTCATTTTAATTTTTTTAAATCAAATACAAGTATAATTCTTGATTCTAACAGAATCAATCATTTTTCAAAAGTAACTATTCTTAAAATGAGTAATTCATTCAAGTTTCATGTCGAAACTTCATATTTTCTAAACTGCTCATAACTTCATATGTTCTGAGCCTTCTACGTTTCAAAGCCATTCACAGCCATATAATTGTATTCTGTCATAGTCATATTCTTGCCTTTAGCTTATTAATTCTAATTGTTAAAAAGAATGTGATTTTAGAAATTCCGTACACTATTTAATTGTTTGTTCCACAATTCCTTTAACTTTTACCAGAATTGAATGAGCCGTATTTAAAATATAGGCTTATTAAGGAAAATAAAATTGCACATCCGTAAACGAAAGTATTTTTTTTTTTTTAGTAGCGGATGGAATTTAATCAAATTCGCTTGATTATTTATCTACCAATTCATTACTTCCATCCGATTTTTTACATGATCGTATGTGCAGTGTTCGAGATAGGGAAAAGGAAACTATGTTTGCCCAAATTATAAAATTTAATTTAAACTGTACTCTGTTGTCGAATCCATCCGAGGGGCATATCACTTCCTGTTGTTAAATGGGTTTGATGAAATTTTCATTTATTATAAGTGCTGACAACAAAATCATCTAATATTATTTTTATAAACTCCCGTCAACTTCTTTTCCTTCTACATGGGTTTTGCATTGACATGTTCGAACAACTGATTCTCCTGTAGATTTTGTTTCCAACGCGAAATTATATATATTGAAATATTGGAATTATTATGACCAAATAACGTTACGAATAGAAACGGAGAGGAAATTATACTAAACCTACTTGACAGACATCTGTTTGTTTGTTTTTTTGATAAAATGTATGAAGAATCAGAGGTACCCAGATGAGGGTAGCATGGCGCTAGTTCTGCCCGCGGGGCTTGATTCCCCGATGCTGCCGTGGTGGGGGCTCAACCCTCCCCCAACAGATTGCTATTGTATGAACTTTATGAACATATTGGTCGTGTTCATTGCGATTTCATTACAAAGGACTGTATCTATCTACTAGCAGAATTTGTTTGACGGTGTTCTATTTTGGATTCACAAACTCACCTAAATTGTAAATGAAATTATCTATCGAAATACCGTACTGTTTTAGTTTAATGTATTTTTTGTCACTTAACACTTTTATGTCCTCAGGAAGGGTTTGAAATAATTTAATACTTACGTGAGATGGTAAGTTTTCATATAGACATAAATTATATATTGTATTTAGGAATGTAGGATATATTCACAATATCCCCACTCCCTATTCCGTGATCCTGTAATTTTCTCCCAGCGCTTATGGTTACAGTCATTAGAAGTATAGATAAAATATTTGTTTTCCATATACCGACGTTTCGGGCTTAGTTTTAGGCCTTCTTCAGAGCTGCTCTTATTAAATGTTTAGTCTGAAATCTTTTGAACTAGCAGCCTGATAAAGATCTAAAACTTAGGTCGAAATGTCAGCTCAAAGTCTGACACAAATATTTAAACACAACAAATATTTTTGAGTACTTCTAATGATGTCACCCGCAACCGAATTCTTCTATTATATGAGTCTGTAATAAACCATTTCCCCACCAGTAGCTTAGATAGGCTAAGGATTTTAGAAAAATGAAAATCTACCATTTAAGGTCGTAGAGATAGCGATACAATAACGTCTATTTTTATATTACTGGATGAGAATTGCATTTAAATTAGGTTTTATAATTCCTTGTGCATGGACACAACGCATAATTCCAACTCTAATCCTATAAGAATGTTTTTGCTCCTACTATTTGCGCCAATGTTTACTTTGACTAATACTTTAATTATTTGTGACTTGAGTTGGCTTTATGGGACCATTTACATTTTTAAAACGCACATACAATATCAGAAGAAAGAATTATGATTCACGGTAGTTTGAGACAAGTTGGAAGCAACTTCTAAGCGCTAAGAATACCATCGAAGAAATTTTTGTCATAAAAGGAGATTCAATTATCCATCGAAATACTGTCTACTTTAATTCAGGCTTTTCGACAATAGGTTTATAAGCCGTTTCGCGAATATGTTCAGATAGTGGACTCAAACTTTTACTGTAAACAGCTAGATAGAGCTTATACAATTTTGACTGGAAAGTAGGCTTTGGTTAACAGGAACCAATTTAGCAACACGGCAATGCCCATGCACTTAGTTCTCATTTGATCAAAGAAAGATTATCAGAGCTGGAAGCAGTAAACGTTTCGCCTTATCCTGCGTATAGCCCGGGTACTTCTCCATCAGATTATGGTTTGTTTAGATCAATGGACCATTGTTTAAAATATAAACGGAGTACCGTCATTAAATCCAATTACTAGCAGAAGTATGGGGAAGGCAGCTGAAAAGAATGGACTTCATTTTTAAGAGTAGTATTCAATACTATTTAAAATATGTGATATGAAATAAAGCTAAACTTAAGCACAAGGACTTGTAACAACATGGAAACTAAACGAGATTACCATAGAAAATATATGGAAAATAATTTTTTTTTTTAGTTCTCACCCCCAATATATAAAATATTTATTTCTTAATGATATTTACAACTATATTAAAGAAATACAGTTAGTAAATTTGGATATAATGACGTGAAAAAAATTGTTGAGAAACTACCCAAAGGTAGCAATCTAATAATATGTTTACATTAGGAGATCACGGTGCAATCTTCTCCTCAGACGCCTCGGAGGTTTATCAGGAATTGAAGAGGAAGCAAGGCTAGAAACGAGAGGATTGGAATGATTCTGAAGTTTATTATGGAAGGATAGGTATCTGGATTGGGCCAGATCTGAAACATAAGAAACATTAAGGTCATTATGGATTGTTTTATTTGTAAAAAAGTAGGGAGCATTGAGTATATTACGAAGGATTTTGGATTGTAAGGGTTGGATACGAGAGGAATTCGACGGTTTAGTGGAGCTCCGTTGCTCAATTCCGTAAGACCAAATAAACCTTATTATCATGTATATAAGTCCTTTGTAATTAATTGGAAGTTTAGAGTGTTTGTCTAGTAAGTGCTAAAGTAATCGGAAACATCGAGCGGTTTCTTTTCGTCAAAAATATATAATATGCAAAATTGACATAATTTATATTAGTTGCCCTTAGTTTTCATATTTGATCAATACAACGTTATTAAGATTCAGTACTCTTTAAAAAATTAATTTCTGCCGAGAGCATGGAGGTAATAATTTCATCTGTTTTTAAAAAATCTGGGTTGTTTAATTTTAAAGGCATTAATAAAAAAAGTTTATTATGAAATCGTCCATGGTTGGTTGAAAAAGGTCATGACAACTTTTCTGTTTAATAAAACTTGGTTCTCGGCTAATCTTAATAACGAAATACTTATTTTTATTTTTTTTTTTTTGCTCTTTTTCGACATAATAAAGAAACAGATTGGTTTTCGTGTAGTTGTTACAAATGTAACTAAAAATAGTATTCACAAATAAAACCAATATTAAGTGCAACTTCTATATTTCCAACATGAAGTTTACTTAATAAATGTTTTCTTTTTATAAAAAGAAAAATCTGGTGCGTGCAACACACAACTTTCATTTACCGATCTACTATGAATAGAAATTATTTTCTGGCAATGCAGGGCTATTATAAATTTTTTTGAAGTGCATTTTAAACAGAGGTAAAGCTTAAAGCTTACAGATAACAATTCATTAAGACCATTATAATTACAAAATGTCTATTTAATATAGCGACAACAGGCAATAAATATCTAGTCACTCCATCTGCTTTTATAAACCACACAACTTTCTTTGCTTTTATAAATTTCAGAATGAAAACTCTAATTTCAATATTTTTAAGTGATGTCATTTTAGTGATATTTTTAGTTGAAAAAGTTATCTATGCAGAATATGAGTAAATTGATTCCGGAGGTGGTGATTGCAATGTTGAAATATAGAACTGAAAATAAAGGTATAAATTTAGGTACTTATTTCTTATGAAAAATGTTCTTAGGAAAGATACTTTATTAAATATCTTTAGATAAAAGTTTTTTTTTAGTCTCAACAATTAAAATAGTTTTAAAACTTTTTTTTTTTGTCTATAAAATATATATTTGCGCCTGTCAACAATAAGTTGACAATCAGCAAATGTGATGGCGATAGTGATATAATGACATGACAGGCATGGGAAAGGAAAGTACTCAGCAGTACCTCTTCCCTAACTTGTTCCAATTATTTAGGTTGTCTAAGGAAGGAGATCCCTCATCCAACGCCTTTTTAGTCTCCTGCTCATGTTCTGAGGTATGTCAGCTGTGGCCATGTCTCTTATAAGTCTGTTATTATGTCCATTTAAATTTGTGTAAAATCGTTGATATAGGGTCGTTATATGTTGGTCAACTGTTGGAAAGTGGAGGTCAGTATGTAGAGTTTTGTTAGTCACGTACCAAGGTGCTTTTGTTATGAGTCGCAATAATTTTGATTGGAACGTTTGAAGTTTTTGTAGGTGGGTCTTTTTAGCGATGCCGTATATTTGTGATGAGTATGTCCATATGGGCTTAAGTAAGTATGTATATGTATTCAGTTTCTGTTTTAGTTTTAGTTTCGAAGATTTGGAAAAAAGTGAGTAAAGTAGTTTGAGTCGTTTGTTAAGTGCCATGCGTTTCATTTTAACATGTAAGCCCATGTCATCCTTCTGTCGAAGGTGAGTCCAAGGTAAAGTACCGTATCCGTTTGAGGAATTTGATTGTTGTCAATATAAACTGGAGGACAGGTGTTTTTTCGAAGAGTAAATGTTATATGTTTGGATTTGTCATGATTAAGTCGAATTTTCCATAGTGTGAACCAATCTTGTAGTTTAAGCAAATGATGTTGTAGAGTTAGTGAGGCCTGTGTAGGGTCTTGATGTTTTGTGAGGATTGCTGTATCGTCTGCATATGTAGCTGTCAAGATCTCATCGTCAATAGGTATATCGTAAGTGTATATAACGTAAAGTAGAGGGGCTAGTATTGAACCTTGGGGAACTCCGGCCAAGATTGGACGGACTGAAGACACTTCCGAGCCCTGCCGAACTGAAAAAAATCTGTCGAAGAGGAAAGATTGAAGGATAAGATAGTAGGTGTATGGAAGTATAGTCTTAAGTTTAAAGAGAAGACCCTGGTGCCAGACTCTATCAAACGCCTGAGCAACATCCAAAAATACTCCAGTTGCATATAGTTTTTGTTCTAAAGCTCCAGCAATGTAGTCTGTAACTCTGTGCAATTGATGTGTCGTCGAATGGAATGTGCGAAAGCCGAATTGGTGGTCAGGTATTACCTGTTGGTCAGTCAATATGTCAACAAGTCTTTTGTATATTAATTTTTCAAAAACTTTAGAGCATATAGGAAGGAGGCTAATGGGTCTGTATGATGAAGGACTGTATATGTCTTTACCGGGTTTGTGAATCATCTTAATAAGTGAGTATTTCCATTGTAAAGGGAATTTTGACGTCCTTAGTATACAGTTGTAAATTGTTGTCAGAAATACTAGAGCTTTCTTGGGCATTTGTTGGAGTGCTTCGGCTGTTATTAAGTCATAACCAGGAGCTTTTCTTTTCGGTAATTGTTTGATTTGAAGTGCAACCTGAGATGGAGTAAAAGAAGGAGGTGGTAGTGTCAGCTGAAGTGGGATGTCTAATGTGTTAAGTACTATAGTCTCATGTTCTGTGTTAGTGAAGTTTGTAAACGGTTTAAATACAGAAGAAAGGTGGTAAGCGAAGATTTCAGATTTTTCCTCATCCGACACGGCCCAGGATCCATCTTCTTTTCAGAGTGGTGCTGACAGCTCTCGGTGCTTTAACAACTTTTTGGTATGCTTCCACAAGCTCCCATCGTCAGTCAAAAGAACACTGATGTATGCGTCATAGTTAGTTCTGTTAAATTTTTGGATTTCTCTTTTAAGTTGATTGTTTAGTCGGTTAAATGTCTGTCTATCTGAAGGGTGTCTGTCAGTCTGCCATATTTTACGCGCTCTTCTCTTTGCTCTGATTAAGTCCCTTATGTACTGAGGATATTTCGGCAAGTGCTCAGTTGTCGCAGATTTGAATTTTGGTATTGATGATGTCCAAGCAGCTTGTTGAATATTTTTGGTGAATGTTTCCACAGCCTCCTCCAGTTTTTTTTCATCTTTTATGGACACTGGGGTCAAAAGCGAAGAGTTTAAAAACTCTCTATATGCATCCCAGTCAATTGGTCCTTTGATGGGAGCTGGTATTTTTTGCACGTTGAGGGCCTCATCGAGTACAATAAGGTGTACCGCTGAATGATCAGAGCAAAGATCAGAGCTCGTACTTATGGAATGAGGTACAGTACGCAGTCCTTTTGTAATAAAGAAGTCCAAAAGGTCCGGGGATTGAGTCTCGATACAGGCCAGTACGTCGGTGTGTCAGGATTTATAGTGTCTAATGAAATCTCGTGGATAGCAGCCCTCAAATTTCTTCCTCTTGGTGTGCATAGTCGTGACCCCCAATGTTGGTGCTTTGCGTTGAAGTCACCACCTGCTATGAAACATCGACCTAAGCTTTGGAAGAAGTTGCAAAACATCGAAGATGTCAGCACATATCTTGCAGGACAATAGATGGAAGCTAGTGTCAATGTGTTGTGTTTCATGTATAGTGTGATGCCTGTGGGCTGAATGTCAGGTGTAGTTGGTAAGTGTAAATGGTTGTGTGATAAAGAAGATGTTATAAATATAGCAGTGCGGCCGTGGGCAGTGTTGTCAGCGTGATCTGTCCTGTGTGTCACATAACCAGAAATACCGAATTTCGATCGTGGTGTAAGGTGAGTTTCCGTTATTAGGGCTACATCTATACGTTTTTCATGAAGATAAAAGTCCAGTTCAGTTTTGTGTTGTGTCAGTCCATTTGCATTCCATAGAAGGATGGACAAAGAGCCTGCAGTCAGCTGATTAGCGGCCATTTTGTGGATACATGGCTTGAGTCACCTGTGCAAGCTGTTGGAGGATACTAAAAAGGGGCTGTATGAGGGAGTTTAAACCATTGAGTAATTGGAGCAATTGAGGTGGGGCATTATTTTCAGCTGAAGGTGGCTGCTGAGTAGTTTCCCGCCTCATACCTGAACATGATGGTTTGATGTGAGCAGATGTAGTAGCATTATCTCTTCTTGTCATCTGGTTTCTTGATGGTTCCTGCAGCTGAGCTGGCGTAGCCTTCTGCGAAGAATTTTTTTGTATCGGCTGCTCTTTTCGCAAGGGCTGCTGAAGAGTCGGAAATTCTTCGAAACTTGGTGGTGGAGGGAGAGGTGGGGATCTAGGAGGATGGTTGGTTCTTGCTGTTCTCCTATGCGCCCTCAGATCCTTCAGGACTTGGCATCCTCGGTAGTTGGCCGGGTGGTCTCCAAGGCAGTTTGCGCAGGTTGCCTTTGTCTCCCTGGTCTTTAAGCAGGATACACTTTCGTGGCCTTGGCCACATTTAACACATCGTGGAGAATGGTTGCAATATGATTTTGTATGACCATATTGTTGGCATCTTATACACTGAGGTATAATTCTTTTTTTTCGAGGCTCCTCTACAACAATTTTTGTATAATAAATTGATTCAATTTCATAAATTTTTTCATTGAAAGTAGCCTTTGTTATGTCTATGAAAAACATGGGCAAAGGTTTTTTGAATCGAGAGTATACATTTGTGATGTTTGTTGCAATGTAACCATGTTTTTCTAAATCATTTTTAATTTCAGAGATTGGGGTGGTGTGGTGCAAATTTTTAATAACAATTCTTCTATTTTTGTCCTCAGGTAGCTGATATGTGTGGAATTCAGCACCTCCATTTCTAA
Source organism: Nezara viridula (assembly GCA_928085145.1). Lineage (NCBI taxonomy): Eukaryota > Metazoa > Arthropoda > Insecta > Hemiptera > Pentatomidae > Nezara > Nezara viridula. Next base: position 117,007,563 of record OV725077.1, read on the forward strand.
GACTACTAACTAGTTTACGGTATACGTCAGGTGTTTTCGGGTAAACTGTTACACCTTTGATAGTTGTTTTCAGAAAAAAAGAATTTGGAGCTGCGTTGTTTTCAAGGAATAGGACTAATGTCTGATAATTTTGAACGTCGTTTATGTGTATTGGTGGTGGTTTTTCGTTTGTTTGATCATTTACTGCGGATTGTTCATTTTCGGTAATGGTATTAAGTACATCATAAGAATTACTTACAGATATTGGCGTTGCATTTTCTGTTTCGTTTTTTTTGTATTTTCTCGGATCCCTAGATTCATTAGGAAAATTTCTTTTTTTACCCGTTACCAATGCCCAAGCATCACCACAAGTAGCGTCGATTAAGTCCATCCTTTCGTCCCTTACCACAACATTTGTAGTTGGGTTGGGATCCATTTTTTCGGTGGATATCACCTTCAACTACGTATGTTCACTTTCACACCTTCTTCCTTCAACTTCGAAAAAGGAAATTTTACGTTTCTACTTGAAAAATTCAACTAACCTTTTTAGTTATAATTTTTTGTCTTTGTCTTGTATAATTTTTAAAACTATAATTAATTTTAACTATAATAACTATAATAATTTTAAATTTATCCAAATTTTCGCCTCTTCAGGGAAAAAAACTAGAGACCATATCTTTCCTCCTAGTTGTACGATCTTAACGATTTTTTTTTTGGTTTTTTAGGAAATTCCATAAACGGGACTTGGTCATTTCGACTCAGGGTACCTCAAAACGTCTATTTCCGTTGAAAACTCAGATTCAAAAATTTTCTCGATCGCAATACTTACCCTTACTATATATTACATATATACGTAAAGTAAAAATATTTTAAAGTCTACTAATAGTGTTTCGATTTCGATGAAAGTTCTTTTGTTTTTTAGGCAATTTAAATATCTTATCACAATATCCCCAAAAAAGTGTATACTTTTTGAGTTATTTGGAATTTATTTTTACCATCACTCGTAACTTTTTTTCCAGCTTCTTTTCGTTGAAGTAGGTTATATAGATAAATTTAAAGGGTGTCGAGAAAATGACTTTAGCGAAGTTTCATTGAAATTGGTATATTCGTTTAGGCGCTACAGTCTATAGCAACGCAGGTATTTCTGCATTTTTTTTTTCTCCTTTATTAGCTTATCAAACTCTTTCAAAAGTTATATTTAGCATTTTTTCATTACTCTGAATAATGTGAAATGATTAACTTTCTAAAATCCATAAACCATATTTAAGGTACTTTAGAGGAAGACGTATATGAACATTGGGCATTTAAATCCTGTAAAGTGACATCAATGGGGATAAGACCTAATTTATATTAAAGACCACTTAATCATACAATGATACACCGAGTTTAATCAAAATCGTTAGAGCCGTTTTTGAGAAAATTGTGAAAATGTGTTTCAGCGCTGATATAAAGTGGCACTTCCGTTTAGCCGATTTTAAGGAAAAAGTTGCCGTCACATCTAAGGCATATACCTATCTTAAATACGTAATATCAGTTTCGTAGGACTTTTCGTTTTTGAGCTAGACTGCTAACATACAAACACAGACACACAGACCATTTTTCGGGACTTGGTCATTTCGACTCAGGGAAACTCAAAAGGTCTATTTCCGTTGAAAACTCAGATTCAAAAATTTTTTCGATCGTAATACTTACCTTTACTCTATATTACATATATACGTAAGTGAAAGTAAAAATATTTATTGACATATCTTTGAGTCAAGAAAGATTGATTTTTTTTTTATCTATGTCATACTAATAATAATTGCAGATATTTTGAGGCCTAAGAAATGCTAAAAAAAATTTTTAAATGTTATGTAATGTATCGATGTATGTTCTGATCTCCTCTGAATCATTCAACTATTTTAATGAACGTTATGTAAGGCATTTGAGGACATAAAGGATATGTCGAAGTTTTTCGATGCATCGAATAAATTTTTCTAATAAAAATTCTATGTTTAATAGATAATTAAGAAATTCGCAGGTTTGACTTTATAAAGTTTGTAGCTTTATTTAAGATTTTTTTCTAAGCGAAAAAATTACTAATTGACTTTTTTAACGCTTATTTTCGTTTTTTCTTTCAATTTATAAAATATAAGTACGTAACCGTGCAATAAATCAGCGTTATTATAGTTGAGATTAAAAACTGGGTGAAGACTGAATTGTATTTCGCAAAATGTATTTATTACGGAAATACGGTGTTTACTATTGAAGAAACATCATTCGGTAAGGAAACAACGGGAAAAACATGATTCAGTTCTATTTAATAGCGAATGTAAACTTGAAGAAGCTCTAGGTCGTTATTGTTATCTGATATTCGTGTTTCAACAATTTTTCTACTCGGAATAAAACAAACTTCCTCGTTTACTGTAGAGTAAGAAGTTTATTTAAGAAAGGGATATCTTGAAAGATCTTTGGTAATAAACAAAAGGAGTTCGACAAATTTAATTTATTTTATCAACACTGCCAAAGGGTAATAATTTTATATTGTATTCATTTCACTTGCACTACGTCAACTTATGCTTAAATTAATAACAACTTTCATCAACTTCAGATACTAATTAAATTTAATAATTCATAAATGATCGTTAGTTATCTTCGTGAAAACATATTTTATATTTTCAATAGAAAATTTTATTTCAAATTAAAATTCAAAATTATTGGTGATATTATGCATGCATGTTTTATTAATATAGTTTAAAAAAGTACCAGTTCATTGAAACAACACACAAAACAAACAGAAAGATGCATTATTTATATTGACATTTTTTTTTTTTTACTAAACTGTTGAAACCGCTGTTTTTACATCATTTATGTGTAAACGATATTTTTATTTTCCCTTTAGTATTATTCCCTTTATAATGGTTTTTGTGTAGTTATTTGCAGCTGTACGTCGATCAACATGCTTAACATTTTGTTTCTGATATAAATAGTATATTTTAACAATTCCAGCACACTGGTGGATCTAAGAGGGTGAAATGGGCAGGGGACTTCCGGGATAAAGCCGCCAAAATGTAAAACTTATTTATTATCTTTTTTTCATTGGTACGAATTTGTTACTGTGAGGAATGAAAACTAATTACTTAAACAGATTGCTGTTTTTGAAATTATAATGCAGCTATATGAACTACGAAATATTACCATACATTAAAAAAGAAATTAAGAAATATGTCTGAAAGTATCATGGTGTATGTAATTACACATTTTTATTTATACTCAAATATCAATTTTTTAAACTTACCATGCATTGACCCTCTTATTGAGATCATTGTTACATCTATGTTTCTAGATTTATGATTTTTCGTTAAGAAATAAAATATACTTGAGAAGCCATTTTTGAAGTATTGTCTTGTCAAGAAAAAAAACACGCCTAAGCAAAAGATGTGACTTTTATAAAATTTGGACCATCTATTCACAATCCCTGGAAATTTCATCAAACCGAAATAACGATAGGTATTATTTCTATTACGTGGAGTGAACTACAGAATACATTTATATTAAGTTTTCGAAATGGGTGAAATTTAATAAAATTGATACCCACTTAAATGAAGGTGCGGTTGTAAATATAGCGGAAAGGGAAGTACGTATTCGAAAATAATAAAATTGAATTTAAACTATATTATGTTGTCGAATACATTTGACGGGTATAACACTTCCTGTTGTTAATGTCTCCACCCCCAACGGGCACAGGGGATCAATGTCCTTTCCAAGGGAAAGCAACATTGCACGGAAATTCCCATGTCCTGTGAGGAATTGGGAGACCCATTGGGTTTGATGAAATTTTCAGGCATTATGAGTGTTGACACTAAATCTTCCAATATCGTTTTTGTTAATTCCCATAAACTTTTTCCCTTGATAAGTTTAAAAACAGATTCTCTTTCATTTTTTTTTTCGTATTTATTCAAACTCTCTTCCTTGCCTTAGGGCAAAACGGGTGTCGACAACTTTGCGGTATATGCAAATGTTGCCAATTAACCTCTAGCGGTTATGTTAACTTAGGCGTTATCAGCTTGTCACTAGGTGACCACTCTGCTTCTTCGCCTCCTCTGTCCCGCGTTCGTCCGGCAAATGGTCCTCTTTGTAGATTATTAAAATGAGCAGGTTCGACTACGGTTTTCCACTCGTAAATAAAGGTCTTGAAGAACGGTTCACCAACTGAGGGAAATCATTATCAGACAGGGCATAGATCCAGTTTTCTTCAGACGTTTAGCCCTAAGTACCTCAAAGACGGTGCAGTCCACAATAATATGTTCAGCTGTGTTTGGAACTCCGCAACTGGGGCATACGATATCTATTTTTTTTTCATCCCCTTCCTTGCCTTTAAGGCTGTACGGGGTTTTCCGACACCAGGGGGCAAGGACAGGGATTTAAAAAGACTACCACAGCACCGGAACGCGAACTCGTGACTATTTTTATCCGGTTATGTATCTATCAGGTTGCCGGGCAACGGCGGTGCTGTGCACACACGTTAGCCCGTTCGGCCACCCCACCCCCAACGGGCACAGGGGATCAATGTCCTTTCCAAGGGAAAGCAACATTGCACGGAAATTCCCATGTCCTGTGAGGAGACCCAATAGTCCAGAATAATCCATTAGGTTCTAATCGTGACCAGACGGTGGTAGAACCTTATAGAATATTTTCTCGTGGTAGAACCTTTCGCGGTAGTCACCCACCGTTCCAGTCATCTATTGTATCTTGTTGAATTATCCTTTCACATTTCCGAGGGTTCTCGACAATCCTCATCCGTATATGTTCCGGTAGATCTGCTGAGCCTTCTATTTTAAAAACACACTAATGAATCTTCAAGCAGGAAAAGGACCTAAAATACCCCTCCTGCTAAAATCTGCACCGCCTCATCAGACACACTCCGATACGACTTAGTGACTCGCAGCAGAGCCGTCGGCTGAATCGACGCCAATCTGCGTTCCTGCCAGGGTAAGGGGTTTCTGAACCAAACTGGAGACGATTTTATTGCTTATTTTTTCTTAAAAAGTGTGAAAGTGAAAGTAGAATTGAATAAATTGTAGTTCATAAACAGTTGCACTGTTCCATGTTTACCTCATTGTTCTCTACTTTGAAAGTTCATTGAAATTGAGCCTCACAAAAATTGGACCACGCAAGTTCTTCGAAGCTAGACAAACTGGCAAAAGACCAAGAGGCAGGACAAGAATATCGCGGTTGGATAATGTGGATAGACTAGGAGAGAAATGAGGAATGATGTTGGATTACATGAGGGCATTGGCGAGAGATGGAGTATCGAGGTACTTCCACGCTGAGAGACACTGAGGAGGAAGAAGAACAAGAAAAATATGATTCCTTTAAAAAATTTATAATTCCATTAAAATTTGCTTACTTCAAAAATTCAAGAACACCTAAAAATCTGCTATTTCAAAAATTTCAATGGCGCAGCTAAGGTCGTGCAAACCCCTTCTGACTGCTCCTGATTAGCTATTGTTAGTAATTAGCTATTTAATTGAATAGCAGATCAAATCCCCACTGACCAACAATGCCAGGAGTTCTTGTATTTATGAGTTAGGATTAAGTTAGAAAATAGTAAGTCAGAAAATAGTCTGTATGATCATGAGTTTATTTTAGATATTTTGACACCTATCGTTAAAAAATTGAACACCAAGCACTTCAGTCGTTCCACTCCTCCACTCTATTATTACTTTTGGAGTATTGTAGCAATTGTAATGATTTAAAATTATAATCATATATAGGGTATTTTAGTTCTTAACGGCCAAAGTCTGGGGAGAGAGATGGTTCTTGATAAAGTTTCCAACAAAACAGTTCATTTGCTGCATGGACCAAAACCGAACAGAAATGGGAATATGGTCAATTTTGTGTGGTCAAGTTTTTTATTGAATAAGAGAGAATTGCTCAAAAATTGTTCAAGATAATAAAATTCTACTTAGACCATCGCAAAGTAGACACTTTTTTTTTTTTTAGAAAACAGGGAATATATTTATTAAAGCCAATGAGAAAAGAATTTTCAGGAGGTCAAATACGGCCGCTGTACAGAAATATGCTCGTGTATGGATATTGTAACTTCAGCAGTAAAGCGGCTTTATTTGACTTCCTGAAAGTTCTTTTTATCATTGCCTTAGTAAATCTAATTTAAAACCGTTTTCTCAATAAAATTTTCAACTTAAGAAAAATATAAAATAGGTCTTAACTCCTTTTCCGTTGAGAATCGGCCCATCCATCAAATGAACTGTTATGTTGGAAATTTTGACTAGAATCACTCCTTAGAATTTGACCATTAAGAACTGAGATATAAAGAGAGAAACGAGAAAAATGAGGTACGTTGAAAACTAATGGGGAACTATTTTAGAACTCTGAATTGTTATATTCAATCGGTGGGAACTTTTTAATGTATTATACACACTGCATTAATAAACTAGTTCTCTTCGTGAAATTCAAACAGAAACGGGGCCTAATTTGGCAATGTAGAACTTAATGATGAGCAAATATAACATTTAGTTAGAAATTCACAGTGGCGATATTTTAAGTGCAAATAAGTAGAAGTTCAAATATTTTCTCTAGCAAACGGTACTCCATTCCAATAAACAGTCCTTTATACAGTGACACATGTGGTTAATTACTAAGCGACTAGCGGTATCAAAGGGAAGCAAATACCGAAGTTTGTCCGAACAAATAATTGAAACTATACCTAGGATCACGTTAGGACTCGATATCGATCTAAGTGTATTCTCAACATTTACCTGATAAATAACCTGATTTTCGAGGTGAATTTAGTTTGTGTTTAGAGAATTAGTTTTCCGACCTACAATGTTTATACTTCTTTATATAGCTGTTTTTTTTTTTTTGCTTATCTAGACCAAAAATGATTTTTGATTTTCGTAGATCAATTTAATCAGAAAAGATTTTTATCTCAAAATTTGAGGCTTTACGTTTTAAGATAGGGTGAAACGCCATGCACTACAGATGCCATATCTTTGTTAATTCGATCTCCATTTGATTTTCCATGTGGTCTCTTGGCTAATATTACGTCATAAATTTTTTTAAAGGTATCATGACGGATTGAGCTACCTAACCTATCTTAACCTCGTTTCCTTCATATCTTGAGATATTGATTGACTAGATTCTGTAAGCAGTTGCTTATCGGTCCTTCTCCATACATCAGTAGTCTTATCCCAGATCACTCTTGGTTTATTCATCAATCGATCAAGTAGATTTGTTGAAACTTTAGTGATTATTATTTATTTGTTCCGATTATTAATTAAATAGTGTTAGGCGTTTTGAGGAAACATATCCTGCTACTGAGTTACATGTATTTTTTATTTGATAAAGCCTATATTGATCATGTCCTGACAGGTTTTTTTCTGGAGCAATGTATTAACATTATTGAAAAGATTTTCCTGTCCCGAAATGTAGTTTAACGATAAAAATATGGCTAATAAAAAAAACAGGAAAGTTAAAGTCAATGACCGCGGTATTTCAGAGGTACCGAAAATTTCTTCAAAGACAGAAGCGCTTATTTTCACCAGAATGGATTGCTATCTCACTCATGATAAATACCCGGTTATAAATCTTCTGGCGGAAGTATGAATTCTGTGATTATCCTCATTCGTCTCCCGAACGGAACCAAGACAATAGGTCAGATGTCGAACGCTGCCTCTGTGACGTATCTCCGGATAAGCCATCAATCAATCGCAATTGACACCAAGGACATCTAACCAGGGCTGGGAAAATTAACAAGATGGAGTCACATCTGCTGACAACTAGTATCGAATAGGCAGCAAGATTGATGGAATCATAGGATAAAGTTTGTATTTTTGAACATATTACAATGACTGTGCAACTCCATGAAGGATGCAATATTCTAGAGATCCTGGATCTTGTTTTAGTAGTTACAATGCTTGATTCGAAAGGATTGAGAAATATGAAATGAGAATATGTAGAAACACTAGAGATAAGAACTTTGTAGAAACAGTAGGTTGTGTAGATACATTAATTTGTCGTGTCCCTTGAATCATTGGCGGATCTACGGGAGGGGTGGTTTTAGGGTTGAAGCAACCCCAAAATGGTAAAATATAATTATAACTAATTATAACAAAGTTTTTTACAGGAAAAAATAGCAAAAATGATCTCTTAATGTATTCTTGTTCGTTGTCTCTTAATAGGACTTCAAGAACCACTTAAGCACCGTTTCATATAGGTAGTTAATTTCTATTTTTTCTAATTAATTATCGTTACATGTATATGAAAAAAATCTTTCGGGCTGAAACTCCACCTAAAATTAATTCCTGGATCCGCTAGTGCCTTGAATACAAAAAAGATTTTAGACCTATTAATGAGATGTATACTATAAAACTGAAGTATTTCAAGTTTATTATTACTAGCAATTTTTAAACACTTCATCATGCCGTTAACATAATCAGGTTTGTTAATAGGTAACTGTGATATGTACATTTTCATTAAGGGATTCCTTTTGAGCACACAACATAATTTTTCGATAGAAGCCGTTTACATGATTTTTTAATTTTTTGTCCTCTAATACTAATAAGACGAACAAAAAAAAAAAAAAAATAAAATAAAATAAACTAAATCTTGCACATAATACTTGTTATAGAAATCGCCACGTTAGAAGAGCGTTATTATTTGTTTGCTCTCAAGTAACCCTGCTTGTAAATAACAATTGTTCCATTAAAGTGCAAATCCCACTTTCTTAAGTTATTCCTTTCAAGTATCTCATATGAATTATAATTGTATCATTTTATACTCGGCTTAAAATGTTAAATTAACTTTTTATATTACTTAGTTCCGGTGTGTTTGGAATTCCTTCCTCCCGTTATTTCGGAGATAAAACTTGTCCTTTGTAAATTTTCTAGTGCTTAAAAGTTTTATAGAAGATTTTTCTTTTAAAAAACTTTTGTTTAAAAATTTCACTTGATTTCGCCAAAATTATGATCTAAACTGCAATTTTTTAAAGCTAATCAAACAAATGACCTATAAATAGTTCATTTGTGATATATAACTCCAATCTAGAGTTGCCCAAAATCGACCGCCTGACTATTGCAAGACCAAGACCAAGACTGGTAATAAGAAATCTTTTTGGAAATAAAAATTAAGGCAAAATACACTGGCAGGCAAGAAATTCCACCCACTTGATTTTTTCATGTTTTCATCTAAAAATATTTCTGGTTTGGATTGGTCTATTGTTTTTAATGAATAAATAGGTAATCTTTTTGTTTGTTTTCAATTAGGAATGTTAATATAGAGGACAATAACCCTTAATCCTTAATTCAATGAAATAATTCTAGATTCCATTGTTTACTTTCTATGGAATCAAGTGGAGTGTCGTTTCTTGCAGCACATTTCTTAGTCTCCGGCTTTTAATTTCTTCAATGTTAAGTTTAAAAATGCCTCTTAGTGCTGAGGATGTTGCGCGTGGTGTGGCACTTATTGATGATGGACGGTAATAGAACCACGGGATAACCGGTTTTTGACTTTGAGAATTTTACCGATCTTCAAGCGATTCATCAGCTCGAAGAAGTTCGAGATGTGCAAATTTCTGAACGTACCGCTCGGAGAAGATTAAATGAGTATGGATTAATGGCTTTTCGTCCAGTAAGAGAACCAGAGTTGACCCGAACTCACAGAGTTCACATTGGAGCCATTGGACTATGGACGAATGGAGTGCTGTACTTTTTACAGATGAGTTAAGATTCGCTCTTCGGTCTCCAGACGGGCGTGAAAGGGTGTGAAGAAGAAGAAACGAACGATATGCAGCCTGTAATTTTTCCCAGAGCCAACCTTTCCAACGTGGTTCCTTAATGGTATGGGCTGGGATTTCAATGGAGCGCCTCACAGAATTGGTTGTTGTTCGTGGAGGGTCTTTGACGGCCATTTGCTATGTAGATGAGATTTTGGAACCTTATGTGCTGCCTATCCTCAACGAAATCGGCGATCGTTCTATGCTAAAGCACGATAATGCACGCCCACTTGTCTCCCGCATAGTGCAGACGTTCCTTCAACAGAACAATATTGAGGTTTTAGCCTGACCAGCACGTTCTCCAGATTTGAACCTCATTGAGAATTTATGGGATAACCTCGGAAGACGAATAAGAGCGCGTGCAACACTTCCTGATACACTGCAGGACTTTTAAAGGGCTCTTCAGGAGGAATTGGCTATCCTCCAGCAAAGGGACATTTCCCGACTGGTGGAAAGTATTCCGAGGCGTCTTCAAGAAGTAGTGAAGGCAAGAGGAGGAAACACGCGCTACTAAACGATGATGTAATTAATTTCTTGTAGAATAATAATGGTTCGTTTTGGAATCTTGGAAACATTGGAATCTAGAATCATTTCATTGAATTAAGGATTAAGGGTTATTGTCCTCTATATTAATATTCCTAATTGAAAACAAACAAAAAGATTACCGATTTATTCATTAAAAACAATAGACCAATCCAAAACAGAAATATTTTTAGGTGAAAACATGAAAAAATCAAGTGGGTGGAATTTTTCGCCTGTCAGTGTAGTTACTATTACTTGAAAATTTTGGTTCCTATATGTAAAGAATTGGTATAATCAATATATTTTTGCATTTAACTCCAATTATTTATTCGGGCTTAGTTAGACTTATTAAATTTAGTTAAAAATTACAGTAATATCTCCATAATAATAGGCTGATGGTAACTGCAAGACTGCAAGACTAAGACCAAAACTGAGTGTGCAAGACCAAGACCTACTCTAATCTAAGCCTAATTTTCATGAAATTTTAGGAATAACGTTAAGAACATGATGAAATTTCATTTGCGCATAACTCAAAAAGTATGAAAATTCTTGCCGATCCTTCCCCTGATTATTTGAAAGCTTCCTAAATTATCCACTAAGCGAAAAAAATATTGGTCAAAATCAGATCATTTTAAGCAAAAATATATTCAATTCTAACCCCTTCTTCTCATTTATATTTACCATACTTTTTTTTTTTTTTCTTATCCCCAGTTTCATAAAGGTTTGTTTCTTTCACATGGTTAACATATTCCTTGTACTGTATCTTAGATACATTTTAAGGTCTTGCTGAGCCTTTCTTAGTTTTGTTTATATTTATTTCTGGACTTTCAATCTGGGTGATGGGGCTCACCTCTATCTTGATAATTTTCTTAGGACTATCTTATAATCTAACTTACAACTATATTTTGCCATCGCCGAGGAGATGGCGGAAATGTTATTGTATTGAATTCTGCATTTGTTAAATATTTTAAAGAATCGTAGAATTTTATTATTCTTTTGTTTATGAATTCAGATACGGTGGGTAAATTTAAGAAGGCGTGGAGTCTATCTGATTTTTGTTTTTCAAATGTCGTATTTTTAGCTATTCTCATTAGAATTCCATTTTGGAATCGCTGAAGTCTCTTGCTTGTGTTTTCGGAAATGTGGGACAATAGAGGAGCACCATAGAGAAGGGAAGGGCGAAGGATGCTTTTGTAGATGATTAATTTTAATCTGAGACTGAGGTTTGAGGTTGTGAGAAGGTGACTGAATTTGTAGGATTTTTGTCTAACTTTTGATAGTTTTGAAGTGCAATGAGCGGTAAATTTTAGATGTCTGTCAAATTTCATTCCTAGATAGACCAAATTATTTGATATTTTGTTGTATGAATCACCAACTCGAAATTTTTTAGGTAATTTTTTCTTATTTTTTTTTTAAAGAAAATATTATACAATCGGTTTTTGTAGAATTTATTTGGATATTTAACAATTTAAGTTCATTTTGAATGACATTGCAGGTTTCTTCCGCTTGTTTTAATGCTTTTGAAGCGTTCATGCTGCTACTGTATATAGCAATGTCGTCTGCATATGCCATTACAGAGGCCATCGGATAATCGTATTCGGTATCATTGTTTAATTAAATGGTATTTAATATCATTTAGGTCTTATCCCCGTTGATGTCACTCTGCAGGGCTTAAAAGTCCAATGTTCATATTCGTCTTCCTCTAAAGTACCTTTAATATGGTTTATTTTAAATAATCAACTATCTCTCATTATTAAAAGTTACGAAAAATGTTCAGTTTAACTTTTGAAAGAATTTGATAATTGAAGAAATGAGGAAAAAATAAAAATGCTTATACAGGTCGAAAATGAATCTTAGGAAATACAAGTCAGAATGTATACCTAAAATATATCGTTGGAAAGCGGAGAATTTTAGAAAAAACAATATCTACTATAGAAAGTTGTCGAAGGTAATGCAGAGCGGCAAAAAGAATATAATGATATTTTTTGAAAACTGATAATATTTAAAGTAAATCACATGTTTTCAAGGAAATTAAATGAAATTTACTAACTAAATGTAAGCTTTAAAAAATATATTTACTGTAGATAGTTTAATAACTCTAGATCTGATACTTTATTTAAATATTTAGGTATCTATCGTCAGTTCATTCCAAAAAATCATCATGTAACATTTTAGAAAATTAAATTAGGGAATAATTTGATAAATTTTCTCTTTGCGATATTCCAACTGAAACCACTTGCAATTAGTGTGACAACTTTTGACCTGTCCTCTTGATTCCGTTTTGAAAAACTTTGCAATGGAAAATAACACTTCAATAACTAATAGTCGTACAATCCATAAGCAACGAATCATACAATCCATAATCAACCGGTGATATAATAAATAGGAATTTTGTTATTTTAATTGTATTTATGATTTGTTAGCAACAATCTTTTAGCTTTAGCTCAGTTAAAAATGAAATTAAAAATTTTTATAATAGCACAACATGGCCAGAAAATAATTTCTATTCAAAGTTGAGCAAAGTTCAAAGAGTAAATGAACGATGTGTGCTGCTCGCACCAGATTTTTTTTTTATATCAATCTGAAAATAACTGGACAATTTCAATTTTAAAAGTTTGAAATGTGAAAGTTTTTCTTCTCATATAATAAGGACTTTAACCAGTTATTCTGGAACAGATCTATTTCAATTAATGCTGAGGCATTTATCAACGCAATCCGACATATTGGGCTCTCGAGACCTAAGGACTCTAACTGACAAATGAATTAACAAACTGACAATGGAGGGATTTAACAAAGCCGTGGGTGAGGGGAGGGGAGCATTCTACAATTCAAAACAGGCCTTTTTTTTCGCCTAAAGGAGAGCGCTACCCTCCCGAAATAAATAACCACTTGAGCGAAGAGTGCCCTGGTTGTCGTATAATGAGCCTATTATTCAGGTGGTCCAAAGAGGTGAGCCTGATTTGTGTACACAGTTCGGGCATGGTTTTGAAAGAAGGAATGAATCATGCGAGTCACTCAGCCCGAAGCACCCCACCCCTGCGGCTGGGGAGTAATTTCGGATCTGCCCCGCTCCTGTCCTCTATAATGCCTTCGTTATTGGCGCCTATAAACCTCTGTGTCTTGCCAAGGCCCCCTCCTTCACTTACATGCAGTCACGTTTATTTTAGACATGTCTGAGTGGTAGATCTGCTCAAGAACATGCAACTAGTCCAAAGAACGAACTGAAAGATTTTGCCAAACTCATCATGGGTTTCTATGGACCTTATGCACTTATGCAAAAGTTAAAGTCTCTCATGAACCAAGTGATTGTTTGCTTTTGCTATTTATTTATTTTTTGGGCTCTAAAAAATGTATTTGCGCCTGTCAACTTTTTGTTGAAAATGTACTGGAGATTCAAGAAATAATGACATGACAGGCATGGGGAAGAACAGTACTTAGCATTACCTCTTCCCTAACTTGGTTTAATTACTGACGCTGTTTAAGGAAGGACATCTCTCATCCAACACCTTATCTTATTAGTCTGTTATTATGTCCGCTTAAATTAGTGTTAAATCATTGATAAAGGATCGTTATCTGTTGATAGGTGGAGGTCAGTATGTAGAGATTTTTTGGTCACGTACCAAGGTCCTACCTTTTGTTATGAGTCGCAATAATTT